>JASAUF010000666.1:2640000-3380000 GCA_030180095.1 Magnolia changhungtana | reverse complement strand
AAGAGCCTGATTTTTCTCACCCATCTGCTGCAACTTTCTCCTGTTTGAAACCTGCATGTCCGTTTAGCATAATGCAAATGGATATATGCTAATTGCACACTCTAATTACATGTTTCTGTGCCGAATGAGATGATCATTGAGGGTTTAGGCTGTGCAAGTTGGGCCCATATGGCTCGGTGATCTACACCATTGATGTCATGGAAACTGTGATGACCTGGAGATTCCCCAATAAATATTTCCCTAATAAAACAGTCCTAGCCTTCAATCCATGGCATAGAAATAGACATTAAAGAAGGAAATAAAGCAGTGATATACATTCTACCGGTAAACAAGATGTAGGTTGGACGACTTCAATCTTCTAATCAGAGAGATTTTGGGGGAATCACCTGTCTATTTTGGTGCTTACTGGACCTCAAAATTTTTCTATATATTCACATTCAAAAGCTTTGAACAGAACAAAATCATCGATTCTAATATTTCCAACCCTGCTTTGTCTATCAAAATGCTGCCCCAAAGCTCTTCAATATTGCATTATACTTGTTTCTCCAATAAGTAGAGGACCAATTGGGACATTTTCATTTCATGGGTAATGAAAGATTATCTGCAACACATTGCCCATCAACATGGTGAACATGTGAAATCTTAAGTGGTCCACTCCTCTCTATCTGATTTACGAATTCTTCTGCCATGCATGTCCCATAAACTCACTTGTTGGAAGGCAACAAGGTGCAGAAACCCATCTGGGAGCTTCTTTAACTTAGGACACCTAGAAATTATAAGATATTGTATGGATTTCATAGTACCTTCCTCCATTCTACACCAGTCTTCCAATTCTTCCATATCAGTTAATCCAATAACTCTTGAGCTTTGGAAATCCTTCTGGCATACATCCAATTATCTGCTTCCCCACATAAGCATTGCTTAGACCAAGGTGCACCAGATTGGGTAACTGTCTGAGGGCGGCAAGTGGGTCCTCCGATCGAGTCTAGATCCGATACTCACGAGTGTAAGTTAAGCATATCTTACAAAGAGGTTAATTTTGTAATTTCACAATAAAAGTAGGTACTTGAAAGCTTTGGTCAGAGATTTTCAGCAGATATTCACAGTCACTCCTCTTTTAATCTTTTTTTATTACAATTATGACACTAGATTTTGGTTGGCATCTTGGATCGTGAAAGCCGGCTTTAATTAAATACAGTGATAACACCCTCGATACCTTTTCTCAAGTCCTTGGTTATGGGCAGAAAAATGAGGCTAATCTAAGTAGTAGGTGGGCCATAGGAAGTGTCAAAACTTTTTAATTTATTGACCATTAAAAGAAATCTCTCTGGTATGGTCCACTTGAACATTATATCTATCTCATTTTTATAGAATTTTCACAATATAATCGGTACATTTAAATGGACAACAAGGATCATCCCAACAGGGTCCTTGCTCTTACTCCGGTGGTAGACTCTCAGGAGTTTCAACACCTGGTCGAGGGTTCGAGTACCCATAGGTGGTGAAATCCCACCACGGCGTGAGTGTGTGGTGGTGTGTGTGCCTCTGAAAAAAAAAATAAAAAAAAAAATAAAATAAAATAAAAAATCATCCCAATTATAGTGGTAGGACATACTTAGTTTTCACATGACATTACAAGTTAGTGATAGAAGCATATCACGTGCTACCCGTGTAACACAATTCGTGATGTGACACTCCTCACTTGTGGCCCATCTTGCTTATTTTATATTTTCTCCATGCTGTCCAACCATTTTTTTGGGTCATTTTTAAGACATGATCCCAATACTTAAGCATATCCAAATATGGGTATCAAGTGGACCACATGGCTGGAACTAGTGGATAATAACCCTTAGAATCTTTTGTATGGTAGCAAACTTTTTGAACAAATTAAGCTGATACTCATGTACTGGTGTCTTCATGTTGGTCTTTGTGACCTCATATTGTAGATTGGACCAGTTGCTAAGGTTAAGAAGACTTGGACGAAGAGAAAATATTAAAATTAACTTAGATAGGATCTTTTGAGACACAAAAACTTAGTTCACCCTAATCTAGCTTGTAAGGGCTGAAATGGAGTGAAGTAATCTGTCATGAAAAGTTGTTCTAATTTAACTAAAAATTGGTGTGGAGCTTACTCAAAATATGACAAACTTGCCAGAGAAATTTTGTCATGGATTGGGCCCATCTGAGGTATTGAAACAGTTGTCACCCTAATCAGGTTTGGAAGGGCTGAAGTGGGGTTTGATCTGAACATAGGCTATTAGGATTTAGTTCCAAACAAGTTTGGAGCTTCCTCAAACCATGACAGGCATGCCGGATAAATTTGAAATTTGATGGGCGCGAAAAATTGAGTTCACCCTACATTATCTCTAGATGGGTGACTTGGGAGAAGTAATATGATATGAGCTTAACTTATTCTGATTCAGCTAAAAATTGGTGTGGAACTTAGAATATGATAGTCTTGCTAGAGAAATTTCAGCATGGATGGCTTTCATTTAAGGTGCCAAAATGGAAGTCTTCCTAATATAGCTTAGGAAGAGTATAGTGGGGTGACATTGTCTAATGTAACCTTAAGTTAGACGGATTAGGTTTCAAACCATGACAGGCATGTGAGACAAAATTCAGCCTGAATGTGGACCGTCTGGGGCGCTTAAAACGAGTTCACAGTACTTTCGATCTATAGGGGTAAAGTGGTGAGAAGTGGTCTGATGTTATTACAGGCTTGTCCAACAAATTTCATTTTGGATGGCGCCGGTTTGAGGTGCGAAAAGAAGCTGAGCAAGTTTTCCTTCAACGGTATGCCTTTCTTCCCCAATTTTCCTTCTCATGTGTCTTACCAGAGTTTTGGGTCCACTTCATTTTTTTGTGGCATGTCTTAAACTCTAAATAAGATGGATGGAGTGAATTTGTCACGAACAACACCCAGTGCCACACCTATTAATTTAAGTGATCTATACTTAAGTAGCGGATTACTTGTTACTATGGTAACAACTCAGTGTCTTATTCTTACCGTGTGGGTTCCACCTGAATTTTTAAGGAAACAGTGTGAGTTGAATGTATACTGTTGAAAACCTCTTGGAGTTTAAAAATAAAAAAAATAAAAATAAATAAAAATGTATGAAGCTGACATTTGTGTTTTCCCTTCATCCGTATCTTTGTAAGCCTATAAACAAGTTCGATGACAGATAAAAATCAGTGTGGGTCCTACAAGGTTTTCAACGATGGATGTTATTATCTCCACTGTTTCCTTTAGTGTGGTCCACTTAAGCTTTGTTTATGCTTCAAATTTGGTCTGGACCTATAAAATGAAATGAAAAAAAGAAGATGGACAGCCTGGATAAGCCACATATATTCACAGTGGGCCCAATAGTTCAGTCAGTACCATAAAATCTTTATGAGTTACCCAGTACGCAATCCACTTCAAGTGTGGGTGAGATCTTAACCGTAGGGCCTACCTTGATGTGTTTATTGTATATCCAGGCTGCCCATCTATTTTTACAGGATATTTTAATATAGTCCCAAAAAATGAATCAGACACAAATTTCAGGTGGACCACACCACCAGAAATAGTAGTCATTAAACGGTCACCATTGAATACGTCCTACCGTCCAGCATAATGTTTATTCAACATCTAACCTATGGTTGAATGAAAGGAATATATATATATATATATATATATATATATATATATATATATATATATATATATATATATATATATATATAAAACTCCCGGTCTTGCTCGGGTGGCAGGCTCTAAGGAGTTCTTTCAACAGCCGGTCAAGGGTAACTATTTTTTCTTGTGGTTTGGCCCACAAGGGCCCGTAGCCTGCTTTTGTTGGCTGAATTGGTCTGGCCATTTGCACATCTCACCCACACGATGGCGACAGTCATGGTGGGTCCCTCAGCCCCTGCATATGTCAGAAAATGAAAATCATATGTGCCCAGCCCCTACACACCAAATCATTGAGAATTGGCGATGCCTTGATGTGGATTGTCCCACCAAGGCCCATTGTTATTCCTGGGGCCCAGATTAGCCGAGCCACCTGGGTGTAGCATGTACATTGCGGTGGGAACCATCAGTAGGTCCCACGATTCCTGGTTGGGCTGGAAAATCAACATCACAGTGGGCCGAAGGAGGTTTCAATGGTATGCATCATTCCCATTGTTTCCTTTAGTGTGGTCCATCTTAGAATCAGATCTACCTCATTTTTAGGCCGATGGCCTAAAATGATCTGGTAAAGCGGATGGTCGGAGTGGATGAAGACATACATTATGGATATTATGGGCCACACAATTTGATACAGTTTTAAGGGTTAACAATGTCTTACAATCTCTCTGTTATTATTATGGTCCTAAATTAGGGTGACTCATGTGGTGTTTTAAGTGGATTTTACACATGCGTCAAAGTGGGCCACCCTCATTTTTTCACCGCACAGGACACTATATGGTCCTGATGTTGTGCTTTTAAACTATCCTTATGCAGTGCCTTTGAATGTCATTCTGCAGCGGTATTTTTCTACATGCTTATCACGCTCTGTAGGCACATCATGAAGTATGTTTCTATCCAAGCCGTCTATCTGTTTTTTTTAAGCTCATTTTAATGGTTGAGCCCAGAATTTAAGCACATCCAAAGCTCAAGTGGACCATACCACATGAAATAGTGAGAATAATGAATTCCACGGTTGAATGCTTTATTGGGCCCACAATGATGTTTACTTGTCATCAAACCTGTTCATAAGATGATATAGACATGGATGAAGGGAAAACCCAAGTATCAACATTAAACAGTGTTCCTTAAAAGCTCACCATTAAATACTTCTTAGCGTCCACCATAATATTTATTGAACATCCAAGTTGTTGATATACTCAAAGCTAGATGGAAAAACAAATATCAGCTTCATCTAAAACTTGTTTGGCTCATAAAAGGTTTATAACAGGTAATAACTATTGTTTCATGTGGTGTGGCCCATAAGGGCATGTGGCTCATATTTTTGGCAGAATTGGGTGGGCCTTTTGGACCTCTCACCCAACCAATGGTGTCACACCCCAAACTCGGAAAACGGGCTCACAAATTTTCGATCGCCGAATCCGGCGCCGACAACGTCCGTAGTGCCCCATTCTCAGCTTCCGGTACCTATTTGCCAGATTCCGATCCTGGGATCCTACAAAGAGAATTTTCAGTATGATTTTTTTTTTTTTAATTTTATTTTTTAGAGCATAACCACAGGCATAACCAAGTCACAAAACAACATCACCACATATCCACTATATCAAAAACTTTAAGTACAATGCAGAAAAGGAAATACGAGGTGATCAAAAGGCTCCAAAATAATCTAATGCGCATTCCTGCCTCAGCGCTGCTGCAATCCAACGACACCTGCACATAACGGTTGTGCATAAGCTTACAAAAGCTTAGAGGTGGTGTAATTGTGTGCGCAAGGTAAGTGTCAAGTATACAATATCAGAGTAATGTGGAAATATGCTGGTAAGTCCATGAATACTATCAGCTGTACCAAAGCTATGCGATGCAAGGCATAAATGCTATCAGCCATACCAAGGCCATGCGATGCGAGGCCTACGTAGTCGAATGTCATATGCGAGATGCAATACAAGCATGCAAGTCCTCATCAAGTAGATATATTAGTACAGTTTTTCTCTGGGATATAACCGGGGTCCAATACACTTCACACTAACTACCACTCCCTATCCGCACGGCCCAACAAGTGGAAGAGACTACACTATCCGCCTGACTAGTAGCCTGTCAATACCTACCCGGCTCGTCGATAGCGGACTCATTTGTGAGCTGGTCAAACTCAGCCTAGCTTACAACCCCCTCACTCGGGCAGATAAGGCACACCCCCTTCTAACTGACCACGACATAGTGGGAGACGCTGCTTACTGGCATTCGGCACTCGAGCGCTCGTGTATCCACTCGGTTTAGACGTTGAAGCATCTCCTAGTATCAAGAAGGTTCTGGAACTTTCACCCATATCCTAAGTGTCCACAGTGTTAGAACCAAGTGCTTCCGGTATCCGATACGGCCATCCATGATGTGCATGTGGAGCCACGACCCTGATGTCGCTAGAGGTACAATGATTATGACACACAAATGCGAGATGCATGAATCACACTGTCCATTCATGCAACAATCTTGCGCATACCACGTGCTCATGTGAGTAACTCTTATCAGTGAGTCTCATAAATAATCTGCCCAATAGCATATGCTATGATCAGTCACTACTCATATCAAGCATACATATAATGCGTATGACATGAGTCATGAAATTATACTAAGTATGTTATAAAGTAATGAACTATCATTACAACGAAGATGGGTGTTGAGGGTCAAATATTACATATTAAACCCCAATTATTACCTAATTTTATGAGCATGATACCGTTTAATGTCTTATTTTTAATAATGTTTGTGTTGCAGAGTAAATTTACGAGTGTGGACTAAAAAGAATGTTAAAGGCATATATTTAACACTCAAGAAGCACCAAGGCGATGGAAGAACCCTAGGGGACCGAGATCGAAGAAATTACACACCAGAGATTCGAGAAAATCGAGAAACTGAAGTTTAAGTGGCCTAAAAGTCGTCCAAAATTCAAGATCACAGGGTTCTCACCATCTAATTGGCTTGAAACTACATATATGGCATGAGGGCCATAAATTAACCGCACACATCAAATTTCAGCTCTTGTATTCTTCTAGAAATGGCCGAACTGACAAATCATCCCCTGAAATCATGATTTGCGGCCCATCTGATATCTGGATATGCTCCAAACTCGGTCTCAACGCATTAAATGCAGTGGCAAAGCGAATGGACGGAGCAGATTTCCCACGACCATCATGTTGGAGCCCACTTGTACGTTGCATGTACATGCTATAAGAGTACACCGGCCGTGCACTATTACAACCAAAGTCGGTCAGCACAAGTTGACCGACTCATCCTTCTCAAATTCAGAAATTGCTACAGCGTCTTCATAGTTCATTTGCAATTTTCTTAGTAGGGCTCATTCCATCTTCAAATCATCGATCCGGGCCGTCTATTGTGTTTAGAAGGGAGATTTAACCATTGCCAAAGTGGCAATTTGAAACCATGCAAGCTGTTGCACATCCTAACCGTCGAATATGAAATGAATGGCGAAATAGACAGGCTCGTGTGCTACATCAATTTCGCCCCAAAAATACAGATTCCTGGATGGTTTTTCATCCTGACAACAATAGATGGAGTGGATTCTACACCTGAGACCGATCCTGGACCCACCGACTTTCCAGTGACGACGCGGAAGCTCTGTTCCGCAACAGAGCCTACGGTCCATCCTTGTGGGCCACCACCACAACTCAAAGGTTTGATCCGGGCCATCCATCAGAGTCTTACAAGACCATTAACCACGACCTAGGTGACGATTTTCCAAGAAATAGCGTGTATCAGATCTCGATCGTTAAAACGTAAGATGGATGGTAAAAGGGAAAAGCGAGTGGGTTGTGTCAGAAGCAATCCAAACCGGTCCTCTCTAGCGGAAATTCTGTCACGAAGCTGTTGGACGGGGTGGATTTCTCAGAGACTCACAACAATGGATCCCACCATCAACTTAACACACGAGTAGGTGTCTATATTTCCGGGTGCGTAAATGCTACGCACGCTGCTTTGTAAAGGGAGTTTCCGCACCGACTCCAGCTAGGTCTACACGCAGCCACCATCTCTTGCCCCCTGTTGTTATAAAAAGAAAGAAAGGGCAAGGGATCGATCATCATGGGACGTGCACAACAACAGAGGGACAAAGAAGAGTAGAGTTTGTTTTTATTTTTATTTTTATTTTATTTTGTCTAAGGGATTTAGTCCATCCATGTTAGGCTAAACCTCTTGGCTAGGGCCAAGAGGTGAAGCTTGTGGCATGATGGGACTGATTCTACGGCGTTGATTTATGGTTATGAACTGATGTTTGATTCTAGTTTGATTAATTGAAATATTTATAATTTTTAATGATTTGTTGTGACTTAAATTACAATAGATCTGCGATGGCTTTGAGTATTTCCTTCTCTCTCATATTTTGATTGTGAAATCAGGAAACCCTGTTGTTCACCATTGCTCCTTGGGCATGGTTGGATGATGGAATCCTTCCTAACACTCATACATCTTTTGATTGGTTATGGATTGGTCTAAGTTCCGTTGTTTACCTTGTCTCTTAGGCATGGATTTGTGATGGAATCATACCTAATTCTTATATCTTTCATCTCTTTGAAAACTAGATCAAAAGGAAGTTCAGATTGAGTTCATGAATCAAGCGTAGATCTCCCTGATCTCTACAAGTGGATCCTCTGAATCTCTAGTTTCCTTTCTTCTGAATTCTTTAAGTTTAGATTAATATTTCACCATTATTCCTCAAATCACACTCGATTTAGATTTCATCTTATTCTAGTTCTAGTTCTAGTTGGTTTTAGATTATATACAGGTTTCAGTCCCTGTGGATTCGACCTCGGTCTTATCGAGATTATTACTACATCACAACCCTATACTTGGGGAGTGAACAAGTTTTTGGTGCCGTTGCAGGGGATTGACGGCTACGTTTCCTGAAGTTAACTGGTTTTAGGATTAGTTTAAGATTAGGACCTTTTTAATTCTTAGGTTTTATTTTTTGAATTTTCTAATTCAGGTTTTCCTTTAATTTTTAGAAATTTTCTATTTAAAGTAACTTTATATTTTTAGATAGTTTTCCCTTTTTAGAAACTAACCCAACTTTCTTATTTTGTAGGATTCTGAGATAGGTTTCTAAATTGGTAATTTCTCTTTTCCTTACTATTTCTAGATTAGGATTCCTTTTTAGCAAGTTTCTAATTCTAACTCTTTTAGAATCTAATTTTATTTCCTATTTTATTTTTAGAAATTTTCTATTTAAAGACTTTCTGTTTAGAAATTAACTTTCCTGTTTTGTAGGCCTTTTAGAAATTTCTAATTCAGTAAGCTCTTTCTAATTTCTACTTTCTATTTTTCAATTTCTGTTACTAACATTACTTTCCATTTTAGGTTTAAATTTTCTATTTTAGAAACTTTCAAATTTTAGGGAACTTTACTTTTTAGAAACTAACTTAGCTTCTAGGTTTAGGGAACTTTCCTTTTTAGAAACTAACTTTATATTTCAATTGTAGGAACTTTCTAACTTTAGACTTTCTATTTAAAAAGATAATCTCTTTTGTTTTCTTTTGCAAGATTTTAACATAGGAACTTCTCAATTGGTACTTTCCTTCTAACTTCTCCTCCTCTTACTTTCCATACTGCTGTAGGATCTTTTCTTTTATTTTTCTTAAGATTAGATTCAGATTGAGGGTTTCACCATGTACATGCACAAATGGGAATGTCAATATGCTGAGATAGCTTTTGAGCATGCGAAACAGTGCGAAGGGATGTATGATGATTATGATAAAAATCAACTTATGTCTCAAAATTTTCCTAAACCAATCATCGAGAACCAACCTAAGCATAACACTCCATCGGTTAAGAAGTCCTTACGCGATCATATACGGGAGAACAATTCCACCCCACGGACAGTACGCGAGTGTTGGGGTTATCATAACTATGGGAGTGAGAATCATTATCACCCATCTGAGAAAAAGAAAGCAATGCGTGATTATATTATGAGTGATAATAAGTATTACCAACCATCAGATTCTCCCACCTATGATCCGTATGACTATAACCAGAGGAAACATCAATGTTGGGAAGCTGAACTAGCTATATATCATAGTGATAATTCTCTTGGGTCATCTACCTTTGAAACCCAATCAGAAACAATCCAAGAGGACTCACTTCAGAAGCTCATGAAAGCACAAGAGCAATTCAATCAACTTGTCATACAATCATGCGAATTGCTCAAATCCTCAATTCCAATCATTCAGTCACATCTTATGGAGAAGGAAGAGGCTAGGTTATCCCAGTCTCATCTCAATCTAGAAGCACAATGTGAAGAAGGTTATCATAATTCGCTTGTGGCAGAAACTGAAATTATGAATGAGGAATTGGATTCCATTAATGAGCAGGTGGTTCGATTTCCCGATGAGTCGATCTCGATGACTGTCCAAAGGAATGATCAAGAGATGTGGGTGTCTTTCAAATATAATGATAGTGACACACTTCACTCACATGACACACATGATTACATTGATGAGGTAGAGGTTAGTTTATTCGAACCTCAACCCAATCTAGGAACAGAATGTGAGGAATGTGATCCCATCCTAAGTTCACACTGCACGGAACTGGATGATGATGAGTACTGGGATTCAATCTCAAGTGTGGACCCTGCCAATGATCAAGAGGTTTAGGAAGTTGCCAACCATAATGATGTACTCCACCTGTCTGAAATGACTGATTTGAATGTGGAGAATGAACCAATTTCACCTAATCCTTCCAACCCTTGTGATACATGTTTGGACCACTGCCCTGAATTAAATGATGATATGATTCAGGCGATGGACGATTTGCTTGATATAACTCTGGAATTTGAAACTATCCAGTTAAGGCTACAATCTGAGCTACACACTTTAGACGATTCAATGCCTCCATTGAGAAGCTTCAATGACTAGAGTTTTCACATCAATTCTTCACTTATGGATTGTCCATCTGTCTGTGAAGGGCAAGAGCAAGCGAGCATGCGTCCATCTACTTCAAAAGACGATGGAATCCTTGGGCTCATCATCACAGATCTCGATACAGGAGACGAGTCACTCCCAGCTGACTTTTCCACATCTTTGAACTCATGCTTGACACACCTTATGGATCCCAACGACCTCATGATACAAGAAAAGGTGGATTCCTTACATGACACCACCTCGGTGGTTGTCATGGACCAAGCACACCCTTACTCTGAAGCCACTTCTTCCTCAGATCCTAATTATTTACCATTAAAGGAAGATGAGCTGAAAATGAAACCGAAGTCCAGAACTTTGGAATGTGTTGAGGCTACGTCACTTCTGACGAAGTTTTCTAAACTTTATCTATTTGTAGTCTCTGATTCACCATGGGATACTAACGTTGAAACTTCTTCTGTCACAGGTGAATCGTATATACTTTGGATACCTCAAACAATTCAATGGAAAAATTCCTATGAGGTACATAAGTCTCTTTGGAAAGTCATGCTCCAGGGCGCCCAAGCATATTGCAAAAAGAGCTTTTGGATGATCCTGTTAAGGAACTTACTGAGAAACTTATCACGATACTGGCCAGAAGAGGAACCTTGTGGCATGACTGAGTACCTTTTTCCCTGCTTTCATAGGACTAGGGTATTTGGCTTTATGTCATCCTAAGATATTCGGCTTTATGCCATTAGGTTAGTTTGCTTTCTAAGCTGTTTTAGGATAGTTTGTTTTCGTGTTTTCACTCTCGTGCTGACCTGCTCTCATGATGTAATCATTGTGAAAACGTCTTTCTCGATTCCTTCGTCCAGGTATTATCTTCCCATCACTTCTCATTTACTTTCATTGTCTCATGTGCATTGCATGAATCATATATCTTTAACATTGAGGACAATGTAGATTTTAGGTTGGGGGTGGGAGATTAGGTTACGTAATCAGTGTTTTCTAGATCTTGAGCAAAAATTGTAGAAATTTTTAAAATTTTTTCTGGACTTTCTTGTACATTCGAAGTGATCTTGACGGTCATGTAGAGCACTATAATTTCAAGATACGTGATGTTGGTAATTTATGACTCTTGGATTCAGTGTTTGTTAGATTTCACAGTTAAGTTTGAATTGTTAATCCATGATTAGAAGTTTTAAACATTGATTGAATCATGATTTTACATGTCACATCTCGCTTACACATTGAAGTTTCAGTTGATATTGAAGGATTAATTTAGTAATCACTAAGCATGAAAGGAACCAACCTGAGAAAATTGAATGGATTGGGCGAACGGTCTTCACCATAGGTTTACTCCCAATAAGTGAGGATTTGATTCCCCACGGATGATATGTGAAAAGGGGTGGGGTGTACAGTCTTCACCATAGGTTTGCTCCCTATGAGTGATGATTTGATTCCCCTTCTTGGCGTTACTTTTAATGAAAAAAATTAGAAGCTGAAAGAATGAAAAGATGATCTATGAAGCAAATTTTTCTTCAAGTTTTCGTTATCATGAATTCTCTTATGGCTTGCCAATGATATCATGAAATAAAGGATTGAATGTTAATGATGATAAGCCGAGATTGCACAATACACTCATGAGACTTAATGTTTTAAATTTTTTTTTTCTTTTTTTTTTCTGATTAATGGATTAATATTTTGAATTTGATTATGAAGTTTACGATGAACTTGATTCTAGCAGAAAGTAATGTCCAACATTCATGAATCTTAAAGTTCTAGTATATGAATTGTTTTTCAACAATCACTCGAGTTTATAGAAATTGTCCTGTAAGTCTCAACTTATTTTTCGCATACTTTGCTCGGGACTAGCAAAATGCTGGTTGGGGGTTATGTTGAGGGTCAAATATTACATATTAAACCCCAATTATTACCCGATTTTATGAGCATGATACCGTTTAATGTCTTATTTTTAATCATGTTTGTGTTGCAGGGTAAATTTACGAGTGTGGACTAAAAAGAATGTTAAAGGCATAGATTTAACACTCAAGAAGCATCAAGGCGATGGAAGAACCCCAGGGGACCGAGATCGAAGAAATTACACACCAGAGATTCGAGAAAATCGAGAAACTGAGGTTCAAGTGGCTTAAAAGTCGTCCAGAATTCAAGATCACAGGGTTCTCACCATCTGATTGGCTTGAAACTACATATATGGCCTGAGGGCCATAAATTAACCGTACACATCAAAATTCAGCTCTTGTATCCTTCTAAAAATGGCCGAACTGACAAATCATCCCCTGAAATCATGATTTGCGGCCCATCTGATATCTGGATATGCTCCAAACTCGGTCTCAACGCATTAAATGCAATGGCAAAGCGAATGGACGGAGCGGATTTCCCATGACCATCATGTTGGAGCCCACTTGTACGTTGCATGTACATGCTATAAGAGTACACCGGCCGTGCACTATTACAACCAAAGTCGGTCAACACAAGTTGACCGACTCATCCTTCTCAAATTCAGAAATTGCTACAGCGTCTTCATAGTTCATTTGCAATTTTCTTAGTAGGGCTCACTCCATCTTCAAATCATCGATCCGGGCCGTTTATTGTGTTTAGAAGGGAGATTTAACCGTTGCCAAAGTGGCAATTTGAAACCATGCAAGCTGTTGCACATCTTAACCGTCGAATATGAAATGAATGGCGAAATAGACAGGCTCGTGTGCTACACTAATTTCGCCCCAAAAATACAGATTCCCTGATGGTTTTTCGTCCTGACAACAATAGATGGAGTGGATTCTACACCTGAGACCGATCCTGGACCCACCGACTTTCCAGTGACGACGCGGAAGCTCTGTTTCGCAACAGAGCCTACGGTCCATCCTTGTGCGCCACCACCACAACTCGAAGGTTTGATCCGGGCCATCCATCAGAGTCTTATAAGACCATTAACCACGACCTAGGTGGCGATTTTCCAAGAAATAGCGTGTATCAGATCTCGATCGTTAAAACGTAAGATGGACGGTAAAAGGGAAAAGCGAGTGGGCTGTGTTAGAAGTAATCCAAACCCGTCCTCTCCAGCGGAAATTCTGTCACGAAGCTGTTGGACGGGGTGGATTTCTCAGAGAATCACAACGATGGGTCCCACCATCAACTTAGCACACGAGTAGGCGTCTATATTTCCGGGTGCGTAAATGCTACGCACGCTGCTTTGTAAAGGGAGTTTCCGCACCGACTCCAGCTAGGTCTACACGCAGCCACCATCTCTTGCCCCCTGTTGTTATAAAAAGAAAGAAAGGGCAGGGGATCGATCATCATGGGACGTGCACAATAACAGAGGGACAAAGAAGAGTAGAGTTTGTTTTTATTTTTATTTTTATTTTGTTTTGTCTAAGGGATTTAGTCCATCCATGTTAGGCTAAACCTCTTAGCTAGGGCCAAGAGGTGAAGCTTGTGGCATGATGGGACTGATTCTACGGCGTTGATTTATGGTTATGAACTGATGTTTGATTCTAGTTTGATTAATTGAAATATTTATAGTTTTTAATGATTTGTTGTGACTTAAATTACAATAGATCTGCGATGGCTTTGAGTATTTCCTTCTTCCTCATATTTTGATTGTGAAATCAGGAAACCCTGTTGTTCACCATTGCTCCTTTGACCTGGTTGGATGATGGAATCCTTCCTAACACTCATACATTTTTTGATTGGTTATGGATTGGTCTAAGTTCTGTTGTTTACCTTGTCTCTTAGGCATGGATTTGTGATGGAATCATACCTAATTCTTATATCTTTCATCTCTTTGAAAACTAGATCAAAAGGAAGTTCAGATTGAGTTCATGAATCAAGCGTAGATTTCCCTGATCTCTATAAGTGGATCCTCTGAATCCCTAGTTTCCTTTCTTCTGAATTCTTTAAGTTTAGATTAATATTTCACCATTATTCCTCAAATCACACTCGATTTAGATTTCATCTCATTCTAGTTCTAGTTCTAGTTGGTTTTAGATTACGTACAGGTTTCAGTCCCTGTGGATTCGACCTCTGTCTTACCGAGATTATTACTACATCACAACCCTATACTTGGGGAGTGAACAATGGGCCTACACGGCCTACACACAACAGGTATAAGCCTAACAATGGGCCCTAAGGAGAGTTACAATGCGAACATTTAACCAACATTCTACTTACAATGTGGGCGTTAAACCATCATTGCTCCCAAGGCATAGCCAGCCATAAACATCATTACATAAACTATGGTAAAATCACACATTGCAATAGACTTGTGTACATCCCCATTGGGCCTCGACTCATGGACCTCAAATACATCGAATGGGCCTCATAACATGGGCCTCATATATATCAAGGTGGGCCTCAACAACGGGTCACAAATACATCAAGATGGGCCTCCTCAAATGGGCCTTATCTATATCAAGGTGGGTCTCAACGGACGGCCACAAGTACATCAATATGTATATATGATATATATATGAATGAATCATATCAAATTACAGTGGTGATAATGATTTCCACCGTTAAAAATCCTACAGGGCCTACCGTTATGTATTTTTTTAGGGATCCGACATATTCATAAGTTAACATGGAGATAGATGAAGTGAAAGCAAAAACATCAGCTTGATCGGAACTACCGTGGCCCTTAAGAAGTTTTGAATGGTGAATGTCACTGTCCCCACTAGTGCAATGGTGGGGGTCCGCTTGAACTATGGATCTAACTCATTCTTTAGCTCATATCATAAAATGAGCTTTCAAAATGGTTGGACGGTTTGGATGCAACACATGCATCATGGTGGGTCCCATAGATGGATGACGTGGATGAAGCAGGTGGGACCCACAGAACTTGGTGACGCCACTCCAACAGCTATGTAGCTAGAGCAAGGTACACCAGTCGTCCCACTCCCATGGGGGGAAATGGTGTGGGATACAATACATATATCAGTGGGTCCCACATGGGGCCCACCATAACGTTTATCTACCATTCAAGTCGTTGATAAGGTCACACAAACCCTGTAAAGAGGAAAAACAAATTTCATAATGAACCAAACCTTCTGTGACAACCCAAAAAGGGTTCCAATGATAGACGCTCAATCCCTACTGTTTCCTGCCGTGTGGGCCACCTGAGTTTCTCATACGGCTGATTTTTGGGGTGGCCCATAGCTAGGAGGGGGGGCCACCAAATGCATGGTGTTGATGTTCTACACACATCACGGTGGGGCCCATGGCTGGGACCCACGGTCCCTGCCTCTCACATCCCAGCGCAGGACGCTGCTGCGTCCTCTAGAAGGTCAGCAGCAGCGCCTGCTGCTACACCCCCTTTTTTATAAAATTAGTTTTTCTACGATTTTTCTCATGTGGGGCCCACATCACCCATTGCATTGTACAGCTCATAACAGATCCAACAAGCCCAATATTGAGCATGTTTTAGATCAGGCTTATATTTATATTTTTCACTTATCCATGTCTATGTGACCCTATATGGTGAATAAACCTTAATGTGGGCCCAGTAAAAGAATCAACTTTCGATGGTGGACAGATTAAGTCCATTGTTTCCTTTCACGTGGGCCAATTGAGCATTAGATCTACCTCAATTTTTTTTATTTTTTTTATTTTTCGGATCATGCCCTAAAATATTATAATAAAATAGATGGAGACACAGATATATTATATACATTACGGTGGGGTCATGGATGTAAGTCAACATTTTTAGACGGGTTTTCTAATTGGAAGTACCCACTCATTTTCAAACAAGTGAAAAAGTAATAATTACTTCTTTAATAGGGATTTACCAGCATCGTGAAAAATCAAACACGCCCTTATTGAATGGCTAGAATTTTCAAATACGGGATATATATCGTGCTTGGTTTAATCAACAGTAGACTCTTGGTCCCTATGGCATGAAATGTTTCTATCTGTTGACATTAAATTGATGGTGAAAACGAAATGTTCGGGTCGACTCGATGTGACTCGATATGTCTGACCGAGTCGGACTCGATATCTGTTTCGATCTACCGACATTAAAGTGACCCATTAACTCGATCCGAATCGTAGCCAACTCGATAAGACTCAGTATCTCTAACCGAGTCGGACTCGGTTCGGGTAAGCCCATCCAAGATCCGGTTCGGATGGAGTCAAACCTGACCTAGTGGCAAGTTGATTTGAAAATAATACTACCACAATGTGACACTAGTGGCAAGTTGGCTTAAAATAATGGAAGTATGAGGTGTCTTAGTGGCAAGTTGGCTTAAAATAATGGAAGTATGACGTGTCTTAGTGGCAAGTTGGCTTAAAATAATGGAAGTATGACGTGTCTTAGTGGCAAGTTGGCTTAAAATAATGGAACTATGATACGACTCTAGTGGCAAGTTGGTTTGAAAAAGTGATACTACGGTATGATGCTAGTGGCAAGTTGGTTAAAAATAAAAATAAAAATGGGACCACACACCAGCAACGTAGCTGTGGGTACGTGTCATGTGAAGACGAACACTGGTGCTCCTCGAGCTCTGGAACGGTTCAGAGGAGATTAAAGTTACATTAGCCTTAAAATGATGTATTTAGTATGTCTACACGATTTATCCATTTGGGGATACCATTTTAGATCTTCATCCAAAAAATGAGTAATTTCCAAGGTTCAAGTGGACCACGCCATAAATAGCAGCGGGGACAATGACTCTCACCTATAAAATATTTGTAAGGCCCACCCTAATCCAATCTGTTCATAAGGTCACCCGGACCTTAATGAATAGAAAAAACAAATCATATCGATCCAAAATTTATGTGATCCCAGCAGGGTTTCAATGACAAACGTTCAATTCTCCACTGCTTATTACAGTGTGGTCTACTTGAATTTTGGATTTTTCTTATTTTTCAGCTCAAGGCTTTGGACGAGCTCACTAAGTGGACAGACGATTTGGATATAACTCGTGCTTCATGATGGCACCCACAGAACTTGGTGACATCAATGCACCGTTTAGGTTGCTGGGGTGTAGTACACCAGGCAATCCTCTTCTTAAAAAAAAAAAAAATGGTACTGGGACGTAACTCTAGCAGCAGGCGTGCTCCAAAAAGCAATACTTGGTTTGAAAAAGTGACACTAGCCTCTTAAGTCTCGTGTTTTGCGTGGGTCGTGGGTTAGAAAACTCGTAAAGGTTGATCTATCCCTGTAGGCAGTTGTCAAGGCAAAGGACGTGTTTGGCCATGCGTTGGATATGGTATTAGAGTATTAGGTGAGATAGGAGGGTTATTGCGCGCCATCCCATCCCGCTGTTAGGGATTGCGGAATGTATTTCATCCGCCGCATCCTCGTGAACACCGCTCAAGTCTGAGACGGATTTCGCCAATCCCAGGATGCGAGTTTTCACCGTTATGTGGGGCCCACCGAGATATCAATGAGATATCCACTCTCCCCATCATTTTCACCGGCATACATTCAGCCATGAACCTGTTTTGAAGCATATATAAAATAGTGAGTGGAGCACACCACAAGAAGTAGTGGAGATGCAAACCCATCCATTTGTGACAGTCCAAACACGCTGCTGTATATCTCATGGGCTATTGCAAACCCACGGGATCAACGGACAAACACCGACACTGCCATCGTTACCTTAAAATCCATTCCATCCCTCCTAATCCCATAGGATCGGTTTGGTGACCAAACATGCCCTAAGTGGGTAGAGCCGTCAGCAATTTGGGGAGCACTCACGTGCATGCAAAAACTTATCTTGATACAAAACTTATGTGGTCCTAAAACTGTTGCAATGGTGGCCATTCAATCTAAATTGTTTCCTGTTGTGTGGCTCACTTTAACTTTGGATACACCTCATTTTTTGTTTTATGTCTGAAATGTGCCGGCAAAATAGATGGATGGGGTGGATTTCACACAAACTTCAGGGTCAGGAACATCCTGCAACACCCTGTCCACGCAATCAGAATCCTCCATCCATTACGTGCGCACTTCTATGTTAGTGCCTTGAAAAAGAGCAGATCGTATCCGCGATCCAGGTTGGTCACACAACAGGAAAGAGTTGGGAGTGGTCACAGAGGTTTGTATGTGGGCCACATGGTGTGTATTTTCCAGCTAACCAAACATTAGGCATGCCTGAAAATGATAAAGGGGCACTACAAAAGTCATTTTGCTCCAAACATCATGCAGATTACACTTCATGAACTTGGATATTATACGAGTGATTTTACATTGATCTAGATGGTGTGGGTCACATGAATTTTTGGATGGAGCTGATACTTTTATTTGTATGGCGACCACGTGGAGATCAACATGATGGATTGAGAAGATGCCGCACACATTAAACTGGCAACTAATGTTTCAGCTTTTTATTTTTTAATTACATTAAATGGCCATGCTTCCAACACCTCACCGTTTGTGCATTAGTAAATGGCCGGCCCTCGGTTGTAACTACGTCGAGCCGGCTTCGGCAGGATTTTGGACAGTTCGGATATGCCTTTATAATTTTTTTATTTTTCTGAGGTTGAGGCCTGCCCATTGACAGCCGGCACCCACTCTGCTTTATTTTATCGGAAACAGTGCTGTCGGTGAACTACTCTTGTTTACCACCGTCGTTTTTAAAAAGTATGTGATAACTCAAATCATCTCATGTCTATTTATTTTCAACTGTTTGCAATCCATCGTGCCGAATTGAGGGAAGATGATTGTATAACTAGGCCTCACCACCCTTCACTGTGGTTTCATGAACGAACTGTGTGGCGTGGCCCACTGATATTTGGGTTTTATTCACACAGCTAATCTTTTTGTCAACTCATTTTAAGCCATGAAAAGCATTTCCATATTTCAAGTGGACCACATCACACGAAACAGTGGTTCAACTTGGTTGGATGAATTGGTTGGATGACAAATAAAGGTAACTGTGGGACTTAGAAAGGTCTCAATTGTGGATTTCGTCCTCTCCATTGTTTCCTGTGGCGTGGTCGACTTGAGCTTTGAATGTGCTTCAACTTGGGATCTTAGCCTAAAATGAGATCACAAAACAGATAAATGGTGCATATAAAATATATACATCACAGCGGCCTCCACAGAGTCTCGATGATAAGGGCAGCGAGCGCCTCATTACACAATTCCCGACCAGAATGGAGATGGACGGACATGATTCGTAAATATATCTCTCCTGCTAGACCGTGGCATCTTTCCTTAGAAAAAGTAGGGAAACGGATTCGCTATTTCCCTACCACCAGCCAATGGTTGTTAGTCGGTGCTAGGTGGGCCCCACCATGATGTATGTTTTTCATTCATGCTACCCATCTACGTTCCTAGATTATTTTTGGGTATGAGACCAAAAATGAGATATATCCCAATCTCAAGTGGACCACATTACAGGAAACAATGTTGAATGAACGTTAACCATTAAAAGCTTTTTGGGGCTTAAGAGTTTTCGATTGTTGGAGATTTTGACCTGCGGAATCACACAGATCTAGATCTAGGATGGTAATCCAATGGCACCAAGTACACAAGAGAACACACAGATTTAACGTGGAAAACCCTTGCGGGAAAAAACCACGGCACAAAGCGACAGATCTCCACTATGAAAATAGAAATTACAGAGAGAGATGACTTACCTGATTCGAACAACGTCGAATCTCACTCTTGCTACATCCTTTGATAACCCTAGAACCCTTTAGAATACCTTTAGGAAGTCTTGGAATAATATTAGAATAGCCCTAAGGACCCCAATTTATAGTTTTGGCAACTTCCCTTTCGTATCCCAGTTGCGAAAGGACTTGCATCACAAAATCCGCGAAACTCCTTTCTGCATCCCAGTTCCGAAAGGACTTGCGACACGAAATCCGTGAAACTCCTTTCCGCATCCCAGTTGCGAAAGGACTCAGATTTAAGACATCTCGCAACAATCTTCACCATGTCTTCAATCTTCAACCGTGTAGCTTCTTGACCTCTTCTGTTATTTCTGCATCACATCATAGCTCAAGATCACATTGGCCAACCAGCGCCAATTACGGATCTGATAGATACCTGTTATACCGTCGGTGGGAATATCTCTGAGAAGACGATCCCTTCTCTCTGAGCATAACCCTTCGCTACCAACCTCGCCCTGTATCTATACTGTATCCTCCTGAAGGTCCACCTGCATCCAACCGCTCACCGGCTCACTGAAAGCTCCACTTGCTCCCATATGTCGGTCTGATACAACGAATCCATCATATCGCCCATAGTCACCTTCCACTTCTTAGCACCAGGCTCACCTAGAGTCATCTGAATAGAAGATGAATCCCCTGCAATATTGGAGTCATCCATGTACCTCGCCGATGTCTTGCGATCATGCCATGTGGTTCTTCTCACAGGTGGTTACTCCACCTGTTCTGTATCCTTGTCCGCACATCTCAGCCTTCCTGCCCTGCCCACTCATGTGGCCATGCCCAACATGCCACACACGTGCAGAGGTGGAATCCGCTATATCCATCGTAGCTCCACCTTTTGAAGTGCTCCCGATCAACTTGTAAACATGATCGAGTCGTTGCGCTTTCATGACTACTCGTGCCCCTTTGGATACCTTAAGAGCACCATCAATGCCTGTGTACTTGCATCCTTTTGCCTCAAGCACACCAAGAGAAATCAGATTCAGCTTCAAATCAGGAACGTGCCTGACATTAGTCAAGGTACGTTCCACCCCATCAAACATCTTGATACGCACAGAACCAACAGCCATAACATTACATGCAAAGCCACTGCCCATAAACACCTGTCCACCATCGCACTCCCTGTAGCGGGTGAACCAACTCCGATGAGGAGTTATGTGAAAAGATGCCCCTGTGTCCAGCATCCACTCGTCTTTACGATCATCGTATGGCCGCTTAAGCGAAGAAACAGATAAAACATCACCATCACATACATCTGACATGGCAACGTTGGCCTCCTTGTATGAAGCCTCATAATCTTCCCTCTTCGATTTAGGATTTTCACAATCCCTCTTCACATGTCCTTCCTTCCCACAGTTCCAATACTTTACCTTTCTTTTGCCCTTTATCCTTGGATTTGGATCTAGAACCAGAAGAACCTATACCTTGTCCAGAATTCCTACCCACTGTAAATAGTGCCTCAAAAGACGTCCCCATGTCGCTGTTTAGCTGTCTCATAGCCTTCCCTTGAAGGGCTGAGATAACGGTGTCGACACTCAGGGTTTTATTCATGCTGCACATAGTGTCCTTGAATGCCTCATAGGACGCCAGGAGAGAATTCAGCAACATACATGCTTGTTCTTCATCTTTCATCACTTCCTCCATATCCAGCAATTTGCAAACCAATTTATTAAAGTTGCTGATGTGAGCCTACAGGTCTTCACCTTCTGTCATCTTGAAGTTATACCACTGACGCTTCAAGTGTAGGCGATTTTCCGATGATTTCTTCGCATAGACATCCTCTAACTTCGCCCATAACTTAGCCGCAGTTTTCTCCCTCATGACGTTGTAGAGAACCTCATCCATGAAACATAAACGGATCGATGATAAAGCTTTCTTATCAAGAGTATTCCATTCATCATCAGTCATAGTAGATTTTCACTCCTCAAGAGCACCATCCTCGCCTTGCTTGGTTAACAGGCTAATCATCTTAACCTTCCATAACTCAAAATTATTTTTCCCTGAATACTTCTCAAACTCATATCTGGTGCTCACCATTATTACTAATCCCTCAGATTCAGATCTGTGCCCCAACTTTAGCTCTGATACCACTTGTTGGAGATTTTTGACCTGCGGAATCACACAGATCTAGATCTAGGATAGCAATCCAATGGCACCAAGCACACATACAACAAAATAGAATACACGGATTTAACGTGGAAAACCCTTGCGGGAAAAAACCACGGCACAAAGCGACAGATCTCCACTATGAAAATAGAAATTACAAAGAGAGATGACTTACCCGATTCAAACAACGTCGAATCTCACTCTTGCTATACCCTTTGATAACCCTAGAACCTTTTAGAATACCTTTAGAAAGTCTTGGAATAATATTAGAATAGCCCTAGGGACCCCAATTTATAGTTTTGGCAACTTCCCTTTCGTATCCCAGTTGTGAAAGGACTTGCGTCACAAAATCCGCCAAACTCCTTTCCGCATCCCAGTTGCGAAAGGACTTGCGACACGAAATCCGCGAAACTCCTTTCCGCATCCCAGTTGCGAAAGGACTCAGATTTAAGACATCTCGCAACATTGATCAAGTTGATCTTTGTTTTTTTCCTCTTCATCTAGGTCTGTATGATCTAATCAACAGATTAGATGTCAAATAAACAGTATAGTGGGCCTCAGGAGGATTTTAATGGTGGATATCCAATCATTATTGTTTTCCTGTGGTATGGTAAACCTGAGATTTATATCCCTCTTCTTTTTGGGATCAAGACATCAAATGATCTGTAAAAATGGATGAATGTCATGGATGAAACACATACATCATGGTGGGGCACACATAGCACCGACCTCCACCCACCGGGCTAGTGGCAGGGGGAGTAGCCAATCCGTTTCCAAAAAGTAGACGTCCAAGCAAGTGAAAAAAGCATGAGCGAGAGAAGGGGAACGTTCATTCTGCATCAGTGAGCTTTGAACAAAGTGAGTGCATTTGCTTGTGAGAAGAAGAGAGGCTAAGATGATTACTGAGGCTGTTGTTTCCTTTGTGGTACAAAAAATCGGTGATTTCCTTGTCCACCAAGGATCCACCCTCTTGGAAGTCCATGATCAGATCGAGTGGATCAAAGCAGAATTGGAGTGGATGCAGGACTTCTTAAAAGATGCGGACACCAAACAAAATGATGCGAGGGTGAAGAGATGGGTGGCTACTGTAAGAGACATTGCCTACAAAGCAGAGGACGTCATCGACAACTTCACTTCCTTTGATGGCACACCAAGTGCTCGGCATCAGTTAGGCAAGAAGATCCAAGAGATAAAGAATGAACTCACTGAGATCATTCGGAGAAGAAAGACTTATGGCATCAAAAATCTCAGCAACGGTGGAGAAGGGAGCAATTCCATCGGTGAAAGTCTGCGGGAGCAAAGGCGAACTTCTCCTCTACTAGAAGAAACAGAAATCGTCGGTTTCCAAGAAGACATAATAACGTTGGTGGCACGGTTGATCGAGGGCGAGTCGCGGCGCTGCGTGATTTCTGTCGTCGGAATGGGTGGTCTGGGCAAGACTACTCTCACCAGGAAAGTTTATAATCATGATGATGTTAAGAAGCATTTTGATTGTTGTGTATGGATTTATGTATCTCAAGAATATGTTGTGAGGGATCTTTTGCTGAACATTATGAGATTCTTGAAGAATTCCATTGAAGAATATCTGCAGATGGAGACCTTTCATTTGAAGGAGAAGGTTTTTGAGAATTTGAAGCACAAGAGATATATTGTGGTGGTAGATGATATCTGGAAGACGGAGGCATGGGATGCTTTAGCAGCTGCCTTTCCAGACATGAATAACGGAAGTCGGGTCATACTGACCACTCGCAACAGAGACGTAGCTTTACATGCAGACATCCAGAGCTGTGTTCATGATCTGAAACTTCTAAAAACAGATGAGAGCTGGAAATTATTTTGTCAGAAGATATTCTTCGAGCAAGATAGCAGCTGCCCCCAAGATTTAGAGAGGCTGGGAAAGGAGATTTTGGCAAAATGTCACGGTCTACCTCTCGCAGTTGTGGTCGTTGGAGGGCTCTTATCGAGGAAAGCAAGGCACCCAAGTCAGTGGGAGAAGGTACTGAAAAGCCTTTGCTGGCCATCTGTTGAAGGCCAAGAACAAATTTCAAGGATATTAGCTTTAAGCTATGAAGATCTACCATATTACTTGAAGCCATGCTTTCTCTATTTAGGAGTTTATCCAGAAGACCACAAGTTCTCTGCTAAGGAGTTGATTCGGTTATGGGTTGCGGAAGGATTCGTACATTCAGAAGGGGCCAAAACATTGGAGGAAGAAGGAGAAGATTGCTTGGAGGAGCTCATCCAGAGAAGCCTAATTCAAATAGCGGAAAGAAGTTCCATCGGGGGAATTAAAAGCTGCAGTATCCACGATCTTCTTCGAGATCTCTCACTCTTAAAAGCCAGGGAAGAAAATTTTCTCAACGTCAACACTGGGGGCGGAAGATCTCTCTCTCCTAAAGCACGTCGACTTGCTATGCATCATGGCGACTCTGTGAATGCTTGTTTAAGAGACTTCCCTCCGAACCTTCGTTCTATTATTTGGTTCACCCCAAATCAATATCTTGTACAAAATCAACGGAAGTTAATTTTCGGAGGCTTTCGATTGCTTAGGGTGTTACGTCTCAGTGGTGGTGACATATGGATAGAGGCAGAAAAGGTTCCAAATGAAATAGGTACACTTATCCACCTGAGATACCTTGAAATGACAGTAAAGGTGAATGGAACAGGAAGAAGCCTACCATCGTCGATGGCCAATCTATGCAACTTGCAAACACTAGTTGTACGTTCAACTATGTCCTATTATTCAGTCCACATTCCTATGGATATTTGGAACATGCAACAGCTAAGGCATGTACGTGTAGGGCATGGGACATTTACATGTGAAGGGTCTACACTAGGCGAGCAGACTGCGGATGAACTCAGTCTTCCAAGCAACCTACAAACACTAGGAACTATTCGGGCAGGCGACTGGATAGAGAATTACTTGGAAAAGCTCATTAACCTTAGGACACTAAAAATATACAAAGTAGATTCAAGTAGGCATGGAGAGCGATTGATCGACTCTATTCCCAAATTGGACCACCTCCAGTCTCTGAAGCTAAGAGGTGAATATCTAATCCCATTTCCGCCAATTTTAAATCTGCTGCATTTGTTTAAGCTGGATTTGCATGGAAGGTTAGGGAACCTACCCGAGTCTCATGAATTCTCACCAAATCTCACCGAGTTTACCTTGTACTGGTCTGAGTTAGAGCAAGACCCTATGATGATACTGGAGAAACTAGCAAACCTTCGGGTTCTCAGATTGGAGTTTGCTTCATACTTGGGAAAGGAAATGGTATGCTCTCGGCAAGGGTTTCCTCGCCTTGAGTTCTTGGTGATTGGAGGCTTGCATGATTTAGAGGAATGGAGAGTTGAGGAAGGAGCGATGCCGAGTCTTTTACGGTTACGGGTGCATGAATCCCCTAAGTTGAAGATGCTTCCAGAAGGATTGCAGCATGTGACTACCCTCAAGAAATTGGAGACATCTTATATGCCTTACAGTTTCACAAATAGGCTTCGAAAAGATGAGGGGGAGGATTGGTATAAGATTCAACACATACCCAATATCAATCAAGACTAAGGTAGAGGAAAAATCCTTGTACAAACCGAAGGATACAGGTCCCAGCTAATGCAAGCTCGAGCTCCTAATATCCTCAGGAGCACCTTCCACCAAAATATGCTGAAGCTATTTCTGAAGAAAAATATTGAGATGTGGAATTTCTTGTTGTTGTCACGACTGGCGATCAAAGACGGGCTTTCATTCTTTGTTGCTGATTGATTCAGCATATCCCCCTAGTAAAGCCGGTGAGATTTACTTCTTTCATCTTATTTCTCTCCTTTCCATTCAGGAGACGGATTGGCTACTCCCCCTGACACAGCCCCGTGGCTAGTGGTTGGTGCTCTGTGGGCCCCACCGTGATGTATGTGTTTCATCCATTCCGTTCATCCATTTTTACATATCATTTCAGTGATTGATAGAAAAAACGATAAGGATATAAATATTAGGTGGATCACACCACAGGAAAACAACAATGATTGGATATCCACCATTAAAATCCCCTAAGGCCCACTGCACTGTTTATTTGACATCCAATCTGTCTATTAGGTCATATAGACCCAGATGAAGGGAAAAAATAAATATCAGCTTGATCCAAAACTTTTATGGCCCCAAAAACGTTTTTAATGGTCAGTGTTCATTCAACACTGTTTCCTGTAATGTGGTCCACTTGAGATTGATATATATTTCATTTTTTCTTACTTACCATAAAATGATCTATAAAAATAGATGGACGGCATGGATGAAACACATTCATCGTGGTGAGGCCCACAGAGCACCGACCACCCGCCAATGGCTGATGGCAGGGGGAGTAGCCAATCCGTTTCCTTCCATTCATACTTTCAACTACAATCATAGCCGTTTTAAATTCCGCGTTTCTTTATTGCTATGCTATTTATTATTATTATTATTATTTTTTATTTTTTATTATTATTTTTTTTTTTTCCAGTTTGTACAAGTTGGGCCCCGTTTTCAGATTTTTGGTGCATGGACCATAATATCAGCATTTTAGGTCCTGAACAATGGCAGCACTTCCAAAAGCTGAAAACCCCAATGTGTGGTACCTCCTGAATGTCATGCGTGTTAACTGTTGGATGAAATGGCTGAACAAGGAATGTTTTGAGTGGATCATATTTGATGAGTTAGCCCACGTAGCGGTATGGTTAGATGACCTACATTGAAAATTGATGCTGCAGGACATGCCTCAACAATTGAAAGCGAGGCTTCATGTAGCAGTATGGTTGGATGACCTACATTGAAAATTGACACCACTGGAAATGCCTCAACAATTGAAAGTGAGGCTTTGAGAAGAAGAGAGGGAGAGGATTGGCTTAAGAGTCAACATGTACCCTTCATTAACATACATGAATTAGATGTGGATATGGTGTTGTTGTGACTAGCAATCAAAGATGAGCTTTCCTTGTTTAGTGCACACAGTTCATGATCTCTCCAAAGCAAAGCAGGTGAGATTTACTTGCTTTTTAATGTCTCCTCTTTATTGATACTGTCAACTATAATCACAGCTGTTTTGACTTCTAGTTTTCATTATCGCTATGCTATTTTCCTTATTTTTCAGTTTGTACAATAGGGCCACCTTTTCATCTTTTTGGTGCCCTATTAATAGTGGGAAACACAATGTCAGCATTTTGGTCACTGAACAATGGGCCCACTTGTACAAAATGAAAACCGAAATAGTATTCTGTACTCCTTCGGACAGAGCATCACATAATACCTGTTACACATCATGCATGCTAACCGTTGGATGAATTACCTCAAAAAAGAACATTTTGTGTGTGGGCACGTTATTTATCTATTGATGAATCGGCCCACATGGCTGTATGGTTGGAAGACCATACCATTGATGCCCCATGGGATAAAAGTTGCACTTGTCTGACCATTGAAACTTTTATGACTATATGGATTTGATAATTGACTTTTTTTTTTTTTGTCTTTTTCTTTTAGCCTCATTTGAGGGACACCATTTGGATGATAAGGATGAAATTGCCAATGTGATTTTTAGACCATCCAGCCATAAAAGGTCCCTCCAAAGGGATGGTTCAGATCATCAAAATATGCAACCATGTGTGCTTGACTTGTTCATAATTATTTGAGCCAAGAAATGGACGTCAACCACTAATTATCCTTTTATTGAATGCTTACACAGATGCATTGAGGTTGGAAAGTCTCAAGCTTGTGCAACCCAGCTCCCTTGCAAGCCAACACAGGCCTGGATGGAAGACACGCAAAATCCAAGCTGTCAATCAGGTGGGTCCCCACTTCTTGATGCCATAGCCCAAAAATCAGGCGAGTCCACTCCATCGAAGGATCACCAAAAGGGCCCCACACCCTAGGAATTCTGTGCAGCAAGACCCATTTTTGAGTCCTTCCTGTTCTAAGCACATTATATATATGGCTTCACAAACTGTTGTATCTCAGACTAAAGGTAAGTGGTATCACATTTCTGTTGTATCTCAAATAAATTTAATTCAGTTCCTTGGCCTCCCATTCGATAGGACATTGAAAGAATTACACGCTTTTTGTGGAAATGTTTACTCTGAGAAAAGCTCTTGGATTTTCTTCTTTTAATTTGCTTTTTCATTTCTGGTTTGTCTTATCTATTGGAATTGCAGCATCTGATGCCTTGAAGTGGACAGCAAGGACATGGATCCTACATAGTGGGCCAAGATTATCATCTAAATAGCAGCGTTTATGTTGCCCGTGTCTTCTGCATTATAAGTTTTGATTATATGTTTGTTTTTGAGTGACAAGGGTAAATGAGAAGACTTGATTTGTTCATGTTTTGATTTCAAAACATTGTTACTTTGTGATTGTGGAAAGGGAATTAATAACTGTATTCAAGGAGAAATCCAGTGGAAGTTTGTTCTGTTTTATGGTACTTATTCTGGCTTCCTCATTTATGAATAGCGTGAGATATTTGGATGATATTTTCAAACCGTAGAATGAGAATGTTTGGATTTTTTTTCGTTACCAATCTTCAGTGCTTCAATATAACAAAAGAGTTCCCATAATGTTTGACTTGAGCAACAATTTAGAGTGTAGGCTCGGGTGTCCGCAATGCTTACATGGATGCATGATCAAAGCTACTCATCAAAGTGCAACCACAATATGGCTTTCCTTGTGTGGAATTCAGGTCTGTCCACTCATCTGATGGCCACACATTTACATGAAATGCTGACTGATCTATGACTAACCTGATTCTTGGACCCAAAGCATAAGTTTTGGGTGAGGTTAACTTTTCAAAAAAGACAAGGAAAAAAACGAAGAAAAAAAAAAGGTTTTGGGCGAGGTTAGCAAAGACCAGATGAACCTCTTGTGTGGAGCCTTACCAATCACATGCACCAAAATAGCATAAGCGTGCGAGGTAAGAGCTTTTCATCAGATGGACCAGTGTGTACAAAAGAAATGGATGTCTAGAAGAAAACTGTATCAGCCAATCCATTTCTTTTGTATATTGTCTCCAACCTGAGAAGCAAAACTGCCTGATTTTTGCACAAGAACATCCAATCAATCTGGTTCATCTAATGGAAATATGGAAAGCTGGGATCTCATATACATCTTTCATATTGGCATGTGCAGCTATATGTGGATGTGCACAGATCCACATGCCTGTGGGCTTAGCAAACAACTGTTTCAGATTTACTTAATTTGGTATTGATTTGGTTGGTCCTTGTATATGATATTTGCCTTTACAGCATGCGTAACTCTTTAACTGCAGAAGGGTAATTTTTGTTGTCGGCAGGGAACTCATCAAGGAGGAAGTATGTTTGGATTTGGTCGCAGTCAATCCATTCTTTGAAAACCATGTCAGACGAGAATAGTAATCTCACATCCCAAGCTTAAATTTGGATGGTGTTAGTAATATTTCTACAATTTTACAAGTTCTCTTTTTGTTATAACCCAACCAAATCTAATCGGAAGTTCCTTGCCATCCAATTTTTTGCCATCTTTTTCCTAGACAATTGATATTTATATTCTTTTCCTCTCCATATTTTGCAGGACATTGACCAGCAGATTAGAAGCTTGGTTCTGTAGGGTTTTTGGTGCATCTTCCATCTATGGCAGAGCTTAATTATCAAATTAAAGTTTGTATCTCACAATTGCTGGCCCTACTTGTAAGTTGTAACATGCATCACGACACTTCAACCAAATGCACTAGGAACTTATGTTTTCTACATGATTAGTTTTAGGGGTCATTTGGATGCCTGTATCTGTAAGTTCTATCAGCTGTAAAGGGTCTACAGGTGTTTGGATAAGAAATTTCACTGTCAGTTACAACATATAGCATGAGCTCACTTTTCAGGTGGAACTTGTTTGCAACTTAGAAAGTTATAGGCATCCAAACGGCCACTTGAAATAACAATATGCTTCGACTACTGTTATGGGAAGATCTGAGCACCGCTTAAGGTCCGAGCACGGAGCGCTAGACTGAACCGACTAGCATTCTCGACGTCCGGGGCCTCATTTGTCTAATCCGACTTGAAGCGTCCCGTAGGGGCGTAACATTCAAAAGGCCTTCACTTCGGGACTATAGGTTGGAATAGAATTTGCTATCCGATCGGACACAAAGCCCAATCCCATCTATAGTAAAGCTTTCGCCCTGGGGTCACATTCGAAATATCAGTTCGGACTTATGTACCGTTCGAGTCCAACGGGAAGTGAACCAAGGATAATTACGTAAACGAGCCGAGCCGAGGAGGCATCACGGCTTCATGCACCAAATAAGGAAACTGCCACGACTATACGTGACCGAAAACTTTGTCCGGTTATACATATTACGTGCTTGACACGCCGCACGATCTACAGATCGCGTACTATATCTCCACGATCCGGGAATCCCCCTGATCGTGCCGAGATTGTCGGATCCGGACCATTCAGCCGTTAGGTATAAATAGCCCATTACCCCATGTTTACAGGTACGCAATATCGAATACTCTCCTCTTGAACTCTCCAATTAGACCCAGATTCCTGTGTCCTAACTTAGGCATCTGAGGGTCCCCCGGCCTAGCCAGGGTCTCCTTTGTTCGTTGTTGGTGCGCAGGTTTGACGCCCGGTGATCACACCGAGCGGGCGAGATCTGAAGGAGAGCCGACCAGGTTTCGACATCAACAACTACTTCTATATATAGATTCAAGCAAACAAATTATAGCATTTGACTTTCAGGATTTACTTAAAATTTTGATTTAGGAAATATTGTGATGACCGCTAGACGGATGTGGAGGTGGAATGATGATTTGATGGTGATGAGATGTTTGGATGATATTTTCTAGCTTGAGGATATTTGTATCTTTTGCAACCAATCGTTCGATATGGTACAATGTGTTATATTCATTAGGATACATTTTGTACTTCAAATTGCAATAACAATTTATGTAATGTTTTATTTATTTCCTGTATTCATATTTGTATGTAATGTGCTAGTTGAAAATTGAAGGTGAAAGTAATTTCTTTTACTTTTTAGGTTTCATACTCTACATCACTAATTTGCAGTGTGCTTGGATTTTCATTTTGCACAAGTGGGGCCATGGTTTAAGGATTCATATAGTTTTTATGATGGATCGTACTGTTGATGACAAATGCCTAGTTGGCCTCTTACTAGAAGATCCTAGCCATTGGTTTTGTGTGACCTTTTCTCCAGTGAATGTGGATTGTTCATGTTGAAACGTTTCATCTATTTTTTTAAAGCTTTGTTTGGTTAGAGACCTAGTAGAACTAGGATTTAGGACTGTCAATGGGTTGGGTTCGGGTTGGGTCCTATAGCACCCATACCCAGTCTAACCAGGTTCAGATCCTTTCTGGTCTGGGTCTTGAAGACCCGGACTCAGATCCAATCAGTTCCAGGTACCCACCGGGTCTTTGGCTTGAGGTTTTGAGTCGGGTTTGGGACAAATTAGAGCATTTAAATGGTTGGGCCCACCCAATGGATGGATTAGATCTCACTTTGAGACACTCATGGTGTGTTACCTGCAGGTCCATGTACTCATTGACAGCCTTATTGGATTGAGCTTAATTCTGATTTTGGTAGGCACCCAACTCTCTAGTCGATTTGTGTCAGTAAGCTGTTCTTTCTAACACTTAATATCAAATGTTGGCCGTTTACTCTTTCATAACTTATAAAATTGTGATTATATGGAAGAAAGATATGCTTTAGGGACAAGAATCTGATACGGAGGGTGTCAACCCACAGGTCAAATAGTCCTACCTGCTTTTGAGGGGTTGGCTAGGAATGGGACACTTGAAGTGAATAGATCAGGCTTGGGTTAACCCTACCCGACCTGCCTGCCCATATAAGTTATCAATGGGTTGGGCAAGAGGACTCGACCCAATCAGACCTAAAATTTGATACAAAAGTATATATATATTTTCCCACTGTCTGGGCTAGGTTCTTCATAGCCTTAATATCGCATTCCATTCTTAAACCTGAGATGAGTCGTGGTGGGTTAGGTTGGGCCAGTCTAAGTTTAATGGGTTGCGTCAGGTTGGGCCATGTCTGGTCGGTTTGGGGTCGTGCTTGATGGATTTTTAAGTGGGTCGGGTCAGGTCAGAGGGTAAAGGGTCTTCATGGGTGGGTCATGGTTGTGCAAGAATTCTTGGCCCATTTAGTAAAATGGATCGGGTTTGGGCTGATCCTGAACCAATCTGAACCCAATGCATTACCATTGCTAAATAGAATAGTTTTAGAATTGAAATTGCATTCGTATGCTAAATTTTGGTGGAACTGAGAAAGTTCTAAAAATTGGTTTGGATTGGTAGTAACATCTCTACAAGTTTACAGCTTTTATTGGGTCCCAAACGTCCAATTATATATCTAAACCAAACGTCTATTGCGAAGGCAAAATCAGATATGGTTTGCAAATAGATAGCTAAGACAAAACATGCCTTATCTTCTCCTCAACCATCCAATCCCAAGGCGGCCGTTCAACGATTAGGATCGAATGATTGGTGCTATTTATGGCAACATAGCCCACTGGATTTTGGCTTTCCTAGGCGGTCAAAACTGGCCATCAACAACAATAGACATCATATGGTAGAGTCTGCTGCAAGTGTAGATCCACTGCAAAGCTTTGTATCCTGGGCTTAACAGAAAACCCTATTTGTGCATGACATCCAATTCTTCCATAATGTGTGCTTGTTCTTATGTTCTGCTTGGAACCCAAAAATCAGGCCAATTTAAAAACTTACGTGGGCCACACCATTTAAAAGTCAAGCCAAAAACCTTTAAAATCACATGGTACTGCCCACCTGAGCTTTGAAATGATTTACCTTTTGGGACGTCCATTTATCCTGTTGTTGTTCCTGTTCTGAAGGAATTGGATGGCATATAAAAGACATGGTGGGCTAATAAAAATCTGAAAGTTAAACTGTTCCCTGGAGTGTGGCCCACCTGAGTTTTGGATCAACCAGATTCCTGAGTTCCCAGGAGAACATGAACAAAATGGATGTCATGCACACATCACGGATGACACAAGGTACACAATGGCACTTGTGCACAATAACCACGACCATTGATTGGATGGTTCATATCATGTTGATAGGCCAAGTGATCCAACGATGGAGTCCATCTGACCATTGGCTCAAATGACCAGTTAAAAAAAAAATAATCAACGGAACTACACAAAATCAGCCGAGGATCATTCATTGGAAAGAAAAATTAAAACTCACAATCAATCTTGTGAAGAGGTGACCTCACTGTTGAAACTAGGTATCTTCAATCAGCCTGCCACTTGAGCTATGGATTAGGGTGTTGCTTGTAGCGACCTAAGTATTGAGATGACCCCTCATTCAAAAACAGTACTAATATACCCATCCTAAAGAAGTACTATATAGCTGGTATAGGAACGTGTCGTGCGAAGACGAGCGCTGACGCTCCTCGAGCTCCCTAGTTGTTTGAACGGTTCAAAGGAGATCAAAGTTACATGCCTCACAATGATGTATTTATTATATCCACACCCTTTATCCATTTTTCAATATCATTTTAGAGTACTAGAAAAAAATAATCATATTTAAAGATCAAATGGACCACACCACAAATAGCATCGGAGATAATGATTTTCACCATTAAAAATCTCATAAGGCCCAGCATAACGTTTTATTTTCCATCCAATCTGTTCATAAGGTCACAAATGCCTGGATGAAGAGAAAAACAAATTTCATATTGATACAAAAACTTCTGTGAACCCCAAAAGGGTTTCAATGGCAAACTTTCAATAGTTCACTACTTTTTGTAGTGTGGTCCACTTGATCATTAGATCTGTCTTATTTTTTGTCTCAAGCCTTACAACAAGCTCTCAAAATGAGTGGACGGTTGGATATAACACATACTTCATGATGGGACCCGCAGAACTTGCTGAGGTCAATACACCAGCTACTCGTGTGTGGTACAGCAGCCAATCCGCTTCCATCCTAACCATCCATTCTTGCCTTTCCCATTAATAGGAACCATTTAACTCTTTGTCCTCTTACTATCAATCTGAAGGTTACGAATCAAAGGTTTGAAAACCTTCGTTTCTAAATGAAGTTTAAACAATGGACCATCCGCTGTCATGTCAATTATTTTTAGAAATTTTCTTTTACCTGATAAGACAAAAACACCCAAAACAATAAATTTTAGAAGTCAATATCCACGTTCTTGAATTTAACCTTATAATTTTACCAACTTTTCATCAACTTTCATTCACACACGTCACTATTTTCTGAAAATGATGAAATTACCTATAATGGTTTGTATGCCACAATAACCGGCCCACCTTAATGGTGGACAAGAGACAAGATACGAAGGATCTTATCAGGTTGGCCGTTTGATTGATGGTTCAGATTGTCAAAACTATCCATGAGTTTTCTTTCTTTTTTTTTGGTACCCCCATCAAACGAGAAACCTATCAAATAAACAGTTTGAATCATGTAAAAGGCCCCAAATCCAACGGTTACAATAATCCTCAATTAGATTATTGTAGCATGTCAGGACGAATTGTGGCAAACTTCCCGACCGGAATTCTTTTAGGTTACAATACCTGAGTCCCTGCAAGTTACAGCACCCGATTTTCAAGAATCCATTCATCCTGGTACGTCACATCAGATAAGTGGATTGGATGGAATATACACACAAGGTTAAGTTTCATCATTTTTAGAAAATAGGTAAGGGACTAGCAAAAATTAATGGAAAGTTATAAAATAAAGGTGTTGACGTAGAAATCTGGTTAACCTTCCCTAAACCTTCATATACCTACACAAGTAATGGACAAAGTAGACCCTGACTAGTGCAGGTAACCCTCCGATGCTAAAGTCAAGTAGGGGATTTGGGTCTAGTTGAGTAAATGAGTTTTTAGGCTAGTGATTGTGCGTACCTTTTGCCATAGGACGAGGCGCTCCTATTTATAGGTGAAGAGATGCGGTAGCCCGCGTGGAGGAAATCTCCCTATTTAGTAGGAGTGAGTTATAGCATGACTTGGACTTGGTATGTGGTGGGAGAATCTCTCTGGATTTCCGGTTAGAATCCCGGTTGGATCTTTATGTTAGATATTCTCTAGATTTTTTGCTAGGATCTTGCATAGATACTGCTGAGATCAGATCGGGTCCGGTGGAAGGAGAATCGTACCGACCTGGGTCATACCGACCTAGGACCATGCCGATATGGGATGCAGGAGTAGTGCCCCCCTTGGTGACGGGTAAGTCATCAGATTTTCCGACCTGGATGGAGCGAGCTCGACCTCATATTATAGTCGATTAAGGGTTAAAGGGCTAGCCTTTAGTTGTGCCCGTCATTATATAAAGTTTTGACGTGACCTCTTCTCCTTGGTCGGTACGAATTCTCAACAACAAAAGTTAAATCGAAAAATGTAGTTGGTAACTTTTAAAGTTTATTATTTTTGGATGGTTTTCTCTTAGGCAAAAAAGGGGATAGCTTTTCGTAAAAATCTCAAAATAAAATTACCTCAAAAGATGGGAGTTGGCAAGCCACAGAAGACCACAACATGGTCACAGGCTGAAGTGTGACCGGCTGCATTGTTAGGGTTAGCAATGGGTTGGGTTGGCTAGGGAATCAATTGGCCCAACTAAGATGGTCTCAGGCCGAGCTAAATGGGCAAAGCAGGTTGGGCCCAAGCTAGAGTGTGAGCCATTTATGTAAACAGTCTGGGCTTCAGTTGAATTGTACCTGACCCAACCCGCTGATAGAAGGTATCAATGGGCAAGCCCAAAGCCTGAATCAAAATAAGTATAGATGCATTTGTTACATATGTATCCACCAACCAGCCATGCTTATGGGACAGAATGTTGGGCAGTTAACTAACGACATATTTATAAGATGTGTCACCGAAGTGAGGATATTGAGACAGATGAGCAGCCAAACGATTAAGATTAGACATGACTGCATTCAGGGGACTTGAGAGTAGCACTAATAGGTACTAAGATAAGGGAAGGGCCATAGGTTATGTGCAAGGGAGTCGAAGAAATGCACTAACTAGGAGTAAGTATAACTTGAAGGCTCTAAAAGGGAAAAGGGAAGGTCAACAGGACGTGAATAGAGGTGGTTGGAAAAGACCTAATGACATGCGTTCTAATTGAAGTAATGACCCTTGAAGAGTGAAATGGCTGATCAGGATTCCTGTAAATGACCCCAATACATTGGGACAAGGCTTAGATAATGATAAATAATGATGTATCCTCCTCTTAATGGGTTAGATAGTGCATGGCCTTAGCCTTATATTCCATTCTTAAACCTATGACATGCTTCAATGGGATGGGTCAGGTCAATTGAGCCCAACCCATTTACAATTAAATGGGTCAGGTCAAGTCTTGTCAATCTTAATGAATTACAAGTGGATCATCAGGTTTTACAAGAGGTTTGTGCAAGAATTCTTGGCCATTTATTAAATGGGTTGAGCTCCGGCTCACCCCAATTGGGTTGGACCCATTGCCACCCCAATGCAGTGTTACATGGTCTCTAACAAATGTGAATCCATGTTAATGATAAACATTCAATACTTGGTCAGAACTTTACGAGTCAAGTCCTACCCTTCATTAATCTAGACAATTCATCCCTGTGATTCATATATGGGCTATATACATAAAAAAAAATAAAAAAATCCGGGGAAGATGCATGTGGGTTGTTTAGTTGAAAGTTTCGGACCGTTGGATCATGACAACACAATGATCGAACTGTTAATCGTGGGCCATTGTCATCATCAGACATAATCAGACATTACATACTTTAGGATTTCATTTTTTTAAAGCTTAGATTAGGTGTGTGGTACACTTATTTTATGTTTTGAGAGGTTTGAGACATACATAGGAAAAAAAAAAAAAAAACTGAGAGGGCAAAATTGTAATTTGGTAGCCTAAAAGCCTATTTAAGGCTTAGACTTCCGGTCCTTAGATTTTTTTTTATTTTTTTTTTAAATGATGTACTTTGTGAAAAGGAGAGTTTTTCTCTCTTTTCCATGTGGTTCATGAAAATCCTCTTAGGATTAGAGATCTCTTGGTGTGATTCCAAAGTGGTGTGAAGTCACGAGTTATCTTTTTATCTATTTTTCTTCAACAACAAGGTATTTACCATCTTCTCTTTTCTTCTCTTAGCTTTTTCTTCTTCTTCTTATCTCATCCCATACCCAACCCATCAACACTAACCCTAACCTATCTCACAACCCTAATTCTCTCCAACCCAAACTGACGCAAGGGAGGACGTGAGGTCGAGCACCGTCTTCCTCAAGAGGATAACTATTCCGAATCCACGGAATTTCTCTGGACTCCTCGCAGAGACTTCTCGAATCCACGAGGAAAGAAAGCATAAAATAGAAATAAATTCTAATAATTTCGAAATTGAAATTGCATTCCTATGCTAAATTTTGGTGGAAATGAGAAAGTTCTAAAAATTGGTTTACATTAGTAGTAACATCCCTACAAGTTTACAGCTTTTATTCGGTCCCAAACGTCCAATTATATATTTAAACCAAACGTCTATTGTGAAGGCAAAATTGTTAAGATATGGAGCCACATCTGGGGCCGCCTTCGACCGGTCGTGGCCCATTCTCGACCGATCTTAAGGGCCTGCTCGATTGGTCGTGGACCGGCTCGACTCAAAGTCCAGCGAGCACTGTTTTTTAGATCCCGAGGTGCTCGACCAGTCCTGGCCCATCACGACCGGTCGTGGGATCCTCTCGACCGGTCGAGCGGACTGCATGACCAGTCGAGGTTACGCAGATTCGTTCCGCGATTTTGCACGAATTTCATTTTGCAAGTCCTTTCACAGCTGGGATGCGGAAAGGGGAGTTGCCTAAACTATATATAGGTGTTCCTAGGACTTTTCTATAGAATTGGAATACTAGAAAAATAATTCTAAGGTGTGGGCAAAGGGTTTTCTATGTACTTCCAAGGGAGAGGTTAGTATATTGCCTTGTAATCTTTGTTCTTCATAGTGAAAGTTTGCATCCGTGGTTTTTTACCCTAGATTAGGGTTTTTCCACATATATCTTGTCTTATGGTTTGTTGAATGCTTTGATTCTGTTTCTAGTTTATATTTCTTCTTGTTTATCGTTTGTGGGTGAGGCCTGAGATCGGATCTAGGCTCACTGCGTTGTTGGCGTACTGCGCAACAATTGGTATCAAAGCTATTGGTTTAGTTCTATTGGGAGCGATGACAGAAGAAGGAAAAACTAGAATTGAGAAGTTTCATTGTTCAAACTTTGCCTTATGGAAGATGCAGATGAATGATTATCTGTATCAGAAGGACCTCTATATTCCTCTAGGAGGAAAAGAGAAGAAACCAGAAAAGATGACAAAGATGAATGGTTTTTATTGGATAGGAAGGCTTTAGGAACGATCCGACTCTCTTTGTCTAAGATCGTCACCTTCAATATATCCAAGGTGAAAACTACAAAAGAATTAATGGAAGCCCTAGCCACCATGAATGAAAAGCCCTCAACATCCAACAAGGTTCATCTTATGAAACAACTATTCAACATGACGATGTCAGACGATGGGAGCGTGGCTGAACATCTAAACGAGTTCAATACAGTCACGAGCCAATTGGAATCCGTTGGCATTGCTTTTGAGGATGAGGTCAGGGCATTATTGATCTTGTCCAGTTTGCCAGACAGTTGGGATAGTTTGGTGATTGCTGTGAGCAATTCTTCAGGGTCGACAAAGCTGAAATTTGATGATGTGGCCAATCTAATTCTCAGTGAAGAATCTAGAAGAAAGGCATCAGGAGTTTCAGGGGATTCAGGGAATGCTCTAAACGTTGAAGGAAGAGGAAGATCGTTGAACAAAAGAGGTAATAAACATGGGCATTCTAAGTCGAGGAAGAAGTCCAAGGGACCGAAAGACAAAGACAGGTATTAGCATTGCCGCAAGAAGGGGCACATGAAACGTGATTGCAGAGCGCTTAAGAAACAAGAAGGAAGCTCTCAAGGCGGGAATGATTCAGTGAATCTATCTGAGGAGAGTGATACAGAGGCGTTGATCTTGTCTCTTGATGCAAGGAATGAGTCTTGGGTTATAGACTCGGGTGTTTCGTTTCATGCCATTTCATGTAAGGAAGTTTTGCATAATTATGTGCCAGGTGACTTTGGGAGAGTCTACCTAGGTGATGATGAGTCATGCATTGTTGGAAAGGGAGACGTTCATATATATCAGAAAGACGGAACGGTCTTAAAATTGAAGGATGTCAGACATGTACCGAGTTTGAAACGTAACTTGATCTCTGTGGGGCAGTTGGCCGATACCAGTTATGTGATGACATTCACCAGTGATTCCTGGAAGATCATAAAAGGTGCCTTAGTGATATATATCTTGAGGTAAAAGGAAGGTACTTTGTACGTGACTTCAAGATCGTATAGTTGACTCGCAGTCGCATCAACTGGAGTGAATGGGCAGTTATGGCCTCAGAGGTTGGGACATATGAGTAAGAAGGGGATGAAAGTGCTATTGTCGAAAGGGAAGCTACCAGGGCTGAAGTCTATTGACTTAGAATTCTGTGAGGACTGTGTGTATGGCAAGCAGAAGATGGTAAGCTTCAAGAAGACGGGACGCGCTCCAAAGACACGTCTGTTGCAGCTTGTACACACTGATGTGTGGGGACCGGCATAGGTATTATCTCTTGGTGGCTCAGGTTATTTTGTTTCTTTTATTGATGATGCTAGTAGAAAATTGTGGGTCTATTTCTTAAAACATAAATCTGATATATTTGATGTATTTAAGAAGTGGAAAGTTATGGTAGAAAACGAGACAGGTAAAACAGTAAAATGTCTCAGATCTGATAATGGGGGATAGTACTATGATAAGAGATTTGAGGAGTATTGTGCAGCAAATGGAATCAAACATTAGAAAACAATTCCAAGGACATCGCAACAAAATGGTGTGGCTGAGTGCATTAACAGAACCATCCTTGAGCGCGCTAAGAGCATGAGGTTACATGCAGGGTTACCCAAGACGTTTTGGACAGATGATGTGAATACTATCGCATATCTCATCAATAGAAGTCCCTCAGCACCATTGGATGGTGGGCTACCAGAAGAAACGTGGACTGGGAAAGAAGTGAACCTTACACATCTCAAAGTGTTCGGTTGCACTTCATATGTTCACATTGATGTAGAGCACAGAAACAAGCTGGATGCGAAGTCCAGGAGGTGCACGTTTATAGGCTACGGGAAGCATGATTTTGGCTATAGGTTTTGGGATGCAAAAAATAGAAAAATCATCAAAAGTAAGGACGTACTCTTTAATGAAAAAGTGATGTATAAGGATAGTGCGCAGAAAAATAAGGCCGAGGAGAAAGAATTCATAGAGATGGAAGAGTTACCGGACACGGGTGTTATAGCGCCACAGGTTAATCATGCACAGAGCATTATGAGGCAGAGCCGTATACACTGGTTGTAAAGAGGTCTACTCGGGAGAGGAGACCCACGGTCTGATACTCACTCTCCTTACATTATCTACTGTTGACAGATAATGGTGAACCATAGAGTTTTGAAGAGGCATTAAAGACGGATACATGGGTTAAGTGGGAGCAGGCCATAGATGAGGAGATGGACTCTCTTGAGTTTAATCGTACATGGGAGCTACTCACTCTACATAAGGGTAAGAAAGCTCTTCATAACAAGTGGGTTTACAGACTGAAGGAGGAGCACGATGGTTCAAAACAGTACAAGGCTAGATTGGTTGTGAAAGGGTTTCAACAAAAGACAGGTATCGATTTCACTGAAATATTTTCACCTGTGGTGAAAATGTCTACGATTCGCATGGTCTTGAGTATAGTGGCTATAGAGGACTTACATCTAGAGCAGTTAGATGTTAAGACAGCTTTTCTTCATGAGGACCTTGAAGAAGAGATATATATGCATCAGTCGACAGGATATGTGGCACCAGGAAAAGAGAACAAGGTGTGTAGACTGAAGAAGAGTCTATATGTCCTGAAGCAGGCCCCAAGGCAGTGGTACAAGAAGTTCGACAGTTTCATGTCAGGAAATGGTTACAGGAGATGTCATGTTGACCACTGTTGCTATTTGAAGAGGTTTGATACATCGTACATCATCCTTCTTCTGTACATTGATGATATGTGTGGCCGGTTCAAGCATGAAGGACATCTCAGATCTCAAAAGACAACTGTCTAGAGAATTTGCTATGAAGGATTTGGGAGCTGCAAAACAAATCCTAGGCATGAGGATAAAGCGTGATAAGAAAAATAAGAACTAGTTTTGTCACAGGCAGAGTACATATCCAAAGTACTTGATCGATTCAATATGAGAGGTACTAAGCTGGTTAGCACTCCATTAGCCAACCACTTCAAGCTATCTAAGGAGCAAGGTGCAAAGACGCAGGAGGAACGGGACTACATGGCTAAAGTTCCATACGCGTCAGCTATTGGGAGTCTCATGTATGTTATGGTGAGCACGAGACCAGACATTGCTCAAGTAGTGGGAGTTATTAACAGGTTCATGAACAACCCCGGGAAGGAACATTGGGAAGCTGTGAAGTGGATCCTTAGATACTTAGTAGGTACTAAGGATGTAGGGTTGTGCTATGGTGGATCGAAAATCAAGCTACAAGGCTACGTGAATTCAGATTTGGCAGGAGATATCGACAGCAGAAGAAGCACTACAGGTTATGTCTTTACTCTGGGTAGTGCTGCAGTCAGTTGGGTCTCTCAGTTACAGAAGATAGTGTCTATCAGTATGACGGAAGTAAAATATGTTGCGGCTACAGAAGCGTGCAAGGAGATGGTGTGGATGCAAGATTTCATGGAAGAGTTGGGTAAGAAGCAAGTAGATTGCAAGCTGTACAGTGACAGTCAGAGTGCAATACACTTAGCTAAGAATTCAACATTTCATTCAAGGACCAAGCATTTTGCCATCAGATATCGCTTCATACGTTCGTTACTGGAAGATGGATCGATTGCTCTGGAGAAGATTTATACAAGTGAGAATCATGCGGATATGTTGACCAAGGAGGTCACACGGGAGAAGCTGAAGCTCTGTTCAGCTTTAATTGGTCTTCGGGCTTGAAGACTGGGAGGTGGTGCACTCCGGATGAAGAAGACGATGGTTTTTGGCAATGTGTCTCCAAGTGGGAGATTGTCGAGATATGGAGCCACATCTAGGGCCGCCTTCGACCGGTCGTAGGGGCCCGCTCGACTGGTCGTGTCAAAGTCCAGCAAGTACTGTTTTTTAGATCTCGAGGTGCTCGACCAGCCGTGGCCCATCGCGACTGGCAGTGGGATCCTCTCGACCGGTCGAGCGGACTGGACGACCAGTCGAGGTTACGCAGATTCGTTCCGCAATTTTGCGCGGATTTCGTGACGCAAGTCCTTTCGCAACTGGGATGCGGAAAGGAGAGTTACCTAAACTATTATAGGTGATCCTAGGGCTTTTCTATGGAATTGGAATATTGTGAAAATAATTCTAAGGTGTGGGCAAAGGGTTTTCTATGTACTTCCAAGGGAGAGGTTAGTATATTGCCTTGTAATCTTTGTTCTTCATAGTGGAAGTTTGCAGCCATGGTTTTTTACCCTAGATTGGGGTTTTTCCACGTATATCTTGTCTTGTGGTTTGTTGAATGCTTTGATTTTGTTTCTGGTTTATATTTCTTCCTGTTTATCGTTTGTGGGTGAGGCCTAAGATCGGATCTAGGCTCACTGCGTTGTTGGCGTGCTGTGCAACAAAAATCAGATATGGTTTGCAAATAGATAGCTAAGACAAAACATGCTTTATCTTCTCCTCAACCATCCAATCCCAAGGCGGCCGTTCAATAGTTAGGATTGAATGATTGGTGCGATTTATGGCAACATAGCCCACTGGATTTTGGCTTTCCTAGGCGGTCAAAACTGGCCATCAACAACAATAGACATCATATGGTCGAGTCTACTGTACGTGTAGATCCACTACAAAGCTTTGTACCTTGGGCTTAACAGAAAACACTATTTGTGGGGCCCACTTATGACATCCAATTCTTCCATAATGTGTGCTTGTTCTTATGTTCTGCTTAGAACCCAAAAATCGGGCCAATTTAAAAACTTACGTGGGCCACACCATTTAAAAGTCAAGCCAAAAACCTTTAAAATCACATGGTACTGCCCACCTGAGCTTTGGAATGATTTACCTTTTGGGACGTCCATTTATCCTGTTGGTGTTCCTGTTCTGAAGGAATTGCATATAAAAGACATGGTGGGCCAATAAAAATATGAAAGTTAAACTGTTCCCTGGAGTGTGGCCCTCCTAAGTTTTGGATCAACTTGATTCCTGAGTTCTCAGGAGAACATGAACAAAATGGATGTCATGCACACATCACGGAGGACACAAGGTACACAATGGCACTTGTGCACAATAACCACGACCATTGATTGGATGGTTTATATCATGTTGATTGGCCAAGTGATCCAACGATGGAGTCCATTTGACTGTTGAGAGTCAAATATTGCATATCAGACCCCAATTATTGTCTAAATTTACGAACGTGATACTGTTTAATATCCCGATTTAATCGTGTTTGTGATGCAGGGTGTATTTACAAGCTTGGATTGAATTAGGATGCTAAAAGCATGAATTTAATGCTCATGAGTCACCAAGGCAAGGGACGGACCCAGGGAACCGAGATTTATGGACTTACACGCCAGAAATCTGAGAAAATCAAGAAACTGAAGCTCAAGTGGCCTGAAAGTCGTCCAGACTATAAAGATCACAGGGTTCTCACCATCCATTCGACTCGAAAATTCATATATAACCTAAAGACCATAAATTAACCATACACGTCAAATTTGAGCCATTGGATCCCAGTGGAAGTGGCCTAACAAACGTTCAGCCCAGAAATCGTCGATTTGCGGCCCATCTAACATTTGGATATGCTTCACTTTTGGTCTCAATCCCTTAATTGATATGGTACAACAGATGGACAGATCAGATTTCACATATACATAAATGTGGGACCCGCTTTGCATGCCAGGAGTGAACAACCGACTGTGCACGTGATGTGCACTGAACTAACAGCGTTTGACCGCAAACTTCCACCCGCAATAGAGAAGGCTCTGTTTCAACAAATGGATGGCTGAGATCTTGAAGCGAACCACCATTTGAATGACTCAGTCTGATCTGGACCGTCCAGTAGACTACAAACGGCCCTGTAACCATCGCATAGGTGACAGAATCTTAGAAGATAGCAAAGAATGGTTTCCGATTGTCCAAACGGAAGATAAACGGCAGCGAGAAAAATAACTAATGGACCACATAAAATTCCAGCCAAAATGGTCTGTCCCAGACGGTTTTTCAACGCCGATCCAATAGACAAAGTGGATTTTCTCACCAATCAATGAATGTGGACCCCACAGCATCTAGCGCAACTTGCGGTGTGCAGTCTGCGAAGTCTAGGAAATTCGGATTTTCAGGCCATTTTTTGCACACCTTCTTCAATCCATTTGATGATCCACACCATCCAGGCTTCAAAATCAGGGGTCTCGACTAGTCCTAGGTGGTCGGATTGACCGGACTAGCTGCGTTGTCGTCCCAGATTCAATGCAAACGTAAGTTCTGTTTAGAGCGAATCCTTTCGCGCTGCCTAAAGAAAGTCGGTTCCGCATTCTCACCGACTCCAGCCAACCTTCCATGCTTATAAGAAAGACAGAGAGGGTAAAGTTGTTTTTTTTCTTTTTCATTTTTATTTTTATTTTTGTTTATTTTATTTTTGTTTAAGGGATTTAGCCTAATCATGTTGCTAGGCTAATGTCACGCCCCGAAATTCAGTACCCGAGTTGACCAAACTCGACTCCGAATCTCAGGTCATGATTTAATATTAAACATTCACAACCACACTTAATCTCATTACAGTAACAACATTCATCAAATACAATGTTTAACATTACAGCCTAAACTCACTTCTAAATTCTTATTATACTTTTTTTTTCCATCGGTACAAATAAAATATAAGTAAATTGATGATTGGATCTTCACTCCACTTTGCCCTTGACTAAACTCTGATGCCCTGAAACACTGTTATTTTGGGTATGAGCACAACCGCTCATGGGATCTTATCCAATCAAATCTGAAATCTCTAGATTTATATCAAACAAATAAATAATAACAGTATTTTCTTGGAATTCAAAACATGAATCAAAATATTAAATATTAAATATAATATGAATGCGATGCTGGAATCATAAAGACGTACTGAATGCTATACTATCATGAATTCAATAATAAAATTAAATAATCATCATATCTTACAACACCGTAACTAGGTGTATGGTCACGTTGCATTAACGCCCACACACTAGTACCTCGTTGTGAGGGACCCATTTATACGTTAGCTGGTCATACTACTGCTCCAGTTGTAACTTTGACGTATGTCCGCGCACACAATTGTATTCATACGCCGTATACAAAGGAGACTCCGAAGGATCCAATAGGTTCTAGGGTCTTTCACCCAAGGGACACAATTGCCCTACTTGCTAGCTTTAGGGTCTCTCACCCAAAGAAAACGATTGCCCTACTTGCTAATACCACAATTATTTTCTCATTTTTCATTCTTTTTTCAAAATTCTGTAATCAGTACAGATGAATGCATGTCATGAATTATTCCAAAATCAGTAGCGAAATAATTTAAACGTTTAAATTCTCATACAACAATGTAGGTTCTATACAAAATGTACAGAAATTCGATGCTGTAAAAATTCAATTCCTGAAATTTATTGAAACATCAAGCTATTTGCTTTGTCTTTAAAAAATTAACCGAAATTTAGAATCAAATTAATTAATATTATTTTAAACCAATTAATTTAAATCAATTACTTTAACGCGGATTTAAGGTCTAAATCTTAACACTTGATTTCAGAAATAAAAGTTAGATTAAAATCTAACTCTACAAGTTAATTAGATTCAGTAAATACTAAAATTTAGAAAAGTAGATATAAGGTATAAAAGAATTTGACAATATTAATTTAAAGTCATTATGTAAAAAAATAAATTTTTAAAAACACAAAAAATTAGAAAGTTAAAAAATGGAGGAGAATCACCCACCTGATATTTGGACCGTTGATTTCTGGACTAGACCATACGCCCACGACCTACTTAGCGTCGCATGCTAGACCTGACCCATGCTTACGCTCTCAATGAGTTTCTCCCACTGACGCAACACATAGCATTAACTTACTGTCTACACTCGCTGGATGCATGAGAAATTGAGTTTCAGGACACCATCTACCAAAAGAAAATAACACCTAAGTGGTTTATTTGATGAATGGTTTGAATTTCAAGTTAGTCTATTTTACCATGGTCGTTTCCAATTAAGGTTTTCTATTGTTCGTGTTGTTGGACTGATATGGTATGTAAGATGAATCACTGTTTCACAATCGAAAATATCAACAATATAAACTTTTATTTCTAATTAATAATTCTATATTTAAATTTGTTAAAACTTTAATAATTCAAATACTTAAATAAAATATTATTTTACTATTATTTAATTTAGGAATTTCTGTGAAATTATGTACAATAAATTTTAATTTCAATTCTAAAATTTTAAAAAATTTCTTAAGCTTAAGTTCATTTAAATTTAATTTAATTAGTTCTTTAAAATTTTAGAATTAAAATTTAGATTTTAATATTTACCAAAGCAAAGAATATTACACTAATTTCTATAATATAACATTAATAATGTAATTAAATTATTATTTGATAATTTAAATTTTATTATTATTATTATTATTATTTTAATCTAATTATTTAAATCTAAATTCAAATTTTTATTATTATTTATTTTTAATTCTAAATTGAATAGGTTTAAGGAAGATATTAATTTAGACTTTCGATACTATTATTATTATATAAATTATTTGTTATAACATTATGTCAATATGATTAACCTTGTTTTATAATTGACTATCTAAATTAATAAATTTACTTTTGTTTGATGTTTGATACATTTAATATATTTATTATATTACTTTTATGTTAAATTGTTAATGTTAACATTTACATAATTTTTAAAATAATAAATTATATTTATCACAACTTTTATATATTATCAAATAAAACTTATATATATATATATATATATATATATATATATATATATATATATATATTATAACATAATCATATAAATAACATTAAATACTTATGTATTAATTATGTAATATAATGTTATCTTATACATGTTTACTTTTATTATGTTATATATTTTGTCATTACTTTTTATAACCTACAATTATATTATATTATTACTATATTATTATAAAACATAATAGTTATATTTTATTATTCTTTAATGATCTTATAAACCTTTTTTTAAAATTATTATTATATATCATATTAATACTGCCTTATATATTACAACTATATAATTTATATTTTATTTTTATTATTATATATTTTTATTTTATATTTATAATCATATTTGTTTATATATACTTATTAATCTTACATCATTTATACTCACAATTCTGCATAATGTATCATCAATATTTTAAATAATTAATTATATATTCTTTTGTATTGTAAAATATTATACATATATTTAAGGTATTATAATTTATTTGAAATTTATTTATTTATTTATTTTACTTTTTAACCTGGATTATATATATATATATATATATATATATATATATATATATATATATATATATATATATATATATATATACATATATATATAATTTGGATTAATTAAACAATTTAATAACTAACATACTTATTTAAAATTAATTCAAATTTACTAATTTAAATAAATTCATAAATTAATTTGAATTTAATCCATTTTTAATAATTTACTTTCATATTAATTAATTTTTTTAAAAAAAAATTAGGAACAATTCATATTTATTTATTTTTTTTAATCTTAACAAAATATTTAAGAATTAATAAATTAAAATATAATTTTAGATAAATATTTATTTTATTCTATAAATTTATTTTATTTTATTTATATAAATATATATCTATATATAATTTCAGCATTAAATATTAGAAATATATAAAATAGAAATTAATACATGAGTATGATTCCCTACATAAAAATTCAACTGGCATTAATATTTCTATAAAAAATATTGATTAAATAAGCATAATAAACAATCGAAAATGATAAATTCTAGGATAAGATCACCAACCTTAAAAGTCTGATGATCCGGCCCCGCTTTAATCTTTCTCTCTTGATCTATAGAGCTCTCTCTCTCTCTCTCTCTCTCTCTCTCTCTCTCTCTCTCTCTCTCTCTCTCTCTCCTCTCTCTATTTTATTTTTTTGATTGATTCCTAAGATTCTCTTTCGCTTTTTCTTTTTTCTTTTTTTAATTTATAAATGGATGCATAATGGAATGGAGGAGTGAGGATTATGGGACGGTTTCATTTAGTGGGAGGTTCGACGGCCATTATCGTATAAAAAGGAAGGAAGGTGGAGAAAGTGGTTTAGTTGTGCGGAAGATTTTTTTTAATTTATATATGTATTCTTTTATTTTTAGATCTGGTGGGTCTCACTAACGATGATATAAATCTACTCCGTCCATCATCTCAGCCTGGCCAAGAGAAGATATAAAGCCAAAAATGAGGCTGATCCAAAACTCAGGTGGGCCACACGGAAGTGGACGGTGGGGTTAGTTCCCACAAAAAAAAATGAGTTGTTTTCGATTTATATTTTATTTTTTAACAACAATCTAGTGGTTAAGATCGGTTTAATCTCAGTGCACAGTCAATAGTTGATGTTGGCTAGATTTGAATTAGTTAATAATTAAACACGTGGTCTTAAGTATATGGGTTGAGAGAGTGCATTACAAATAAACTTATATATATTCTACCAAAATCATGTAATCATTAATGACATTAATTAATAGTTCGCACTAAACAAAACGATCACACATATCAATGGTCACAATTTGCATGAGCCGATAGATGCATGTGTGCATGGATGTGTAGATGTGTCACTACAAGAAATACCACTTTTAGCGACGCAAATTTTCGTCGCTAAAAGTGAAATTTTCGCAGTTAAAACCTTTTAGCGACGAATATTTTCGTCGCTAAATTCGTCGCTAAAAGACCGATGTACAAGGCTTTTATCAGCGAAAAATTGAAATCGACGCTAAATGCAAGCTTTTTAGCGACGAAAATTTTCGTCGCTAAAAAAATTTTCCATGTCATTTAACAGCGAAAATTTTCGCCGCCAAAAAAATATCCAAGACTTTTAGCAGCGAAACTTTTCGCCGCCAAAAAACCTACAAGACTTTTAGCAGCGAAAATTTTCGCCGCCAAAAAAATATCCAAGACTTTTTAGTAGCGAAAAGTTTCGCTGCAAAAAAAATTTTATAAGACTTTTAGCGGCGAAAATTTTCACTGTAAAAAATATATCCAAGACTTTTAGTAGCGAAAATGTTCGCCGCGAAAAAAATTTCCAAGACATTTACCTGCGAAAATTTTCGCTGCAAAAAAATTATAAGACTTTTAGCAAATGAAAAAGTTTCACTAAAAAAACTTCCAAAACTTTTTAGCGGCGAAAATTTTCATTTACAAAAATATCCAAAACTTTAGCAAATGAAAAGTTTTGCTGCAAAAAAATTTCAAGATTTTAGCAAAGAAAAAGTTTCACGCAAAAAAATTTTCGAGACTTTTAGTAGCGAAAATTTTCGCTGCCAAAAAAATTACCAAGATTTTTTAGCAACGAAAATTTTCGTTGCTAAAAGTCTCTTTTTTAAAAAATATGCAGCTCAAAATTCGGCACAAAATTCCTGATATACACCAGTTAACAATATATTTCATCATATTCATCCTGATATACACCTGTTATATAATATATTTCATTATATTCACATTCACATCCAGCTAAACCCAAACTAGTAAATCCATCCAAGCCTCGGTTACAAATTGAGGCTAAAAATGTTTAATTTTTTTTAATATTTATTTAAACTACTAATCCATTCATTCAATCCACTCATGAAACAATCAATCATGAAAGCCATAATACCAACAAAATAGTTAACAACTCAATCAAACAATCAATCTCACTTGTTTACTATTTAAAGTTTTCAAAACAAAGTCAATCAAGCTATTACACAATATTAGGTTTCCCAAATAATACAAAGTCACAACACAAGATTTGGGTATGACTTTTACTTGGCTGATGAACAACTACAGCTTTTTCGGTAGTCTGAAAGCATAATCGGGTTTAGGTTTGGGTTTTCAAGTTTAGGTTTAGGTTAGGGAGCTGAGATTAGGATTAGGTGTATGTTTAGGTTTAGAGATTTGAGAATACGTTAAGGTTTAGGTTTAGAAAATCGGGTTCGGGTTATAGGTTTAGGTTTAGGTTAGGTTATAAGTTAAGGTTTAGGAAATTGAGTTTAGGTTATGGCTTTAGGTTATAAGTTAAGGTTATAGGTTAAGGTTTTGGTTAAGGTTATAGGTTTAGGTTTAGGTTATAGGTTTTGGGATTTGATAATAGGTTTAGGTTAAGGTTATAAGTTTAGGTTTAGGAAATCGGGTTCGGGTTCAAAATCGGGTTTGGGTTTGGGTTTTCGTGTTTGGATTTATGTTTAGGTTAGGGAGTTTAGATTAGGTTTAGGTGTAGATTTAGGTTTAGGAATTTGAGAATACGTTAAGGTTTAGGTCTAGAAATCGGATTCGGGTTATAGGTTAAGGTTTAGGTTAGGTTATAGGTTAAGGTTTATGAAATTGAGTTTAGGCTATAGGTTTAGGTTTAGGTTAAGGTTTAGGTTTAGGTTATAAGTTTTGGGATTTGAGAATAGGTTTAAGTTAAGTTTATAAGTTTAAGTTTAGGAAATCGGGTTTGGGTTCGATTTCGGGTTTAGGTTTGGGTTTTCAAGTTTAGGTTTAGGTTTAGGTTAGGAATTGAGATTAGGATTAAGTGTAGGTTTAGGTTTAGGGATTTGAGAATACATTAAGGTTTAGGTTTAGGGATTTGAGAATACGTTAAGGTTTAGGTTTAGGAAATCGGGTTCGGGTTATAGGTTTAGGTTTAAGTTAGGTTATAGGTTAAGGTTTAAGAAATTGAGTTTAGGTTATAAGTTTAAGTTATAGGTTAAGGTTTAGGTTATAGGTTAAGTTTTAGGTTTAGGTTAAGGTTATATAGGTTTAGGTTTAGATTATAGGTTTTGGGATTTGAGAATAGGTTTAGGTTATGGTTATAAGTTTAGGTTTAGGAAATTGGGTTCGGGTTCTGGATCGGGTTTAGGTTTTCAAGTTTAGGTTTAGGTTTAGGTTATGGAGTTGAGATTAGGATTAGGTGTAGGTTTAGGTTTAGGGATTTGAGAATACGTTTAGGAAATCGGGTTCGGGTTATAGGTTTAGGTTTAGGTTAGGTTATAGGTTAAGGTTTAGGAAATTGAGTTAGGTTATATGTTTAGGTTATAAGTTAAGGTTATAGGTTAAGGTTTAGGTTATAGGTTAAGTTTTAGGTTTAGGTTAAGGTTATATAGGTTTAGGTTTAGGTTATAGGTTTTGGGATTTAAGAATAGGTTTAGGTTAAGGTTATAAATTTAGGTTTAGGAAATCGGGTTCGGGTTCGGGATCGGGTTTAGGTTTGGGTTTTCAAGTTTAGGTTTAGTTTAGGTTAGGAAGTTGAGATTAGGATTAGGTGTAGGTTTATGTTTAGGTTTAGAGATTTGAGAATACGTTAAGGTTTAGGTTTAGGAAATCGGGTTTGGGTTATAGGTTTAGGTTTAGGTTAGGTTATAGGTTTAGGTTTAGGTTAGGTTATAGGTTAAGGTTTAGGAAATTGAGTTTAGGTTATGGGTTTAGGTTATAAGTTAAGGTAATAGTTTAAGGTTATAGGTTTTGGGATTTGAGAATAGGTTTAGGTTAAGATTATAAATTTAGGTTTAGGAAATCGGGTTCGGCTTCTGGATCGGGTTTAGGTTTGGGTTTTCAAGTTTATGTTTAGGTTTATGTTATTAGGGAGTTGAGATTAGGATTAGGTGTAGGTTTAGGTTTAGGGATTTGAGAATACGTTAAGGTTTAGGTTTAGGAAATCGGGTTCGGGTTATAGGTTTAGGTTTAGGTTAGGTTATAGGTTAAGGTTTAGGAAATTGAGTTTAGGTTATAGGTTTAGGTTATAGGTTAAGGTTTAAGTTTAGGTTTAGGTTATAGGTTTTAGGATTTGAGAATAGGTTTAAGTTAAGGTTATAGGTAATAGGTTAAGGTTTTAGGTCATAGGTTTTGGTTTAGGTTAAGGTTTAGGTTTAGGTTTAGTTTTAGGTTATAAGCTATAGGTTTAGAGAATTGAGAATTGGTTAAGGTTTAGGTTTAGTTTTAGGCTAAGGTTTAGGTTTAGGTTATAAGCTATAGGTTTAGGGAATTGAGAATTGGTTAAGGTTTAGGTTTAGGAATCGGGTTCGGGTTCGGGATCGGGTTTAGGTTTGGGTTTTCAATTTTAAGCTTAGGTTTAGGTTAGGGCGTTGAGATTAGGATTAGGTGTAAGTTTAGGTTTAGGGATTTGAGAATACATTTAGGTTTTAGGTTTAGGTTTTAGGTTTAGGTTTAAGTTAAGGTTTAGAGATTCGGGTTCGGGTTCGGGTTTGGGTTCGGGTTTAGGTTATAGGTATAGGTTTAGGTTAAGGTTTAGGTTATAGGTTTTGGGATTTCAGAATAAGTTTAGGTTATAAGTATATGTTTAGGTTGGGTTATATGTTAAGATTTAGGGATTTGAGTTTAGGTTAAGGTTTAGGTTATAAGTATAGGTTTTGGGAATTGAAAATAGGTTTAGGTTAAGGGTTGGGTTATATGTTAAGGTTATAGGTAATAGGTTAAGGTTTTAGGTCATAGGTTTTGGGATTTGAGAATGTGTTTAGGTTTAGGGTTTTTAGGTTATAGGTTAAGGTTTAGGTTTTAGGTTTAGGTTAATGTTAGGTTATAGGTTATAAGTTTAGGTTATAAGTTATAGGTTAAGGTTTTAGGTCATAGGTTTTGGTTTAGGTTAAAGTTAAGGTCTAGGTGTAGGTTTAGGTTATAAGTATAGGTTTTGGGATTTGAGAATAGGTTTAGGTTGGGTTATAGGTTTAGGTTAAGGGTGTGGTACCAAAATACTGACATAAACATAAACACGGCTTTGTCCAAATGGTCGAGCCCATCCAATCTTCAGTCCATAGAAATGGACAACTTCATCATGGTCATAACAATGGTTCCCACCTTCCAGGGACCCGCTCATCCGGATAGCTCCGACGCACATCCGGGGCTGCTCCATTAATTTCAAGCAAATACATAAACGCGGCTGTCCAAATGGTCAGGCCCTTCCAATGCTGTCCATAGGAAATGGACAGCTTCATCATGGTCATAACAGCGGTTCCCACCTTCCAGGGACCCCGCTCATCCGGATAGTTCCGACGCACATCCGTGGATCTGCTCCATTAATTTCGAGCAAATACATAAACACGGCCTGTCCAAATGGCCAGGCCCTTCCAATGCTGTCCACAGGAAATGGACAGCTTCGTCATGGTTATAACTGTGGTTCCCACCTTCCAGGGACCCCCGCTCATCCGGATAGCTCCGACGCACATCCGGGTCTGCTCATTTAAATAAAATGGATTATCAAGATCATTTAAATAAAATCAGGTCCAATCAACAATCTAACCTGGAGGATTTTGTTAGCATTGTTGACGGCACCTCGAACCTTGTTTAAATCCAGGTTGCAATCTGTGGCCACTGATGCTATTTGTCTTTCTGTGAAGTTGGCGACAATTTCTGCATCAAACCCGGCAAAAGCAGCCCTAATGATAAAAAACATTTCTTTCCATGAATTCATTATCTCTCTTTTAATTTTTTAACTTTCCATTACAATAATAACTACCTGAAATTATGGCGTTTTCTCAAGATAGAAGTCCAATCCATTCCAACTTGTGCACCTGTTAGAACAAGCAATTCAAACAATCCTGCAACACATTTAAATGCCTAATCAGTCTCACTCCAGTCTTATATATTGAATGCCTAATGTACAGTCTCTTGAATTGGTGCAAACCATACCTGAATTGAGTGTAATGAATCAAAGAATGAAGAAATTTGACATGTAACTACATACAAGAAAGATAAAGGATATGCATATCTGGAGTGCTATTATTCTCACATTGCTGTGAGAGAGTAGGGTTTCATTATATATATTGATCAACCTATGAAATTTTATAATCATATGAAAAATCTCTCTCAAAATTTTAAGATAAAGGACTTTAAAGACCTTCAGTACTTTTTAGGTAAGAGTGCTATCAATTTTATTCCTTTGAAAGAAGCTCATTGTTAGCTTAGTTGTAAAGTTTGGTTTATTGTGAAACAAAACCAATTGATCCCTTGAAAGAAGCTCATTGTTAGCTTAGTCTCTCTCTGTTGAAGCAAAAAAGAAGGAAAAAAAAAATCTCTTTTATGTTTTTTCAATCCATCTTCCATTTTCTTCTTAACAAGAAAATCCATATTTACTAATATTCTCATTTTTCTATTTTTCAAAAGAATGAGCTCAGACTCCGAAAGCATCGGCTCCAGCACTCGTACTTTCAGCCCAAACCTTAACCAAGGACTCCAAAATTACCTAAGCCACTTTAGGCCAGGGCACCTACACTGCATGGCCCACCTGATTGACAGATCAGATGTTGCACACATATGCTAGGCTGATGCAGACGAAAGGTGTAGGATAAGCAAATATGTATGTGTGGTGGATGGATAGTGGATATTGTGCAGTAAAAAACAAGAGGATGTTGTTACCTTTGAGAAGGAGAGCATCAATGAGGTTGTTGTAAAATTCAATTCCTGCCTATTAATCTCACCAAATCTTCCTTCTGTTGTTCATTAACATATATTAAAATGAAGATTAAGTCTCGCTTAAAATATGAGGTGTCGACACACCTAAACGTCAACATGCTAAGTGGAGAGAACATCCAACCCATCCCAAAGGTTAAACCCACCATGAAGAACAAATAGCTTAAAAATAGGTCAATCCGCTCATCAGATGGGACATACCAAAGAATAGAATGGACAACCTCTCATTTGGTCCAAACTAAAGTGTGGCGTGCACTGATCAGTAGATTTGCCTGACTTTAGCACCATGTGATCTTCATAGTGGGATCAACCTGCTGGAGGGGATTGGATGTCCTAACAGTAAAATTGGAGAGATGTAAGTAAAACTCACTTGGGAGGATTCTAGACCAAGATATGGAAAATCTGTAGGAATTCACTCCAAGGGAATGCATCAATTTAATGTCTTCCTGTTCATGTCCAACAAGTTATCATTGTGTTAGTCTTTTTCTCTTTTCTTTTTCTTTTTCTTTAATTTTTTTTTTCTTTTTGTGGACTGATAGCTATACGACATAAAAGGCCAACTCGAGCCCATCTGACCATTGTACTATCTGTGGGGTGAGTATTTGGCTTCTGGGTTTAACTCTAGCGGCCCCACCATGGATGGAGCCAGCTGAAATCTCCTAGATTATAAGATCCTAACCCTTCAATACTTAGAGTTTCACATTCTAATGGATGTAGACTGTCTCCATATTTTTCCTGAATATGGAGACAGTAAAATTTAATGAAATTTTAATTTTAAAATTGTATTGTACTATACCTAAAAAATTCTCCAAGAGAGAAAGGAAAGGAAAAAACAAAACCAACCTGGTATGTGAGAGAAAACATCCCAATTGCTTATACCTTTGTTGCCTTCTAAGTAGGCCCCTTCAATCTACAAAACAAAACATAAACAAAATAAATCAGTCGTAATACTGTCTTTTCCTGTTTTTCCGGACCAAAGAGACTCTGCTTTGGGTGGACCAGGTTGGGTTAGACTTGTGCAGTCTAAGGACCCATGATCTGGGCATCATCTTGATTTGGACTTGTGCAGTCTAACCCAATATGGTTAAATAAGTGGGACTGGGTTGCATCATGTCAGGTTGAGCCTGCTGGGATGAGCCTAGGCACATATATTTAGCTCATGGGTTGGGTCAACCCGTCATTTTCACAAAGTGTATGTGACACAAGTATACCATGAGAAGGTATACACATGTATTCACCAGAATTCATAAACTTTGTACTGGATATTTGCAAAGAGACTAGTCATTCTCACATAAAATTGACCGCCCATGTCTGTCAATGTTAAAGAACAAGCCAATGATGGGCTAGGATATCAGAAATGGGATATCAGAAAAATTTCTAACCGTTACAGGAGATGTATCGGCCGTTACAAAGCCATAACGGCCGATACGGCCCGTAACCGTATCTATAATGGTAGGCACCGTTACCACAATGGTTCACCTGGAGTTGGAGTAAACAGTTTATGGAGTGAAATTTAGTACCAATAGGAGTGGAAACGAGGAATTAATTAAGATTGATGACCAAGAAGTTTCCCAAAATGACGACTTTCGATATCTTAGGTCGATAATCCATGAGAGTAGAGAGATTGAAATGTCTCCCATAGAATTCAAGCTGGGTGAATGAAATAGAGATGTGCCTTTGGAGTTTTATGTGATCATTGCATACTAATTAAATTGAAGGGAAATTTTTGTAAGAAAACTATAAATCAATCATTCTTTATGGGACAGAATGTTAGCAGGCAGTTAGAAATTACTTAGAAATAATGTGTTGCTAGATTTGAAGCCCCTTTGCTGATAGGCTGAAGTTTTTGGCAATCCGGTTGATGTGTTGCTGGATTTGAAGCCGCTTTAATATGTGGTTAAATCCCTTGCTGGAAATTCTTATTCAACTCCTTTTTTGAAGATTTTTTCTGAAGGATTTACTGTTTTTTGGCTGAATGATTGAAGGTATTGCTGGACATTCAGGTTTGACAGATTTTTTAAGTCATTCTTTCTTCAGATTTTCCACATCCAGTTTGCAACAGTAAGAGTTTGTCAGCTATTGTCGTTTTGGGCAATTTTTTGAGCTTCCTTTCTCATAATATGTCCAGCTGTAAAACCATTCTTCTCCTTCTTTGTTCTCTCACATTCTTTTGAGATTATACATGACCTCTTTGTCGACTTCTGAGGCAGTTGATCCTGTTAACTTGAAGATGGAACGGCTGACTGTTCATTCTGAAAATCCTAGTTTACAGATTACCACATGCACATACACCTACAATGATAAAATAAAGCAGGAAGAGATCTAGTGCTCCTAGAGGCACAAATTATTTTGTACTGAGCATGCTGCACATGCTTATGATGATCTGGACTGTCCATCCTGCAGATTCTAGCATTAACTGACCGTTGACATAAAATAGGATTGATTGGACTATCCAACCATCTCATAAATGTTGTATCTCGTCCGTGTTACCCACATGTGGTGACAATATGGTGGCATAGTATATTGTTTGTGATATGTTGATTTAAGATTGGAATATTAACTGAATTCAGCTCACATCAAAGTGACAGGATTTGAACCTATGGCCCTCTGTACCCAAAGGCATTGGATCTCTTCCCTTCTTTATCATATTGATATAGATACATGTCAAATTCTTTAACATAATTTGTATTGAAGATCCTCAAGAACTCCTTTCGTATTGAAGATCCTCAAATAGATACACTATTTTCTATTGCTAGTAGAAAATACCCAACTAGTTAGCCTCTTCCCACATAGGCTAAACACATGCATGCATTATCTTCCCTGCAAGCAATGAACCTGATCCAATGCATCACCTTGCTGGATGGTTACATGCATTTGGATTATTTCATCTAAGAATATGCTCTGACTCGGGCTCTTCAAAGATTGATCAAATTCCAAGATTGAAGGCAACTTCGGAGCCTTCGAGTAGTGACCAAATTCCAACATTGATTCTGCTCCCAATTCCCAAAAGCTGAGATTAACAGATTTGGGTCTTGGAATTAAGCAATTCTAAGATTGATGAGCCCACCTACTGCTCAATTCCCAAGAGTATAGATTGACAACTTTGAAACCTTCACTAATTCTTATAAAAAGGGTCATATCCCACCATCCTAACCAACGTGAAAGAATCCATGAAATGTTGGCAATGTAGCGTAAAAGCTAAAATCAGTGATTACATGCTTTTTACCTGATAAGATGAAGTTGAAGTTCCAAAGAGGAAATCTTGAGGAAATTATAATCAACACTATCGTTAATGTTTAGAACATGTAACTGTATGCATAGAGCATCAGTAAAGACCCAAGTCATGCATTGCAGATTTCATATAAAAGCCCACTGATGGTTCCATTTTTAACATAAAAAAGCAACAATCAGAAGCAAGGAGGAAAAGAACCTAAAAGGAGTGGGCAAGAAAGGTACACCATTAAAGTGCCATAGGCATGAGTATTCATGGCGACTCAAATTTTCTGGAGGATGTATAGAAGAAGTAAGAGAAGGCAATGTCTCCAAAAATTTTCAACAAATTCTCCACCCAGAAGGCAGGTTGGCCTCCAGCAGATTGTGGTAAGAATTCAAACCAGTCTTGGGTTAGGGAAGAATTTGAGCCTGACATTGTCTGAAGTCCAGGCCACCCTTGCAAGAAACACACTTCTGTTTCAACTTATTTGAAGCAAGTCTACCAAAGTCAAGTATCTTTGACACATGTCAAGCATCACACCGGTTCTGTATGAAATGGCATGGTTCCATGGACAGTATGGCAGAACAGAATCCAGCCTGGTGGTGATATTGTGTACAAATCTTTTAATCTGATAGTGTAAAGTTTGAAAGAATGCAGCACGAAAATTTAGCAACTTTAGCATCAAACAAAAAAAAAAAAAAAAAAACCAAGTAAAATATCCAATCAGCTGGACAAGCTGAATCATATTGACATTATTTATCTAAACAACAAGAGATCATCACCTCCATGCCAGTCCTAGTCACCTTAGTCGAGGGAAGAAATTTCTTCACGAACTCCAAATCAAGCTGAGCAAGTTATCCTATTCACCTAGTGAGCAATTTTCAGAGTTCCAAGACAGCACGAGTTGCAAACCTAAAGAGCTTGAAAACCAAAAATGAAGTTCTGAATCACATTAGGAAGACCCTTTAGAAGAAGTAAATTGCTGAGCATGAAGATTTGACTATAGCATTATACCTTAGAAGAAGTTTTGGCATCACCTTTCATGTTAATAGCAGGAATTTATCAGATCTGCATAACTATTGGACATACTCCAGTAGGCTTGTTGCATTGCACGTCACCCCAAAATGAACTTGAACATGTATGAGGGTGATATATCAATCTAGACCATCCATCGAATCAAGCCCACTATCCATAACACTAGTTCTAAAAGGCAAAGCAATTGGATGATGCTAACATCTGACCAATTAGCATGCAAAAAAGAATGGTCAGGATAATTGACAGCCATGCAACAAGGAAGTACTAAAAATTTGCATATTCTTTATTGTCTCTCTAAGATGTAAAATTTAAGAAAAAAAGAAACAGAAACATTTATGTCATACTCATACATGTTATTCCCGTAGGTGAGATCCAAGGACCCTGCTACAGTGCACGTGTCATGCATGGTCATTATGGCACAACTGTAGATAAGAAGAGATCCATGTAACTATGCCTCGTGCAGCATTGAAGAGCCACTCCGTTGTGGGCATGCATGTGCGGTCATCAATTTTAATGGTCTTGGATTGAATGGAACTTTGCGAGCACTATGTAGAAACTGCTCTGTACCCATCTCTTAGAAACAGCTTGGGGTCTTCTGGGACCCACCAAGTACCTGTAGTTACTCATCTGTGGTACAGTCGGCAAATCCAGTCCATCTAGTATGTTTGATCTGAGGTGGATTAGGATAGTTATGATTTTTCATGCAGTGGCCAATCCATAATAGTTTCAATGAGATGGGCAGGTGTACTATACTAACAAGCAATGGCTGGAGTGCACAAACAAGAGGTGTCCCAAAGCCCGGACTGGACCAGGCGAACCGACTCATTTCCCACAGCTTTGCATCAACTCACGTCCTCCTTGCCATGGAAGTTTCTTTCATTTCACACCTACGCGAATTTTGTCCTTTTAATCATATCCAGACAAAACCACACGAGGGCCAAGCCCACTTAATCGCATCCGGTATAAGCAAGTCTTCAAAGACATCCATGAAAAAGCATAACTGACGTTGTCAGCATTATACAATGTGAGAATGATGTGGCTCCTGTTTGTTGCAAGTAGAGGATCCGGATTCCTATTTAAAATACACAAAAAGCAGATCATGGAGATGGTTTCTGAGGCATTCTTGAGCAACAACAGGTAGCAAGAGTAGCTAGCAGACTTAAACTGTGGAAAATCTGGTCGTATGGATTTTTGGCTTGAGTGGAGACCGTGGCAACAAAAATATATTTATTCAAAAATACTCAACAAGCAGATCATGTAAATGATTTCTGAGGCATTCTTGAGCAACAACAGGTAGCAAGAGTAGCTAGCAGACAACTGCGGAAAATCTGGTGATGGATTTTTTGCAAATGGAGATGATGGGAACAAAAATATTGTATTCAAAATACTTAAAAATCAGATATGGAAGTGGTTTCGAGGCATTCTTGAGCAACAGCAGATAGCAAGAGAAGCTATCAGACTAACTGTGGAAAATCTGGTGATGGATTTCTGGCGTGAGTGGAGATGGTGCCCACAATTGCAGGTTTGAGTGTTAGAAGTAGCAAAGTAGATTCTGCCGACGACAAACTTCAGGCGATTAATAACAGCTAAAGGAGACAAATGATGGTGACAACAACTTTGGATTGATAGGAAATTATAACAAACATCAGACTTAAGAACCAACAGACAGTGCAAACAGGGATGCAACATGATAAACAAAAAAAATCTATTCTGGAGATGATCAAATCCAAATTTAGGTGCCAGGTAAAGGACGATTCAATCAAATATGGCAGGTGGGATGAAACAAGCTTGCAGATAGCAGTTACTAACTGCATTAGGCACAAGTGCAAAACATATCAGATTTTACTATTTTCAATCAAATTAAGTTTTTTACTATTTTCTCAAGTCTCAACATGTGTGTTAAACATGGAGTGTCCCTTTTTGTCAACTGAAGTTTTCAGCTCTCATTGGTCAGTTTAATACTTCCCTCCAAGGGATCGCATGCTTCTATGTTTTCTGTCTCATCTTCCCATTCATCATAAAAAAAAACAAAAAAAAAAAAAAAACCATCTAAATATATAAAAAAATGTTAGCTATAATATATGGCACAGGTGGGATAAGGAAATTGATTCTATGTGCTACAGTGGCAACATTGAAGCAATTATAAGACATGGCATCATGATATATAAAGTAACACCCATCACAAGGTGATTGCAATGACATCCCATAAAGGAGAGACTTCCTCCAGAAAATGATGGGGGCATTTGGCATCTTTACTTATAAGAGCTTATTTGATTATTCTAAAAAAAAAAAAAAAAAGCTCTTATTTTGAAAATCCCCAAATGAAATAACCAAATCCCTAAAATCCCCAAATCACCAAATCCCTAAATCGGTATTGAGATTGAGAGAGATTGAGAGAGAGAGAGAGATACCTCACGGTCGTCAATGAGCTAGCCTTCAACCGAGTTTCAGAGAGAGAGAAGGCGTGCGTGGGTAGGGCGTTCGGCAACGGTTGGAGAGATCAGACAGAGAGGAAGAGAGACAGAGATAGAGGAGGGAGAGGGTACGAGAGAGAGAGAGAGAGAGAGAGAGAGAGAGGAGAGGGTGCGAGAGAGGCAGAGACAGAGAGTAGAGGGTGCGCACGAGAGAGAGAGAGAGAGAGAGAGAGAGAGAGAGAGAGAGAGAGTTCAAGGTTTGGGTTTTGGGAAGATGGCGCGCGCGGGAGGATTAGAAGGGATTTGATTTTGGGGGCGAACGATGGAACGTGATGAGATTTGTGGGGCCCACCGTGATGTATGTTACTGATCCACTCCGTCCATTCATTTTAACGGATCATTTTAAGGGTTGATCCAATACAAGTCCAGAGGTTAAAAATCAAGTCAATCTGTGATTTGTGTGGGCCACACCACGTACAATAGTTGAGAGGGGTTACCCTCCATTAAAACATTCATAATTATTTTTTGGGCCCACCGAGATGTGGTCCACAAATCCAGTCCATCCATTATGTGTGTACCACTTGTATGAAGGGTTATACCAAGTTCCAGACGCATCCAAATTTCAGGTGGGGCCCACCAAGTACTTTTATATGTTTTAGGCATGTCTTCACATGATTTTAGATGGTATGACCCTATACGGCTGATTTTTGGGATATCCCATAATTTAACAGGGACCCATCAAATGCATGGTGTTGATGTTTGACACACGTCATGGTGGGGCCCACACAGCTTGACCCCATGGGTGTACTAACAAGCTAATAAAGAAAGAAAAAAATAAAACTTATCGAAGCCGTGCATGTACGAGGCAGCTCATGTAGGGGCCACACGTGCCAGCATGGCACGCATGAGTTGCATTATACACACGCGTGGGCCTTTGGTGTAACCTTTGTGGATTGGTGGACCCGTGCCAACTAAAATCGTAATGTTAAACAGACCTGGCCCTAGTGTGGGGCCCACCTTGAAGATGTGTTCTATATTTACATCGTCCATTTATTTTACTAGTCCATTCTAGGACGTGGTTCCAAAAATTGAATAGTTCCAAATATCAGGTGGACCACATCTAGGGGAAATTGTGGTGTTACCATTCCATTCCAGGACGTCGTTCCACATGGACCACATCTAAGGGAAATTGTGGTGATCGAATGCTCACCATTAAAAACTTCCTAGGGCCTACAAACCTTAATAAGGTCAACCAGACTTATATGAAGGGAAAATACAAAGAGTCACTGGCCCAAAAATCAAGTCGTCCGCCTCGGTTAACCAAACAAATGTTTGGTTGTGAAATGTATGGCTCATCTGATGGGCCCCACAGTACAATTAGTAGGGCTATGTTGGGGCCTGCCAAGCAGAGCCCACGGGCGCCCACCTTCCCGAATGAGCCCATGGCCGATGATAGGCCCTTGAAGTTGTTGCTGCCCTCGTTAAAATTCTTGGATTTTCTTGATTTCTTTATCTTCAATGCGCTGCTGTCCTTGTCTATATCAAGGTTCTTGATCTTGGCGAGCACTAGCTGGGCTATGTTGTCGCGACAGAAGGGGCAGACACGTGCAGTCAAGCACACCGTGGTGGGGTTGGGCTTGTTGTGACAGCATGGAGCTAATGTGCAGTGTGCGCACATCTGGTGGCCACAATCCTGGACCTCAATCGTGCACACCTGATCAAAGCAGATGCAGCACAGCTCGTTGTTGTTGTCCTGTGATACGAGTCCCGAGTGAGTTAGAAGAAAATACTACTTTTGCTTTTCTTGCTCAGTGTTGTATCATTTAGGGGGGTTAGGAGCAATTTAAGCAAGGAATCAAATACTTTTTACTTCCATCAAATTAAAATCTTCGCAATTGTTGAAAAATGCAAATAAGTGAATCAATCAACATATGGTGGAAAGGTCCTATCTACTACAATGATGTTCATATTAATGCACATTGCCACTACTAGAACCATAATTCTATTTGGGAACAGAAAATCTCAAGACATCGAATACGGACATGGGTCATTGGACACAGGGAACTATAGAAAACTCAAGATGCTAGCACAAGCCAAAAATGGGTTCATCTCAATTTAGTTAATCTTAATTAGGTATTAGAGAGAATGATTTTTTCTTTTCCATCCAGCTCGTTGAACCGAACATGAGACTTTCTTCGAATCACGATCAATGCATCGCAAATGGGACGATTAAATAATATTACAACAGCACATTTATTAGATAAAATGTAGGATTTATCGAATTGTGTATATATCATACCAAGTATATGTATCTTTTAGGAGAGGATGATTCGAAGAGGAGAGTGCGCGGATTAGGTAAGGCAATAGCTCAGTGATGAATTCATGAATATGGGCCACTTAAATGTATATATTATCTGTCCATTTGGTACATATGTTTTTCTGGATCATTTAAGCCATAGGCGTTGGTGTTCAATATGCATCCCTGAATATGGCCATTTAGTCAATCACCTAGGTTGCAACATTGCAATAAGATTTATATTAACGAAATAAATACTAAAACCATATATTTTCTTATGGTTTTAGTGCAACATTAGCAGAACAAGCTAATTCTACAATTAGGCGGGTTTCTCTACAACATTAGCAGAATAAGCTTATTCTATAACTACACAGCTTCCCAGTGGCATTTGTAATTTACAATTTACAGAGACATCAATCTTGTTTAAGATAATGAACTTACATTGACTTGTCCATATTGCAGAGTTTTAAGCCATGAGTGTGTCATGTCTTGGTTGGTGTCCTCAAAATTGAACTTATTGTTGCATTTCTATGCAAGTTTCAACCGGCATCAATCTTGCTTTTTTATGTTTGTCTGTATTCATTTTTAAATCATTCCATTCTCTCACTTGTAGATTCCAACCATATCAAATGTTGAAAAAAAAAACCTCCACAGTAGAGTGTTATTGCAAAATAAAAATTAAAAAAAAAAAAGAAAAGAAAAAAGAGGTAAAATGTATTACCTTTTTCCGCTGTGTTTTTTATCAGGCACTGTTCGAAAGTTAAAAAATAATACGTAGATCATACGACTAATGTAGTTGAAATAATGCGCTCTTATGATGAATGTATTTGAAGTCTTAAATTTTAATGAACATAGATCATATATGTGTTATAAATGTGGGATAGTGGAAATCTTGTTACAAACTGCAGATGGACTATAAAGCCAGAATGAAAGTCTAGATCATGGCACAAGTAGCCTTGAGTTTGGATCCTCTTCATTTTCAGAATTTTGAGATAAAATGGGAATATAATGGAATATGATCGGCTACTCCCCTGCCACCGGCCAATGGCTAGTGGTTAGTGCTCTATGGGCCCCACCATGATGTATGTGTTTCATCCATGCTGTCCATCTATTTTTTAGATCATTTTATGGTATGAAACCAAAAATGAGATATAACCCAATCTCAAGTAGACCACATTATAGGAAACTGTGTTGAATGAACATTGACCATTAAAAACTTTTTATGGGTCATAAAAGTTTTGGATCAATCTGATCTTTGTTATTTCCCTTCATCTGGGTCTGTATGACCTAATCAACAGATTGGATGTTAAATCAACAATATAGTGGGCCTTAAGAGGATTTTAAAGGAGAATATCCAATCACCGTGTTTTCCTGTGGTGTGGTCCACCTGAGATTTTTTTCTCTCTAATATTTTGGATCAAGCCTTTAAATGATCTGTAAAAATGGATGAACGGCATGGATGAAATACATACATCATGGTGGGTCCCACAGATCACCGAACATCAGCCACGGGGGAGTTGCCAATCCGTTTCCCATGAAATGAGTTGCGCCCGTGAGAGAGTTCTCACTCTCATTCTCTGTCTCGCACCCTCCTGCTCCTCTCGCTCTCTATCTCTCTCTTCCTCTCTCTCTCTGATCTCTCCATCATGTCCTCTCTCAGCCTCTCTCGCAGCCTCTCTCTCTCTCTCTCTCTCTCTCTCTCTCTCTCTCTCTCTCTCTCTCTCTCTCTCTCTCTCTCTCTCTCCTCAGAGCTCGGAAAGCCGATTGGAGATCTCTCAGCCCAAGCCTCCTCTCGTTCTCTTTCTCTCCCCTCGAAAGGTAAAAACCCTACCCCATGACCCAAGCACACACCGACAAAATGAAGGTGGGCCCTAATCCAACTTTGAATTAGGGAATTTTGGTACCCTAATCCCAAATCGAATTTGGGATTAGGAATTTGGGGATTTGGGTACCCAACTCCCGCTTCGAATTTGGAGATTATGGTACCCTAATCACATTTCGAATCTGGGGGTTTTGAAGTGGCCACATTGTTAGATTTATTGAAGATTCGAAGAATCCCACTGGTATGGTTAGATGAAACCAACGGATGACACTCCATGTCTTTGCAAGTGGTTAATTGGTAAGAGTTCTTTACCCGCTTCATATGTTTTTATTTACCTCTCAATCCATACTTCAACTTTCTATGATCAAATCTTTTTTTTTTTTTTTATAATTTTGTGAAGTGTTTAATTATTTCTCTATATAGAAATCTGCACACTAATTGTTTGAAAAAATGCTTCAACCAAGATCCTTTTCTGGATGAAACCATGCTAGCAGTCCTCCGGTTTTGACATGCATAACTCGCTGTATGGTTAGATGAAACTACTATCGTCCATCTGGTTGACCTGACCTTTCTTTGGTGGACTACTGTATAAATTCACAGTGGTTTTGACGACTTTAATTGTTAGATCAGTGACAATTTCCTTGTTAAATTTGACGACTTTAATTGTTAGATGAAACGACTATCGTCCATCTTTTTTTTTTTTTTTTTTGCATATGCTCATCTTCTATATAATTGTTTGCATGCGTTCCTTTAAGTGGCAGTACCCTAATTTTTGTTGTTGACAGAGAACATTGATGAACCAAGAAGTTTGAAATTTATGGTCAGTCCAAACTTTCAAGCCGATACTAAATGACAATGGTGATAAGCTAACCAGGACGAAAATTAATTTGCATCTATAATATGTCTACAATAACTAGTTCTCATTCTATTGAAATCTAACCCAAGCGAAAGTAACTAACCTCCCCATCTTTGGCCTTTTCTGCAGGCATATTTCTATATTTGTTTTTCCTTAAGTGTTTACTTTTAGGACACTAATCGAAGGATTAGGAACTTCCAATTTGAGGGAAGCATGACAATCTAAACATTTATGTACTCTGTTTTGCCGAGGAGCAGCTATAGTATGTCTTTTATTTGGAGCCATAAAAGGAGCCATACGATAGGTGAGGCCCAGTTATTTTGTGGCGCCCACCTGAAATATATACAGCCAATTTTTTTTGTCAAGAGAAAAAAAGAGTTTGATTCCATCATGTATGTTAAATGTTGATTGTCAATTTTGTTCGTATACGATTGGCTCACCTAAATTGTGTCTGACCTGATTCTTGGACCAAGCATAAGTTGTGGGTGAGGTTTCGAAAGCCCACATGTGTGTGGAGCATTGCCCAACCAAATACCACCACATGCACCAATGTAGCATAAGTGTTACATAAGACCTAATTACCATCTAGTAGGTCACTTTTGTTTTTAGTACTTCTAACTTAAAAATCAAGTGTTTCCTCCTCAAGTGGACCACTGTGTATGAAACAAATGGATGTTCAAAAAGAGCTGTATTGGCCATTCATTTCTTTGTATATTGTGCCTAACTTCAGTGCTGAAAAGCTTGATTCTTGCATGTGGCTTGTCTAATTAAAAGCTGGGATCCCACACATGTTCCATATTGGCATGTGTGGCCGCATGTGGATGGTCATGATTCCACATGCATGTGGGCTCAACCTCTATTTATGTTTACTTCATATGTTTTTAGACTTCTTTGGTCCCATATGATATACAGCTGGCATCATAGCATGTATAAATGTTTAATTTATTTTTTATTTTATGATATAGGGTTTGTAATGAGATTTGAATGAATGTTTCTAAAAGCTTAGTTTTTACAGATTTTTGTTCTTAGAAATGGAAATTATGAGCTTAATTCTACTAATTTCCATATTGGGATACACCGACTTAAAATCTGTAAATTCATGCGGTGTGGTCCACTAGAGTTTTGGACTAGGGTGAGTTGTTGAGAGTTCCTTCGTCTTGGTGAGAGAGGAAGTGTGATGCACAAGTCAATCTGAAAAGTAGCTGAAATTGGGTTCTTAATAAATTCCTGCATTCGTTGTGTTTGTTGAAATTACTGTGAGCCAGCCCATCATCTTCCCACCGCTTTTTTGTTGTTGATGTTTCTCCATGTGTGAGATCTGTGGCTGCTATGTCAATTTCAGTTTTGAAACTTCTGTTGAAAGGTGTGTTTTAGAATCTAGAGGTTATATAGTGAGTGAACACATCTACAACTATGAAGGTATGTTTTAGAATCGAAAGGTTATATATAGTGTTAGAAACTAGTGGATGGCTTAGAAAATTCAGAGAAGTTATATTAAATTCAGATTTGCTTCTTCAAATGTGAACACGGAGACTTCACCATGCCCCTAGTGATAAAAGAATTGGAGTCTATTTGATTGGCTGGTGAATCCCATAGAACATGGATCTCATGGAAAAAAGGATAAGTAACTGTATTTCATTGTTGGAGTCTGTTAGAAAAAGAGCATTTGCACCTCACTGTTTCAGTATACCTTTTATTCTTGGTGCAGGTACCGTCTTTAGAGAACCAATTATGTGCAAAAATGTCCCCCGGCTTGTTCCAGGTAATGAAACTTCTCAATCATGTTATCCCTTTAGAGTAATGATTAAAAAAGGTGTGCCTTGTACATATAATGGTATATAAGCAGTTATAAACTAATCTACACAACCATACGAGATGCAAAAGGAAACCATCTTATACTAATCTACACAAGCATATGAGAAGCAAAGGAAACAATTTAATGGTCTTACAGAGAAAAACCCTGTGAAACAATGAAACAATTGTAATAGTCGGGCTAGAGATCAGTACTGAGTCCTGGAGCATTACTTCAGTGTAGTATTGGAGAAGTCAGAAGGCTAGTTTAGTAGAAGAACATTCTTTAATTTTCCTTAAGATTCTTTGTATTTATGAATTTTGAAAACGTAAAATTTTTGTTGCCTTTCGTAGCGTTGATATTTATATGGCTGAGATAACTTAAATCTTCCCATGTGCTGCTTACTGGTGATGTTTTCAGGTTGGAATAAGCCTATATGTATTGGAAGGCATGCATTCGGTGATCAATACCGAGCAACTGATGCAGTCATCAAAGGCCCTCGCAAGCTCAAATTGGTGTTTGGTATGATGAGTTTTGCATTGACGAGCTTACCTTTTTAATGTTCTTTTCTCTGAATTCAAGATATGATGCATGGAAATTGTTGTTTAAGTGGACTAGTGACATCTTTCATGCCCATTTTCTCAAAGCTATTGTTACTAAGTTTCTCTTTGTTATGCTTGTACCAGAGGGAAAAGAAGAACAGACTGAATTAGAGGTGTACAACTTCACAGGTGCTGGGGGGGTAGCCCTATCTATGTATAACACTGATGAGGTTTGGATTCTGCAACCCTTTGTTTCATTGGGGCTCTCAATTTAAGACTAATTAGCTTGTTCCAAGCTGCTAATTAATTCCTTTTATTTTTATTTTTTCCGTTGTCAACAGTCCATCTATGCTTTTGCAGAGGCATCAATGAATACAGCTTATGAGAAGAAGTGGCCACTATATCTAAGCACAAAAAATACAATTCTTAAGAAATACGATGGAAGGTATGTGAGTTTGACTTTGTTCCTAGCAACAACCTTCGCTGCATGCTTATGTTCAAGAGCTTGCTTTCTTCATATGTAGCATGCTTCAGGTGACTGCCTGACTTTGTATAATTTCATTGTTGTATATTATTCATCAGGTCCCTTGCCCATTGGAAAATAAGCCTGCATCTTTGCATGTACATGAAGGTAATGCTCCTGGATTTGATCTTCAATTGTACTTAATGTTCACATATACCTGTTGCTAAAGAACTTTTCATTTTATCATAACTTACACTGTATTATAGCATTCTGGAGTTCATTAGACCATTTTATGTTCCTAGAGTTGTTTAGAAGGTGAATTTCGTGGTATTTGAGCAAGACTAAAATATTTTTCCCCCTTTTTTTTTAATGGAAACAATAATCTGCTAACACATGTTCCTCTATGGGAAGTTTCTATTAAAAGCTTGGTGTTCGATTACTGCGCTAATCATATTCACAGTTAGCATATGGCACAATTTCTTTTCAAGAGTAGAATTATGTTGACTTCAAGAAATTGCATGTTTGATATGTTGTTTTTTCATGCTGACTACTGAAAGCAGACCAAACATACATGTAAAGCAACGGAAATTGCTGCCACTGGAAGTGTTATAGGAGTAGTATCCAAGTTTTTCTCATCTTCCATGTTCTTAACTTTGGTTCTTTACTTTGTTATGCCATTGTTACAAAATCATTAGTTTCCTTTTGATAACTGCAGAATTTGTTCAGCTCCTGGTCACATGAGACAACAGTTGGGGAACAGAACAGATGAGATTTGAACACTTTCCCATACTTGCAAAACCAAAAATCCTTCTATCTATCACTTTTTACCCATACTGTTTTGTTCTTTATGTTAGCACTCAAAACCACGGCAAAGATATTAAAAAATACACGCACACACATGACAGATATATAGATATATAGATTTATAAAACAGACCCATATCTAGTATTGGAATTTTTGAAAATTTTCATACAACATGCTTAAAATCAAAACCCCATATTGAGAAAAATCATGAAAATAAAGCCCATATAAAAGGAAGAAAAAAAAAGGCATCTAATTCGTTCCAAGTGTCATTGTTCCAGTGGAAGACATGGACCATTCTCTTTCTTTCAATTAAAAAAGAATAACACACATGCACATGTTAATGGAAGAAACCCATATCTATTGTAGCTTCTCTTTCTTCTTTAGCTTTGCACACTACATGCATAGAAATAAGAGCCCAAAATAAGAAAATATTAATAAGAAGAAAACCCATATAAAAAAATGAATCAAACTTACTAGAAAAATCACTTTTGTAAAGACAGACTTATGAAATTCTTAGTACTTACATGTTGAAAACTAACAATTCCATAACAAGAAAAACTATCCAAAAAGATAAATCATGTTTAAAATAAAAAAACATAAAAAAGAGAGCCAATTCATTTGAAAAAAGGTAAGATTTCTAGAGATGGGAATCCAAGATAGAGAGAGAAGCTGGTAGAAGTCATGCAAATAGCATGATGATAGTAGCATTACAACCAAAATGCCAAATTTAAAAACAAACAAAAACAAAATGCATGTATATGAATGTGTGTGTGAATGTAGGAATATATGAAACACTACAACAAAAAGGGGATTAGTCGGCACTTTTGGAGTCGCATTGTACTGGCGCTGAGCAAAATAGGGAGCTGCTAAATGAGGTGTATAAATACAAAAAAAAGGGGTGCGTTTGAGTAGTTTTGTTCAATGATTTAAGTGTTAATCACAGTCAGTTTCAGAAAATTTTCAGCAACAGTCCATATTCAAGGAGGAAACGGCAAAGGATCGAAGGGTTAGAATCTCCTAATCCAACAAAGGGCCCACCTGATCAATGATCTGAGTCATGGAAAGCCCCCTTTTTCTATTTTTTTTCTTTATTTATTGATTGATTTATTTATTTTTTAAAAAAAAACATGGTTTTGTGGTTCTAGAGCTGCAAATGTGTGTTATATGAACTTGTTTAGAATTGGAGTGACTTTGAAAACTTGAATGATTTTAATGAGGTTTTTCTTCTTCTTCTTCTCCTTCTTCTTCTTTATGGGATTCGAATTTCCTTGTTTGGTTTTGGATCTATGATTGAATAGTGCAAGAATTTCCAGAGAATAGTGGCGACTTTGAATTGGATTTCGTTCTGTTGGGGTCTTTTCTATTGAACTATTGAGGTTTTTAGAGAGAGTTTTCTTCTGTAGTATGTGACTTTGTTTGGGGATTGGGATTTCTTTCTTCCTGAGTTGTGTTTGTTGAGAATTGTTGTTTTTATTGATTTTCATTTTCCTTTGGGTGCAGAAAAGCAGTATGAACCAGAACAAGGATATTCAGATCTAGGTATTATCGTAGAGCTTTTTCTTTTTTCTTTTCTTGATTTTAATTAAAGAATGAACTGTTAGTGATTTAGCACGAAATAGGGGAATGATCACATAGCTGTTAGGGGTATTACCATATAATGCATTACCATATTCATCATGAGATACCAACTTATGTACCTATCATTGCAATTTATCTTGGGTTAAAAAAAGTTTTATTGCATTAGTGCTATCGATGTCGGCCAAAGATGGATTGGTGTTTGTTTGTTGTCTAACTTGTATTGATTATTAGGCTTTGGGAGAGTGCTTTGTTATGTAAATTGCGTTCGAATTTTTTCTTGGTAGCATCGTGGAAAAACTGTCACACTTAAGTGTGCAGAACTTAGTTGTATTACATAAATAAAGTGACGGGGCCTTTGAAAGTTCTAAAAATTATATCATTTACAAGTATGAAATGAAAAATTCAGTTGGACTCCTTTCACAAGGCCGTGGGTGGGTCATTGAGAAGAAATTTCTACATGCAGGTTTTTTGTATCTTGTTTCTATGTGTAATCCCACTGCCTACTTGGCACCCAAGCTATGCGTTCTATTGTATCCCTTCTAAATTAACAGTGAGTCAGAAATTATGATGTTCTCTACATGGTTTACAACTTTGGAAGTGATATTCCAAGATCAATGCAATATATGAATTTCTTTAAAACATTTGCAAAGGCTTCAACTTCAACAAAACACAGGGAGGACTCGTAGCTGCAAATTCTCCAAGATGGAAGAGGATACTTCTTCGAATCTTCTCTGAGCAAAAAGTGTGTCAAGGTGAGTTGTGTCATTTTCTTTTCTTTTACATTGTTAGGCATTGACCAATATTCAAATAGGTCTTTTCTTTTACATTGCTAGGCTTTTATTGCAGGTCAGTGCATACTCATCATTTGCAAGGATGGTGGGAGTTGGAATTGGTTTGGAGCAACAAATAAGGAGAATGGACCCCATGACTAATGAACCGTAGTTCACAAACTACACTTGAGATTTCATTGGCACAGTTGATTACATATTTTACACAGGTAAATTTCTTTGTTGCAAGATGACTTTGCCTGAGCTTTCTTTCCCACCATCCTTGCAAAGGATGAGTATACATAGCTATGCTTATCATGCTAGACCACATTTTCTGCAAAAATGTCACACATGTAGACCCGGATGTGCAAAAATTTCTTTGTGGCTTACTCACCTTTATTAAATTAGGTTGAGCCACTGATCGGGTGGGAATCAAAATTAATGGAGCAGACCCGGATGTGCGTCGGAGCTATCCGGAAGAGCGGGGGTCCCTGGAAGGTGGGAACCGCTGTTATAACCATGATGAAGCTGTCCATTTCCTATGGACAGCATTGGAAGGGCCTGGCCATTTGGACAGGCCGTATTTATGTATTTGCTCAAAATTAATGGAGCAGACCCGGATGTGCGTCGGAGCTATCCGGAAGAGCGGGGGTCCCTGGAAGGTGGGAACCGCTGTTATGACCATGATGAAGCTGTCCATTTCCTATGGACAGCATTGGAAGGGCCTGGCCATTTGGACAGGCCGTATTTATGTCTGTATTTGCAGGTACCACACCCTAAACCTAAACCTATAACCCAACCTAAACCTATACCTATAACCTAATCCTATTCTCAAATCCCTAAACCTAAACCTAACTCGAAAAACCCAAACCTAAACCCGATCCCGAACCCGAACCCAGTTTCTAAACCTAAACCTTAACCTATTCTCAATTCCCAAAGCTATAACCTATAACCTATAACCTAAACCTAAACCTAACCTAAACCTATAACCTTAACCTAAACCCAAAACCTAAACCTTAACCTAAACCAAAGCCTATAACCTTAACCTAAACCAAAACCTCAGTAACCTAAACCTTAACCTAAACTTATAACTCGAACCTAAACCTAAAACCGAACCTAAACCTATAACTTATAACCTAAACCTATAAAATAAAACCTAAACCTAAACCTATAACCTAAACCAAAACCTATAACCTCAACCTAAACAAAAACCTATAACCTAAACCTTAACCTATAACCTATAACCTAAACTTATAACCTTAACCTAAACCTAAAACCAAAACCTAAACCTATAACCTAAACCTAAACATTAACCTATTCTCAAATCCCTAAACCTAAACCTACACCTAATCCCAATCTCAACTCCCTAACCTAAACCTAAACGTAAACATGAAAACCCAAGCGTAAACCGATTCGAACCCAAACCCGATTCCCAAAACCTAAACCCAAACCAATTCTCAATTCCCTAAACCTATACCTTATAACCTAAACCTAAACCTTATAACCTAAACCTAAACCTGAACCTAAACCTTAACCTAAACCTATAACCTTAACCTAAACCAAAACCTATGACCCAAAACCTTAACCTAAACCAAAACCTATTACCTATAACCTAAACTTATAACCAATTACATATCATTCACCTAAACCTAAATCCTAAACCTTAATCTATAACCTAAGACCTAAACCTAAACCTAAAACCTAAATGTATTCTCAAATCCCTAAACCGAAACCTACACCTAATCCTAATCTCAACTCCCTAACCTAAACCTAAGCTTAAACTTGAAAACCCAAACCTAAACCTAACCCGATCCCGAACTCGAATCCGATTCCCTAAACCTAAACCCAAACCAAATCTCAATTCCTTAAACCTATACCTTATAACCTAATCCTAAACTCCGAACCTAAAACTAAACCGAAACCTTAACCTAAACCTATAACCTTAACCTAAACCAAAACCTATGACCTAAAACCTTAACCTATTACCTATAACCTAAACTTATAACCTATTACCTAACATTAACCTAAACCTAAAACCTAAATCTTAACCTAAACTTCAAAACCCGATCCCGAACCCGATTTCCTAAACCTAAACCTTAACCTATTCTCAAATCCCTAAACCTAAACCTACACCAAATCCCAATCTCAACTCCCTAACCTAAACCTAAACCTAAACATGAAAACCCAAGCCTAAACCCGATCCCGAACCCAAATTCGATTTCCTAAACCTATAACCTATACCTATTCTCAATTCCCGAAGCTATAACCTATAACCTAAACCTAAACCTAACCTAAACCTATAACCTTAACCTATAACCTTAACATAAACCCAAAACCTTAACCTAAACCAAAACCCTCAGAACCTAAGCCTTAACCTAAACTTATAACCTTAACCTAAACCTAAAACCAAAACCTAAACCTATAACCCAAACCTATAAACTAAAACCTAAACCTAAACCTAAACCTATACCTATAACCTAAACGAAAACCTATAACCTTAACCTAAACAAAAACCTATAACCTAAACCTTAACCTATAACCTATAACCTAAACTTATAACCTTAATCTAAACCTAAAACCAAAACCTAAACCTATAAGCTAAAACCTAAACCTAAACCTAAACCTTAACCTTTTCTCAATCCTTAAACCTAAACCTACAAGAAAATCCTATTCTCAACTCCCTAACATAAACCTAAACCTTGAACTTGAAAACCCAAACCTAAACCCGATCTCGAATCCGAACCCGGTTTCTAAACCTAAACCTTAACCTATTCTCAATTCCCAAAGCTATAACCTATAACTTAAACCTAAACCGAACCCGAACCCAAACCTATAACCTTAACCTATAACCTAAACTTATAACCTTAACCTTATCCTAAAACCAAAACCTACACCTATTACCTAAACCTTAACCTATTCTCAAATCCCTAAACCTAAACCTACACCTAATCCCAATCTCAACTCCCTACCCTAAACCAAAGCCTAAACATGAAAACCCAAGCCTAAACCCGATCCCGAACCCCAACCCGATTTCCAATGCCTAAACCTTAACCTATTCTCAATTCCCAAAGCTATAACCTATAACCTTATCCTAAACCTAACCTAAACCTATAACCTAAACCTATAACCTTAACCTATAACCTAAACTTATAACCTTAACCTTATCCTAAAACCAAAACCTACACCTATTACCTAAACCTTAACCTATTCTCAAATCCCTAAACCTAAACCTACACCTAATCCCAATCTCATCTCCCTACCCTAAGCCTAAGCCTAAACATGAAAACCCAAGCCTAAACCCGATCCCGAACCGCAACCCAATTTCCTATGCCTAAACCTTAACCTATTCTGAATTCCCAAAGCTATAACCTATAACCTTATCCTAAACCTAACCTAAACCTATAACCTAAACCTATAACCTAAACTTATAACCTTAACCTTATCCTGAAACCAAAACCTACACCTATTACCTAAACCTTAACCTATTCTCAAATCCCTAAACCTAAACCTACACCTAATCCCAATCTCAACTCCCTACCCTAAACCTAAGCCTAAACATGAAAACCCAAGCCTAAACCCGATCCCGAACCCCAACCCGATTTCCAATGCCTAAACCTTAACCTATTCTCAATTCTCAAAGCTATAACCTATAACCTAAACCTAAACCTAATCCCAACCTATAACCTAAACCTATAACCCTAACCTATAACCTAAACTTATAACCTTAACCTTATCCAGAAATCAAAACCTAAACCTATAACCTAAACCTTAACCTATTCTCAAATCCCTAAACCTAAACCTACACCTAATCCCAATCTCAACTCCCTACCCTAAACCAAAGCCTAAACATGAAAACCCAAGCCTAAACCCAATCCCGAACACCAACCCGATTTCCTATGCCTAAACCTTAACCTATTCTCAATTCCAAAGCTATAACCTATAACCTAAACCTAAACCTAACCTAAACCTATAACCTAAACCTATAACCTTAACCTATAACCTAAACTTACAACCTTAACCTTATCCTAAAATCAAAACCAAAACCTATAACCTAAACCTACACCTATTACCTAAACATTAACCTATTCTCAAATCCCTAAACCTAAACCTACACCTAATCCCAATCTCAACTCCCTACCCTAAACCTAAGCCTAAACATGAAAACCCAAGCCTAAACCCGATCCCGAACCCCAACCCGATTTCCAATGCCTAAACCTTAACCTATTCTTCAATTCCCAAAGCTATAACCTATAACTTTTATCCTAAACCTAACCTAAACCTATAACTTAAACCTATAACCTTAACCTATAACCTAAACTTATAACCTTAACCTTATCCAAAACCAAAACCTACACCTATTACCTAAACCTACACCTATTACCTAAACATTAACCTATTCTCAAATCCCTAAACCTAAACCTACACCTAATCCCAATCTCAACTCCCTACCCTAAACCTAAGCCTAAACATGAAAACCCAAGCCTAAACCCGATCCCGAACCCCAACCCGATTTCCAATGCCTAAACCTTAACCTATTCTCAATTCCCAAAGCTATAACCTATATAACCTTATCCTAAACCTAACCTAAACCTATAACCTTAACCTATAACCTTAACCTATAACCTAAACTTATAACCTTAACCTTATCCTAAAACCAAAACCTACACCTATTACCTAAACCTAAACCTTAACCTATTCTCAAATCCCTAAACCTAAACCTACACCAAATCCCAATCTCAACTCCCTAACCTAAACCTAAACCTAAACATGAAAACCCAAGCCTAAACCCGATCCCGAACCCAAACTCGATTTCCTAAACCTAAACCTTAACCTATTCTCAATTCCCGAAGCTATAACCTATAACCTAAACCTAAACCTAACCTAAACCTATAACCTTAACATAAACCCAAAACCTTAACCTAAACCAAAACCTGTAACCTAAACCTTAACCTAAACTTATAACCTTAACCTAAACCTAAAACCAAAACCTAAACCTATAACCCAAACCTATAAACTAAAGCCTAAACCTAAACCTAAACCTATACCTATAACCTAAACGAAAACCTATAACCTTAACCTAAACAAAACCTATAACCTAAACCTTAACCTATAACCTATAACCTAAACTTATAACCTTAATCTAAACCTAAAACCAAAACCTATACCTATAAGCTAAAACCTAAACCTTAACCTTTTCTCAATCCTTAAACCTAAACCTACAAGAAAATCCTATTCTCAACTCCCTAACCTAAACCTAAACCTGAACTTGAAAACCCAAACCCAAACCCGATCTCGAATCCAAACCCAGTTTCCTAAATCTAAACCTTAACCTATTCTCAATTCCCAAAGCTATAACCTATAACATAAACCTAAACCGAACCCGAACCCAAACCTATAACCTAAACCTATAACCTTAACCTAAACCTAAAACCAAAACCAATATTTATAAGCTAAAACCTAAACCTAAACCTATTCTCAAATCCCTAAATCTAAACCTCTAACCTAAACCTATAAACTAAAACCTAAACCTAAACCTAAACCAAAACCTATAACCTTACCTAACCAAAACCTATAACCTATTACCTATAACCTAAACTTATAATCTTAACCTAAACCTAAAACCAAAACCTATAACCTTAACCTAAACCAAAACCTATAACCTAAACCAAAACTCAGTAACCTAAACCTTAACGTAAACTTATAACTTTAACCTAAACCTAAAACCAAAACCTAAACCTAAACCTTAACCTATTCTTAAATCCCTAAACCTAAACCTACACCTAATCCCAATCTCAACTCCCTAACGTAAACCTAAACCTAACCTTGAAAACCCAAGCCTAAACCCGATCCCGAACCCGAACCCGATTTCCTAAACCTAAACCTTAACTTATTCTCAAATCCCTAAACCTAAACCTACACCAAATCTCAATCTCAACTCTCTAACCTAAACCTAAACCTAAAAATGAAAACCCAAGCCTAAACCCGATCCCGAACCCGCACTCGATTTCCTAAACCTAAACCTTAACCTATTCTCAAATCCCTAAACCTAAACCTACACCAAATCCTAATCTCAACTCTCTAGCATAAACCTAAACTTGAACTTAAAAACCCAAACCTAAACCCGATCCCGAACCCGAACCCGAACCCGAACCCAGTTTCCTAAACCTAAACCTTAACCTATTCTCAATTCCCAAAGCTATAACCTATAATTTGAACCTAAACCGAACCTAAACCTATAACCTTAACCTATAACCTAAACATATAACCAAAACCTAAACTTATAAGCTAAAACCTAAACCTAAGCCTAAAACCTAAATGTATTCTCAAATCTCTAAACCTAAACCTAATCCCAATCCCAATCTCACGTCCCCAACCTAAACCTAAACCTAAACTTCTAAACCCGATCACGAACCCGAACCCGATTTCCTAAACATAAACCTTAACCTATTCTCAAATCCCTAAACCTAAACCTACACCAAATCCCAATCTCAACTCTCTAACCTAAACCTAAACCTAAACATGAAAACCCAAGCCTAAACCCGATCCCGAACCCGAACCCGAACCCGATTTCCTAAACCTAAACCTAAACCTTAACATAAACCCAAAACCTAAACCTTAACCTAAACCAAAACCTATAACCTTAACCTAAACCAAAACACTGTAACCTAAACCTTAACCTAAACTTATAACCTTAACCTAAACCTAAAACAAAAACCTAAATCTATAACCTAAACCTATAAACTAAAACCTAAACCTAAACCTAAACCTAAACCTAAACCAAAACCTATAACCGAAACAAAACCTATAACCTAAACCTTAACCTATAACCTATAACCTAAACTTATAACCTTAACCTAAACCTAAACCCAAAACCTAAACCTATAACCTAAACCTATAAGCTAAAACCTAAACCTAAACCTAAAAAAACCTAAATGTATTCTCAAATCCCTAAACCTAAACCTAATCCCAATCCCAATCTCAACTCCCCAACCTAAACCTAAACTTCAAAACCCGATCCTGAACCCGAACCCGATTTCCTAAACCTAAACCTTAACCTATTCTCAAATCCCTAAACCTAAACCTACACCAAATCCCAATCTCAACTCTCTAACCTAAACCTAAACCTAAACATGAAAACCCAAGCCTAAACCCGATCCCGAACCTGAACTTGATTTCCTAAACCTAAACCTTAACCTATTCTCAAATCCCGAAGCTATAACATATAACCTAAACCTAAACCTAACCTAAGCCTATAACCATAACCTATAACCTTAACGTAAACCCAAAACCTAAACCTTAACCTAAACCAAAGCCTATAACCTTAACCTAAACCAAAACCTGTAACCTAAACCTAAAACCAAAACCTAAACCTATAACCTAAACCTATAAACTAAAACCTAAACCTATACCTATACCTATAACCTAAACCAAAACCTATAACCTTAACCTAAACAAAAACCTATAACCTAAACCTTAACCTATAACCTAAACCTAAACCTAAAACCAAAACCTAAACCTATAAAGCTAAAACCTAAGCCTACCTATACCTAAACCATAACCTATTCTCAAATCCCTAAACCTAAACCTACACCTAATCCTAATCTCAACTCCCTAACCTAACCTAAACCTAAACTTGAAAACCCAAGCCTAAACCCGATCCCGAACTTGAACCCGATTTCCTAAACCTAAACCTTAACCTTAACCTATTCTCAAATCCCTAAACCTAAACCTACACCAAATCCCAATCTCAACTCCCTAACCTAACCCTAAACCTAAACATGAAAACCCAAGCCTAAACCCGATCCAGAACCCGAACCCGATTTCCTAAACCTAAACCTTTACCTATTTTCAAATCCCTAAACCTAAACCTACACCAAATCCTAATCTCAACTCCCTAACCTAAACCTAAACTCGAACTTGAAAACCGATACCTAAACCCGATCTTGAACCCAAACCCGGTTTCCTAAACCTAAACCATAACCTATTCTCAATTCCTAAAGCTATAACCTATAACCTAAACCTAAACCTAACCTTAACCTATAATCTAAACCTAAAACCAAAACCAAAACCTATAACCTATACCTATAAGCTAAAACTTAAACCTAAAACCTAAAACCTAAATGTATTCTCAAATCCCTAAACCTAAACCAACACCAAATCCTAATCTCAACTCCCGAACTTGAACCTAAACCTAAACTTGAAAACCCAAACCTAAACCTGATCCCAAACCCGAACCCAGTTTGCAGGTACCTAAACCTTAACCTATTCTCAATTCCCAAAGCTATAACCTATTACTTAAACCTAAACAGAACCTAAACCTATAACCTTAACCTAAACCTAAAACCTAAAACCTAAACCTATAACCATAACCTATTCTCAATTCCTAAACCTAAACAGAATGTAGTTTATATAATTTGGGTTTAGATGGATGTGAATATGATGAAATGTGTATATCAGGATGAATATGATGGAATATATTGTTAACAGGTGTATATCAGGAATTTTGTACGGATTTTGAGGTACATTATTTGTTTTAAAAGGAATTTTTTGCGACTAAAATTTTCGTCGCTAAAAGATACATTAGATTGTTAGCAGTGAAAACTTTCGGTGCTAAAAGTCTTGTACAGTACAAGATTTTTAGCAGCGAACATTTTCGCTGCTAAACAAAATTTTTAAAAGTTTTTTAGCGACGAACAGTTTCGTCGCTAAAAGTTTATATAGCTTGGTTTTAAATGGATGTGAAGGTGCATATGATGAAATGTGTATATCAGGATGAATGTGATGGAATATTGTTAACAGGTGCATATCAGGAATTTTGTACGGATTTTGAGCTGGTATATTTTTTTGAAAAGAAACTTTTGGCGACGAAAATGTTCGTCGCTAAAAGATAAGTAGTTTATTTTTAGCAGCGAAAATTTTCGCGGCTAAAAGTCTTATACAGTACACTTTTAGCGGCGAATATTTTCGCAGCCAAAAACAGAAAGATAGTTTAAAATTTTTAACCGCGAAAATTTTTGCTGCTAAAAGTTTTATATAGTTTTTATGTAGTTTCCGGATAGATCGATGTAAATGTGAATATGATTGAATTTATTGTTAACAGGTGTATAGAAGGAACTTGGCGAGGTATTTTTAAAAACTGTTGGCGACGAAAAGTTTTGTCGCTAAATGATATGTGAATTTATTTTAGCGGCGAAACTTTTCGCTGCTGAAAGTATTGTACAATACATGACTTTTAGCAGCGAAAATTTTCGCTGCTAAAAATATAATATTTTGTATTTTTTTAGCGACGAAAATTTTCGCCCCTAAAAGTTGAAGAAAAATGTTCGGTGTCTTTCTCGACGACACGTTTCGTCGCTAATAGTGTCATACAGAATTTTTAGCAAAAAATTTTCGTTGCTAAAAGAAATCGTAGTAAAATGTTTTGAGTATTTAGCGACGAAAAGTTTTGATGCTAAAATACTAATGCACGATTTTTAGCTACGAAAATTTTCGTCGCTAAATGTTTCGTTGCTAAAAGTTCACTTTTGGCGACGAAAATGTATTTCGTCGCTAAAAGTGACTTTTAGCGACGAAAATGTGTTTCGCCGCTAAAAGTTTCGTCGCTAAAACCCCTCTTTTTTGTAGTGTGTGCATGGATCTATGTGTGTATACTCCAATGAAGGCAATTGTACATACATGTATGTGCACGCACGTGTACCAAAATCCTGGGTCATTACAGCTAAACCTTTTAGATAGGGCTACTAGGGCTAAGAGGTGAACCTTGTAGCGTGATTAGGAAGGTGGCTTTGCTTTGATTTATGGTTATTGAACTTTTTTGGATTCTAGTTTAATTATATAGAATATTTTTAGTTTTAATGGTTTGTTGTGACTCAAATTACAATGGATATGAGATAGCTTGAGATATTCCCTTTTCATGTATTGAAATTGTGCACTTTGGAACCCTGTTGTTCATCATCATCTCATGAGCATGGTTAGGTGACGGAATCTTTCTTAATCTTCACAATTCTCTTAGGCCCTGTTTGGGCAACAGGATTAGAAGGGATTAGGTGGGATTGGATTCATCTGGTTTCGTGCCAATTCCACTCCATGTTTGGCAAAGCTTGGAATTAGATCAGATGGTAATACATTGGGTCCTGTGCCAATTTCACTCAATGCTAGCAAGTCGTGTAGGTCCCACCCTGATGTGTGGGCTATATCCACACCGTCCACCCATTTTTTGAGATTATTTTAGAGCATGGGCCAAAAATCAGGTAATTCTAAAGCTCAAGTGGACCCACCACTGAAAGCAATGGGGATTGAATACTTACCGTTGAAAACTTCTTTGGGGCCACATAAGTTTTGGATCTACCTCATTTTTCGGCCCATACCATAAAATGAGGTTACAAAACAAATGAACGGTTTAGATATGATACATATGTGTTATTCTGGTAATTTCAAATGATGGTGGGTATATCCATTCAATGTACCACCGTATTATCAATAAAGCTGAGCATTAATCTAATCCCATGGAATCGGGGGACAATCCCTGCCATGGGTAATAATGATGTTTTTTTTAATACAATCCCACCTAATCCCATCTATTCTGGTTGCCCAAACAGGGCCTTATAATTGGTTGTGGATTTGGTAAATCGTTGTTGTTTGCCATAGTCTTCTGGGCATGGTTAAGTGACGGGATCACTTCCAAATCTTCACCACTTTTATTTATTGATGATTAGATTCATGAGAAGTTCAGATATCTGACAAATCTCTTCTTACCAATTGGATAGGACAGGACTCTGACTCCATTTGTGTCTTTGAATCATTGCAAAGTAGCTTCCCAATTACTACAAGTGGATTATCTGAATCCCTAGTTTCCTACCTCTGATTTCTCTAAGTTTTAGATAAATATTTCATCATTATTCCCTCAATTAAATTCAATTTAGACTTCATCTTAGTCTAGTTCTAGTTCTACTTAATTTCAGATTACATACAGGTTTCACTCCCTTGGAATTCGACCTTGGTCTCACCGAGTTTATTACTACATCACAACCCTGTACTTGGGGAGTGAACACTGACCATTGGCTCCAAATGACCAGTAAAAAAAAAAAAAAAAAAACCCCAACAAAACTACACAAAATCTACAGTGGAACATTCATTGGAAAGAAAAAACTCACAATCAATCTTGTGAAGAGGTGACCTCACTGCTGAAACGAGGTATCTTCAATTAGCGGATTAGGGTGTTGCTTGTAGCAACCTAAGTATTGAGATGACCCCTCATTCAAAAACAGTACTAATATGCCCATCCTACAAACAGTACTACTTAGTTGGTATAGCTATGTATGGTGCGAAGATGAACGCTGACGCTCCTCGAGCTCCTAGTTGTACTAACAGTTCAAAGGAGATCAAAGTTACATGGGCCCACAATGATCTATTTATTATATCCACACCCTTCATCCATTTTTCAATATCATTTTAGAGTACTAGCTAAAAAATGAATCATATCCAAATATCAAATGGACCACACCACAAATAACAGCAGAGATAATGATTTTCACCATTAAAAATTTCTTAAGGTCCAGCATAACGTTTATTTTCCATCCAATCTATTCATAAGGTCACAAATACCTGGATGAAGAGAAAAACAAATTTCATATTGATACAAAAACTTCTATGAACCCCAAAAGGGTTTCAATGGCAGACTTTCAATACTTCACTACTTTTTGCAGTGTGATCCACTTGATCGTTAGATCTGTCTTATTTTTCGTCTCAGGCCTTACGACGAGCTCTCAAAATGGGTGGACGGTTTGGATATAACACATACTTCATTATGGAACCCACAGAACTTGCTGAGGTCAATACACCAGCTACTGGTGTGTGGTACAGCAGCCAATCCGCTTCCATCCTAACCATCCATTCTTGCCTTTCCCATTGATAGGAACCATTTAACTCTTTGTCCTCTTACTATCAATCTGAAGGTTATGAATCAAAGGTTTGAAAACCTTAGTTTCTACTGAAGTTTAAACAATGGACCATCTGCTGTTAAGTCAATTAATTTCAGGCATTTTCTTTTACCTGATAAGACGAAATCACCCAAAACAATAAATTTTAGAAGTCAATACCCACGTTCTTGAACTTAACCTTAATTTTACCACCTTTTCATCAACTTTCATTCACACACATCACTATTTTCTGAAAATGATGAAACTACCTATAATGGTTTGTATGCCACAATAACCGGCCCACCTTAATGGTGGACAAGAGACAGGATATGAAGGATCTTATCAGGTTGGCCGTTTGATTGATGGTTCAGATTGTCGAAACTATCCATGAGTTTTCTTTTTCTTTTTTTGGTACCCCCATCAAAGGAGAAACCTATCAAATAAACAGTTTGAATCATGTAAAAAGCCCCAAATCCAACGGTTACAATAATCCTCAATTGGATTATTGTAGCATGTCAGGATGAATTGTGGCAAACTTCCCGACCGGAATCCTTTTAGGTTACAATACCTGAGTCCTTGCAAGTTACAGCACCTGGTTTATATCTTCAAAAACACAGTTTTTCTTGCCCCAGCATGTTGAATATGTAAAATCCACTCTACCCATCAGGTTCTATCCTCGATTATAGGATCTGATGCAAAGAATCAAATAGATCCACAGCTCAGGTGGGCCACACCATAGGGAACAATGGAGATGGGATGCAAACCATAAGTTTTGTGTGTTGGGCTACCATGGTGTTTATCTTTCATTAAACCCATTAATCAAGTGTAACTCACTAGGATGAAGTGAAAATACAAAAATCAACCCGATACAAATACCCAGTGGGCACATCACGTGAAGTTAGAGGTTTTAGGAGCAGTTTTGCATTGCTGGCATTGGCGTGGTGCATCAGAGCTTTGTCAGGAAGATCTTTTGGTTTATTGGATTGAAATAATATTGATTCTCACCTGATGGACAAAGTGCGTTTACATATAAAACTTACTAGGCCCACAGAGTTCCCGTCTCTCTCTCTCTCTCACCCGCACCCCAGACTACCGCCAAACTACATGTAACATGGACGCCGTGCTTGCAACAATCTCAGCACCACATGGAGGACCATGTGCATCAGATGATCCAAATCCACCCATCCATCAAGTGCACCTCTACATTTTCACCATGGATCCTAAATATCAGTAAAATCCAAGATATTGATGGGCCACAATATAGGGGATTTTGTAAAATTGTGCCTAAAACTCTAAATTCATGTGGTGTAGCCACATATGTCATAGAATGTCCTGATTTTCAAGAATCCATTCATCCTGGTACGTCACATCAGATAAGTGGATTGAATGGAATATACACACACAAGGTTAAGTTTCATCATTTTCAGAAAATAGGTAAGGGACTAGCAAAAATTAATAGAAAATTATAAAATAAAGTTGTCGATGTAGAAATCTGGTTAACCTTCCTTATACCTTCATGTACCTGCACAAGGAATGAACAAAGTAGACCTTAACTAGTGTAGGGGACCCTCTAATGCTTAAGTCAGGTAAGAGATTTGGGTCTAGTTGAGTAAATGAGTTTTTAGACTAGAGATTGTGCATATCTTTCACCATAGACGAGGCGCTTCTATTTATAGGTGAAGAGATGCGGTGGCCCGCGTGGAGGAAATCTCCCTATTTAGTAGGAGTGAGTTATAGCAAGACTTGGACTTCGTATGTGGTGGGAGAATCTCTGTGGATTTACGGTTAGAATCTTGGGTGGATTTTTATGTTAGATATTCCCTAGATTTTTTGCTAGGATCTCGCGTAGATACTATTGAGATTAGGTAAGATCCGGTGGAAGGAGAATCGTACCGACCTGGGGTCATACCAACCTGGGATCATGCCGATATGGGATGTGGGAGTAGTGCCCCCCTCGGTGACGGGTGAGTCATCAGATTTTCCGACCTGCTGTCAATGGGCCGAGCTAGACCTCATATCATAGTCGATTAAGGGTCAAAGGGCCAGCCTTTAGTTGTGCCCGTCATTGTCCGATCTGGCGAAGTGTATAAAGTTCTGACCTGACCTCTTCTCCTTGGTCGGTATGAATTCTCTACAACAAAAGTTAAATCCGAAAATGTAGTTGGTAACTTTTAAAGTTTATTGTTTTTGGATGGTTTTGTCTTAGGCAAAAAAGTGGATAGCTTTTCGTAAAAATCTCAAAATTAAATTACCTCAAAAGATGGGAGTTGGCAAGCCACAAAAGACCACAATCATGGTCACGGGCTGAAGTGTGACCGGCTGCATTGTTAGGATTAGCAATGGGTTGGGTTGGCCAAGGAATCAATTGGCCCAACTAAGGTGGGCTCAGGCCGAGCTAAATAGGCATAGCCGGTTGGGCCCAAGCTAGAGTGTGAGCCATTTATGTAAACGGGCTGGGCTTCAGTTGAACTGTACCTGACCCAACCCGCTGATAAAGGCTATCAATGGGCAAGCCCAAAGCCTGAATCAAAATAAGTATAGATGCATTTGTTACTTATGTTTCCACTGACTAGCCATGCTTATGGGACAGAATGTTGGGCAGTTAACTAACAACATGTTTATAAGATGTGTCACCGAAGTGAGGATATTGAGACGATGAGCAGCCAAATGATGAAGATTAGACATGACTGCATTCAGGGGACTTAAGAGTAGCACTAATAGGTAATAAGATAAGGGAAGGGCCATAGGTTATGTGCAAGGGAGTCGAAGAACTGCACTGATTAGGAGTAAGTATAACTTGAAGGCTCTAAAAGGGAAAAGGGAAAAGGGAAGGTCAACAGGACGTGAATAGAGGTAGTTGGAAAAGACCTAATGACATATGTTCTAATTGAAGTAACGTCCCTTGAAGAGTGAAATGGCTGATCAGGATTCATGTGAATGACCCCAATTCATTGGGATAAGGCTTAGATAATGATAAATGATGATGTATCCTCCTCTCAATGGGTTAGATAGTGCATGGCCTTAGCCTTATATTCCATTCTTAAACCTATGACATGCTTCAATGGGATGGGTCAGGTCAATTGAGCCCAACCCATTTACAATTAAATGGGTCAGGTCAAGTCTTGTCAATCTTAATGAATTACAAGTGGATCATCAGGTTTTACAGGAGGTTTGTGCAAGAATTCTTGGCCATTTATTAAATGGGTTGAGCTCCGGCTCACCCCAATTGGGTTGGACCCATTGCCACCCCAATGCAGTGTTACATGGTCTCTAACAAATGTGAATCCATGTTAATGATAAACATTCAATACTTGGTCGGAACTTTACGAGTCAAGTCCTACCCTTCATTAATCTAGACAATTCATCCCATGATTCATAGATGGGCTAAGTTTTGGACCGTTGGACATAATGATCGAACCGTTAATCATGGGCCATTGTCATCATCAGACATAATCAGACATTACATACTTTAGGATTTCATTTTTTTTTTAAAGCTTAGATTAGATGCATGGTACACTTATTTTATGTTTTGAGAGGTTTGAGACATATATGGAAAAAAAAAGGAACTAAAAGGGTAAAATTGTAATTTTGAGAGGTTTGAGTTTTTTTTTTTTTTTTTTTTTTTTTTTTTTTTTTTTTGTGAAAAGAAAAGAGTTTTTCTCTCTTTTCCATGTGGTTCATGAAAAATCTCTTAGGATTAGAGATCTTTTGGTGTGATTTCAAAGTGGTGTGAAGTCACGAGTTATCTTTTTCTCTTTTTATTCAACAACTAGGTATTTACCATATTCTCTTTTCTTCTTGTAGCTTTTTCTTCTTCTTCTTATCTCATCCTATACCCAACCAATCAACACTAACCCTAACCTATCTCACAACCCTAACTCTCTTCAACCCAAACCCAACTTAGCCTTAATTGTAAAGTCAATCTAGATCGTACGGACCAGTTCGTACCTTCGTACAGCTAGTCATATGGCAATCCCTCCTCTTCCCTTTTGTGATTCTTCCTACCCCTTCTCTCCTCATCTAATCCTTCTTGTGGAAATTGTATGTGCTATTATGTTTAAAGCACATTTTACACCTAGTTTGTCAAATTTCGATTTGTCAAAACAACTTAACAAGTGATCTTCAAGTCAAGCGCATGTTGAAGTTCATGTTCAAGCTCAAGTTTAAGTTCAAGTTCAAGTATAAGTTCAAGCACAAATTCAAGCTCAAGTTCAAGCTCAAAGCTTAAGATGAAGACCAAGCTCGATCTACTAAAAGTTCTAGTAAATGATCAAACTTCTTTGAGAAGGTCAAGCTTCTAATCCTATGAAATTCAGTCTATACAGGTATGATAAACCCTAAAAAGACCTTAGGTTTAGGTGTTTTCAAAACATACTTAAAATTGAATTTTTATATTTAAAATTGACTGAGTTTTGACTAGCCTAAGTTTTACCTCGACTAGTCTAAGAATTTCTCAACTACTCCAAGCGCCAGCCGAAGTGTAACAGAAATTTGTACGTTCAATAGGGACGGAAACATTGGAGGAGGCTGCAAAAGATTGCCTCGTGGAGCTAATCCAAAGATACCTGATTCAAATGTTGAAAAGTTCCATTGGGACAGTTAAATGTTGTCGCATCCATGATCTTCTTCGAGATCTCTCCATCTCAAAAGCCAAGGAAGAAAATTTTCTCTATCTCCACGTGCTGTCTCCTTGTACAGCACGTGGACTTGACATTCATCGTATCAACCTTAAGTACACTTCTTTAGACCACTCCACTCCACACCTTCGTTCTATTATTTGGTTCAGCCCAAAGTCAACATTCCTCAAACAAAATCACCGGAAGTTGCTTTTTGGAGGCTTTCAATTTCTTAGGGTGTTACATCTACATGACATAGGGACAGACGAGATTCCAAATGATATAGGTACACTTATCCACTTGAGATACCTTGGTTTGATGGGATACTCAAAACCCTTGCTACTGTCGATAACCAATCCATGCAACTTGCAAACCCTACACGTAGGTAGACTAGGTATGGACACTTCGATCGACATACCTAGTGATATATGGAAAACGCAAAAACTTAGGCATGCATGTACGCTTGGAGGGAAAATTTACAGATGGAATGTCTAAATCAGGCGGGCTGTCCGTGAAAGAACGCAGTTTTCCAAACAACCTACAAACTTTAAAAACTATTTGGGCAGGCGACTGGATAGATAGAAGATTGCTTGGAAATGCTGACTGATCTTAGAAAATTAGGAATAGCGGGAGTAGATTTAACTAGGCATGGAAAGGGGTTGCTCGACTCTATTACCAAATTAGAGAACCGCCAATCTCTGGTGCTAAGAGATGTGAATCTAAACCCACTTCCGCCAATTTTATATAGGCCGCATCTGTATAAGCTGTGTTTGAATGGATGGTTAGGGAAGCTACCTGAGTCTCATGAATTCTCACCAAATCTCACCAAGCTTACCTTGGAACGCTCCTATTTATATCAAGACCCAATGATGGTATTAGAGAAACTAATGAACCTTCGGGTACTCAGATGGCATTATTCTTCGTACTTGGAAAGGAAATGGTCTGCTCTGCACAAGGGTTTCCTCGACTTGAGTCCTTGGTGGTTCAAACCTTATATTTATTTAGAGGGGCGGAGAGTTGAAGAAGGAGCGATGACGTGTCTTTTACATTTACATATTTATAAATGCAGACGATTGAAAATGCTTCCAGAAGGATTGCAGCATGTGACTTCCCTCAGGAAATTAGAGATAGTTTTAATGTCTCAGATATTCAAAGATAGGCTTCGAGAAGATGGGGGAGAGGATTTGCATAAGATTCAACACATACCCTCCATCGACATAAAACATTCATTTGGGCAAGGAACGGGTAACTGATATTCATTCCCATCACAACGAAAAATCTTCATACGAAGAGAAGACAGATGTCCCAGCTAATGCAATCTGGAGCACCTTATGTCCAAGCTATTATATCATCAGGAGCACCTTCCACCGAAATATGCTCCACCTGGATCTCAAGATAAATATTGAGATGTGGAAATGTTGTTGTTACTGGCAATCAAAGATAGGATTTCGTTCTTTGTTTCAGACTGATTCAGGTCATCTCAAAGCAAGGTAAGTGAGATTTACTTCTTTTATTTTATTTCTCTCCATTCCATTCATATTTTCAACTACAGTCATTACCATTTTAAATTTCAAGTTTCTTCATTGGTATAGCATTATCATTATTATTATTTTGTAGTTTGTACAAGTTGGGCCCCTTTTTTTCAAAATTTTGGTGCATAGACCATAATATCAGCATTTTAAGCCACTGAACAATGGCCCACTTGTAAAAGCTGAAAAGTCAATTGTGTAATTCCTCATGTGTGTCATGCATACTAACTGTTGGATGAAATGGCTCAACAATGATTTTATTATTATTATTATTATTATTATTATTATTATTATTATTATTACTATTTTTGTGGATCGAGTTTGATTCCCTTTTTTTCTCCATCGATGAGTTGGCCCATGTGGCAGTATTGTTGGATGACCTGCACTGAAAATTGATGCTGCAGGACATGCTTCAACAATTGAAAGCAAGGCTTCAAGAAGGGGTAGAAGATTGGCATAAGATTCAACATGTACCCTCCATTAAATGCATGGATATGGTGTTTGTTGTGATTAGCAATCAAAGATGACCTTTCCTGTTTTCCTGCACACAGATTCATGATCTCTCCAAAGCAGTGCTGGTGAGATTTACTTCTCGTTTTCTTTCTCTCCTCTTTACCGATACTGTCAACAATAATCATGGCCATTTTCACTTCTAGTTTTCATTATTGCTATGTTATTGTCCTTATTCTTTGGTTTTCACAAGTGGGGCTGCCTTTTTATATTTTTGGTGCCTCATTCATAGTGGGGGCCCACTTGTACAAATTGAAAACCAAAAATAATACTCTGTAATCCTTCAGATACCTTCAGATAGAGTATTGCATGATACCTATTGTACGTCATGCATGCCAACTGTTGGATGAATTACCTCTAAAAGGTACATTTTGCGTGAATTTCACCTGTGAGTCCATTATTTCTCTAATGATGAATCGGCCCACATGGCTGTATGTCTGGAGGATCATACATTGATCCCCCCGTTGGATAAAATTAGCACCAGTTGACAATTGAAACTTTTCTTTCATCATTGTGTGTTTTTACACCATATAGATTTGATAATCTTTAACCAATTTTGCATTTAGCTCTGTTTGAGGGACACCATTTGGATGGTAAGGATGCAATTGCCAAAGCGATTTTAGACTAACTATCGACAAAAGGACCCTCCATAGGGATGGTTCAGTTCATCAAAACACGCAACCATGTCTGCTTGGCTCATGCACAGTTGTTTGAGCCAAGAAATGGACATCAGCCACTACTTATCCTCATATCAAATGCCTACGCAGATACAATGAGGTTGGAAAGTCTCAAGCTTGTTCAACCCAGCTCTCTTAGAAAACACAAGTATGGATGGAAGACATGCAAGATATAAGCTGGCCATCAGGTGGGTCCGCACTTGTTGATGCCACAGCCCAAAAATCAGGTGAGTCCACTCTATGGAAGGATCACCAAAAGTAAGGGCCCCATAACCTAGGAATTCTGTGTAGCGAGACCCATTTCGAAGTTCTTCTATTCTAAGCACATCATATGGCTTCACAAGCTGAGCAAATGCTTCTATCAGACAAGTGGTACCACGTTTCTGTTGTATATCAAATACATTTACTTCAGTTCGTTGGCCTCCCATTTGATAGGAAATTGAAAAAATTACACACTTTCTGTGTAGAATTTCTCCGAGAAAAGCTCTTACCTTTTCTTCTTTTCATTTTCTTTTTCATTTCCAATGTATCTTATCCAGTGTTTTCAGTAGTGCTCGTAGCCTACGTAGCATATGCAGGTAGCATAACTCCCTGGTAGCATATGTTATATGGCATGCATTGTAAGCTATAGAGCATGTAGCGTAGCATGTAACATAGTGTAGCCTGTAGCACAGGTAGCGTGTGCTACCTGAAATCTCTCTCTCTCTCTCTCTCTCTCTCTCTCTCTCTCTCAAGTTTTTCTTCTAATGCTAGTTCAACACGTATTTTTAAATGGTGGTGACTCGCCCCATCACACATGGCACTACATTAGATCAATTCAGACCATCCAAATTGTGGTCCATGTCTTGGATAGAGCACTTAGATTAATTCAGATCATCTGAATTGTGGTGCATATTGTGAATTTGTGATGTTTCAATAAATAAAAAAGTGGTCACACTTAGAGATTTCTGAAGGCAAAGAGACGGAGAGATTTTGCATGAAAATATGTGGTTGATGATCCAAGTTCGCAATCGAGAACTCATAGGAATTCTGCAATTTGTAAATTTTAACATAAATTTTTATTATTTTAATTAAATATATTAAGTATCGTGTAACTTACACTATACGCTATAGAGGGCCATATGCCATACTATACGCTACACGCTATTTAAAACACTAGTTTATCTATTGGTATTGCAGTATCTAATGCCTAATATATGAAGTGCACAACAAGGACGGGATCCTACATTAGTGGGCCAAGATTATCATCTAAATATTGATGGTTAAATTGCATGTGCCTACAGCATTATAAGTTTTGATTATATCTTGGTCGACACTGGGAGCTCGGTCGATGTGATCTATTCCGAGGCCTTTGAAAGAATGGAAATTCTGAGGTCTCATCTCAGACCTGTGAAAACCCTCTGCATGGCTTTGCCGGGGAAAGAGTGATTTCCAAGGGAGTCATCTCCCTCCCTGTGACTGCAGGAGAAGGACAACATCAAGTCATACTCATGGTGGACTTCCTAGTTGTCAACATACCATCAGTACACAATGTCATCCTAGGCAGACCTTCCCTCAACGCAATGAGAGCAGTCGTCTCCACCTATCACCTGATGATGAAATTCTCCGCCGAGGGCGGGATAGGCTACCTCCTAGGCGATCAGCGGGAAGCTCGAAGATGTTATGCAATGACAGTAAAGAAGGGGTTAGTTAAGCAAGCGCTCGCCATCAACGTTCTAGACCCCAGAGGGCCTGTGGAAGGCTCATCCGTGGAAGACCTGGAGAAAGTACTGCTCTACGAGGCTGATCTGAGCAGGACCGTTCAGCTTGGGACATCATTGAATCCTTAGCAACGGCTCAAAATTTTAATATTTCTGCGACAGCATAGGGATGTCTTTACATGGTCTCACCAAGATATGTCCAAAATTTCTCCAGATGTCATGGTCCACAGGCTAAATGTGGTGTAGATCACAAACCTGTCAAGCAAAAGAGAAGGTCATTTGATGTTAAGCGATACGAAGCAATAACCGACGAGGTCTCCATTTTGCTCGACGCTGGATTTATAAAAGAAGTGCATTATCCCGATTGGATCGCAAATGTAGTCCTTGTAAAGAAAGTCAATGGGAAGTAACGGGTCTACATAAATTATTCAGATTTAAACAAAGCTTGTCCAAAAGATGGTTTCCTATTACCTCGGATCGATCAGCCGGTAGACAGCATAGTGGGGCATGAATTGCTTTCTTTCTTGGATGCATACTCCGGATATAATCAAATCACGATGCACCCCCCAGATAGGCAGAAGACTACCTTTGTCACAAACAAGAGACTACTGCTACCGAGTCATGTCATTTGACCTGAAAAACGTTGGGACCACATATCAAAGGCTAGTGAATCAGATGTTCTCTAAACAGATCGGACGCACCATGGAAGTATATGTTGACGACATGTTGGTGAAAAGCATTAAAACATCCAATCACTTGACGGATCTCGAAGAAACGTTCGCCTTCCTCCGAGAATTCCAGATGAAGCTGAATCCCATGAAGTGCGCTTTCGAAGTTGGCTCAGGAAAATTTCTCGGTTTTTAAGTCAGTCAGAGAAGTATCGAGGTGAACCTCAACAAGATCAAGGCACTCCTCGACATGAGTTCGCCTCAGACTATCAAAGAAATACAGTGCCTTACAGGGCGAGTCGCGACGCTCGGACGTTTCATATCCAGAGCAACGGATAAATGCCTCCCTTTCTTTCAACAGTTGAAGGGTCATAGGAAGGAAGAGTGGACATCGGAGTGCGATTAAGCCTTCTAGCAACTGAAACAGTATCTAGGCTCACCCCCTCTGTTGTCCAAACCTGAAGAAGGTGAGCCCCTGTTTCTCTACCTCGCAGTCTCAGCCTCGGCCGTCAGCTCGGCCTTGATCAGGGAGGTCGGAAGTAAACAACACCCCATTTATTACGTGAGCAATGCTATGATGCCGACAGAAACAAGATTCTCGCCCCTAGAGAAGCTAGCGCTTAGCCTTGTTGTTTCAGCTCGGAGGTTACGTCCATACTTCCAAGCTCATTCTGTGATTGTGTTGACAGACTCCCCTCTCAAACAAGTTCTCCAGAGGCCTGAGGTGTCGAGTCGGATGACCAAGTGGGCCATCGAACTTGGTGAGTTCAACATCCAGTTTCGTCTAAAGACGGCAATCAAGGGCCAAGCTGTGGCTGATTTTATTGTCGAATTCACCACTCCGAGCACAGAAGAGATTAGTGCCGAAGTCAAAATTACTCCACCTATCCCCAAAGATGACTAAAAGGTGGTGTTGGACCTTGGATGGGTTCTCTACGTGGACGGGTCGTCTAATATCAAAGGGGCTGAAGCCGAAATTGTCCTGATCGCGTTGAATTCCACAGTTATCCAATACGCGATCAGACTTGGTTCAAGGCCTTAAACAATGAAGCGGAATATGAGGCTTTACTAGCCGAACTCAGATTGGCGGCGAGTCTGGGTGTCCAATCTTTTCAGGTTCGATGGGACTCTTAGCTGGTGGTAAATCACATCTCTAACGAGTATGAGGCCAAGGAAACAAGGATGATCGCTTATCTTGACGAGGCGAAGAAATTGATTAAAAGATTTTGAAATTGCACTATCCATCAAATCCTGAGAGCGAAAAAATCATGGGCTGATGCCTTAGCATGACTTGCCTCGGCCGCAGAAGGAAAGATCTCGCGAGTCATTCCTATTGAATTTATAGAGAATCCAAGCATCGACAAGTCGGAAAAGAAGGAAGTCAATCCAGTTCATGCTAGTTTGAGCTGGATGGACCCAATCTTTAACTACCTCACGACCGGCGAGATCCCCTCGGATAAGTTGGAAGCCAGGCGACTGAGGGTCCGAGCAGCTCGATATACCATCCTTGATGGCATCCTATACAAGAAAGGACATTTTCAGCCCTACCTTAGGTGTCTTCGGCCCGATGAGGCAGAATATGTCATTCGGGAGATCCATGAAGGAATCTGCGGAAACCATTCCGGCAGCCGAGCCTTGGCCCTGAAGATACTTCAACAAGGATATTTCTGGCCAACTATCAGGGGGGACTCCAAGGATTATGTTCGAAAATGCGACAAATTCCAGCGCTTCGCGGTCATGTCGAGACAACCCGTTGAAGAAATGACTCCTATGAGCGGCCCTTGGCCGTTTGCTCAGTAGGGAATCGATATCATCGGCCCTATGCCTACGGGAAAAGGGTAAGTCAAGTTCGCCATTGTAGCAGTCGACTACTTCACCAAGTAGGCTGAGGCCGAGCCTGTTATCAAAATCACAGAACAAAATGTGATCGACTTTATCTGGAAAAACATCATTTGTCGGTTCGGAATTTCACACGCTATTGTGTCAGACAATGGTCGGCAGTTCGACAACAATAAATTTTGAAGCATGTATCAAGGACTCGACATCACAAACACATATTCTTCTCCTCGACATCTCCAGTTCAACGGACAAGTGGAGACAGTCAATAAAGTTATCAAACACCATCTCAAGACGAAGTTGGAAAAAGTAAAAGGCTACTAGGCCGAAGAACTGTCGTTCGTTTTCTAGGCCTATAGGACCACAGCTCAGTCTTCAACTGGAGAAATTCCGTTTTCACTCTCCTACGACTTGGAGGCGATGGTACCAATTGAAATCGGTCTCCTCACGGCTCGAGTTAAGAACTACCAAGAAAACCAGAATATCGAGCAGATCATAGCTAACTTGGATTTGCTCGAAGAAGTTAGAGATGTCTCAAGACTCCGACTCGCAGCTCGGCATCAGCAAGTCGCGCGATTCTACAATTCGAAGGTTAAGACCAAGCGGTTCCGACCAGGGGACTTGGTCCTTTACCGGGTATTCCAAAGCACCGCCGAGCCAGGAGCCGGGACACTCAGGCCTAATTGGGAAGGGCCTTATCGGGTCGTTCGATCGACTAAACCTGGCTCCTACCACTTGGAAGACCTCGAGGGCTGTCAACTCCCCCATCCCTGGAATGCCGAGCACTTAAAAGTTTACTACCCATGACGAAATAGCCTTTAAAGGCCCTCAATAAATGTACGCCCCCGAGCGATAGGCCTTAAAGGCCCCCAGCAAGATGTAGCCTCCGAGCGATAGGCCTTTAAGGCTCTTAATAAAATTCGCTTTTTCTCATCTACACGAACGAACCATCTACTAAGGAAAAGTTATCTCTCATATGCAGGAGCAGACTCAATGAATTAATCCCTTAAAGAAGGGGTTAGTACATTATCTCACAAAAATTTTACACAACATCCCCTCTAAATCAGGGGAAAAGCCCAAAAACTGACCCGACTCCTCCAATGTAGGAGTCGGGTCATGGATTAACGGATGAAGTAGAAGGTCCTCACCAATTGTGGGATGAACCGACCCTCTATGGGTCTGGTCGCGATGAACGGGCCATAAAGGCTCCAAAAGCTCTACGAGATGGTACTGGAAGGAACTGACCCGTCAGAGGGTCAGCTCAGCCATGCCTTAAAGAAAATCGATCTATCAGTGAATCAGGTCGACGATAAACTAATCTACAATCAACATTCGAAAACTAACTACGGGTTAACATATAAGGAAAATCATCATTCATACTCCCTCTCCAGAGGGTCAAAAAATCATCATTCATAGACCTTCATCAGAAGGTCAAAAAGCAGTTAGAAAGAAAAGTTTCGATTAGTTCAAAAAAAAAAAAGAAAGTAATCTGAGCTATGCAGACGGAGGAGGAGCTTGGGCGTCAGGAGTCTGATCCAAGCGGACATCGTCTACCGGCATCTCTCCAGCATCTTTAGACAAAAAAGCGTCAAGGTGAAGGTCTGGATACATGCCCAGGACCGCCTCAATGCAATCATCGTAGCTGCGGTCGTAAAACTTGGCGGCCTCGGCGTCCCTCTCCTTGGAAGTTTTGAAGGCCTCTACCGTTGCGGCCACCGCCTCGGCCCGAGAAGCTTCATCTTCGGCCCGTTGGACTTTCCTCGCCTAAGAGACGGCTTGGTTTCACTCTTCAGTCGCCTTGTAACGATTGACGAAGGGGATGGGGTAAGGTCCCATGGCGTGGGTTTTCGATTCTGACTACGGAGTGAGGCAGTGATGCAGAGTGTGAGTGTGTGATGGAGATCATCCTCAGGTCTGATACCAGTGAAGTTTGGAGGGCGTTAGACAGCCGCTGGCAACGAATCTCTAGCAGGAGGATTTTTCAACCAGATGGGTAATCTCTTAACCCCTATCTCTCTTGTATTTTTGTTGTGCGTAAGAATCCTTTCATGGCAGCCTTTTTCATTGAGTTTGGGATTATTGCCATTTTGGGATCATTCATCACTGCAATAGAAAATGTTTCGGGCATTTTTCTTTATAGTCCATCCATTACAAGAGAGACTCTTGTAAATTCCTGTACAAAGACCCGAGTACCACCTCGACCAGAAATCACTTAGGATTAAATCCTTTAGAAATTTGACAAAGTTAACCAAGTGCTAAACTAGGTTAGCCATAAATCCATTTGAATCGCTTTAAATACGATCTACAAGATCCAAAACTTGTAGAACCATTAACGCTAGGTTACCCTAAAATCTAGGATCAAACTCATTACCCGACTGCTCTCGGGAACATATTGAAACTCCATATCAGGTCTGGACCGCACGTCGGGAGTCCGAATAATACGAGGTTAATGACTTAGGACCGCCTCGCTGGGCTTAACAACCATCTCGGAAATCAAATCCAGCCAGTGTCCCACGGCTGTTCGCTTGAGTTCGGAGCGAGAGAGTGTGAAAACACTTAGTTTTCTTTCTAAATAAATATCTTGAATAGTAATCTGAGACTTGTTACTTGCGGTCAATTTGTAATAAACCAGACCATCAGAATCTGACCCAAATATACCCTCGGATCAGGAAAAATTTCATAAATATTTCCATGTACTTGGAATTTCGGATCGAGATCCGCTGACCGTTGAACTAAAACTGGTCCGCCACGCGTGATCTGGGTATCCGACTGAAACGAAAACTTAACTTCACCTGGATCCAAGGTTGATGAGCTTAAGTCTGACCTTTGGCTCAAGGAGGCCCGCCAGAAGTCCTCCGTTGAGCTGGAAAAGTGCCGCTTTGGTTATAACCTAAGTATACCTTGACCACAAGTCTGTTTTAGAGTGTTTTTAGGCTGTAAAAGGACCTTAGAACTCTCTCTCTTACAACCATACAAATTTGAGAGAAACCCTAGAGAGAGAAGTGAGAAAAGAGAGAGAAAGAGTGAGAGAAGTAGGAGAAACTCCCTGCTACTATTTCCTGCCACTACCCAAGCTCTACCACTCTGTTCTTATCACTTTCCCGACGATATTGACTCTATTTCTAGGTAAGAAACCCTAACCCTAATCTGTTTTGGGGTGTGAAGGTTATAGGTTATAAAATAGCTAACCTATTTCATTCTTTAGGCTACCAAACTGCCGAATACGGAAGCTTAGCAAACCTAGCTAATTCGTAGTGATTTTATGGTATAAGGTGAGGACTTTAGGTATATAGGTTACGGTTTTCAACGCTTTCAATGTCAGATAATGATAGATTCATGATCTGTATGCAATTGCACATGTACAAAGTGCTTTCTGTTTTCCGTTTCGATTAAAGACGTAGAATATAGAATTTCACATATTCTAGGTATTCGTAGAAAATACCGTATACGTATAAATTTTGAAAATGTGTTTGCCATGATTATTTTTTATATGAATATAATATATATGGATAAAATACTTAGTTGGCGAAAGGACTCGCCATAATACATGATTTGCTAATATACACTATGTATGTAGAAATTGTGTATTCTAGAAAGTACCGTATACGTGTATATTTTGGAGATGTATTTGCCATGACTATTTGCTGTATGAACATGTTATATATGCGTAAAATACTCACTTGGCGAAAGGATTCGCCCTAATGCATGTTTTGCTAACATACACTATGTATGTTGAAATAATGTATTCTAAGTGTTTGTGAAAATGCTTGTGAGAGTAAGAGTTTGGATAATGTTGCCTTATATAGGTGTTGAGATAGAATTCTCAACTACCTTAGAGACCTGTATGATTTCCTCCATGTGGTTGTTTACTTTAACCGCTTACTTATGAAACATATGTATTTGTATTCTTGTTTATATAGTGTTTTACAACATGCTTTATAACATACTTTATGATATGGTTGTTAAAATACTTGATTTACTTTGTTTATTATGCTTTACTCTACATGTTCTAAATAAGGATTGATTGAGTTTGGGACTATGTCTATAGTCCAGACAATCGGTACCAGACTTGAGATCGTGGTTGAGGATTCATGTCGCCACGTAGGATGTGTTTGACGAACCCGAGTCATACTTCAGTTGGCGACAGTGGTTAAGCCATGCGAAGTGTTTATGCACTTCATGTCGTTCAGTTGATTGTGCGCTCGAGCTAGTCAGGCTCGTCAAGAAACCCGATATGTCTAAAGTATGTTCACCATGTTTGGTCACTACTGCTTGAACCTAGGGTACCAAACTTACCAGTGGAATCCCGTTAACCATGGTACCTCGATCCACTAAGACTTATGAGCCGGGCATGGTGGTATGGACACCGTGGTCGAGCTATCGGCTTACGCTGGGGCCACATGCCTCCTCGTAGTGACCAGTGAGCAACATTAATTCGTGAGCCGAATATGGTGGTATGGACACTGTATTCGAGCTGTCGGCCTACACTGATTGGTGACGAGCCCTTTGTAGTGACCTCGAGTATACTCTGAATTTGCGATGAGGCGACGAGTTTTGCCGTGATATATAGAGTATGAACTAGGCCTGTATCAACTTAGTGATGAACCATTAAAAAGGTGATGGGGGAGTGGTGTAACAATTGCATGTAACAGCCCTGACAGCCTTTGCAGCGCCCTAGAACCACACTGTCGTATGAGATTATCTAGGTTTGACGACCCTAGAATGGATCATGTTTGAGAATGATACAAGGGAAGTACCTTAGTTTCTCAATCCTGTTGTTTGAAAGGACTAATAACAACTCAGTAATCATGCTCATCATCGCACTGTATGTGCCTGGTAGATGTGGAGCACTGAGGGATGAACACATATCGCGAATGTAAGATGGTGTCGCATGAGGGTGGTTTGGCAAGGGCATTTATCATGTCATTTCATACTTGCATTAAATAAGAGTAGTTAGGATTGTTTGATTGTACTGCTTTATCATTACTGCTTGACTGAATTGATAACATGTTAACCTATGCTTTATTGTTTCACTGAGTTAGCTACTCACTCCCATGTTACGGGATGGTGTTGTACACACCAACCAGACTCTGTCTCAGGTGTAGATGATACGTCGATTCAGGAGGCGGAGCCAGACTACGATGAGGACTAGGACGAGTTCTCATACATGCAGTACTCTGACGGCTTTGCTTAGGCTGACTGGATTGCTCGGATTTCAGGGTCTATCTTTTTAGTTGTATTTTGACTTTTAATTCAGAAACAATACATGTATATGGTTACTCAGTTAGTGTTCATACTCTGGAGATTGAGATGATTTTGTTTCTTTACATACCTTATATATACAGTTTTAGTCTTCCGCATACCTTTATACAATTGATCTGGAGTATGAATTACTGTTTTGGTATAATCTCACTCATGTCTATTGCTCTAACACAGACAACATTTAATCATCATTATCTATGTTGCATAAGTGATGTTCTGGAACTCGAGAGTTGAGTTACTACTCGACCCTCGAATTTCAGGGCGTTACACTCCTTGACCTTAGCTCGCTCAAGGGCTTTGCCCAATCGAGCATTCTCCTGAGCCAGCGAGTCCGCATAAGCCCTGGCTCGGGTCAGCTCGGCGGTCACAGCGTCGCACTTGGCTTTGAAGTCATCTACGACTCCTTGCAGTCGCAGCTCCCTAGCTTTGAGGTTAGCTACGACCCCTTGTAACCGAAGCTCCTTGGCTTTCCCGTCTTCGAGCTCCGACGCAGTTTGCCCTGCTCGAGTTGGAGAAAGGTACCTTCATCCCGCAAGACTCCCACTTGGGTCTTGAGGGCCTCCACCTTAGCCTCTCTTTTTCGACTCCCGTGCCCTCTCTCAAGTCGAAAGAAGCTTCAGGACAGACTGCGCAAGGACAAAAGAATGAGCACTTGAAAGCAGTAAATACAAAAAAAAAGAAGAAAACAAATGAGGAAAGTCAACAGATACCGTGTAAAAGACAGAAGCCATATCAATCAAAAAGGAGCTGTCCGACTTGCTGAGAATATGGGCTATGCAGGGGGCTGAAAGATAAGCCTCTCCGATGGGAGGAACGATTGTGGGCAGAGCGAAAGGAATCACGGTCGCTTAAGTGGAGACAATGGTTGCTAGAACCTGCGTATCAGAAGGCACCGCAGCTGGAGCCGCTTGTGGATTGGGAAGTACCGCAGTCAGAGCCGCCCACGTATCAGCAAGCACCGCAGTCGATGCCGCCCACGTATCGGCAAACACTACAGCCGAAGCCACGGCAATAGAAGCTAGGCCAGAGGGCCCCTCTCCGCGAGGAATTGCTTACCGTCTTCGAACGGTGGTCTTTATCCTGGGTTCGCCCCTCAGCAATTCCTCCGCTGTCGGAGTAGCCTTCCTCTTTCGAGAGCCAAATGCCTCGGCCATGCTTGCGCAAAAAATGACAAATCAACAACTAGATGAGCAAGTCTGATCCTTCCAAAGGAGACGAAAGAAAAACTTACTAAAAGACGTCAGGAGAGGCACCGACTTGCAAAGCCCGGACCAATGAAGGTTGGCGGCGGTGATCAGATTTAACCAGGAGCGGAGCTCTCCCGATCACGCCCTAGTCTTGGCTATGCGGTTCTTTTGAGCTGAGTCGAGGGGAGGTATATCCCTTGCAAATTCTACAAAGATAAAAAACTCTAGTTCGGTTTGAACGAAGTAACTAAAAAGGTATCGGGGAAAATGGAATGATTAATCCAACCTGGTTTCAAATCGGGTAGGAACCTGAGTCGTCAGAGTCCCGACTTCAGCAGTCGGCGCCTCCCATTCGCCCGCAGCCTAGAACCATTTATTCTTCCAGTCCTTATTGGAAGATGGAAGGTTCATTACCAGCCCCGACCCTTAGTTGCCTCGGGTCGCAAAGTAGTACCATAGTTTTTTATTATCGTGGTTGACCAGGTACAAGCACATCAGTTTCTCTAGGGTCAGCTCCGAGTTCCCGACTTGATGCCAGATAATATAGAAAGACATTAAAACCCTCCAGGCATTGAGAGTGAATTGCCCGGGAGCTAGTCCAAGGTAGGCTATAATAGCTTGGAGGAAGGGATGCAGAGGAAGTCGAAGCCCACATTGTAGTGTACAAAGAAAAATGGCCACTCTTTCCTCAGCAGGCGAGCCGCCAGTGTCGAGGGGATCAGGGGCCCTTATCCGTAACTCTGAAACTCTGAGCGGATCTATTCCATTTGGGACTTCGACAGCACGAAGCCTCCTGGGACTACCTCCGAGGTCTACCCACTCGTTGGCATCTTAGTGGCCTCGGCAGTCACGGTCCGGGGGGCTCGAGCGGCTTTCTTTTGGCCAGCCCTACGAGTCCGAGCCCCCGTCTCCTTCTGCTTTCGGTGCAGAGGGAATAAGGGCACGACTTCAAAGGGGCCTTAAGAGGCCCCTCTCCCATTGCTAGAGCTCTCTGACTCGGAGTCGTCATCATAATTCCAAACAGTCTCCAGGTCGGATGACATCTTAAGAAGAAGGAATGCAAAAAGAAACAAGGAGACTCCCGGACGATCACCGAAAATCTCTCCTGCTGGAAGTGACCTGCCGAAATTGCCTACGTCGGAAATCGCTTCCTCCAGTACCAGCTCAAACATAAAGCGCAGAAGTGAACCGAAACCTTTAAAGAATGGTTTATATAGATCTCATCAAATCCCCGCATTAATGACTAGCTATGATGGCTGCAGCCGAATAGTCGTGAGCCAACCTTAGACCTGACATGGCCACATACCATTGGCTCAGGCTCTGTCGGGCGGTACACCTCTGACATCGAGTGACGTGTTTCAAATAAACGTAACAATGCCCGAGTAAGGAAGGGTTCCGTCCAGTGCACTACTCTAAGTATACGTGGCAACGGATCATAGGCGGACGGTAATTCGAAATCTTAACCGTCGCCACACGTCCACTAAGCATGGACCCGTAGGCGGGAAACCCTAAGAGCGTGAGGTTTCAAAGCATAATAACTTCGGCATGTGCGAAAGAATCGGTGGATGAGGCATTTGATCTTCCGTATTCTACTCTCAAAGTCCTTAGCAGACCTCAAAGAGTAGGGGACTTCTGTTATGGGAAGATCCGAGCCCCTTATGATTCCATGGACCGACATTCCCAAGCAGAAAACTACTCCGTATGACGCCCACTGCTGGAGGATTCACTAGTGAGTCGCCAAGTTGCCTCAGATCTAAGACTAATGGCCAAGAGGATATCCGACCCAATAAACCAGGTCCGATGCCTCACCCTGAACCTCTTGAGAGAACAAGACGCGCGACTGTCAAGAAGTTGTCTACCAACTCGGCTCGGACCGCAGGCGCGGTCACTATTCGAAGAAGACTTGTAATCACTCTGATTGGGAGTTCATCTGCCACCAGGACCGAGCCGATTCCGAGTCCCAAAGTGGGCGCTCCACGAGCTGAACTTAGAAATTACCATAACTGGACGTGGCCGGTTACTCCGCTTATAAATACGCACGATATGCATGATATAATACAGGATCCTTGGATTGCGTGCAGTATCTCCACGATCCAAAAATCTCCCTGATTGAGTAAATCGTGCAGAGATTAACGGACCCAAATCATCCAACAGTTAGGTATAAGTACATGAGGACCCCATTGCTACAAGTATGGAATATCTCACACTCTCCCTCTACCTTGACCCCGATTCCCTTGACCTAACTTAGGCAGCGGAGGGTCCCCCGGCTTAGCTAAGGTCTCCTTTGTTCACCCTTTGTGCAGGACCAGGGTTCATCCGAGGAGTGGAGAGTGATTCAAATTTTGTCATCAACAATATTCGAGGAGAAATCTAGTGAAAGTCTGTTCCCTTTTATGGTTCCTATTCTGCTTTCCTCATTTATGAATAGTGTAAGATATTTGGATGATGTTTTCAAACTATATGGCTTTCCTTGTGAAAAATTCAGGTCGGTCCACTCATCTGATGGTCAAACATGTACGTTAAATGGTAACTGTCCATTTCTTTTACATATGTTTGGCTCGCCAGATTTGTGACTGACCTGATTCTTGGACATAAGGTGTAAGTGGAACCCGGCCAACCACATACGCAAAAATGGCATTCGGGTTTGAAGTAAGAGCTTTCCATCAAGTGGACCACTGTGTACAAAACAATAATGGATGTCTAGAAAAAAGCATTGTAATCACCATCCATTTCTTTTGTATACTGTCTCCAACTTGCGAAGCAAAACTGCCTATTTTTTGTGCAAGAACATCCAATCAATCCTGCTCACCTAATGGAATTATGGAAAGCTAGGATCTAAGACGCATTCCATATTACCATATGTGGCTATATGTGGATGGGCACGGCTCCAATGCATGTGGGCTTAGCAAACATCTGTTTTAGCTTTACTTAATATGGTATTGATTTGTTTGGTATTATGTGATATTAGCCTTTACAGCATGTGTAACTCTTAACTGCATTACCGTATTTTTTGTGGTCAATAGGGAACTCTTCGAGGAGTCAATACGTTTGGATTTGTTTACGGTCAATCCATGCTCTGAAGCCCCATAATTGGAATGTATTAGTAATATTTCTACAATTTTACATGCTCTCTTTCTGTCATGACGCAACTGAATCTAATCATGCGTTCCCTGTAATCCAATCTTCGGCCATCTTTTTTTTTTTTTTTCTAGAAAATTGATATTTATGTTCTTTTCCTAACCATCTTTTATAGGACATTGACTGACAGATTAGGATTTCCACTCTATAAGGATTTTGGAGCATCTTCCATCTATGGGACAGATTATCAAATTAAAGTTTGTATCTCACAACTACCAGCCTCACTTATAACAGGTATCAGGATACTTCAACCCAATGCACTAGGAACTTATTACTTCCTCTTGTTTTCTCCAAAATTAGTCTTAAGGATGCCTACAAGTTTTATTAGTTGTAAAGGGTTTACAGGTAACTCACAGGTGGTGTTTGGATAGGAAATTTCACTTTCAGGTAACTTGCTTACAACTTAAAACGTTCCAAGCATCCAAAAGACCCCTTGAAGTAATTATATACTTAAACTACTTTTATAGATTTAAGCAAATAAATTATTGCATGTAAATTCCACAACTTAATCACAAATTTGATTTGCAGACTTTTTTCTCATAGGAAATGTTGAGGTCGAAATCTGGTCAGCTCTCCCCCTTGTCTTACGTACTTTGCGGCATTCCCGAACCCTAAAGCTGCACACGAACGGTGAGCAAAGGAGACCCTGGCTAAGCCGGGGGACCCTCCGATCCCTAAGTCAGAACACAGAAATTTGGGTCTAAGTTGCAGAGTAATGGGAGAGCGCAAGATGTCGGGTCCATGTAACAATGGAGTCCTCGCGTATTTATACCTGACTATTGAATGATCTGGGTCCGTTAATCATGGCATGATTTACTCATTCAAGGGTATTCATGGATCGTGGGGATATTATACGCAATCCAAGGATCATGTGTTGTACTATGCCAATCGTGCGTATCTGTGCCCAAAGTAATCGGTCACGTCTTTTTATAGTAATTTTCAAGTTTAGCTTGGCGCATAATATACTCGCATCTTTCCCTGACCTCGGCTCGGGATAGCCTCCTTCGGAAGAAGATGAGAATGAGGATGAAAACGAGAGCTCGGCTCGGCCGTCCTTTCCCGGAGTATATCTGTCAAGGCCGAGCTGACCTGACTGAGGCCGAGCTGTCATGCCGAGGCCGAGCTGACCTGACTAAGGCCGAGCTGAATAGGAGTCCTTTTTGGAACTTGTTGAAGTCTTTCAATTTGTGCATCATGATGACTACTCATTCGCCCGACCGAGTCAGTATGGTCTCATCCTTTGGAAATATATAGATGGCTCGAATCTTTCCTTGACAATGTAGATGGCTCGGATCTGCCCATAACAGGAAATATTGTGATGAACATAGACGGATGTGGAGCATGGTGGAAATGGTGATTCTATCATGATGAGATGTTTTGTTTAAATGATATTTTCTAATTGTTGCTTGTGAATGTTTGTATCTTTTGCAAACAATCGTTTGATATGGTTCATTGTGCTAATATTCATTATGATACGTTCTCTACTTCAAATTACACAAAAAAATTAAGTAATATTTGATTTATTTTCTTGTATGCATATCTGTAGGTAATGTGCTGGTTAAACATTGAAATGGGAAACAATTTCTTTTCCTCTTTTAGGTAGTTACATGACTAAGAGTTTGAAGTGTGCTTGGATTTTCATTTTGCACAATCAGGACGCATGGTTCAAGGATACCTATATTTAGTTGATTGTAAATGCTCAGCTAACCCCTTACTGGAAGATCCTAGCCATTTGGCTTTCTTTGGCCTCTTCTCTGTTCAATGTGGATTATTGGCATTGAAACGTTTCATTTGTTGCTTGGATTTTGGGCTGTCAGCGAGTTGGTTTTGGGTTGGGTCCTAGAGTACCTACACCCATGCTAACCAGGTTCAGCTCCTTTCTGGTCTAGGTACCTGATTTTTTCCGGGCCCCAAAGGGCTATACACAAACCCAACCTGATTTTTTTAATGGGTTCAATAATAGGACTTGAACAGTTGGGTGCATCAGGTGCTCTCACAGGTCCAGTTACTCATCGATGGAGGAATTAGATTGAGATTAATTTTTTATTTTGGAAGGCCCCCCCACTCGCGATGTTGATTTGTGCAAGTAAGCTGTGTTGTCTTCCACTTAATAACAAAATCTGGCATGTTTACTTTCCTACAACTTTTAAAGTTGTGATTATGCACAAGAAAGATATGCTTTAGTGAGACGAATCTGATGCGGGGGGTATGGGACTACTTTAATTCCGATCTAAAGCAAGGATGAAATAGAATAAGGGGTGGCAATGGGTCTGCTCAACTAGCCTTACCCGCTTTTGAGGTGGGTTCAAGCCAACCTAAATTGGTAGTGGATTGGGCTCGGGCTAGGAATCTGTTACTGTAAGTAAATGGGTCAGGCTTGGGTAACCCAACCCGACCCGACCCAATCCAACCTAACCCAACCTAAAATCCGAGACAAAATACAGAAGAAAAAACTAACTCTCTCTCTCTCTCTCCCTCTCTCTCTCTCTCTCTCTATATATATATATATATATATCCAGTTTAGGCTTGGTTCATGGCCCTTTGCATTGTATTCCATTCTGAAACCCCTGAGTGGGTAGTGGTTGGGTTGGTTCAGGTCAGTTCAGCGCAACCCATTTACAATTTAATGGGGTCAGGTCTATGAATTTTTAAATGGGTTGGGTCAGGTCAAAGGGTAGTGGGTCATGAGTTGGGTGTGTGCAATAATTCTTGGCGAGTTTAGTAAAATGAGCTGAGTTTGGGGTGATCCCAACCCATGGGCACCCTTTTTTTTCTTTCTTTCTTTCTTTCTTTCTTTCTTTTTTTTTTTTTTTTTTTTTTTTTTTTTACACACACCCCACGCACTCACACACCCACCCACATGACATGGGTAACCCTAATTCAAATTGCGAGTGTGCTAAATTTCAGTGGAAATGAGAAATTGCTATAAAAATAAAATTAAAAAAAAATTGGTTTTTTCCTTTGTAACGTCCCCTAAAAGTTTATAGCTCTTATTGTGTCCCAAACATCCAATTATCTAAACTGTGCATCTATTGTGTATAATTGGACAAGTGGTTTGCAAATGGATTGACGCAAGGAAGGATGTGAGGTCGAGCACCGTCTTCCTCAAGAGGATAACTATTCCGAATCCACGGAACTTCTCTGGACTCCTCACAGAAATTGAATCCACGAGGAAAAAAAGTAAAAAATAGAAATAAATTCTAATAAATTTAAAATTGATTAATCAATGAATAAAAACGAGTTCACAGCCCTTTAAATAGGGATACCAAGCAATGGGAAAGAAATCAGAATCAAACTACAACTAAAACTCCTAGAATTCACGACTTTCTATAAATAGTAAACTTACTATTTATAGACGGTCATGATGTCTACTAGTGCACAAGGTTTTCGGCCAACAATAGTAAGTGTCCTATTTGGCTTCACCAAACCGTTCTCCTAATTTTTCTAAGCTCTTTTCACGTTGGACGCAACTCCTAAACCCCATTGATGAAGAGTTATAATCAAACTAAAACTTACTATTTATAGTAAAAATGAAATTAAAATAGGGAAACGACTGTCGATTTGGCGGTATTTCACAAATCCGGCTCGATTAACTCGGCGTAGCAGGGTTGGTTGGCTAAAGTAGCTCGTTCTACTACAAAATCATATATTTTACTTCAGATAACTCATTCTGGATTGCAAGATACGCCTGATTAAAGATCCGATGGTCTGGATCACTTCTGTCATCGACCGGGCCTTTTTTAATCCATCTTAGCCATGTAACTATCCGCGACCTGCTCTACATCAGTCTCCTCTACTTCAAAAGAACTCGTCCTTGAGTTCTCGTCGTGCTCTAGTTCATGATACTCGGTCTGGTCCGCGACGTTGAAAGTCCGTGAAATTGCTATGTCACCTGGAAGATTAACAACATAAGTGTTGTCATTGATCTTTCGGCTGATTGGTACCAGTCCAATCTTTTTATTCTTTAACTTATTATACGTTCCGGTTAGAAATCTTTCTTTGCGTAGATGGACCATAACTTGGTCGCCCACCTCGAACAATTTTTGTCACCGATGCTTGTTCGCATGTTCCTTATACTTTTCGTTCGAGGCATGTAGCTTGGTCTGTACCTCCGCATGAATGTTCATGATCTTGTCTGCCATATGTTCTACTGCAATACTCATGCTTGGGAGCTTGGGTAGAGGAACGAAGTCTAGTGTGTGGCGAGGTACTCGTTCGTAAATAACCTGGAACGGGGTTTTCCCTGTCTAGGGGTTCACCATGTTGTTAAATGCAAACTCCGCTTGAGATAAGGTCAAATCCCACTATTTCAGTTTTTCTCCTGAAATACATCGAAGGAGGTTTCCCAACGTGCGATTCACAACCTCGGTTTGTCCGTCAGTCTGTGGGTGGTAGGTGCTACTAAACTGAAGTCATGTATCGAATCGAGTTCACAAAGTCCGCCAAAAGTGGCTTATGAACTTTGTGTCACGATCAAAAGTAATAGTCTTGGGAACCCCGTGTAGTCGTACAATTTCTCTGAAGAATAGATTCGCCACGTTTGTTGCATCGAAAGTTTTCTTGCATGGAATAAAGTACGCCATCTTGGAGAAACGATCTATTACCACGAACACTGAATCCATGGCACGTTGTATTCGTGGGAGACCAAGCACGAAGTCCATAGATAAATCCTCCCAAGAGCCGTCAGGCATGGGTAATGAGATGTAGAGGCCTGTATTATAAGATTGCCCCGGGGAGGTCTGACAAATATAACAATATTGGATTGCCTTTCCCACATCACGTACCAATTGTAGCCAGTAATACCGTTCTTCCATAAGATGTTACGTCTTGTCTCACCCAAGGTGTCCACTAAGGCCACCTCCATGTAACTCTTAGATTATTTGTTCCCTTAACGAACTGTTGGGGATGCACAGTCGATTTCCCTTGAAAAGGAACCCATCTTACATATGTAAGTCGCCGGGGTGACTTTCTTGGCATCTAACCCATGCATCTTTGAAGTCGTCGTCGTCGACATATATGTCTTTGAGGCGCTCGAACCCGACAACCTCATTGCTCATAGTGACTAACAAAGTTGTACAACGACTCAGCGCATCGGCTATTTTGTTCTGTTACCTTGATTTATGTTTTAGCCCGAACATGAATTCCTGTAAAAACGAGATCCATTTAGCATGCACACGGTTAATGTTAGCTTGACTATTAATGAATTTGAGAGCTTGATGGTCCGTATAAAGTATGAATTCCCTTTGAATTAAATAATGTCACCAGTGTTGCAGTGCTTGGACCACCGCGTACAACTCAATCTCATATGTAGACCACTTCTTACGTGCATCGCTAAGTTTCTCACTGTAGAAGACTACCGGCGTACCTTCTTAAGACAAAACTCCCCAACCCCGACATATGAGGCATCACATTCGACTTCAAATAGTTTGTTGAAGTTAGGAAGTACAAGAACCGAGGTTGTGGATAATCTGCGCTTGATTTCGGTAAAGCTACTGTCGGCTTTGTCAGTACACTGAAACTGCCCTTTTTTCATGCAATCTATGATTGGTGACACAATGGTACTTTAATTTTTCATGAACTAATGATAGAATATTGCCAGTCCATGAAAACTTCGCACTTCGTGAATATTTGTGGGAACCGGCCATTCTCTAATTACCTTCACATTTTCCTTACTCACCCGAATGCCCGTAGATGTTACGACAAAACTCAGAAATAATAGGCTATCAGTCATGAATATGTACTTTTTTTTAATTGAGATACAGTTTATTTTTAGTGAGCACTTGAAGGACCTTCTTAAGGTGTTCCATATGGGTAGTTTCGTCTTGACTGTATATCAAAATATCATCGAAATAAACCACAACGAACCGCCCAATGAAAGGTTTCAGAACTTGGTTCATTAATCTCATGAATGTGCTAGGAGCATTCGAAAGACTGAAGGGATGATCATCCATTCGTACAATCCTTCCTTGATCTTAAATGCCATTTTCCACTCATCACCCGGCCGTATTCGAATCTGATGGTAGCCGCTCCTTAAGTCCAATTTAAAGAATATTTTTGTGCCCTTTAACATGTCCAGCATATCGTCCGACCGTGGGATAAGAAACCAGTATTTTATGGTGATTTTATTGATGGCCCGGCTGTCGACACACATGCACCAACTCCCATCTTTCTTTGGAGTTAATAGAGCTGGTACGACACATGGGCTCATACTTTCTCGAATAAGACCCTTACAGATCAGCTCCTCCACTTACCCCTGCAGAATCTCGCACTCATTCGTACTCATTTGATAATGGGGATGATTAGATAAACTAGACCCGAGGACAAAGTCGATATGGTGTTGGATATCCCGCATGGGGGGTAATTCATAGGAAAGGTCATCGGGCCAGATTTCTTTGACTTCATGTAACAAGGGCCTTAGTCTTTCAGGGATGATGGTAGGCTCGAGCTCTCCCTCTTTTACAATTGATGCATAAGCCTGTCTCATTTCTTTGGATTCTTCCATGAAGTCCCGTATGGTTAAAAGAAAATGACCCTCCACTTTAGAAGTTTCAAGTGGTCCCTCTGTATCTATAGGGGCCAATATGGTCTTCCGGTCACCTTTGATGAAGATATATATATTATCTCGCCCTTTATGAGTAGCATCACAGTCAGATTGCTAGGGTCAACCGAGTAGTATGTGACATGCTTCCATGTCAACCATATCGCATACTACTTCATCCTTATAATATTTGCCAATTGAAAAGGATATGGTGCACCATTCAGTTACCTTTGTTTCGCTAACATTCTTGATCCAACCGATCGTATATGAGGAGGGATGACGCTCCATTTTCAATTACAATTTTTTCACCATGACCTTAGAGACGATGTTCTCGCTGCTTCCATTGTTGATGATCACGTCACAAACCTTTCGATTCACTGTACACCTAGTGCGGAAATGTTATGCCGGTGTGGAGGCACTTCTTTTCTTGGCGCATATAATAGCCGCCTCACGACGAGAGACTCGCCACGATCTTGTTGAACCCAACCTGAATCATTTACCTCGTCCTCGGTGGTATGCTCCTATTCTTCAACATCTGGATCTTCATAGGCGTTATCAGCACTACCATCATTGATGGCAAGGTTAACCACTTTCGCTAGGGACAAGTATTTGATAGGTGGTTCGGTTGGCCACAACGATAGCAATTGTCGGACCTTGGCCGAGCATAGAGATTCGGGATTCTACTTAGACCAGCAGCAGTCAATACGCCCCTTTGGGGTCTAGCTTGCCCGTTTCCCTCATCTCGTCTCTCGGACTTAAGAAGTTGAGTGTGTGCTCCTACGGGCTCCTTCCCCTTGAGCTGTATGATAGGTTCGTGTGTTAGAACATTCAAGTTGTGCTTCAGCCGGAGTAGCAAACTTGATCGCATCATTCATTGTCCAGACAAACTGCATCTGGACTTGATCCTGGATTGTCATACACAATCCACCGTTGAATCGGGCGACTTGCTACGATTCAGTCTCGACCAAATCGTTACGTGCCACCAGGCGGTAAAATTCTTCTACGTATTCACTCACCGAACCACTACCCTGTCGACAGTTTTGGTATTGTTTGAATAATACCTTATCGTAATCGCTAGGGAGGAATCGGGCACGTAGTAGCTACTTCATCCGCTACCATGTGCGGATTAATGCTTTCATCTGCCTGGTTTATGCGAGTTGCGATTGTTCCCACCAAGCTGAAGCTCCACCTTTCAACTTGTAAGCCACAAGCTTGACCCTCTTTACTTCAAGGATGTCCATATAGTCAAAAAATCGCTCAACTTCAGAAAGACAATCGAGGAAATCCTCAATGTGTAGTTGGCCATTGAAGTTAGGAATATCAACCCACATCTTGAATTCTCGATCTGTTCGATCTACTTGATCGTCTCCTTGTCTAGGGTGTTGGAGGATTATGTCATCGATCTCCTCCTCACTGGATCCCCCTTCCTTAGAAATGACCCTTGAATGCATTGTTGATACTATCCTACGATCAGGGCAATTACGAGTTTCACCAATTGGCGGTGGAGGATTACCACCAGGAACACAGAGTTGCCCTAGGGTTTCCGCCAAGAGATCCGATATGTTGTCGATGGAAGCCTGCAGCCCTTGCATGGCTTGTCAATTCTCTTGCTACGCTACTTCGAAAGCTATCGCCATTAAATGTAAATTCCCTGGAGCACCGCCCATGGGATTGTTGTCGGACTCGTCATTAGAAGCCATCTATTCAAGGAAAAAACCTCACTTTGATACTAAATTGACGCAGGGAAGGATGTGAGGTTGAGCACCGTCTTCCTTAAGAGGACAACTATTCCGAATCCACGGAACTTCTCTAGACTCCTCACAGAGACTTCTCGAATCCACAAGGAAAGAAAGCAGAAAATAGAAATAAATTCTAACAAATTTGAAATTGATTAATCAATGAATAAAAACGAGTTCACAACCCTTTTAAATAGGGATACCAATCAATGGGAAAGAAATCAGAATCAAACTACAACTAAAACTTCTAGAATTCGCGACTTACTATAAATAATAAACTTAATATTTATAGACGACCATGATGTCTACTAGTGCGCAAGGTTTTCGGCCAAAAATAGTAAGTGTCCTATTTGGCTTCACCAAACCGTTCTCCTAATTTTTCTAAGCTCTTTTCACATTGGACACAACTCCTAAAGCCTAACGGATGAAGAGTTATAATCAAACTAAAACTTACTATTTATAGTAAAAACGAAATTAAATTAGGGAAACGATCGTCGATCTTTTGGTATTTCGCAAATCTGGCTTGGGAAACCCGGCATAGAGGGGTTGGTTTGCTAAAGTAGCTCGTTCTACCCCAAAATCATACATTTTACGTCAGAAAACTCATTTCGGATTGCAAGATATGCCCGATTTAAGGTCTGATGGTCTGGATCACTTCTGTCATCGACCGGGCCTTTTATGATCCATCTTGGCCTTGTAACTGTCCGCGACCTGCTCTACATTAGTCTCCTCCACTTCAAAAGAACTCGTCCTCGAGTTCTCGTCGTGCTCTGGCTCATGATACTCGGTCAGGTCCGCGACATTGAAAGTCCGTGAAATCGCCATGTCACCTGGAAGATCAATAACATAAGTGTTGTCATTGATCTTTCGGATGATTGGTACTGGTCCAATATTTTTATTCTTCAACTTGTTGTACGCTCCGGCTAGAAATCTTTCTTTGCGCAGATGGACCATAACTTGGTCACCCACCTCGAACACTTTTTGTCGCCGATGCTTGTCCGCTTGGTCCTTATACTTTTCGTTCAAGGCATGTAGCTTGGTCTGTACCTTCGCATGAATGCCCATGATTTCATTTACCATATGTTCTACCGCAATACTCATGCTTGGGAGCTTGGACAGAGGGACCAAGTCTAGTATGTGGCGAGTTACTCGTTCGTAAATAACCTGGAATGGAGTTTTCCCTGTCGAGTGGTTTACCATATTGTTAAATGCGAACTCCGTTTGAGATAAGGTAAAATCCCACTGCTTCGATTTTTCTCCTGAAATACATCGAAGGAGGTTTCCCAATGTGCAATTGACAACCTCGGTTTGCCCGTCAGTCTGTGGATGTTAGGCGCTGCTGAATTAAAGTCGTGTATCGAATCGAGTCTACAAAGTCCACCAAAAGTGGCTTATGAACTTCGTGTCACGGTTAAAAGTAATAGTCTTGGGAACCCCGTGTAGTCGTACAATTTCTCTGAAGAATATATTTGCCACGTGTGTTGCATCGAGAGTCTTCTTGCATGGAATAAAATGCGCCATCCTGGAGAAACGATCTATTATCACGAACACCGAATCCATGCTGCGTTGTGTTCGTGGGAGACTAAGCACGAAGTCCATAAATAAATCCTCATAAGGGCCGTCAGGCACGGGTAACAAGTAACAATTCGTGGTGCGACACTCTTTGCTTGTGGCCCATCTTAATTATTTTATATTATATCTATACCATCCAACCATATTTTTAGATCATTTTAGGTCTTGATCCCAAAACAGAACCATGCTTATTCAAATATCAGGTATCAAGTGGACCACATGACTGGAACTAGTGGATAATAACCATTAGAATCTTTTTGTATGGGTAATAAAATTTTTGGACAAAGCTGATAATTGTGTGGTCTCTTCATCTTGGTCTTTGTGACCTCATCCTATATATTTGACCTATTGCTAAGGTCAAGCATACCTAGATGAAGAGAAAATATCAAGATTAACTTGCATAGGCCCATTTGAAGCATTGAAACTTAGTTCATCCTAATCTGGCTCAGGAGGGCTGAATTGAGGTGAAGTAATCTGATGTGAACTTAAGTTTTTCTGATTTAGGTAAAAATTGGTGTGTAGCTTACTCAAAATATGCCTGGTTTACCAGAGAAATTTTGTCATGGATTGGGCCTGTATGAGGTATCGAAACCGCTGTCACCCTTAACCGGGGTTGGAAGGGGTGAAGTGGGGGTGACATGGTTTGATCTGACCATAAGCTAGTAAGATTCAGTTCCAAACAAGCTTGGAGCTTCCTCAAACCATAACAGGGATGCCGGGTAAATTTTGAATTTGATGAGGTCCATTTGGGCTCAAAAAATTGAGTTCACCCTACATTGTCTCTGGATTGGTGACTTGGGGAGAAGTTAGCAGATATGAGCTTAACGCATTCTGATTTGGTTAAAAATTGGTGTGGAGCTTACTTAGAACATGATAATCTTACTTGATAAATTTCAGCATGGATGGGTTTTGTTTAAGGTGCCAAAATGGAGGTCTTCCTAATATAGCTTAGGAAGAGTGAAGTGGGGTGGCATGGTCAGATGTAGCATTAAATTGGTATAGGAATATGTTTCAAATAGTTTTGGTCCTTCCTTTGACCTTGATAGGCGTGTGAGACAAAATTTGGCCTGGATGTGGACCGTCCTAAGCTCTTAAAATGAGTTCATAATACTTTCCATCTTAGGGATAAAGTGGTGCGAAGTGGTCTGATGTGATCTTAATTTATTTCATTTTGGATCAAAAGTGGTCTAGAACTTACTCAGATCATGATAGGCTTGTCGAAAAATTTTCATCCTAGATGGGGCCGGTTTGAGGTGCAAAAAGAAGCTGAGCAAGTTTTCAACGGTAGGCCTTTCTTCTCCAATTTTCCTTCTCATGTGGCATGAGTTTTGGGTTTGCCTCATTTTTGCGACATGTCTCAAACTAATCTCTTAAATGGGATGAATGGAGTGAATTTGTCACAAACAACGTGCAGTGCCACACTGTTCACTCCCCAAGTATAGGGTTGTGATGTAGTAATAAACTCGGTAAGACCGAGGTCGAATCCACAGGGACTGAAACCTGTACGTAATCTAAAATTAAGTAGAACTAGAACTAGACTAAGATGTAATCTAAATCAAACGAATATGAGGGAATAATTGTGAATAGATTGGTTAAAAACTAGAAAATAAAGGTGAGAACTAGGGTGCCAAGGATCCACTTGTAACAATTGGGAAGTTACCTTGTATTGATTCAAGGACACAACTGGAATCAGAGTCATATCTTATCCAGTTGGTAAGAAGAGATTTGTCAGACCTCTGAATGTCTCATGGATCTAATCATCTACAGATATGATTGGTGTAGATTTGAAAGTGATCCCGTCACCTAACCATGCCTAGGAGACTATGGTAAACAACAGCAATTTACCAAACCAACAGTCAATCACAAGAGAATTGTGAAAGTTAGGAAGGGTTCCATCACCCAACCATGCCCAGGAGACAATGGTGAACAATAGGGCCTCCTAAGTTCACAATCTCATAATGAAAAGGACATACTCAAAGCTATTGCAGATCTACTGTAATTTGAGTCACAATAAACCATTAAAAACTAAAAGTATTCCTTAATAATCACGAATCCATAAGCATTTAATAATCATGAATCAAAGCAAAACTACCATCCTAATCACGTTACAAGCTTCACCTCTTAGCCCTAGCTAAGAGGTTTAGCCCAACATGGTTGGACTAATACTCAAAAGAAAAGAAAAACAAAATAAAAGGAAAACCAACTCTCTTGTGCACGTTCCAGCAGTCCATGCCGAGCTCCACTTTCTGCACAAGCTTCCAGCTGTAGATTGAATGCCCCTCACGTTCTTTGTCTTTCTTTTTTATAGGCAACCAAAAGTCGGTGGACGGGAGTTCTTGCCAGCGGCGTTCTCTTTACGCACAACAAAGGAAGTCGATCGGAGTTCGCGGCTCGATTACGTGCATATCTGAGCCGAGGTTGCTGGTTCATTTTCCTTCTTTTCCTTTAAAAAGATAACGTTCCCTGGGACGTTTTTGAGTGTACCAGAAGATGGATGGCCCGGATCAGCCATCTGATCAGCGACGACGGCCCACTTGAATCGGCCGCAACTCTCTGCTGCAAACAAAGCTTGCGCAGATGCTGCGCTGGTGGATTGGTGGGACCCACATACCCTGATGTTTGAAAAATCCACACCGTCCATTCGATCTCTCACGAAAAACTGTCCAGAGATGGCTGGTTTTGGATGGATTTAAGGGTGGCCCATGGAATTTTGTTTCCACCGTCCATTTGATGCGGTGATGATGTCTTCATGCGTACGCGTGCTGGGATCTGAAAGCCCACCCTTTGTACGGTCGGTTTTACCCGGTTGAGTGAATGAACGGTCTAGATTGACCGCCTGATCGACGGTGGTGGCCCACTAAATGGACGTGGTTCGTCCGTTGCGCAACAGAGATAAAAATCTCTGTTTGTATTCGAGCAGGAGTCGGTCAGCTCGCACTGACTGACTTGGATGGTCTCGGTGGGACGCGAGTGTACAACCAGTGTGTACCCTCGCTCACTTTAATGGGCCCCCACGATTGTGCGTGTGAAAGATCTTCTCCGTCCAACCGATTTGTCACTTAAATTGAAGGGTTGAGACCAATTTTAGAGTGTATCCAAACATCAGGTGGGACCCAATTCACCGATCTATGGGTTGATCTGTCTATTTAGCCACTTTTACAGGGATCCAACGGATGAAATTTGACGTGTGCGGTTAATTTGTGGTCCCTTGGCCCCGTATGGAGTTTCAAGCTGAATGGATAGTGGGAACCCTGTGATCTTGCATTCTGGATGACTGCGTGGCCTCTTTAACGTGAACGGCTTGATTTCCTTGGATCTCTGGCGTGTAAATTCGTCGTTCTTGGTCCCCTGGAGTCCGTCCCTCGCCTTAGAGCTTCTTGAGTGTTAAATCCACGCCTTTAGCGCTCTGTTTCGGTCCAAGCTCGCAAATGTACCTTGTATCACAAACACGATTAAATGACGGCATTAAACGACATCATGTTCGTAAATCCCGGAAATTACTGGGGTCAGATATGCAATATTTTACCCTCAACACAACCCCCAACCAGCATCTTGCTAGTCCCGAGCAAGGTATGCGAAAAAAAATAAGTTGAGAACCACAGGATAATTTCTATATACTCGAGTGATTTTTGCAAAATAATCCAGATGCTAGAATTCTAAGATGCACGAATGTTTGGCATTATTCTCTCCTGGACTCAAGCGCTTGGTAAACCTCATAATCTAGTTCAAAGTATTAATCCATCAATTAGTACAATTCTAAACATTGAGTTTCATGGGTGTTTAGTGTAATCCTGACTTTCAACATTAATATTCAATTCTTTATTTCAGGATTTCGTTGGTAATCAACAAGAGAATTCATGATAACCAAAACTTGCCTCACAGATCATTCTTTCATTTTCTAGTTTTTTTTTTTTTTTTTTTTTTTTTTTGTCAAGATGGGAATCAAATTTTCACTTATAGGGAGCACACCTATGGTGAAACTAGTCACCCAACTCTTTCTAACTGTTAATCATGAAAAATCGAATCCACACCTATAGGGAGCAAACCCATGGTGCAACTCTTTTTTATACCCTGATGGCCAAATCTTTTAGGCTGGTTTCTTTCATGCTCAGTGATTACCAAGCTAATCATTCAATATCAAACTGAAATCTCAATGTATAAGTGAGATGTGGTATGTGAAATCATGACTCAATCAATGTTTACAACTTCTAATCATAGATTAATAATTCAAACTTAACTGTGAAATCTAACAGATACTGAATGTAAGAGTCATAAATTTCCAACATCACGTATCTTTGAAATTCTAAATCCAGGAGATCCGTCAAAATCACTTTGAATTCACTAGAAAGTCCAGAAAAAATTTAAAAATTTTCACAATTTTTGCTCAAGACGAAGAAAAACACTAATTAGGTTTCCTAATCTCCTACCCCCAACCTAAAATCTACATTGTCCTCAATGTAAAAGATATGAGTATATGCAATACACTTGAGACAACGAATATGAAGTGATGGGAAGATAGTACCTGGATGATGAATCGTGAGAGACTTTCCAAGAGATCGCAGCATGGAATCTGGTCAGCACGAGAGAGAAAATAAAACAAGAATAATAAAAATAAAATCCTACCTATACCACTTTCGCAGGTGCTCTGATTGCATTTAGCATATGCAACAAGCCTTTAAACCCCTAGGTTGCCCCTAGTGGACGAGTTGTAGTCTCGTGAGGGTTTGCAGTAATGTTACCCACAAACATTGAACTAACTAGGAAAATGAAATAAATGGAAAAGCTGGGTTGCCTCCCAGGAGTGCTAAGTTTACCGTCTATCCTAAAATAACATAAAGCAAATTACCCTAGTCCTAAGAAAGCGATAAACCTACCTATACCTCCATCAGACTAGGAGATCAGTCCTGGTAGACAGGATCAGTTAGAGGCATGTACATGTCCTCTGAATCAAATTTCTCGACAAATGGCTTTAAGCGATATCCATTTACTTTAAACTCCTTGCCATTGTCGGGGTCTCTTATCTCAACGGCCCCATGAGGATATGCAGTAACAACAATGTAAGGGCCGGTCCAACGAGATCGAAGCTTACCCGGAAAAAGATGTAATCGAGAATTATACAAAAGGACTTTCTGACCAGGAGTGAATGATTTTCGTAGAATATGTTGGTCATGAAACGCATTCATCCTATCCTTGTAAATTCTCGAGTTCTCGTATGCGTCGTTCCGAATTTCTTCAAGTTCATTTAATTGAAGTTTGCGTAGCGAGCCAGCATTGTTCAGATTGAAATTTAGATTTTTGATCGCCCAGTAGGCTCTATGTTCCAACTCCACAGGCAAGTGGCAAGCCTTCCCATAGACGAGTCTAAAGGGAGACATTCCAATAGGAGTTTTAAAAGCAGTACGGTACGCCCATAAGGCATCGGTCAATCGAATTGACCAATCCTTACGGTCAGGGTTAACCGTTTTCTCCAAAATGTGTTTGATCACCCTATTAGAAATCTCAGCTTGTCCACTTGTCTGTGGGTGGTATGGGGTGCTCACCTTATGAGAGATACCGTATTTCTTCATTAAACTCTCGAATGGCCTATTACAAAAGTGTGAGCCCCTATCACTAATAATAGCACGAGGCATTCCAAATCGAGAAAGGATGTTCTCTTTTAGGAATTTAATGACCGTGCGATGGTCATTATTCCAACACGGAATCGCTTCAACCCATTTAGTGACATAGTCTACGGCAAGCAAAATATATAAATTCTCAAAAGATTGGGGGAATGGTCCCATGAAATCGATGCCCCAGCAATCAAATGCCTCTATGATAAGAATGGGATTCAAGGGCATCATATTTCGACAGGACAATGCTCCCAATTTCTGACAACGCTCACAAGCTTTGCAAAACTCATGCGTGTCCCTGAACATAGTGGGCCAATAGAAGCCACACTGCAGAATCTTGGTCGTGGTCTTTTTTGCAGAAAAGTGACCACCACAGGCCTGTGAGTGACAGAAGGAGATGATACTCTGATGCTCATCGTCTGGCACACATCTCCTCAAGATTTGGTCTGGGCAATATTTAAACAAGTTTGGATCATCCCAGAAGAATTTGCGTACCTCGGTGAAAAATTTCTTCTTATCTTGCACAGTCCAATGTGATGGTATGGAACCTGTAGCAATATCAGTGAACCAAGGTGAATGGGAGACTCTGAACAGTTGTTCATCAGGGAACATGTCATTGATATGGGTTGCCTCAAGGGAATCAGAGGTATTAAGGTGAGAAAGGTGATCGGCCACTACGTTCTCTACTCCCTTTTTATCTTTAATTTCCAAATCAAATTCTTAGAGTAGAAGGATCCATCGTATCAGGCGGGGCTTAGAATCATTCTTGGAAAGAAGATACTTCAGTGCCGCATGATCTGTATAGATAATGATCTTGGATCCGATGAAGTAGGACCTAAATTTGTCCAAGGCGAACACCACGGCTAAAAGTTCCTTTTCCGTAGTCGAGTAGTTCACTTGGGCAGGATTTAAAGTCCTACTCACATAATGGATGACGTAGGGCCTCTTATCTTTTCTCTGGCCTAGAACCACTCCAAGAGCATAATCAGAAGCGTCGCACATAAACTCAAAAGGAAGGCTCCAGTCGGGTGGCTGCATGATGGGTGCAGTGGTTAACATGCCTTTAAGCTTGGTGAAAGCTTCCTGGCATTGCTCAGTCCACCGTATGGAACATCCTTTTGAAGAAGATTACATAAAGGACGAGAGAGGAGACTAAAGTCCTTTATGAATCGCCTGTAAAATCCTGCGTGTCCTAAGAAGGATCGCACGTCCCTAATGTTCTTGGGTGGAGGCAGGTTAGAGATAAGATCGATTTTTGCCTTATCTACCTCAATTCTCTTAGACGAGATGATATGTCCAAGGACAATCCCCTTATGAACCATGAAATGACACTTCTCCTAATTAAGTACCAAGTTCTTTTCTTCACATCTTTTCAGCAAACATTTAAGACTTTCCAAGCACTTGCTGAAAGATGAGCCATAAACAGAGAAATCGTCCATGAAGACCTCTAGATATTACCCTACCATATCAGAAAAGATACTCAACATACATCGCTGAAAGGTGGCAGGGGCATTACATAGTCCAAATGGCATCCTTCGGTAAGCAAAGGTACCGTAGGGACATGTAAATGTGGTCTTTTCCTGGTCCTCAGGGGCGATTTCAAATTGATTATAGCCCGAATACCCATCAAGGAAACAGTAATAGGAATGACCAGCTAGCCTTTCCAAGATTTGATCGATGAAGGGAAAAGGAAAGTGATCCTTTCTTGTGACGGTATTCAACTTTCTGTAGTCAATGCACATTCTCCAACCAGTAGTGACTCTAGTTGGCACAAGTTCATTATTAGCATTGGCTACGATGGTGATTCTGGACTTCTTAGGAACCACCTGAGTTGGACTCACCCATTGACTATCAGATATAGGGTATATGATACCCACATCCAATAGTTTAAGAACCTCGGCTTTAACCACTTCCTTCATGTTTTGATTTAGCCTACGTTGTGGTTGCCGAGCGGTCTTCACATTTTCCTCAAGATATATATGGTGAGTACAAATCAAGGGATCGATTCCCTTGAGGTTCGCTATCGTCCATCCTAGGGCTCCTTTATGCTCAATGAGAGTAGATATGAGCATACTCTCCTGTTCTTTCTCCAGATGGGCAGAGATCACCACCGGGTATGTCTCATCTTGACCTAAATAGGCATATTTCAAATCAGAGGGCAAAGGTTTTAGGTCAAGCTTCGGTGCCTTGAGGTTAGACGGTAGAGGCACTACATCAGTTTGTGGCAATTCTTCAAATTGTGGCCTCCACCTAGTTAACTTCAAGTACGGTGCAAGATCAAGCAAGGCACACGTCTCCCTAATCATATCATCATCAAACTCATGGGAGTGGGCCAAGCACGTCTCTAGAGGATCAGAGGATAAGGTAAGGGGTGTCCTATCTTCCACGAAAGTATCGATCATGTTAATGTCGTGGACATCGTCATCATCCTCTGCGTTGCTGCCGTTATTGACAAAGATGTTTGACTCCAATGTCAAATTTCTAAAAGACATAGTCATGACACCATTCCTGCAATTGATGATTGCATTTGACGCGGTAAGGAATGAGCGACCAAGAATGACGGGAATCTGAGTGCTCATGTTGTTGATGGGTTCGGTGTCCAGGATGATAAAATCTATAGGGTAGTAAAATCTATCGACTTGGACTAACACATCCTCAATAATCCCTCTTGGTACACGAACAGTTCGATCGGCAAGTTGTAGTATGGTTAGGGTAGGTTTTAACTCACCCAATCCTAACTGTTTGTATACCGAGTAGGGAATTAGATTGACGCTCGCTCCCAAGTCAAGAAGTGCATGATCAATTCGATGGTTCCCGATTACACATGATATGGTTGGGCTACCGGGATCCTTGAATTTCTGCGGCACGTCTTGCTTCAGGATGGCACTCACTTTCTCAGTCAAGAAGATCTTCTTTTGAATGCTTTGCCGTCTTTTGGTCGTGCATAGGTCTTTCAGAAATTTTGCATATAAAGGAACCTGTTTTACGACATCAAGTAGAGGAATGTTGACTTTCACTTGTTTCAACACCTTCAGAATATCCTGAGAGTTAGAAAGACGTTTTGGTGCAACCAACCGTTAGGGGAACGGAGCAACTAGCTTCTTTAGAAGTTCCGGTTCTAATTTTTGTGGGACATCACTAGATCCATCATTATTGTCCTCTTCTGGTTCTTGAGGCTTTTCGGGCCTAACCGGAAGGGTTTTATCAATGATCTTCCCACTCCTAAGAGTGGTGATGGATTTAGCCTGCCCCATTTGATTTGAAGAGCTGGGATCATTTATCTCGTATTGCGGTTTAGAATTGGAGAGCGGTTGTGCATGAAGCATCCCCTTTTCTATAACCGTCATACGTGAATCTATTTTTTGCATAAAGTCTGTAAGTCCACGCACTGCCTGAGTCAGCTCTTGTATGGAATTTTGAACTGGTTCTTCTTGAGGTTTCCCCTGATTTGGATTTTGATTGAAAAAACTTTGGGGGGTAGCAGTTTGTCCATTCCTCCAACTAAAATTTGGATGATTTCTCCAACCAGGATTGTATGTATTGAAGGTAGATCCATTGAAAGGTCTTTGATAGTTATTTACGGCATTAGCTTGCTCATTCAACACTCCTCAAAAGGTAGATATGGTAGGACAATTTTCAGTTGTGTGAATGTTGCAATCACAGATGCCGCAAACAATTTCATTAACCTTATCCTTCTTTCCTTCCATGGCCTCGACTCTTCGCATGAGATTAGTCACTTTAAAATTTACATCATCCTCTTCTTTCAGGAGATATACTCCACCTTTCTCCTCAGATTGAGTTGGCTTAGGCGTGGTGTTTGATTTTGGGTAATGGTCCCATGATTGTGCATTCTCGGCAAGTCTATCGAGGTAATCCCATACCTCATCGACTTCTTTATTCATGAATTCTCCATTACACATTATCTCGACCAGTTGGCGCATGGAAGATGTCAGTCCATCATAGAAAAAATTTGTAATATGCCACATTTCAAAATCGTGTTGTGGGCATGAACTGACAAGATCCTTGAACCTTTCCCAACATTGGTAGAATGTTTCATCTTCCTTTTGGGCGAAGTTCATGATTGCTTTTCTGAGGGTAATCGTTTTATGATGTGGGAAAATTTTCTTTATGAATTCCCTCTGCAAATCATTCCATGTGCCAATGGATCTAGGACGCAGTGAATGTAACCACGTCTTAGCCTTTTCTTTCAAGGAAAATGGAAAGAGTTTCAGCCTGATTGTATCCTCGGATACATTGGGAAAGTATAAGGTGGCTATAATCTCATCGAACTCTTTCAAATGTAAGTATGAACTTTCTGATTCAAGCCCATGGAATTTAGGAAGGAGTTGGATAACTCCTGGCTTGATGTCCATTTGTCCTGTGTTTTCAGGAAAAATCATGCATGAGGGCGTTCTCACCCCCGCCGGTTGTAAATAATCTCGTAAGGTACGAGGCAGGGGTGCTTGAAGCACCTCATTCTCATCATGTACTTCCTCATCCATCTGTTGAGGTAGTGCTTGAGGTTGATTTGCAGCCATAACCTCAATTAACTCAGGGAAATTCGAACGGTGTCTAATCCTGCGATGGACAATCAACCCCTCAACTAATCCTCCTTCAGTCAAGAGACGTCGAGTGTCGTCACGGGCCCACTTGGGCATAAAACACTCGCAGCCCTCAATCAAATTCTAAACCTAATCCTAAGAAAGAAAATGAAAATCTAGAAAGAAAGAGAGGGTTGGAAGGAAGTTACCAACTTAAAGTCCCTAAGCTAAAGACCTGCAAAACAAAACAAAATAAGTTAGTTTCTAAATAGAAGAAATTTCTAAAGCAAACCAAATCTAAAGAGTTAGAAAATCTAGAAAATCAGAAAGAGTTTACCAAATTAGAAGTTCTATCTTAACAACCTACAGAATAGGAAATAGGTTAGTTCTATGAATCAAAATAGAAAACAAAATTAAAAATTAAAATTAGTAAAATCCTAATCTTAAACTAACTCTAAATCCAATTAATTTCAAAAAATCGTAGCCGTCATCCCGAAAAGGCGCCAAAAACTTGTTCACTCCCCAAGTATAGGGTTGTGATGTAGTAATAAACTCGGTAAGACCAAGGTCGAATCCACAGGACTGAAACCTGTACGTAATCTGAAATTAAGTAGAACTAGAACTAGACTAAGATGTAATCTAAATCAAACGAATATGAGGGAATAATTGTGAATAGATTGGTTAAAAACTAATAAAAATAAAGGTGAGAACTAGGGTGCCAAGGATCCACTTGTAACAATTGGGAAGTTACCTTGTATTGATTCAAGGACACAATTGGAATCAGAGTCCTATCCTATCCAGTTGGTAAGAAGAGATTTGTCAGACCTCTGAATGTCTCATGGATCTAATTATCTACAGATATGATTAGTGTAGATTTGAAAGTGATCCCGTCACCTAACCATGCCTAGGAGACTATGGTAAACAACAGTAATTTACCAAACCAACAGTCAATCACAAAAGAATTGTGAAAGTTAGGAAGGGTTCCATCACCCAACCATGCCCAGGAGACAATGGTGAACAATAGGGCCTCCTAAGTTCACAATCTCATAATGAAAAGGACATACTCAAAGCTATTGCAGATCTACTGTAATTTGAGTCACAATAAACCATTAAAAACTAAAAGTATTCCTTAATAATCACGAATCCATAAGCATTTAATAATCATGAATCAAAGCAAAACTACCATCCTAATCACGTTACAAGCTTCACCTCTTAGCCCTAGCTAAGAGGATTAGCCCAACATGGTTGGACTAATACTCAAAAGAAAAGAAAAATAAAACAAAAGGAAAACCAACTCTCTTGTGCACGTTCCAGCAGTCCATGCCGAGCTCCACGTTCTGCCCAAGCTTCCAGCTGTAGATTGAATGCCCCTCACGTTCTTTGTCTTTCTTTTTTATAGGCAACCAAAAGTCGGTGGATGGGAGCTCTTGCCAGCAGCGTTCTCTTTACGCACAGCAGGTGCGGAAGTTAGTGCGGAAGATCGCAGCTCAGTTATGTGCATATCTGAGCCGAGGTTGCTGGTTCATTTTCCTTCTTTTCCTTTAAAAAGATAACGTTTCCTGGGACGTTTTTGAGTGTACCAGAAGATGGATGGCCCGGATCAGCCATCTGATCAGCGACGACGGCCCACTTGAATCGGCCGCAGCTCTCTGCTGCGAACAGTGCTTGCGCAGATGCTGCGCTGGTGGATTGGTGGGACCCACATACCCTGATGTTTGAAAAATCCACACCGTCCATTCGATCTCTCACGAAAAACTGTCCAGAGATGGCTGGTTTTGGATGGATTTAAGGGTGGCCCATGGAATTTTGTTTCCACCGTCCATTTGATGCGGTGATGATGTCTTCATGCGTACGCGTGCTGGGATCTGAAAGCCCACCCTTTGTACGGTCGGTTTTGCCCGTTGGAGTGAATGAACGGTCTAGATTGACCGCCTGATCGACGGTGGTGGCCCACTAAATGGACGTGGTTCGTCCGTTGTGCAACAGAGATAAAAATCTCTGTTTGTATTCGAGCAGGAGTCAGTCAACTCGCACTGACTGACTTGGATGGTCTCGGTGGGACGCGAGTGTACAACCAGTGTGTACTCTCGCTCACTTTAATGGGCCCCATGATTGTGCGTGTGAAAGATCTTCTCCGTCCAACCGATTTGTCACTTCAATTGAAGGGTTGAGACCAATTTTAGAGTGTATCCAAACATCAGGTGGGACCCAATTCACCGATATATGGGCTGATCTGTCTATTTAGCCACTTTCACAGGGATCCAACGGATGAAATTTGACGTGTGCGGTTAATTTGTGGTCCCTTGGCCCCATATGGAGTTTCAAGCTGAACGGATAGCGGGAACCCTGTGATCTTGCATTCTGGACGACTGCGTGGCCTCTTTAACGTGAACGGCTTGATTTCCTTGGATCTCTGACATGTAAATTCGTCGTTCTTGGTCCCCTGGAGTCCGTCCCTCGCCTTAGAGCTTCTTGAGTGTTAAATCCACGCCTTTAGCGCTCTGTTTCGGTCCAAGCTCGCAAATGTACCTTGTATCACAAACACGATTAAATGACGGCATTAAACGACATCATGTTCGTAAATCAAGGAAATTACTGGGGTCAGATATGCAATATTTTACCCTCAACACACACCTTTTTTTTTCAATTTTTTAATTTTTTTAACACACGCACACACACCCCCACACACTCACGTTGGTGGAATTTCACCACCTATGGGTACTCGAACCCCTGACCGGGAGTTGAAACTCCTGGGACCCAGGCAAGAGTAAGGACCCTGTGCAGTGCCACACCTATTAATTCAAGTGATCCGCGCATTAAGTAGTGGATTAGTAGTTACTAGGGTAACTACTTAGTGTGTATTATCCTTACCATGCGGGTTTCACCTGGATGAATATATTATATATCCACACCGCCCATCCGTCTTCTTAGCTCATTTTGTGAAGTTATTCAGAAAATTAAGAATATCCAAATATTCTCTAGACTACATATCTGAAAAAAGTGATGAATAAAAAGTAAAAGTTTTTTGTAGGCTTCAAAAGTTTTGGATCAAGCTGATATTCGTAATTTCCATCATGCATCCCTGTTTGACCTTATCAATGGCTTAGATATTCTTTAAGTGGGCCCTAGGAATTTCTAATGGTGAGTGTTAAGGGTCAAATATTGTATATTAGACCCCATTTATTGCCCGGAATTACGAGCATGATACTGTTTAACACCCGATTTTAACCATGTTTGTGATGCAGGGTGTATTTGAGAGCATGGATTGCAAAAAGGTGCTAAAAGCATGGATTTAACGATCTGAAGATACCAAGGCAAGGGACGAACCCCAAGAGACCAAGATTAATAGATTTGCACACCAGAGATCCAAGAAAATCGAGAAACTGAAGCTCAAGTGGCCCGAAAGACGTCCAGAATGCAAGATCACAGGGTTCCCACTATCCGTTCAGCTTGAAATTTCATACATGGCCCGAGGACCATAAATTAATCGTACACGTCGAATTTTATCCGTTCGATCCCTGTGAAGTGGCCCAACGGATAGATTATCCCATAAACCATTGATTTTGGGCCCACTTGCTATCTGGATATGTTTCAAAATTGGTCTCAACGCATTAAATGAGCTGACAATATGGATGGACAGAGCGGATTTCTCACGACCATCTCCATAGGATCTCATGTACATCTCGTGTGCACGGTGCACAAGCGCACTAGCCGTGCGCTGGATTTCTCAAAATCGGTCAGCTAACGCTGACCGACACCATCTTCTCCACCTTTAGAAAGGACACAGCGTCCTCCCTTAGTGCGTCTGTTTCTAGCAGTGGGGCCCACCCCTCATCCAAATCATCAATCTGCACCATCCATTAATCTCCCATTGAGCCTTTTATTACTGCCTAGGTGGCATAATTACAGAATATCGCGAGGAGCTAAATCCAGTCATCCAAACGGAGGATGGACGGTGGTGTGAAAGATCTCGTGGGCCACATTGAAACTGCTCCAAAAAACTGTCCATTCCTAACGGTTTTTCGAGGGGAATACAATGGACGTAGTGGATTCCTCTGTCCTCGTTAATCAGTGGGCCACCGTCCATCACAGAGCTGATGCAGAAGCTCTGTTCGTAAACAGAGTTGCGGTTTTTCATTGTGGGCCACCCCGTACAACGAAAATCTAATCTGGACCGTCCATCATGAGCCCACAGACCCTCTCACCTCAGCCTAGGTGGAGAATTTCAAGAACCCATGGAGATAAAAATTCGATCTTCCAAACAGAAGAAGGATGGTGGTTTTACAAGTTCGGTGGGCCGTAGCATAGAAACGTCCAGGAGTACCCTATTCTAACTGAAATTTCGAAGTGAAGCTGGTGAACGTTGTGAATCTCCTGTCTGAACTCAACAATGGGACGCACCAAGAATCAGTGTACGGGTTGTGCGTTTGTTGTTGTGAGAAACAGGATACTCCATCTCCGACTCTGTCACAGCAGCACCCATCGGCCTCTATCCTTTATAAAAGGAAGGGAGAGACAGAGGGAAGGATCATCTTTAGATCAGTGGGCAGCCGTGGAGGCAACGTGTGGAGCATGGGCCGGTTAAACGAGTTCTTTTTCTTCCTTTTATTTAGTTATTTTATTAATAGATTTTAGTCATGATCGGCTAAACCTCTTAGCTAGGGCTAAGAGGTGAAGCTTGTAGTGTGATGGGAAGGATTTTATGGCTTTGATTTATATTATTTGAACTACCTTGATTATAGTTTGATCAAAGGGAATGTTTTTAGTTTTTAATGGTCTTTTGTGACTAAAATTACAATGGGTCTGCGATAGCTTTGAGCATCTTCCTTTCCTTTTATGTTTATGACGTCAGGCAACCCTGTTGTTCACCATCGTCTCTTGGGCATGGTCGGATAACAGTATCCTTCCTAACCTTCATACATTGATTAGTTGGTAATTAGTTTAATTCTGTTGTTTACTGTCTCCTGGGCATGGTTTGGTGATAGAATCCATTCTAATTCATATACCTTTCATCTCTTGAAAACTATATCAAGGAAGTTCGGTTAATTTCTATGGTTACACTCTTCAACTGGATGAAGATGGGAACCTAAGTCCAGTTGAATTCTTGAAACAGGCATAAGATCTCCCTGATCTCTACAAGTGGATCCTCTGAATCCCTAGTTTCCTTCCTCTGAATTCCTAAGTTTTAGATTAATCTCTCACCATTATTCATCAATTTATGTTCGATTTAGATTTCGTCTTAGTCTAGTTGTAGTTGTACTTAGTTTCAGATAACGTACAGGTATAAGTTCCTTGGGATTCGACAAACATTTTAGGCCTGGTTGCTGTTTAATCCAAAACCAAGTTAGCTATTGCGCTTTCTTGAATGGAAGTGATTGGACTTGGTTTTGGGCCCATTTCATGTTAAACTATGATCAAATTTTAGGCCTTAATATGGGTATCTTTCATGATCATTTTAGGGCAACCCATGGTTCCTAATGTCTTATCATTTTTCTATGGACCTTTAGGGGCCCACTTGGGTACTTGGGCCCATTGTCCAAGATGATGATTCTAGCCATTGTATTATTATTATTATTATTATTATTTTTAAACTAAGCAACATGTTTTGAGCCCATATTCAGTATATCTATGGGTCCAGTTTTGGGCTCATTTAGGCATATCTCAAGCCCTATTTTAGGGCCCAACCCATTGGTTTATGTATTATTTCTTTTTAGACATTTCAGGCCCATTTCGGATATTTGGGCTCCTTGTCTGAAGGTGATGATTTTAACCTTGCAATAATTGTACTTGGCCCATTTTTCAGCATAAGTAAAACTCATATGGTTTAATGATGGTTGGTGTGTTTTATTTGATAAATGGCTCATGTAATTAAGTATATTTGGTTAAAATTGTTATTTAGTATTGATCTGACCCAAATAGGGCCATTACCCATACGTTTGAGGTTGATATTAAGTTGTTGACCATTTAGAATTTAATCCAACCATCGCTTTAGAAAATGTTTAGCTTATGAGTGGTCAACATCAGTCATTTTTTGGACCAAGTCAGAACTATTAAAGAATGGTCCGTTTTGGGCAGGACCATGTAGCAATCCTTGGGTCTGGGAGTGGGGATTGGAGCTGATTGTGTTAGCCACCAAAGTGGCCTCAATTGGCGAGAATTTTTGCTTTCAGACTTCAGTTTATGGAATACAGTGACCATCCATATTAGGATTGTATTTGGTTGCGTTCATTTCCATAGCGGGTGGTGGTCAGAACAAAGAGGTATCATCACTTGGCAGGATATGAGCGGGGTGAAGTGACTAGTGATGGTTATATAAGTTTAAGAAATTCATTTTGCCCGAAGGTGATGGACGTCTTAAATTTATTTCACTACCACTGGTCAGCTTCATGTTCAGTAGAGCCTCCTGTGTGTCGTAATTTCACCCAAAGGAGGAATAGCGATGATATGCCAGGCTCTTGCCAGAATTTGATGACTATGACCCATCATCATTCTAGGTCATTTGATTGAAGGCCCAAATCAATAGAATGTTTATACATGCATAATGTTTATGGTTTACATTCATGTATTATTTTGTGGGACTTGTTCATTCTATTAATGTAAATGTTATGCTTTATTTGTCCAGCCATGATTGTTTCCAATGTTTCAAACCAGTTCAATTCCATACCATTGCTTACTGGGTCCAACTATCAGAAATGGAAATTGTCTGTTGAAATAGTCTTAGGTTGCATGGACTTGGATCTGGCCCTAGAGGAAACCGAGCCTCCCATTCCAACTGACTCGAGTACGAATTCAGAAAAGGCTTACTACAAGGCCTGGACCAAGTTGAACAAAATGTGTCTCAAGATCATAAAGAACTCGATCTCTGAGACCATGCAGGGTATCATGCCCAACATTGAGAAAGCCAAAGAGTTCCTAACCGAAATAGGTAACCGATTCATAAGGTCGGATAAAGTTGAGCTGAGTTCACTCCTGCATAATCTAACTCAAGCCATCTATGACGGTCAAGGAAACATTAGGGAGTACATCGGTGGGTTGTCTGATGTGGTGACCAAAATCTGCGCATTAAGCCTTGAGATTGTAGATGAACTCCTGGTTTACTTAGTTCTGAACTCCCTACCTCCACAGTTCGGTCAATTTCATATAAGTTATAATACACAAAAGGAAGAGTGGACATTGAACGAACTGATATCTCAATGCGTTCAGAAGGAAGAGAGACTCAGAAGGTTGAGCAAGACACAGAGTGCACACCTAGTGACATCTGGTTAAGGACGAAAAGGTAATAAGAAAAGGAAGAATAATTCAGGAAATCGTTCTTCGGGTCATGCGGGTGGCAATCAGCCTAACTCTGAGGGAAAATGAAAGAAGAAAAAGAAAGGACTTAACGATGGCTGCTTCTTCTGCAAGAAGCCTGGTCATCAAAAGAAGGATTGCGAAGAGTTTAAAGAATGGCTCGTTTCTAAGGGTAAGAAACGAGTTTAGTCTGTTTTGAATCTAATTTAGCTAATTTGTCCACAGACTCTGATGGATAGACTCTGGTGCAACTATTCACATATATAATTCCATGCAGGATATGCTCCAAAGCCGGACATCAACTAATGCAGAAAAATCGTTCTATATGGGAAACGGCATTAGAGCAGACGTGGAAGCTAATGGAGTCTGTAGACTTAAGTTATCGTCGGAACTCTTTCTTGATCTAATAGATACTATTTATGTGACTTATATAAGGTGCAATTTGGTTTCCATTTCTTGTTTAGACAAATTTGATTATGGGTTCACATTTGAAAATGGAAAATTAAGTATTTCCTATGATTCAGTTGTGATTGGTTCTGACACTTTAGTTAATAACCATTATCAGCTAGATTTGGATGTTTCACATGTCTACAGTATCAACTCGTCACATGTAAACACTAAAGGCATCAAGCGAAGGTTAGATTGTGAAAATTTTTCCATGTTGTGGCATAAGCAATTAGGCCATATCTCTCGTGAGAGATTGAAAATGCTTATGCGTGAAAGAATTTTTCACTATCTGGACTTCTCAGACTTTGGGGTCTGCATAGATTGCATTAAAGTAAATAGACTAGAACCAGAAAAGGAGAGCCTTAAAAATAGGCATCACAATTGTGGTACCTAAAGTTTCATTAAATTGTTTCTTCATGTGGTTTCATTGAAAATACTGCGGTTGAGTGCATATACGTGAAAACCAGTGGGAGTAAGTTTATTATTTTAGTTTTGTATGTTGACGACATTTTGTTGGCCAGTAGTGACATTGGACTGTTGCTTGAAACTAAGAAATTTTTATCTCAAAAACTTGAGATGAAAGATCTTGGTGATACATCATTTGTCATCGGCATTCAGATTAGCTGGGACAGATCTCGTGGACTGCTTGGCTTGTCACAGAGGGCCTATATCGATAGGGTTCTCGAAAGGTTTAACATGCAAGGTTGTGCTCCTGGCTAAGCACCTATTGTAAAAGGTGATAGGTTTGGTCAATTTTAGTATCCTAAGAATGACCTAGTAAAGGACAAGATGAAATATATTCCATATGCGTCAGTGGTACGGAGCATCATGTATGCTCAAGTCTGTACGCATCTGGAAATTGCGTTTGTGGTTGGACTGTTGAGCAAGTACTTTAGCAACTCAGAAATGAACTATTGGGTAGCTGTTGAGAAAGTATTATGCTATTTAAGGAACACATAACGTTTATGGGAGTTGTAGATCCCAAAGATGTATTTGAATAGTGGGAGTTTTCAGTATTGATATGACTATATACAGTCACTTCAGAGATCTCTTTTATATGTATTGATGATTCTGTTATTCAGTTCATATATTGCTTCTCCTTCAGTGGCACTTTTAGTTTTGAGTAAGTAAGACTTTGGTTTGTGTCTTGGTGACACGTTCAAATGGACCACTTGAAGATAAGCACATGTGATCACATTAGATGTGCAATCTTCATATCACACCTCATATCTTTGATCTATGTCGTTGCGGCTATTGGTATTCGTGATCATAATTCGTCGCACTTCAAAATATATAAATGTTGTGTTGACTACCACGATTCAATATTCGTAGTCTTGATGGACCGGATCTGACAAGTGTTGCTCATAAATATCCAACGGTATTGTTTTGAAATTTAGTAGAGCGCCCATTAGGAACTTTCAAAAGAAAATACATTTTTCAAAATTGTTTTCACAATTAAAATAAAATGTTTTGTTTTCTTTCAGAGATCAGTGTAGCCCAAGTGGGAGAATGTAAGACTCCTATCAGGTAGGCCACACATGATCATCAGATCTGACCGTTGGATTATTCAGATTGAGCGATTCAGTGAGCCCCCACTACAGTTGTGATCATTGCAAATAGGTTTGGGGCGGGACACTTGAACCGATGTCCCTATACTCGGTTATTAAGACAGATATGAAAACCTACGGTGTGGAGACCCTAGAGGAAGAAGTGTGATGGGTAAGCTTCTAGCCCTCTTTCTTATAAATAGACGTCTTGGTCCCCTCACTAACACAAATGAGAGAAACCCTAGTCCCATTGAAGATTCTCCTAAAGGTGTAAGGTGCGGAAGATCAAGATTCCTGTCGGCGGAATGTCTTCCCAATCAGGTACACTTTCAGTTTATGGTTTTGAATCTCTATTGTTGATGCATAGATGATCCGTTAATTCCGCAATACAGAAAATAACAGGCAGATCTCATGGTATTAGGAGAGATGGGATCAATTTTAAGGTAATGATGGTGGTGTCAGTGGATTGTCTTAAGATCCATGGGATTGCTTATATCCCGGGACAAGTTCACTAGGTCTGTTTGGCACGCCCTGCATATCCCGGGATTTTACCTTCCAATCCATCCAACCAAGGGATAGGATCAATGTTAAGGTGATGATGGTGATGTCAGTAGATTGTCTTAAGATCCATGGGATTGCTCATATCCCGGGACAAGTTCACCGGATCTGTTTGGCTCATCATGTCTATCCCAGGATATTGCCAATCCCATCCCTCCTAATACCGTGGGATCTGCCTGGCCAAACAGGCCCTAAAAGCTTTTGTCGGGGATTTTCAGCGGATACTCACAATCACTCATCTTTTAATCTTTTTATTACAATTATGACACTAGATTTTGGTTGGCATCTCGGATTGTGAAGGCCGGCTTTAATTAAATCCAGTGAAAACACCCTCGATACCTTTTCTCAAGTCCTTGGCTATGGGCATAAAAATGAGGCTAATCTAAGTAGTAGGTGGGCCATAGGAAGTGTCAAAACTTTTTAATTTGTTGACCATTAAAAGAAATCTCTCTGGTGTGATACACTTGAACATTATATCTATCTCATTTTTATAGAATTATCAAAATATAATCCGTACATTTTAATTAATGGACAACAAGGATCATCCCGATTATAGTGGTAGGCCATACTTAGTTTTCACATGACATTACAAGTTGGTGATTGGAGCATATCACGTGTTACCCGTGTAACACAATTCGTGGTGTGACACTCCTCACTTGTGGCCCATCTTGATTATTTTATATTATCTCTATGCTGTCCAACCATTTTTACCAGGTCATTTTTAAGACATGATCCTAATACTTAAGCATATCCAAATATCGGGTATCAAGTGGACCACATGGCTGGAACTAGTGGATAATAACGACTGGAATCTTTTTGTATGGGTAACAAAATTTTCGGACAAAGCTGATACTCATGTGGTCTCTTCATCTTGGTCTTTGTGACCTTATCCTATAGATTCGACCCCATGATAAGGTTAAGCAGACTTGGATGAAGAGAAAATATCAAGATTAATTTAGATAGGGTCGTTTAAGGCGTTGAAACTTAGCTCACCCTAATCTAGCTTGTAAGGGCTGAAATGGAGTGAAGTAATCTGTCATGAAAGGTTGTTCTAATTTAACTAAAAATTGGTGTGGAGCTTATTCAAAATATGACAAACTTGCCAGAGAAATTTTGTCATGGATTGGGCCCATCTGAGGTATCGAAACAGTTGTCACCCTAATCAGGTTTGGAAGGGGTGAAGTGGGGGTGACATGGTTTGATCTGAACATAGGCTATTAGGATTTAGTTCCAAACAAGTTGGAGCTTCCTCAAACGATGACAGGCATGCTGGATAAATTTGAAATTTGATGGGGTCCATTTGGGCGCTAAAAATTGAGTTCACCCTACATTATCTCTAGATGGGTGACTTGGGGAGAAGTAATATGATATGAGCTTAACTTATTCTGATTCAGCTAAAAATTTGTGTGGAACTTACTTAGAATATGATAGCCTTGCTAGAGAAATTTCAGCATGGATGGATTTCATTTAAAGTGCCAAAATGGAAGTCTTCCTAATATAGCTTAGGAAGAGTATAGTGGGGTGACATTGTCTAATGTAACCTTAAGTTAGTCGGATTAGGTTTCAAACCATGATAGGCGTGTGAGACAAAATTCAGCCTGAATGTGGACCGTCTGGGGCGCTTAAAATGAGTTCACAGTACTTTCCATCTGTAGGGGTAAAGTGGTGAGAAGTGGTCTGATGTTATTACAGGCTTGTCCAACAAATTTCATTTTGGATGGGGCCGGTTTGAGGTGCGAAAAGAAGCAGAGCAAGTTTTCCTTCAACGGTAGGCCTTTCTTCCCCAATTTTCCTTCTCATGTGGCTTACCAGAGTTTTGGGTCCGCCTCATTTTTTTGTGGCATGTCTTAAACTTGGCTCTTAAATAAGATGGATGGAGTGGATTTGTCACGAAAACAACACCCAGTGCTACACCTATATTTTCAAGTGATCTATACTTAAGTAGCGGATTACTTGTTACTATGGTAACAACTTAGTGTGTTATTCTTACCGTGTGGGTCCCACCTAAATTTTTAAGGAAACAGTGTGAGTTGAATGTATACGGTTGAAAACCTCTTGGAGTTAAAAAAAAAAAATTTTAAATAATAATAATAATAATGTATGAAGCTGATATTTGTGTTTTCCCTTCTTCCGTATCTTTGTAAGCCTATAAACAAGTTTGATGACAAATAAAAATCAGTGTAGGTCCTACGAGGTTTTCAACTATGGATGTTATTATCTCCACTGTTTCCTTTAGTGTGGTCCACTTAAGCTTTGTTTATGTTTCGAATTTAGTCTGGACCTATAAGATGAAATGGAAAAAATGGATGGACAGACTGGATAAGCCACATATATTCACAGTGGGCCCAATAGTTCACTCAGTACCATAAAATCTTTCTGAGTTACTCGGTACGCAATCCACTTCAAGTGTGGGTGAGATCCTGACCGTAGGGCCTACCTTGATGTGTTAGTAGTATATCCAGGCTGCCCATCTATTTTTACAGGATATTTTAATATATAGTCCCAAAAAATGAAGCGGACACAAATTTCAGGCGGACCTCACCATCAGAAATAGTAGTCATTAAACGGTCACCATTGAATACGTCCTAGCGTCCAGCATAGTGTTTGTCCAACATCTAACCTATGGTTGAATGAAAGGAATATATATGTAACTCCATTGGCCTATAAAAGGTTTGGAATGGTCAACAACTATATTAATTTTCTTGTGGTTTGGTCCACAAGGGCCCGTGGCCTGCTTTTGTGGCTGAATTGGTCTGGCCATTTGGACATCTCACCCACACAATGGCGAGAGTCCATGGTGGGTCCCTCAGCCCCCTGCACATGTCAAAAAATGAAAAATCATACGGCCCAGCACCTACACCAAATCATTGAGAATTGGGGATGCCTTGATATGGATTAGCCCACCAAGGCTCATTGTTATTTCCAGGGCCAGATTAGCCGAGCCACCTGGGTGAGTAGGTCCCATGACCCCTGGTTGGGCTGGAAAATCATCATCACGGTGGGTTTCAATGGTACGCATCATTCCCACTGTTCCTTTAGTGTGGTCCATCTTGGAGTCAGATCTACCTCGTTTTTGGGCCAATGACCTAAAATAATATGGTAAAGCGGATGGTCGGTGTGGATTAATACATACATTACGAGTATAATGGGCTGCACGATTTGATACAGTTTTAAGGGTTATCGATGTCCTACAATCTCTCTGTTATTATTATGGTCCACTACAATCACTACATCGACCAAAATTTCAGCCGTGGTCTTAAAGTAGGGTGACTCACGTGGTGTTCTAGGTGAATTTTACACATACATCAAGGTGGGCCACCCCAAGTTTTCATGGCATTGGAAGCTTTGACCGACTTGATGCTAGCTAGGGCTGAAAGTAGGGCGGGTTGGGTTGGGTTGGGCTGGGTTAGTGCTCAACCCTAGCCCAACCCAAAGTTCTTATACCTCAACCCTAACCCAACCCAATCCAACCCAACCTCGGTTGGGAATTCTCAACCCAAGCCCAACCCGGGCGGGCTCGGTCAAGTTGGACCGGTGGATACATACTAATATTTTTGTTATTATATTAGTTTGTTATATTTCAATACACGTCTTATTTTTTATATGTACGATTCTATTAATTATATATGTAATTGTCTGTCGTAAAGAACTTCCCTTTTTCTAAATAAACAAGCTAAAATATAGGACAACTACTCCTTTAAAAGTCATGTTGTGTAGCATACAATCTGTTTAGGAGAAAGAAATCCAGCATATCTTGTTAGCTTGAGTCATCAGAAATTACATATACTAATGAGACCCAACGGCACTGAATTTTTTTTTGCCTTCAACACAAATGATCTGCACTCAATTATAATTTACAAATAACTTATATATCGATCGGGTTCGGGTCAGGTTGGGTCGGGCAACCTAAGACCTCAACCCAAGCCCGACCCAAGTTTTATCGGATTAGTGTTTGTATAGCTGAAGTCCGAGACCGAACCCAATACATCTTGCTCGAGCCCAACCTGATGTCAGGTCGATCAGGTTGAACCCGCCGGGCTTTAATGCTAGCTTTTAAATGCTCCTCATGCAAAGATTTGTAATGTCAATTCGCACAAATATTTTCTTTCATTCTCATCATGTTTGTTAGGCCCACCATGAAGTATATGTTATATCTATGCCGTCTGTCCATTTTTCATCTTTATTTTATGTCATAATTGTTGCGTCAAAAGTCTTAAATATAAAAGTTTTAGGTTGCTCGACCGGTCGTGGGGTCATCCACGACCGGTCGTGGGTGCAGCTTGACTAGTCGAGCGCTGCACGACTCAAAGTCCAGTGAGCTTCTGATTTTGGGGTCCGAGGTGCTCGACCGGTCGTGGCTTATGCACGACTGGTCGTAGGGGTCCTTCGACCAGTCGAGAAATCTGCTCGACCAGTCGTAGTTACGCAGATTCGTTTTCGAATCTGATGCGGACTGCGGATTTTGGTGTCGCCTTTCGCAAGGGTGCGAAAGGGAAGTTTCCTAAACTATAAATAGGGGTCCCTAGGGTTATTCTAGGGCATGGAAAAGGCTTCTTAAAGGTATTCTAAAGGGTTCTAGGGTTATTAAAGGGTGTAGCAAGGGTGAGATTCGAGGTTATTCGAATCGCGTAAGTCCTCCCTCTTTGTAATTGATGCTTTCATAGTGGAATTCTGTCGCTTTGTGCCGTGGTTTTTTTCCGAAAGGGTTTTCCACGTTAAATCAGTGTGTTCTCTTATATGCTTGGTGCCATTAGATTGTTATCCTAGATCTAGATCTGTGTGATTCCGCAGGCCAAATATCCCAACAAGTGGTATCAAAGCAATCGGTTGGGGCACAGATCTGAATCTGCAGGATTAGAAATAATGGCGAGCGCTAGGTATGAGATTGAAAAGTACTTAGGGAAAAATAATTTTGAGTTATGGAAGATCAAGATGAAGAGTTCCTTAATCAAGAAAGGTGAAGATGGTGCTCTTGAGGAGCAAAAGTCTACTATGACTGATGGTGATTGGAATACTCTTGATAAGAAGGCTTTATCATTGATCCGTTTATGTCACACAGATGAGGTTCTCTACAACGTCATGAGGGAGAAAACTGCGGCTAAGTTATGGGCGAAGTTAGAGGATGTTTATGTGAAGAAATTATCTGAAAATCACCTGCACTTGAAGCGACAGTAGTATAACTTCAAGATGGCAGAGGGTGGAGATCTGGAGGCTTACATCAGCAACTTTAATAAATTGGTTTGCAAATTGCTGGATATGGAGGAAGTGATGAAAGATAAAGAACAGGCATGTATGTTGTTGAATTCTCTCCCGGCGTCTTTTGAGGCATTCAAGGACACTATGTGCAGCACGAACAAAACCCTAAGTGTCGATACCATTATCTCGGCTCTTCAAGGGAAGGCTATGAGACAATTAAATAGTGACATGGGGACGTCTTCTGATGCACTGTTCACGGTGGGTAGTAATTCTGGATAAGGTACAGGTTCTTCAGGTTCTAGATCCAAATCTAAGGGCAAGGGCAAAGGGAAGGTAAAGTGCTGGAACTGTGGGAAGGAAGGACATATGAAGAGGGATTGTGAAAATCCTAAATCGAAGAGGGAAGATTCTAAGGCTTCATGCAGGGAAGCCAACACTGCCATGTCAGATGGATGTGATGGTGATGTTTTGTCCATGTCTTCATTCAGACGGTCATACGATGATTGTAAGGACGAGTGGATGCTAGACACATGGGCATCTTTTCACATGACTCTTCATCGGAGTTGGTTCACTAGCTACAGGGAGTGCGATGGTGGACAGGTGTTTATGAGAAATGGCTTTGCCTCTAATGTTGTAGCTGTTGGTACTGTGCGCATTAGGATGTTTGATGGGGTGGAGCGTACCTTAATTGATGTCAGGCACGTTCCTGATTTGAAGCAGAATATGATTTCTCTTAGTTTGCTTGAGGCAAAAGAATGCAAGTACACAGGTATTGATGGTGCTCTTAAAGTATCTAAGGGGGCACGGGTAATCATGAAAGTAGAACGACTCAATAACTTGTACAAGTTGATCGGGAGCACTTCAAAAGGTGGAGCTATAGTGGATGTAGCGGATTCTACCTCTGCACGTGTGTGGCATGTTGGGCATGGCCACATGAGCGGGCAGGGTAGGAAGGTTGAGACGTGCAGACAGGGATACAGAGCAGGTAGAGCAGCCACCTGTGAGAAGAATCACAAAACATAATCGTAGGATGTCGGCGAGGTACATGGACGACTCCAATATCATAGGAGATTCATCTTTTATTCAGATGGCTCTAGGTGAGCCTGGTGCTGAAAAGTGGAGGGTGACTATGGGTGATGTGATGGATTCGTTGTACCAGACCGACATATGGGAGCGGGTGGAGCTTCCAGTGGGCTGGAAAGCGGTGGATGCAGGTGGATCTTAAGAAGGATACAACATAGATACAGGGCAAGGTTGGTAGCGAAGAGTTATGCTTAGAGAGACGGGATCGGCTTCTCAGAGATATTCACACCGACGGTATAGCAGGTGTCTATTAGATCCGTAATTGGCGTTGGTTGACCAATATAATCTTGAGCTGGAAAAATGGATGTGGAGTTTACACTTCTGCAAGGGAAAGTGAAGAGCAAATCTGCATGAAGCAATCAGAGTGGTTCGAAGTTAAAGGGGCTGAGAAAAGATTTTGCAGGAGGTCGTGGTTCAACCTGTTGCCTAGGCAGTGGTTTGATTCCTTCATGGTGAGTCAAAAATTGATGACATGTGGATTGCCAATTATGACATGTCTGAAATCAATATACTGAAGACTCGGTTAAGTGGGATGTTCAGGATGAAGGATCGGGGGATGCAAAGATGATTCTCGGCATTAAGACTGAAGGAGGAGTAGGCTTTGGTAATCACAGAAGGAATACCTTGTGTGTAGGTATTGATCAAGTATGTGATGGGCCAAGTAAAGCTGGTGAGCGTTCTCTACGCATTTCTCCTCAAGTTTTCCTTAGGACATGTCCCAAAACAGATGAGGAAAAGCAAGATATCTCATGAGCCTTATTCGAATGCGGTTGACAGTGTATGCCATGGTCTAGATTAGACCGGTTATTTCACAAGTTATCAATATTGTGAGCAAGTACCATGTCAAGCAATATTGAGTAGCGGTGAGATGGTAAGAATACTACGTCTTTCTTTCTTTTGGGAAGACAGAAGCAAAGGTGGTTGGGCATGTGGATTTAGATCTGGTAGACATGATCAACAAGAATGTTCCTGCAGAGAAGTTCAAGTTCTGTGTAACTTTTCTGAGCTTGGCAATGGTAGAAAAGAAGGACAGAATGTGCACGAGAAGTTATGATGTAATACAGAGATAAGAGAAGAGGTCAAAGAGCTACATGGTTAAAGATTGAAGATTTGGTGGAGATTGTTGCTTCAGAAGTCTTAAATCCAAAAGTTTTAGGTTGCTCGACCGGTGGTGGGTGCGGCTCGACTAGTCGAACGCTGCACGACTCAAAGTCCAGCGAGCTTCTGATTTTGGGGTCCGAGGTGCTCGATCGGTCGTGACCTATGCACGACCGGTCATAGGGGTCCTTCGACCAGTTGAGAAATCTGCTCGACCAGTCGTAGTTACGCAGATTCGTTTCTGAATCTGATGCGGACTCTGGATTTTGGTGTCGCCTTTCGCAAGAGTGCGAAAGGGAAGTTTCCTAAACTATAGATAGGGGTCCCTAGGATTATTCTAGGGCATGGAAAAAGCTTTCTAAAGGTATTCTAAAGGGTTCTAGGGATATCAAAAGGTATAATAAGGGTGAGAGTCGAGGTTGTTCGAATCGGGTAAGTCCTCTCTCTTTGTAATTGATGCTTTCATAGTGGAATTTTGTCGCTTTGTGCCATGGTTTTTTCCCAAAAGGATTTTCCACGCTAAATCTGTGTGTTCTCTTATATGCTTGGTGCCATTGGATTGCTATCCTAGATCTAGATCTGTGTGATTCCACAGGCCAAAAATCCCAACAATAATAATAAAAAAAAGGCCCATACAAATCTCAAGAGGACCACAATAAAGGAGAGCGGTGATTCAATGACAACCATTAAAAACGTCCTATTATGTTTATTTTTATGCGGTCCATTGTGATATTTATATGAAATCTGATCCAGCAATTCAATGTACCATTAAAATTTTAAGGATAAAGAGCAAAAATCACACACACAAGTGATTCATGAGGGCCACACAAAGTGATATATTTTCAAGGGTTAACATTGTCTTACCATCTCTCTGCTACTGTGGTCCACTAGATTCATTGAATTCACTGAAATATCCATCCAGGGCCGAAAGTAGGGTGACCCACATGGTGGTATAGCAGGATTTTACACATACGTCAAAGTGGGATTTTACACATACGTCAGTCAAAGTAGGCCACCTTCAATTTTTTCACCGCACAGGACACTGTGGTCCTGATGTTGTGCTTTTAAACTATCCTTATGCAGTGCCTTTAACTGTCATTCCGCAGAGGTATTTTTCTACATGCTTATCACGCTCTGTAGGCACATCATGAAGTATGTTTCTATCCAAGCCGTCCATCTGTTTTTTTTAAGCTCATTTTAATGGATGAGCCCAGAATTTAAGCATATCCAAAGCTCAAGTGTACCATACCACATGAAATAGTAAGAATAATGAATTCCACGGTTGAATGCTTTATTGGGCTCACAATGATGTTTATTTGTCATCAAACCTGTTCATAAGATGATACAGACATGGATGAAGGGAAAACACAAATATCAACGTTAAACAGTATTCCTTAAAAGCTCACCATTAAATACTTCTTAACGTTCACCATAATGTTTATTAAACATCCAAGCTGTTGATATACTCAGAGAGCTAGATGAAAAAACAAATATCAGCTTCATCTAAAACTTGTTTGGCTCATGAAAGGTTTATAACAGGCAATAACTATTGTTTCATGTGGTGTGGCCCATAAGGGCATGTGGCTCATTTTTTTGGCAGAATTGGGCGGGCCTTTTGGACATCTCACCTAACTAATGGCGAGAGTCTATGGTGGCTTCCACATACCCTAGATATGCTGGAAAATAAAAATTAGATGGGCTCAGCCCATACACACAAAACCTTTGAAAATTAGAGATGCTTCTGCCGGGTTTGGTCCACCGAGGCTCTTTTTCCTTTTTTTTTTTGGGGCCAGATTTGGCAAGTCACTTGAGCGTAAGTTTCTAGTTGGATAATGCTTGGGAGACTACAGTTTTAAGAGTGGTTTTAACTGTTTGAATCCAGAGCACCCAATGCCTATAAGAATCCAGAGCACCCTATGCCTATAAGAAGCCTATTAATGGTACGGTTTCTAAGTCTTGAAAGTTGAACATAGTGATATGTAACACCGTGTTTATGCTATAGCTTTCGTTAGAGTGATGAGCCTTCCAAGATTTACCAATGAACGATCAGAAAGCTAGGAGCCTAATACATCAAACTGAGTGATGTCTTCACTGCTCCACAGTTGCGTTTGGATGACAGCCCTTGCATTAATTGTGGGCATCTCCACGTGTTGATATGTTGCCTGCGTTCGGGCTGCGCCATTGGCGTCTTCTATGATCTGTCGGGCCAATGTTCACTGCACGAAAATCGTTGATTAGTAAAGGCTTCATCTTTGGTACAGGAACAGTGGAGTGTTTGTAATGACATGGGTGTGTACTAACAAGCTACACTACCAAAAACCCCCGGAATCGTGAAATAGAAAACCACAATGTGTATTTCATTCCCAGGTCTATCTCCTTGCGATTTCCATGGTTTTTTTTCCCGTCATCTCCATTTGTAGCCTCTCTCTCTATTTGCAGTCTTCATGCTCCGATCGAACTCAAAGCGTTCTCACTGATGACAGACGAAACATCAATCCTCCTTCAAACCCCCTCTCTCCCTACCCGTTTATATCATTACAACAGAAGCTTCATTTCTACAAAAGCTCTCTCTCTCTCCCTCTCTCTCTCTCTCTCTCTCTCTCTCTCTCTCTCTCTCTCCATTTGCAGTTTAGGGTTTTCAGGTTATGGTTTTACTAGTTTATGCTAAAAGTTAATTTCTGATTTATTGTAGTTGGGATTAGTTTATTTTTATTTTAAAATTAGCATCAAGATATAACATCTGAAGGTTCAAGATTTCTGCATTTTTCTGGGTCTCGGGTGGGATCGAAACCATTTCGCGTGTGGATCCTGATTTTGTGGGATTTTATCTTTGCTTTTTTAGATTTTTTTTTTTTTTTCTATATTCTGTCCATTTTTCTTTTGTTTTTTCTTTTGGGATCGGCCTGGTGAAGCTGCGAGCCTCTTCCAACGGATGGAGTTTGAAAATGCGGTGCCTAATGAGCTTATTCTGGTGAATGGGTATATGGAAGAGAATCGAAATGGATTTAATTCTTATGGATGTTTATTGCTAGTGTGGGTGCTTCTCTCTTGCTTAGTAGCTGTTTGATGGAATGTCTAAATTTGTTTTCTTATCTTTTTGTGGAAATTATGCCTTGTTAGATTTCTTAAGACATTGGTCTAAAATAGTTGGAAATGTTCCTCTCCTTATTGCATTCACTTCAATAGCAATGATCTAATTCAGATCATAAGCATAAACAAACCAATCAACATTCAGACATTCAAATCATTGATCAGACATCCATACCCTTGGATGATTCTTGGCGGTTGAAAAAAGTCTAACCAAAGAACTACATTCAATGGATAAAAGGCCACTGATCATAAAATTGAGGCAGATACAAAGCTCAAGTGGACCACACCACGAAAAGTTGTGGGGATTTAACGTCTACCGTTGAAAACTTCTTGTAGGTTGTAGAAGTTTTGGATCAATCTGATATTTGGTTTTTTTCCTTCAATCAGCTGCATCTTATTTCGTAGTTCTCGAAACTTGTAACTCAACTCAGACATGATGGGAACTTGAGTCCCAGTCAGCCCAGAACTCAGTTGTTCTGTTTCGAGCTTAAAAGATTATGTTGTCTGATTTTGCAAGCTTTTCTTCTACGTAATTATCTTTTGCGAGTACATGAATAAGTCTTGAATACTTGATTGAGTTCATAATTGTGTACTGAAATGTTAATCTGTATCAATGTGTTGATTGAGATTTGCTTTTCTTTGGCAGACTGTTTTGAAGTTATTAGCAGGGGATGAGCAAGAGTTGCTATGTGTAATTCCTGTCCTTCTTAGCAGCTGTGAGGAAAACGATGCAGAAGGGAAGCTCGTGGAAATTACTGCAGGGCATGGATTTAGTGATCTGCTTAAGGATACTGCTTATAGCCATTTAATGGATGTGTTTTTCTTGGCTTTTATGTCCACAAATCCATGAAATTTGTAAAGGATGCACCATATATATATATATATATATATATATATATATATATATATATATATATATATATATATTTTCAATACATCATAATGTAGATTATTGAAACAGTGTAAAAGATAATATAATTCGAATGCTCTGAGACTGGTAAATAATTATAGAAATGATGTAAAACTAGCAATTGCAACACCATTTATCCATGGGAAAATAACATTGATAAAATAATTTTTAAAAAAATGCAGGAAGCAGTGGTTTTCTTCCCCATGATTCTTATTTAGTGGTGCCTCTTGTTTGTTGCTTCTGTTGAGACTTAGCAGTTGGTTTATTTTTTTTAATGGAACCTAATGATTTTTCAAGGAATTTGTTTTCCATTTCCTGTTGGGCATCGAACTGCTTGGATTACATGTATTTATACCTTTCAACTTTATAAGCTCTTCAGTTAATTAAACTGCTTTTGGTATTATTTTCCTTTGGGAAGTGAAATGATTTAGACTTTTTTTTTTTTCTTGAATTTTGCAGGTTATCTTGGAAGTGTGGCACCTGAGGCTTTGTATGATAAGCTTTTCATGAAAGTTTTCACTGTGGCAGTTTTGTTATCCAAGCATATAGTTTCTCCTACAAGATCCAAAGGTCAGGTATTTGCTATAACATTTCCATTCATTTTGGAGCTTTTTTTTTTTTTTTTTTTTCTTTTTCTTATGTTGTTTTGAAGTCCTAATTGAGCCATGATGGACAATTCCATTCTTTTAGGCAGGTTATTGGTACTGATTGTACATACATCTCTGATAAAATCTGTTGGCTTGGGTAGAGGCTGCTGAAGAAGTGGGCTTTTTTTCATGGGACGTCATGTTTTATGTAATAGTTTGAGGCTCAGTTTTCCATAAAGACATGTAATGTAGTACTTTTAACCTTGAGTTTCACATGCATATGCTAACAACCCTAAATTCTTTTAGTTTTAGTTCTTCATTGTACTCATTTATATGAAATGGAAGAGCAGGCCAATTATTTCTACTGAAGAAAATTCACAACTGTTGATTTAAATTATGAACCATGCAACTATAATACTATCTTCCAAAAAAGAAAAGAAAAGGAAAAAAAAACTATGCGAGTCATGTGACTGTTAAACTTCTTTCACCGTTTTCGTTTGCTTTCCTAACCATCCTTTGTACTTGCTTCACTATCTAGTAATACATGGAGCTCCCACACTCAGAATGCAATTAACAAACAAGGCCTTTTATTTTGATGCGAGTTTAGAAAACAATGTAAAATGTTTTTTTTCCTCTTGATACTTTATGACCATCTTTCAGGGGCACATGAGTGAAAAATGAAGAATAATTTATTTTTGTGGGAAATAATTGGCAATTTTCTCCTCACAATTTTTTCAATCTGTTTTGTAGATGGACTTGATTTGGGAGGAGCTCGGTCAAAAAATAAAGGAACTTCTAGAGGTTGGAAAGTCAGGAGTTGTTGCTACTCTCTTAGCTGCTTGTGAACTTGGTCAAAAAATAAAGTGTGACTTTGGGGAACGGTGGTTTTGCTTTCTAGAATTTGAAGATATATTTTGTCAATTCATTTCCACTTCCTTGAATCTCAAACTGTTTTTGGTTGTTGTTGAAAGGTCAAGAAACTTGCCTCCCTTATGTTCACAAATCATCTTTCTTCCTAGCTACGGTGATGTCAGCACGTTACCAGTTTAGGAGCTTGAAATATATTGCTAGGAGATCCATTGAAAAAGTGTATTGTTAGGAGATGATAATTAGCCATTTGCTAAATATTATCCCATGGCACTTTTCTTCATACAGGCAGTCCTTTTTGAAACATGGCATTTAATGGTGGCCCGTGGTCATTATGCCAGCATATGTTTTGTGGGCCTCATAATTTTTCTCCTAGTGGACCCAAAAGACTTGAAGTCACTGTTGGCTCAGATTTTGTATTCATTGCAACAAAATAGCAAAGAAACAGAGGTTTGCAAAAAGGAATGAAAGGATTCCAAGCAAATCAGATTTTAAGGAAGAAACCCTATCAAACCACTATAAATCTTGAAACAAGAAGCAAAATCAAGATTAAGGATAATCAAAGAACATACATTCACAAGGAAATAAAAAATGAAGTACTAACCGGAGAGTAATCGAAAATGGGTTCGACCGGTCATGGATAGGCTTGATGGAGAAGAAGGAAATGAAGAAAAATCACTTTTCCCCAAATAAAAACCCAATTCACGTGTTTTACGACTGGTTGTGTACATACTCGACCGGTCGTGCCATGACTGGTCTAATGTGTACTCGACTGGTCGTGCAACACAAAAAATGTGCAATTTTGCATATATTGTAATAAAATAAAAAATGCAAAATAATATATACACACATTATGATACATATGAGCATAAATCATCAATTCATAGTGCACATACCAAGATCAAATTTCAATTTTGAAAATTGATTTTTGTCGAGCGGTTTTGTGAATACATCAGCTAGTTGATTCTCGGTCTGAATATATTCTAATGAAATTATCTTTTCTTCCACCAATTCACGAATATAATGATACATAATGTCAATGTGCTTGGTTCGTGAATGCTGAATAGGATTTTTGGAAATATTAATTGCGCTTGTGTTATCACAATATAACATCATAGATTCTTGCGCAATTCCGTAATCGCTTAGCATTCTCTTCATTCATACTAGCTGAGTGCATGCATTACCTGCAACAATATATTCAGCTTTAGCAGTAGAGAGTGATACGGAACTTTGTTTCTTACTTATCCAGGAAACTAGATAGTTCCCGACATAGAAACAACCACCACTGGTTGATTTACGATCATCAATGTTACCTGCCCAATCAGTATCCGTGTAACCAGCTAATTGCACACTAGTATCATGTGTATACCATAGACCAAGATTAGCTGAACTAGCGATATACCGCAAAATTCGCTTAACAGCAATCAAGTGAGACTCTTTAGGGTCTGATTGATATCTGGCACAAATACCAACGCTAGAAGCAATATCTGGCCGACTCGCAGTTAAATAAAGTAAACTTCCTATCATACTGCAATACATTTTAGGATCTACACTCTTACCTGTTGAATCTTTAGAGAGTTTTAGAGTGGTACTCATTGGAGTATCAAAATTCTTTCCACTCTCAAATCCAAATCTTTTAACTAAGTTCAGAGCATATTTGGTTTGAGAGATGAAAAATCCATCAGGAGGAAGCTGTTTGACTTGCAACCCTAAGAAATAATTTAATTCTCCAACCATGCTCATTTTGAATTTGGACTTCATAAGATCTGCAAACTCAACAGTCATATTAGCACAGGTAGATCCATAGATTATGTCGTCAACATAGATTTGCACAATTAAAATATAATCTTTATGTTTCTTAACAAATAATGTTTTATCTACACTTTCCATTACAAACTCATGACATAACGAGAATTTAGTTAATTTCTTGTACCATGCTCTGGGAGCCTGTTTCAATCCATAGAGTGTCTTTTTGAAACCAAATGCAGAATATTCTTTTCTTGATCAACTGTCGGTTCTTCTTTTCTGGGTCTTTTAATGGGCTTATAGTAGGACCATAAGGTGGTATCTTGACTTCTCTCTTTGCATAAGTACCATAAGTTTTATGCCTACCCACCCATTTCTCCCTCTTTTGAGATGTTCTGATTGTTTATTTTTTTCATTTCCTCGCTAGGATGTTACACTCCATGATTTGGATGCTGCAAATGTTCGCCCACAAGGAGGGCAAGATATATTATCGCTCATGGGCCAGATGATGAAACCCAGGAAGACAGAAATTACTGAAAAGCTACGACAAGAAATTAACAAGGTTCTGTCACTCTTCTTTGAATGGAATATGGCCTTTAATGTAAATTCATTATTTTAAGGTGCGTTTGGTTGCACAAAATATCATGAAATTTCATGATATTTTGCAACAAATGAGGCTGCTTAATCATGAAATATCATGGAATCTCTTGATATTTGGAGCACCCAAATGCAGCCTTAGATATCATTCATCGTATTAAGGCAATTACTAGTGAGTCCCGTGGAAATATGTATAGTGGGATGGTGGAAATGTGTGAGCCTTGCTGAAAAAACCACATGATTAACAGGTTGTTAACAGATATATCAATGAAGGGGTAGCAGAGCTTGTCCCTGGAGTCCTATTCATTGATGAGGTGCCTTTTCCTTTCAAGCTTCTTTCATTTCCTACATGGGTTAGTTTTCTTCACAGTTCCTCTGGTTTGACATATCCTATTTGCAGGTTCACATGCACGATATGGAATGCTTTTCATACCTTAACTGCGCCCTAGAAAGCTCACTATCTCCAATAGTAATTTTTTCTACGAACAGAGGAATATGCAATGTCAGGTAATGAGAAACTCTAGGCTTTCACGAAATGTGAAAAGGACTCAAAGTTGATTCCATGAAAAGTCATTTGTTTTCCGTGCTCAGTTTGGCTGAGTGGATGGGCAAGTCGTCAATCATATGAAAAGTGCCCAAGTCCATTAAGCGGGCCTATTTTGAATAATCAAGGGTTTGGGACTAGGGACTCAGAGCTTGTTCAAACTCAAAGCAAGTCAATTTATTTGCATTTTTGGTCCACTAGCTAGTTCATTCTTGAAATTGCTTTCACATATATCCGCTGCTTTTACATATAACGCTGCTTCTTGGAAGATCCTACTTTTTGTTCTCTTATCTGAATTTTGTTCTTCCTAGAAATCTTTACATGCAGTTTTTAGCATTAATTTGCAATATCTTCCTGCAAGCTTATGTTATTTTTTTCTTCAATGCATATGATGTAGGGGAACTGATATGAGCAGTCCACATGGCGTACATGTTGGCCTGTTAGACCGTCTTGTGATTATATGGACAGAAACTTATGGTCCAGCTGACATTATACGGGTTCATGCTCAATTACTTCTCTGTTTCTGTAAAAATGGATAATCTACTCTTTGTAGACTTGAATCATTTGGATTATTGTGCTTCAGGAGTGCGATGGAGATATACACGGGGTATTATCAAACACTGTAGGCAATTGAGTAGCTGGTAATAACGCAAGAGGAGTACTACCTCAAATGCTTGCATGGTTGAAGTTACACGCCAGATGATCAATTCAAATCTAAGGTAATTTACTTTAAGATTGTTCCTTTTTAGAGTGAAATTATGTCACTAATGCTCTGGTCTAATATTAACAAATTTGTGGAAAATCATGCAGGTTATATTATTTGATCTGAATATCATGAGCGCTAATCATAGTTTTATGGGTAGCATTTGTCTTTTAAGGCTCATTTAGATTGGTGAAATCCAAAAAGCAGATTTAGAAATAAAAATGCTACATCTCAAAGAAACCATGGTTAAGGAAGATCGAGGAAAAGAATTCTAAAAAAGTTGTTCCTTTTAGTTTTTATGACTTTAAAGGAAATGTAGGTTGATAAATGATCAAAAAGTGATAATTGTCTCTCAAAAATTATGGAAATGTGGATTATCAAGGTTTGGGGTAGAAAAGGAAAATGTCTATTTTAGGAAAATTGTAGAAAGAAAAGTAGTTTTCCACATATTACTTTATTATACCAGCAAATTTATTTTATTATTATTATTATTATTATTATTATTATTTTTCCAACGGTAGCATTTGGATTCCACCAATAAAACATTGTAGGATCAACCAAATTCTATGCTAAAAATTCAAACATTGTAGGATGTTTATTATCTAAAAATACACTTTTTTTTCTCAACAGTAGCATTTGGATTCCACCAATAAAACATTGAAGGATCAACCAAATTCTATGCTAAAAATTCAAATATTGAAGGATGTTTATTATCTAAAAATACACTTAACAAAGAAAGTATGGGTCCTGTTTATGCAAACTAAAGATTAAACTTGCCATACAATTTCTTTGCCTGTGCATTGTCAACTACCTCCTTTTTTGGTAATTGCTTTGTATAGTTCTTGAATTGCTTTCTATGGTTAACTGATTTTTTTGGCTAACAGATCATTTAAACGACATTATTTCATTGAGCAATGTGAGTAGTACGTGTAAAAAAGATGAAGTGGCCTAGCAGCATACATGCCAACATGGTACACTTTTGGGAGATTAAGACAGCTGGTGATTGGATCGAAAGTCAGGCCGGTCGGCTTGTCAGGTGGGTGATAAGCATACATTGAATGTGAACCAACAGTTATTTTCCTTACAAAATTTTCATTTTTCTATTACTATTGTGATGCAACCGATGTGTGGAACACCGAGTTTTGGAAGTTCAAAGCTACAGAGGTATGCCGTGTTTACATAATTTGAGGACCAGTGAGATTTGTCTCATGTGGGCCATATATATGCTAATGTTGGCCATATGTTATGGGACCTTCTAAATGTATGGTTTGGATCATCATATCATGAAGTGAATGGGCAAGATGATTGGGCGATCCTTGTAGGCAAATCTCATTTAGTACTAAACTGTTAGACATGCAATGTATATTCTCATCCGCATGCACTCGCATCTGCTGCCACATATCCAGGCATGTTTCAGCCTTTGGCCCTTTATATACACATTCTCCCCCTTGTATACACATTTACTTGACACAATGACTCCCCATCATTTTCAACCGTTCCTAAATAGAGATTTTGGTATAGCGCACAACCACGTGGAAACCAGTTTCTTAGCAATGGATCTCGCTCAATTTTTTGAATGATCTTGATTGCGATTTGGGTTTTATTTACTTGTTTTGGATTGATGGATTTCTTCTATATTTCCCAAAAATCAAGTAATTGTTACTGATTTCCACTACTTTACTGATGACTTCCATCCATTTCTTCTAGAACTATTAGAAATTTAGTTGTCTTTTTCTTTTTTCGTGTGGACTTTTTAGGTAAGCTGAATGTCTTGAGAGATGAAATTGAAACTTTGCGATGGTTTTCAACCGTCCTTAATTTTTAGCGACGCCATATTTTAGGAACGGTTGAAATCCGTTCCGAAATTGAAAATTTTGACGATTACAATTTTTTAAACGCCCTATCTGCCCACGGTTGAAAACCGTTCCTAAATTATTCAGGAACGATTTTCAACCTTTCCTAAATAGGGATTTTGATGTAGTGGTTGGTCCCTCATTAGGTGGGGAGTTGTCGCTTGGGTGATGAAACCAAAAATAGATCAAGAATCGCAGGCATAAAGCCACCACGGCCGCCCTGAGCCTAGCAATCTGGATAAGGCCATTGACTAAATGGAGATGTTCCACCTTCTCTAATTTTGCTAGATGAACAGACTTAATTAATTTACTTAGTTAACACGAACATTCATCGCGTCACATTAGTTTAGGTTGTGCCGATGCGTCATAGTTACGTGTTGAGGGAGTGTTGGCATTTGCGAATGTGGTGTCGGAGTCGCTTATGAAGGAGTGTTGGATTGTGAGGGCGGGCATGCATCATCCCATGACAGCATGCATGTGCATTAATAAGAGCATTCATGAACATAGTGTTTAAGTTGCTTTATCATTACTTGTGCTAGTGGAATTGATAACATGCATAACTTAGAGTTAATGAAACCACTGAGTTGATCACTCACTCCCACTCTGGGACGGTGTTTTAAAGCACTAACCAGACATTGTTATAGATACAGGTACTACGGAGTCTGATGCGTTGAAAGAGGCACACATAAATTTAGAGGAGTCCTCGTACTTCCTGTTGTTGGGTGGGTTGATGTAGGACACCAGCGGAACATCGACGTGATTTTAGGGTCGACACATCTTGTATTTTTTTGAAACTATATATTTTGCTCAGCTGTAGTCATATATTCTGGATAGACTTATTTTACTTATTAGTTGATTTACTTGCATTAAATATTTATGTTTATTCTAGGGTACATTGCATAGTCTATTTTAATTCTATGAATTGCTCAAATGCCAGGTAAAACGAATTATAGAACCCCGCTTCTACAAAGCATAAGTGGCACCCAGATATCGGGAGTCGAGTATCTACTTTGCCCTCGAAATTCAGGGCGAGTATCTACTCGGCCCTCGAAATTCAGGGCGTTACAGAGCGATTTATCAGGAGTGAATATGATCACTTTGTCTACTTTAAGACAATAATGATGGATGATTCATTTTATTCGTATTATATGTTGATGACATGTTTATCGTTGGTCAAATCATATCTGATATCAATATATTAAAAACTTGGTTGTCAGGGACATTTGAAATGAAAAATCTAAGGGCTACAAAGAAGAATCTCGGTATATACATACATAAAGTGAAAGGGCACCTACTTATGCCCTGGTTTGTCAAGTTACGTGAATGGTGTGTCAGACTGGCTGCAGAACTCGATAAGAAGATTATTTCAAGAGTATGCCTCAACCGGATGTGTGGAAACTCGCCATAGGTAAATCATAGCCTCACATCCCATAACCCAATACACCAGGTGAATTAAACCCTTAAAACAAGATAGACATCTTAGGGTTTTTATGGTGAGAAAACTTTTTTAAAATAGGAAAATCTCTAAGTTTTTCTCACCCTGTCGATTCTATCGAAGCACCCTCGATATGATCGACCTGCACTGTCGATGTCCTCGATACCTTAACGATATTATCGATAAGAGGACTAAAAGTGTCCAACAACTAAATATTCATCTGGACAAATTTACCGATGTATCGATACATCTATCGATATCATCGATATAAGCACAAATATGTCCAGCAATTTCACAATATTTCTAGACGAATTATCGATACACATATCGATACCATCGATATTCAAATCTCGAGACCATCGGGAGTGGCTTGATAAGATAGACAGGCAGATTTCCGGCGCCCCTGTTTTTTAAAAGAAAATCTCAAAACTCATCGATATATCGATGACTGTCCGATATGTTCTGAAATCAAATATCGATAAGATTGGAGGTCCATCGATGATATCGATAATGGGCGCGCATTTCTTACAGCAGTTATTTAAGGATGAATTTTACTATGATCGGGGGCCCTTCGATTTAATCGATATTCAAATATCGATGATATTGACACCTGATCGATTGCATCGAACTAAGTCATAATCTGTCCAGCAAGTTCAAAGATAAATCTGCTGGAATTATCGATGCCTCGACTCAGATCTTGATATCATCGACATTCAAATTTCGATGACCTCGACGGTTCCCGCGATCATTCATGTAAAGCTGAAATATTTTCAAGTCAAGTCTCTCTCATTTTTCATGTGTCGAGGGATCGACCCAGTCATCGATGGAATCCGAGTTCAAAATCCGATGACATCGACAACTGTTTCGATTCATCAACCAATTGGCAAGGAGTTTCAAAAGCATATGACATCGAGTCCGAGTCATCGAACAGACCATCGATGCTATCGAGAGTATACGCTCGATGATATCGAACCTGCTCGATGATATCGAACCTGCTCGATGATATCAAACTCTGTCATAAATGTGACCGTTTTATATCCGTTGGAACTTCTTGCCTATATAGAGGACTTGTTCTTTGTTGCAGTAAGAGAGAAAAGAGAGAGCTTTTGTGTGTTTTAACTTGCATCTTATAGCTAAAGCCTTTCTCTTTATGGAAGTTCATCCTCCAATTCACCCTTACCATTGACATTAAATAGAATGGATTGGGGAATGAACTTTCGCATTCAAGGATCCACCAGCTACTATCTTATTGGCAAATTATTATGCTGGGATGCCTTGAATGCATAAGAGAGGAACCACTCTATCTTCCTTATAGGAAAATCTTTAAAGAGTAGGATTCCATCTCACCCTTGACCCAACTCGAAACCAAGTATTGGTATATCACCTTGTGTTGCGGATCAAGGGAGCTGAAGACTCTTCGTCAACAAGGAGGAGAAGATCTTTGGCGTTGTACTTAACAGGACTCATCAACTTATCTGTAAGTATCTAGAGTCTAGAGGACACTTGTGATCATTCCTTCCTAGGTCTTGGTCCTAAGTGGTTCTCACCCTTTGAAGTCCTCAAGGAGGCCTCCGGCGGGAGTGTACGTAGTGGGTGCACTGGGTGGCCCTTGCTCTTGTGTAGGGCATAAACTATTAAGTCCTTGTGTAGGTCCTTGACTTGTGTGGTCTAAAATTCGAGTTCACAGGGTGGACCCTTGCTCTTGTGTAAGGCATAAACTGATTAGGTCCTTGTGTAGGTCCTTGACCTGTGTGGTCTAAAATCTGGGTGTGTTGTGTGGACCCTTGCTCTATAGAGAGCATAAACATCTGGTTAGGAGTGAACCAGCAAAACTCTAGGTTAGAGGTGAACCGTGTAAAACCTCTGTAAAGGTTGAAGGTGAACCTGATTTAAAACCTTAGGTTTGAGGTGAACCCTGGGAAACTTCCTTAGTGAAATTCGGTACACTCAAGGGTTGAGTGCGACAGCCGGGAGTGGAGTAGACAAGTAGTCGAGCCACTATAAAAATGACTGTGTTTGTGATTGCTTTTCTATATGTGTGATTCATGACAATGCATTCATATATCTGAACACATCTCACACACACACTAAGTCACATCCAACATAGACTAAATTACTTATTGTTATATCGGTACACTCAAGGGTTGAGTGCGACAGCCGGGAGTGGAGTAGACAAGTAGTCGAACCACTATAAAAATGACTGTGTTTGTGATTGCTTTTCTATATGTGTGATTCATGACAATGCATTCATATATCTGAACACATCTCACACACACACTCAGTCACATCCAACATAGACTAAGTTACTTATTGTTATATCTTGATTAGTTTGTGATTGGATCCTCTACTTGGCTTGGAAGCCAGTAGAGTTACATTCGAGTAATCCTGATAGTTGCATATCTATAAGGATTAGTGTAATAGGATTTTGAACAAATAATAAAAAATATTAAAATTCCTATTCACCCCCCTCTAGGACATATTGGCATATTACGACTTCATCTCAAGCAGTTTTCACCGCTATTTCAATTGGTATCAGAGCAGGTCTCTCTTCAAGGGCTTCATCGCCTAGAGGTGATCTTGACTGAAGTTGGAAATATGGCCAAAGGAGAGGGCTCATCAGTCACTAGACCTCCAGTATTTGACGGCTCAAACTATGCATACTAGAAGACTAGGATGCACTACTTTCTGAGATCTTTAGATCATGACGTTTGGGATATAGTTGAAAGTGGATATGTGCCACCTACTGAACAAATTGTACTTGATAGTGGTACAACAATCACAAAGCCCAAACCCAAAGAAAAGTGGACAGCATTCGACAAAGAAAGGCAAACATCTTAAGCTAAGGCTATGAATGCTATCTACTGTGCCGTGTCCCAGGATATATTCAATCGGATAAGTATGTGTGGGACATCAAAAGAAGCATGGGATCTACTGGAAACAACCCATGAAGGCACAAGCACTGTGAAGCGATCCAAACTTCAACTCCTGACTTCACAGTTCGAAAGTCTCAGAATGGAAGAGCATGAGACATTTATGGAGTTCTTTACAAAACTGAATATCATTTGTAACTCCATGGGTGGATTGAGAGAGAGTCCCGGTACCGAAAATTTGTAGGAAAATTGTAAGATCTCTACCGGAACGGTTTAATCCCAAGGTGACAACAATTGAGGAGTGTAGGAATATAGATGAAATGAACGTAGAAGAACTAGTAGGTTCCCTACAAACTTTTGAACTACACTTCACTCAACCCCAAAAATCCAAAAACACTGTCCTAAAAACTTCAAAGAAGACAATATATGAGAACACTAAGAGTGAAAAGGAAGATGAAGATGAGGAAGTGGCTTGGCTGGCACAAAGATTCAGAAGATTCTTTCAAAAGAATCGTTGCCGCCCCTCTAGAGGTAGAAAGGTAGATAACAAACCCTCTGCAGACAAATCTAGTAAAAAGACCAAAGAACCACAATGCTACACCTGTCAAGGGTATGGACACTTATCTACTGAATGTCCAAACAGAAAAACCAAAGGGAAAGCAATGGCCGTCACATGGGATGATACAGAAGAGTCAAACTCAGAATCTGGTGACTTAGAAAGCAATGAAGATCAGAAATCACTGAAGATTCTCATGGTCTCCACTGCTTCGATCATTTCCACTGAATCTGAGAATGAGAAAGAACAGCAAGCCACAGAATCATTTCTGTCTAACAATGAGGAATCTGACATTGAAAATGAAGGAGAAGAAAAAGATAAGTTGCAAGATGCTTACAATCAACTCTATACTCACAGCATCAACATTCTTAAGAAACTTGGAATCTCGGAAAATAAGAAGGTACTTCTACAGAAAGATCTGAATAAAACACTGGAGATCAATTCTCATCTAATCATTATGCAACAGCAATATTATGCAGAAAATGACAAATTGGAAAGAATCAACCTATCCCTGAAAACTGAATCATCTAAACTTACCAAACAAATCAAATTATTAGAAGATGAGAATAGGCATCTCAAAAATGAGAATCACACACTCCGCTATGACTTAGAAAAATCAAGAAATTTTACTGAAATAAATTATAAATTCTCTCAGAGTGGTGAAAAACTTGAAAGGATGTTAGGGATAGGAAGGCCTGGAAAGGATAAAAGTGGCCTAGGGTATGAAAAAACTGAGAAGAAAACAGAAAATGTAGCACCGAAAACTAAGTCATCTGCTGCTTCAGGAAGTAATGTAAGAATCTCTCCAGTATGTCATTTATGTAATGATACGGGTCATTATGAGGTTGAATGCCTAACATCTAGACGGACTTCACATAACTCTGGGCAAAATCACATTGGAAAATTCAAACCAATCAGAGAAACACAGAATGTTAAGAGTCCATCTAGGGAAAACACTCATCTATCACCACCTAAGATGCAAGACAGGAGAAAGAAGTTTATTTCAAAATGGGTAGAAAAAGAAAAAAAAATTGTCTTATGACTAATCTTCACATACCCTGAAAATTCCAAGTGTGGAAGGACATGTCCAAGTCATGCATCCGACCTGGATATTTGCTGAAATGATGCAAATTTTACGGAGACTAAAGCAGTACTTCTGAGGTTTTTGACCTCAAATTTTTATATATGAACATACATATGTTTGTAATTTTGGTGTGTACAGAAATTGTACATAAATTTTGAATAGGTATACTACTGATTTATAGAAATTCTAAAAGTATACTTGGCAGATTGGTTGTGTGTTGAAAATTGAAAATCTTCATCATCGACATAAGCATCGATATGACATTCTCGAGTAATCGATTGTCCATCGATATTATCGATGACTCCTTGGATTACTGATCGAAAACTGACATTGAAGATAGACTCGATGGTATCGATAAGAAATCTCTCGATATCATCGAAACAATGGTCGATCATATCGAAAGATGTTGCCCAATATATAAATCGATAGAACGCAAAAAGGGGGATTTTGTTTCTAAGTTCTTTCCCTGGTTGTTGTTTCAATCGGACGGCTCGAAACCCTGTCAGAAAACCTCAGAACATCTAATATACGGTAATATCCTCCCTAAACATCAAGATTCACTTCTTTTTGGATATTCCCACTTCTAGTGAGGTACGTTTTCTTTTCTCCACTCTTTTTGTCGTCATGGGAAAAGACAAAGAAAAAGTGTCGGCTCAGGGAGAATCTTCAAGGACTACCCGACAAAAAGTCCTCGCATCTAGAGAAAGAGCGAGGGCCCCGAAAGTGGGATTCCCACGCGTCAAAGATCACAAACTTCGTGAGGCGGGTCCCAAACTGATTCTCCAATGCCTCCTCCTCCTCTGGTTAGGCAGCCCTCACGTCTAGCGAAGTACACCAGTCGGAAGCTGATCCATGAGAGAAAAGTGGACAGGGCCTGCTTAGCCCCGTATAATCTAGAATCCCTATTTGCTGCAGTTGGTTGGCTGCCCATCCTAGATTTCGGAGGGCCTTGTCAACTTGAGCAAACGCGCAATTTCCTTGTCGCGTGTCACTCTCCGGTATCTGATCCTCCTTCGTTCATGGTCTCTCTGGATGGTGATGATGCGTTCATTACTCCTGCCACAATAGCTGACATTCTCAATGTACAGATGGAACCAGAAGGGCTTCCCGACCTAGATCTCGATCTTCCTGAGGTTCGTTCCATTGTAACCAAGTATCTGTGCAACAATAGAGATATTCCCTGGTACCAGGGGAACGCCTTAAAATCTCGGTATATGGAACCTCGTTTTTAGATTATGCATGGAATCTTCACTACAAATCTATATCCAAGGAGTACAAATCAATCTGACCTCACGAGTCTTATGATCATGATCGTTTACTCTGTTGCAAAAGGGACGAAGGTCTGCCTTCCAACACTACTTGTCAAGCAGTTGGTAAATGCTATACATACACCCTGGGATCTACACCTACCATATCCCTGGATCATAAGCAAGATATGTCAAGTCATCAGTTTTCCTACCACCACTGATCCAGTTCTTTTAATTCATACCTTCAATGTCAAGAACATCTGGAAAATGGACTTAGAATTTCACGAGTACAAGGAGGAAACTGTGGGAGGAATCCAGGCAGAACATGTAGGAGGAGAAGGCAGTGATCCCATGGAAGGAATTGCATTGGCTGAAGATACCCCGCCTAGACCTGATCCAGCTCTATCCACGTCATTAGCTGGATATGGGAAAAGGTTCAAGATGGGTAGAATTGGGGCGATTCAGTAGGACATCCACTCCGTCAAAGAAAGGCTGACTGTTTTGGAAAGGCTGGTACAGGGAGTACAATAGACCGTTCAGTAATTAATCGATTTAATGACCTGTTGTCGGGATGATACAGCTCCGTCTCACTCTGCTTCGTAGTACTGATCTCTGAATACAGTCACACACTCTCACTCTTCTAACTCAGCTTACGAACATTAGTATCTTTTTGAATGTTTTATGTTCCCTTGAGTGTATGTGATAGTTCTCTAAGTAGCTAGGCTGAAAATATTTTTGTTGATGAACGTCCACGGTTGGACAAACAATACTGGTTACAATATTTGGGATGATTGTTAAGCTACAGCTGTCTGTGGCATTACACTTTTTGAAAATATGAATATGTTGGTTGCATTTTGAGTATGGCTGAATAGAATTCTTATCTTTAATGCCATATTTTTTATTTCCCCCAGGTTTATCGAGTCTCTGTTTTAGAATGCATATGAAGTCCTGAATGAACTTTTCAATTGCTATACAACTGCTCTATCATATCTAATATGCATCCTTAGGATCTGAATATGATGTTTGTTTCAAAATGAATTCATCTTTATACATCTGTATCTATTGGTTTCTCCCATGAAATTCATTCTTCAGTCAATATCACTTACTATACCTTTGCCAATGACTGACAAAAGGGGGAGAACATTTCAACACACCCCGAGCAAAAAATTGTGTATCTATCTCTGTTTATGCAGGTGTCAGGGGGAGCAGCTACAAGAAAGGGAGAGTTTTGAACTAAGGGGGAGCAGATACTTCTAGAATGTGTACATGGGTTAGAAAACATTGTAAAATTGTGTAAGTGCATGTACACACAATTTAGGGTGTGTCTAGAAGTGTTCTAGGGTGTTTTGGGTATTTTGTCACGTAATTGACAAAGGAGGGGATTGAAAGTGCACCTACTTGTGTCCTGGTTTGTCAAGTTACGTGAATGGTGTGTCAGACTGGCTGCAGAACTTGATAGGAAGATTATTTCAAGCGTCTGCCTCAACCGGATGTGTGGAAGCTCGCCATAGGTAAATCATAGCCTCACATCCCATAACTCAATACACCAGGTGAATTAAACCCTTAAAACAAGATAGACATCTTAGGGTTTTTATGGTGAGAAAACTTTTTTAAAATAGGAAAATCTCTAAGTTTTTCTCACCCTATCGATTCTATCGAAATACCCTCGATATGATCGACCTGCACTGTCGATGTCCTCGATACCTTAACGATATTATCGATAAGAGGACCAAAAGCGTCCAGCAACTAAATATTCATCTGGACAGATTTACCGATGTATCGATACATCTATCGATATCATCGATATAAACACAAATATATCCAGCAACTTCACAATATTTCTGGACGAATTATCGATGTATCGATACACATATCGATACCATCGATATTCAAATCTCGAGACCATCGGGAGTGGCTCGAAAAGATCGACAGGCAGATTTCCAGCGCCCCTGTTTTTTAAAAAAAAATCTCAAAAATCATCGATATATCGATGACCGTTCGATATGTTCTAAAATCAAATATCGATAAGATCGGAGGTCCATCGATGATATCGATGATGGGCGCGCATTTCTTATAGCAGTTATTTCAGGATGAATTTTACTATGATCGGGGGCCCTTCGATTTAATCGATATTCAAATATCGATGATATCGACACCTGATCGATTGCATCGAACTGAGTCATAATCTGTCTAGCAAGTTCAAAGATAAATCTGTTGGAATTATCGATGCCTCGACTCAGATCTCAATATCATCGACATTCAAATTCCGATGACCTTGACGGTTCCCCCGATCATTCATGAAAACCTAAAATATTTTCAAGTCAAGTCTTTCTCATTTTTCATGTGTCGAGGGATCGACCCAGTCATCGATGGAATCAGAGTTCGAAATCCGATGACATTGATAACTGTTTCAATTCATCGACCTATTGAAAAGGAGTTTCAAAAGCATATGACGTCGAGTCCGAGTCATCAAGCAGACTATCGATGCTATCGAGAGTATACACTCGATGATATCGAACCTGCTCGATGATATCGAACTCTGTCATAAATGTGACCGTTTTATATCTGTTGGAACTTCTTGCCTATATATAGAGGACTTGTTCTTTATTGCAGTAAGAGAGAAAACAGAGAACTTTTATGTGTTTTAACTTGCATCTTATAGCTAAAGCCTTTCTCTCTATGGAAGTTCATCCTCCAATTCACCCTTACCATTGACATTAAATAGAATGGATTGGGGAATGAACTTTCGCATTTAAGGATCCTCCAGCTACTATCTTATTGGCAAATCATTATGCTGGGATGCCTTAATGCATAAGAGAAGAACCACTCTATATTCCTTATAGGAAAATCTTTAGAGAGTAGGATTCCATCTCACCCTTGACCCAACCCGAAGCCAAGTATTGGTATATCACATTGTGTTGTGGATCAAGGGAGCTGAAGACTCTTCGTTAACAAGGAGGAGAAGATCTTTGGCGTTGTACTTAACGAGACTCATCAACTTATTTGTAAGTATCCAGAGTCCAGAGGACACTTGTGATCATTCCTTCCTAGGTCTTGGTCCTAAGTGGTTCTCACCCTTTGAAGTCCTCAAGGAGGCCTCTGGCGGGAGTGTACGTAGTGGGTGCACTAGGTGGACCCTTGCTCTTATGTAGGGCATAAACTGTTAGGTCCTTATGTAGGTCCTTGACTTGTGTGGTCTAAAATTTGGGTGCACAGGGTGGACCCTTGCTCTTGTGTAGGGCATAAACTGATTAGGTTCTTGTGTAGGTCCTTGACTTGTGTGGTCTAAAATTCAGGTGCGTTGTGTGGACCCTTGCTCTATGGAGAGCATAAACATCTGTTTAGGATTGAACCAGCAAAACTCTGGGTTAGAGGTGAACCGTGTAAAACCTCTGTAAAGGTTGAAGGTGAACCTGATTTAAAACCTTAGGTTTGAGGTGAACCCTGGGAAACCTCCTTAATGAAATCCGGTACACTCAAGGATTGAGTGCGACAGCCGGGAGTGGAGTAGACAAGTAGTCGAACCACTATAAAAATGACTATATTTGTGATTTCTTTTCTATATGTGTGATTCATGACAATGCATTCATATATCTGAACATATCTCACACATACACTCAGTCACATCCAACATAGACTAAGTTACTTATTGTTATATCTTGATTAGTTTGTGATTGGATCCTCTACTTGGCTTGGAAGCCAGTAGAGTTACATTTAAGTAATCCTGATAGTTGTATATCTATAAGGATTAGTGTAATAGGATTTTGAACAAACAAGTAAAAACTATTAAAATTCCTGTTCACCCCCCTCTAGGACATATTGGCATATTCCGACTTCATCTCAAGCGGTTTTCACCGCTATTTCAATTGGTATCAGAGCAAGTCTCTCTTTAAGGGCTTCATCGCCTAGAGAGTTGTTGAGGTTAAAATCTGGTCGACCCTCCTCCTCACTTTAAGTACTCCGAACAGACGTCGAACCAGGAATCCTGCACGTAAACCACAAGCAATGGAGACCCTGGCTAAGCCGGGGGACCCTCCGATGCCTAAGTCAGGACAACAGAATCTGGGTCTAAGTTTAGGAGAAGGGCTGAATATCAGATGTTGCGTACCTTTACTTATGGGATGGTGTAATATTTATACCTCCTCATTCACTCGATTTGTGTCTGATCATCTCGGCACAATCAGCGGGATACGTGGGTCGTGGAGATATTGCTCAGAATCCGAAGATCGTGTCCTACGACGTGCATATCTGCGGGCGAGTTAATAGCGCATTTCTATATATTGCAGTTTCTTCATTTAGCGCGTGGGACCTTTATCCTCGGGGATACCTCGGCTCAGCTGGACTGAGGACGACGATACTAATCCGAGCTGATGATCTGGTTTCATTGAGCCATTCGCTCGGAGTCGATCGTACAACCCAAATGTTCTTTCTTCCGATTGCCCCTGGGAAGAAGCTGATCGAGAATGGGAGCTTCGTCCATCCTAACTCATTCTCCTAGTATTACTCCGAGGTTCGGACTCTCCGCTCGGAGTAATGAACAGCCGGTCCTTCTGCTCGTAATCGGCTCGGATCTTCCCATAACAGAAGCCCCCTACTCTCTGAGGTCATTCCTGAGCTCGGAGAGTAATCAACTGGAAGATCAGTCGCCTCAGTTCTTCGGTGCATTTATGGTTCTCGTGTGAAACGTCTCGCACTCGAGATTTAGCGGCTTCGAGCTAACCATGAATGAACACGTGGCGACGGTTGGGATTTCGAATCGTTACCGACTTGTGAGTGATTGCCACGTGCTCTCGAGGCGTCATATCGAGCGCTCTTTTCTGTGCTCGGGTACCGTGTGGATTAACTCACACAATAATCGAGGAGGATATTGTTACTTTTACCATGTTTTGAACTAATGATATAACGCCACGTCGGACTCGGAGTCGGCCAGCCATGATTCCGACGCAGCCATTATTACAGACTATTCAATGCAGGGCCTTTTTATTCTATAAAAGGCCTAGCCAGGGTCTTCATTCGACTGCTATCGTTTGCATTTGAGTTGTTTAACGGAGAAGGTGATTTCCGGCGAAGGCGATTTCTGGCAGAAGTAGTTTCCGACTTAGTTCCCACGCTTGCTGAGGCCATCTCCGTCGATTGTCGTGTGAGTTTGATCTTTAGCATCCCTGTTCCAAGATGTCTTCTGATAGGGAAATGGTTAGGAGTTACAATGACGACTCCGAGTTGGGGAGTTCTGATAACAGAAGAGGGGCTTCTGAAGGTTCCTTCGAAGCAGTGCCGTTATATCCTCGGCCCCGGAAACAGGCGGTGGCGAGAACTCGGACTCACCAGGTCAGCAGGAAAGGGGCAAAACGAGCCCCCAGAGTTGCCACCGCCGATGTTCCAGAGATGCCCCCTGGTAGGAGGGGTCGAAATCGGTTCCAGGGGGCTCTGTAATTACAGAGTCCCAAATGGAATGGATTCGGACGGAGTTTGACATACCTCGCTCCGTTCGGATCAGGGCCCCCGAGCCCTCTGATGCTGCTGGCAATCCCGCAGCCGGGGAGGTAGCCATATTTTTATGTGGCCTATTGTGCGGACTCTGACTCCCGATGCACCCCTTCATTCGAGCTCTAACCGCTTACTTAGGGCTCGCGCCTGGACAGTTCGCGCCTAATGCTTGGAGAGTGCTAATTTCCGCTTACATTATCTGGCACCAAGTGGGGAACTCGGCGTTGACGCCAGCCGAGCTGATGAACTTGTACCTGGTCAAGCACGAAGGCAACGATCCCTGGTACTATTTCGCGACCAGGGGTAGCAAGGGGTCAGGGCTCATCTTGGGTCTTCCGTCCTCGAATAAGGACTGGAAGAACAAGTGGTTTTGGGCCGCAGGCGAGTGGGAGGCGCCGGCAGCAGAGGTCGGGGCTTTATCGGCTCGGGTTCCTGTTCGCTTCACTATGCCAAGTCGGGTCGAGATTTCTTTTAAGCATTGCTTTTTTACTTCAACCTCACTCAAGAGAAAAAATTGTCCTGCAGGTTTCACGAGGGGCGTACCCTTCATTACCTCGGACCAGAAGAACCAGATAGCCAAAGCGAGGGCATATTCGGAGGAGCATCGCCGCGGTCGATCTGATTACAGCGGCTAACCTTTATCGATCGGGGCTTTGCAAGACGAGGCCGCATTCTACCTCGCTCAGTGAGTATCTTTATTTTCAATCAGTTTTTTTTTGCAGGTCCGAAGTAACGTTATCTTAATCATTCTGCTGTACAGGCATGGCCGAGGCGTTCGGTTCTCGGAGGAGGAAAGCTGCGCTGTCTGCTGAGGAGATGCTGAGGACTGAGCCCCCCGCGAAGGTAGCTCGGAGGAAGAAGGTCGCTCATAGAGTTCATCCTTCAGGTTCTACCTCAGCGGTTGCGGCTCAGAGGGTGGCACTTCCTCCCCCTATCCCGAACATCTTGGTTCGGGATACAGCTCCATTTCCTGCCTCAGCGTCCTTGGTTGAGGGACCAACTGCATCTGCGATTGTGTCCCCAATTCCAATACTACCGGGGGCAGTTGCATCTGCAATTGTGTCCTCAATTCTAACACTACCGGGCGTAGCCACGGTGGCCCCGGTCGGTGTTGAAATGGTCGTATCTTTGCGCGGCCCTAACCTCGGCTCTGCTCCAGCAACGGGGGCAACCCTCCCTCCATCCGTTGCCGCTCCTCCCAGTGAAGGAGCAAGGTTAGAACCTCCGTTGATAGCAGTTCAATCATCCTCCGAGAGGGAGGAAGCCGTTCGAATGGCCGACGCCATGATCACCCAACCGGGTAATGAGGGGGAGGCTATACGTGATGCCGAGGGAGAGGCTCAACCCTCGGCTGGCAGTCGGACGGGAGCCGGAGAAGAGACGGGCTCGGCTCAAGTTGGCACGAGCAGAGGAAGGTTCGAGCCGGGTTATCACATGTCCTGTCTGACGGATTGGGCGGCGAAACATGTTTCGGAGGAATCCATTTCTCGCCTTCTTGATAAACCGGACGATTGCTTCTTGGAAGACTTGGCTGGAGTCTTCTATCAGGTACTTTCTGTCCCTTTGAAGTTGTAGCTATTTTTGTGTTATTATTTCCTTCTCATTTCTTTGCTTTGAACCAGTCTGTTCCGAGGATCCTCCTATGCTGGGAGAGGGTCCGAGAGCGTCGAAAAATTGACGCCGAGGTCGAAGCCCTCAGGAGCGAGGTGGGAGCCCTCCGGCAGACGGAGACCCTCCAAACGAAGCGGAGTCTTACGGGACTAGGCTTCTATTCTTCAGCTGGAGCGGAGTGATCTGTGTTACCAGCTTAAAGGCAGCAGGTCTGAACTGCTTCCGCTTCAGAGGGTCGCGAAGGACCTCGAGGCAGGTCGTGATGCGGCAATGGCTGAGCTGGGTCATGCCAAGGTCCGAGCTGACATCCTGGCTAAGGAGATTGCCCGACTGAATGAGGATCAGAAGAAGATCAAGGCTGAGGCTGTAGAAGAGAAAAGCAGAGCCATAGCCGCGGCTCTGGAAGCTCAGAAGGCCGAGGCTGAAGCCTCCTTGGCCATGGCAGTTACTGCGGCAATAGATTCATACAAGACCTCGAAGGAGAGGGATGTCGAGGCCGCCAAATTTTATGACCGCGGTTTTGACGAATGCCTTATCGAGGTCCAGAAGCTGTATCCAGACCTTGACCTTGATCCTCTCCTGCCTGAGGACCCTGCCGATGCTGCTGTCGAGCCGACCAACCCGGATCAAGCCCCCGGTTCCCAAGCTCCTCTGCCCTCTTGAAGACTCCGTTTCCTTTATTTGTATTGTTTTTTTTTATGTACTTTGTTTTTATAATCATTTAATGAGAGAGCCAATTTTGGGTCCCCACTTCTTTTTATTGGTCGTTCTTACTTACTATGTGATGCAGTCGAGCCGAGTCCTTGATTTGTTCGGATGTGGTTTGGGCCTCGGTCTGATCCTTAAAAGGATCAAGTCGTTTCGCTTTTCAGTGGAGGGCCTTCCGAGTAGGTGGGACCGACTCCCTTACTAGGGGGTCGGAGTTACCCATTGGCTTTGCCCACCCGGTTAAGGGGGGATGCCTTTGTAGAAATTGGTCCAACTTCCTTAGTGGGAAGTCGGATCGCCTCGTAGTTTTATCTCCTTGGTTAAGAGGAGGCGCCTGTAGAATTTTAGCCCGTTTGATCTTTGTTGATGGCAAGGATAAGCTGATTGGATGTGCTTTTATTCATAACCTTAAAGGCTTGTCGCTCGGGGGCGTACATTATTGAATGAACTCAAAGGTCAGTAAGCTGCTCGGAGTGCTTTATTACTGATAGTAAATTTTCAGATGCTCTGCATTCCACGGGTGGGGGAGTTGGCGGTTTTCGAGATCTTCTAAATGGTAGGATCCGGGCTTAGTTGATCGGACCACTCGGGCATGGTCCTTCCTGCCAGGGCCGAGTGTTCTGCTCTCTGGCTCGGCCGTGTTCGAAAGACTCGTCGAAGAACTAGGTCCCTGGTCGGAATCGCCCGATCTTCACTTTAGAATTGTAGAATCCGCTACACTGTTGATGTCGAGCGGCAAAGACGGAGCTTTGAAACTTCACGAATTTCTTCCAAGATCCAGATTGGCGTGATTTGCTCGATTTTGATTTTTATTGAAACTAACCACTCGAGCCGTAGGGAGGCCGATTTCAACGGCACTATTGCCTCCGACCCATACGAAAGCGAGAACGGAGTTTCTCCAAAGGTGGAAGATTGAGTGTGGTTCTCACGCCCAAAGGACGAATGGGAGTTCTTCCCGCTTACCTTTGCTTTTTCCACTTCTTCTTGAGGTGGTGCTTGATGACTTTATTTACGCCTCCACTTGTCCATTGGGCATGGATGCGGGCGAGGCGTGGCGTTCTTGATGCCGAGCCCTTTACACATACCCCTGAATTTGTCGTTGTCGAACTGCTTGCCATTGTCGATACGATAGTATTCGGAACTCCGAATCTGCAGACTATGTTCTTCCAGACGAAGTCAATTATTTTCTGTTCGGTAATCTTTGCGACAGGCTCGGCCTCGGCCCACTTCGTGAAGTAGTCGACAGCGACGATGGCAAACTTGACTTGTCCTTTTCCGGTTGGCAAAGGGCCGATGATGTCGATCCCCCACTGAGCGAAAGGCCACGGACCGCTCATGGGAGTCATTTCTTCTGCCGGTTGTCGGGGCACGGACGCGAAACGTTGACATTTGTCACATTTTCTAACATATTTTTTGGCATCTTCTTTGAGAGTCGGCCAGAAGTATCCTTGCCGAAGCACCTTTAAAGCCAGGGCTCGGCTGCCAGAATGGTTTCCGCAGATTCCTTCGTGAATTTCCCGGATGACATATTCTGCTTCTTCGGATCGGAGGCACCTGAGATATGGCTGTGAGTACCCCTTTTTATACAGAGTTCCATTCAGAATAACATATCTTGCTGCTCGGAGTCTCAGACGCCTAGCTTCCTGTCTGTCCGAGGGGACCTCCCCTGACTCGAGGTAGCTGAAGATTGGGTCCATCCAGCTCGGACTGTTATCCACCGGATTAACCGTCTTTTCCTCTACTCGATCGATGCTGGGATGCTCAATGAATTCTACCGGAACGATCCGCGGAATTTTTCCCTCTGCGGCTGATGCCAACTTCGCCAAGGCGTCAGCCCATGCATTCTCTGTTCTCGGAATATGGTGAACCGTACAGTTCCAAAACTTCTCGATCAGTTTTCTGGCCTCGTCCAGATAAGCGATCATTCTGTTTTCTTTGGCTTCATAGTCGGCGGAGATATGATTCACGACCAGCTGAGAGTCGCATCGAACTTGGATAGATTGGATTCCGAGGCTGGCAGCCAATCTGAGCCCAGCTAACAGTGCCTCATATTCCGCCTCATTGTTGGAAGCCTTGAAGCCGAGTCGGATGGCATATTGGATAATTGTGGAGTCAGGAGCGATCAAAACGATCCCTGCCCCGGCTCGCTTCGAGTTAGATGATCCATCCACGTAGAGGATCCATCCGGCTTCAGGAATGACTTGAGAGCTGCTTGGGAGGTCAGGCGGAGTTGCCTCATCTTTGTCGTTGATCTGCTCGTCACCCATAACGGTGAATTCCGTAATGAAATCTGCCACCGCTTGGCCTTTCTTCGCCGTCCTCGGCCGGAAAGTAATGTCAAATTTCCCAAGTTCAACCGCCCACTTAGTCAACCGACCCGAGACCTCTGATTTTTGGAGAATCTGCCGGAGGGGGGAGTCAGTTAACACGATGATCGAATGAGCTTGAAAATATGGACGTAATCTCCGAGCCGAGACGACCAGGCCGAGTGTGAGCTTCTCCAGAGCGGGGTATCTTGTTTCCGCTGGCACCAGAGCTTTGCTCACGTAATATACTGGGTGCTGTCTATTCCCTACTTCTTTGATCAGGGCCGAACTGACTGCTGAATCTGAGACTGCGAGGTATAAAAATAAGGGTTCGCCTTCCTCCGGTTTTGATAGCAGAGGCGGTGAGCCCAGATATTGTTTTAGTTGTTGGAAAGCTTGCTCGCACCCGGGTGTCCACTCGGCCTTCTTATGACCCTTCAACTGTTGGAAGAAGGGGAGACATTTATCAGTGGCTCGGGATATGAAGCGTCCGAGTGCTGCTACTCGTCCAGTGAGGCATTGTATATCCTTGACAGTTCGAGGTGAACTCATGTCAAGGAGTGCTTTGATCTTGTCGGGGTTAGCTTCGATGCCTCTCTGACTGACTTGGAATCCGAGGAACCTTCCCGAGCCGACTCCGAAAACGCACTTCGTCGGGTTTAGCTTCATTTGATACTCTCGGAGGACTTCGAAGGTTTCTCCGAGGTCCGCCAAGTGATTGGATGCTTTGACACTTTTCACCAACATGTCATCGACATAAACTTCCATTGTGCGCCCGATCTGCCTTGCGAACATCTGGTTGACTAATCTCTGGTATGTAGCTCCAGCATTTTTCAGGCCAAATGGCATGACCCGGTAACAGTAGAGCCCCATGTCCGTGACAAAGGTAGTCTTCTGCCTGTCGGAGGGATGCATTGCGATCTGATTGTAACCAGAGTAGGCATCCAGGAAGAAAAGTAGCTCGTGTCCTGCAGTACTGTCCACTAGTTGATCGATCCACGGTAATGGAAAACTGTCTTTTGGACATGCTTTGTTCAGGTCTGAATAATCCACGCAAACTCTCCATTTGCCATTTGCCTTCCTAACCAGTACCACGTTTGCGATCCATTCTGGATAATATACTTCTTCAATAAAGTCGACATCCAACAGAACCGAGACCTCTTCCGCAATGGCTCCACACCGCTCGGCATCGAATGGTCTCCTTTTTTGTTTCACAGGCTTATGATTCGGATCCACATTCAACCTATGAATCAAGATGTCTGGAGAGATTCCCGGCATATCCGCGTGAGACCAGGCGAATACGTCTCTGTGTCGTCGCAGGAAATTCAACAGCTCGGAGCGTTGCTCAGGCGTGAGTGATGTTCCGAGCTGGACCATCTTGCTTGGATCGACTTCGTCAAGTGGTACCTTCTCCAAATCTTCAATAGGTTTGTTCTCGGAGGGTCCGCGCGGGTCCAAGATATTGACAGTGAGTGTTTGCTTTGCAGACCCTTTTTGAACCGCGATGGCATAGCATCTCCGAGCCAGGTGATAAGTAGACACGACCGCCCGCATTGCATTGAGGGAGGGCCTACCCATAATCACATTATGCACTGATGGCACGTTAACAACAAGGAAGTCCACCATCAAGGTGACTTGATGTTGCCCCTCTCCCGCAGTCACCGGGAGGGAAATCGCTCCTTCGGAGATCACTTTTTCTCCAGCAAAGCCGTGTAAGGGGGTCTTCACAGGTCTGAGCTGAGACTGTGGAATCCCCATTCTTGCGAAGGCCTCAGAGTAGATCACGTCGGCTGAGCTTCCAGTATCAATGAGAATCCGGTACTACCAAGGCGTCATCGTGTGGGTGTTGGATCCCCCGAGCGTCATCTTCTGTGAAGGTGAGGTTACAGGGACTGACGCGCGGTTCTTTGTTAGGCCGCTCGGCGAGATTGACGTAATGCTCCGGGCTCCTTCGGGAGTGAGCTTTTCGAGCTCTGTTTGAGTCTCCTCCTCCTGATGTACCTCCGAAGATGGTGCGGATCTCCGCAGGTTCTTCGGTCGGATTTTTGGGGCGTTCTCGTGTTCGTTCCTCTTTCCGAGCGGTTTTCTCTTGCTTGGTATACCGACGTAAGTGCCCCTTCCGAATGAGGGATTCAATTTCATCCTTGAGATCTACGCACTCGTCGGTATTGTGGCCATGATCTCGATGGAAGCGACAATACTTGCGTTTGTCGCGGAGCTCTGGGTCTGCCCGCATACAAACAGGCCAATTGAGAAGTTTCTCGCCCCGGATATCCAATAAGATCTGCTCGGCGGTAGTGTTGAGAGGCGTATAGGAACGGAATCTCCCTTCTGGCTTTCTGCTCGGCCGGCGATCGCGAGAAGAATGATCGTCCGAGTTTTTCCTCGGGGCCTGAGGTTCTTCGTTCCTTGGCCTCTTCCCTTTACCATTCGGCTCGGTTATTTGGATACTTTTGCGAGTAGCGGAGAACTCCTCGGCATGGACATATTTCTGGGCTCTAGCGATGAGCTCGGCTAACGTCTTTGCCGGGTTCTTCCCTATGGAAAAGGCGAATCGTCTCTCCCTCAAGCCGCTACACACTGCGGCGAGAGCCATCTTGTCGTCATAGTCTTCCACCTGCAATGCTTCCTCGTTGAATCGAGCGATGTAATCCTTTAAGGATTCTTTCGGTCCTTGTTTGATGGTAAGCAGGTGGGTATTGGCTTTCGACTTCTCTTACCGCTTATGAACCGGGTAAGGAATGACCGAGATAACTCTTCGAACGAACATATGGATCCGTGCTTGAGTTGTCGATACCAATTCCGAGCGGATCCGGCCCGAGTGATCGAGAATCCTCGCACATCATCGCATCGGTTACGGCATCAGATCGCATCCATGAACGGTAAGCTTCCACATGTTCGGATGGGTCGCCGGACCCGAGTCTTGGATGATGGGAGGAATCCGAAATCTCGAGGCATAACTTCGTTCATAATTTCGAGGTGAACGGAGGTTTGGTCTCTTCCATCATGGCTTGAACAAGAAATTTAATTGATGATGGTTGTTGCCGTTGCTTCGTAACATCAAGACTTGATTATTCAGTCCGCGAATCGCGACTCCCGTGGATCCCTATTCTCGCCCACTTCTTCCCGAGTGCTTTCCCGGCTCGCATTCTTCTCTCCCTTCTCCTCTCCAGGGTGTGACGAAGGTCCGTTGGAGCCAGAGCCGAGGTGGCTGGGACGTCCGTCAGGGCCCGAGCCGTCACATTCCTGGTAGGAGCTCGGGGAGGGTTTTGAGCAGACACCGGTGCACGGGTAGATTGTTGCGGAGATGTCCCGTGCCTCGGACTTCTTGTTGCTGAATGGGCTTGAACGGTTGGTCCGACTTCTTCTGGTACTGGACTTCTCCGCTCAGGTTGTTGCTGGGGCTCGCGCTCCTGCCTCATCCGTTGCAACTCATCGCGCAAGGCCTGCACTTCGCCTTGTAAAGCGCGGTATCTGTTGGAACGATTGTGAGAACGCTGAGATGGGCCCGGAGCAGACTCCGCATGAAGCAGTGATGGGGAGCGGGTCTGCTCCGGTTCCGCCACCACAGCTTTCTTCTTTCCTCTAGCCATAACTTTCAAGAACAGGAAACTGACTTTTTTGTATCAGTTCCCACAGACGGCGCCAAAAATGTTGAGGTTAAAATCTGGTCGACCCTCCTCCTCACTTCAAGTACTCCGAACAGACGTTGAACCAGGAATCCTGCACGTAAACCACAAGCAATGGAGACCCTGGCTAAGCCGGGGGACCCTCCGATGCCTAAGTCAGGACAACAGAATCTGGGTCTAAGTTTAGGAGAAGGGTGAATATCGATGTTGCGTACCTTTGCTTATGGGATGGTGTAATATTTATACCTCCTCATTCGCTCGATTTGTGTCCGATCATCTCGGCACAATCAGCGGGATACGTGGGTCGTGGAGATATTGCTCAGAATCCGAAGATCGTGTCCTACGACGTGCGTATCTGCGGGCGAGTTAATAGCGCATTTCTATATATTGCAGTTTCTTCATTTAGCGCGTGGGACCTTTATCCTCTGGGGATACCTCGGCTCTTTGGGACTGAGGACGACGATACTAATCCGAGCTGATGACTGGTTTCATTGAGCCATTCGCTCGGAGTCGATCGTACAACCCAAATGTTCTTTCTTCCGATTGCCCCTGGGAAGAAGCTGATCGAGAATGGGATCTTCGTCCATCCTAACTCATTCTCCTAGTATTACTCCGAGGTTCAGACTCTCCGCTCGGAGTAATGAACAGTCGGTCCTTCTGCTCGTAATCGGCTCGGATCTTCCCATAACAAGAGTGATCTTGACTGAAGTTGGAAATATGGCCAAAGGAGAGGGCTCATCAGTCACTAGACCTCCAGTATTTGACTGCTCAAATTATGCATACTGGAAGGCTAGGATGCACTACTTTCTGAGATTTTTGGATCATGACGTTTGGGATATAGTTGAAAGTGGATATGTGCCACCTACTGAACAAATTGTACTTGATAGTGGCACAACAATCACAAAGCCCAAACCCAAAGAAAAGTGGACAACATTCGACAAAGAAAGGCAAACATCTGAAGCTAAGGCTATGAATGTTATCTACTATACCGTGTCCCAGGATATATTCAATCAGATAAGTATGTGAGGGACATCAAAAGAAGCATGGGATCTACTGGAAACAACCCATGAAGGCACATGCACTGTGAAGCGATCCAAACTTCAACTCCTGACTTCACAGTTCGAAAGTCTCAGAATGGAAGAGCATGAGACATTTATGGAGTTCTTTACAAAACTGAATATCATTTGTAACTCCATGGGTGGATTGGGAGAGAGTCCCGGTACCGAAAATTTGTAGGAAAATTCTAAGATCTCTACTGGAACGGTTTAATCCCAAGGTGACAACAATTGAGGAGTGTAAGAATATAGATGAAATGAAAGTAAAAAAACTAGTAGATTCCCTGCAAACTTTTGAACTACACTTCACTCAACCCCAAAAATCCAAAAACACTGTCCTAAAAACTTCAAAGAAGACTATACATGAGGACAGTAAGAGTAAAAAGGAAGATGAAGATGAGGAAGTGGCTTTACTGGCACAAAGATTCAGAAGATTCTTTCAAAAGAATCGTGGCTGCCCCTCTAGAGGTAAAAAGGTAGATAACAAACCCTCTGCAGACAAATCTGGTAAAAAGACCAAAGAACCACAATGCTACGCCTGTCAAGGGTATGAACACTTATCTACCGAATGTCCAAATAGAAAAACCAAAGGGAAAGCAATGGCCGCCACATGGGATGATACAGAAGAGTCAAACTCAGAATCTGGTGACTTAGAAAGCAATGAAGATTAGAAATCACTGAAGATGCTCATGGTCTCCACTGCTTCGATCATTCCCACTGAATCTGAGAACGAGAAAGAACAGCAAGCCACAAAATCATTTCACTACAAGAAGCACCACTTTTAGCGACGACCATTTTCTTTGCTAAAAGTCAACATTTCGCAGCTAAAAACATTTAGCGACGAAAATTTTCGTTGCTAAAAGACCAATGTACAAGGCTTTTATCAGTGAAAAATTCAAATCGACGCTAAATGAAAGATTTTTAGCGACGAATATTTTCGTCGCTAAAAAAAATTTCATAGACCTTTAGCAGCGAATACTTTCACTGCCAAAAAACTTCAAGACTTTTAGCAGCGAAACTTTTCGCCGCCAAAAAAACTGCCAAAACTTTTAAGCAACGAAAATTTTTACCGCCAGAAAATATCCAGGACTTTTAGCATCGAAAATTTTCGCCGCTAAAAAACTGCCAACACTTTTAGCAGCAAAACCTTTCGCCGCTAAAAAAATTTCCACGACTTTTAGCAGCGAAACCTTTCGCCGCCAAAAAACTGACAATGAGGAATCTGACACTGAAAATGAAGGAGAAGAAAAAGATAAGTTGCAAGATGCTTACAATCAACTCTATATTCATAGCATCAACATTCTTAAGAAACTTGGAATCTCGGAAAACAAGAAGGTACTTCTATAGAAAGATCTGGATAAAACATTGGAGATCAATTCTCATCTAATCGTTGATCTACGGAAATATTATGCAGAAAATGACAAATTGGAAAGAATCAACCTATCCCTGAAAACTGAATCATCTAAACTTACCAAACAAATCGAATTATTAGAAGATAAGAATAGGCATATCAAGAATGAGAATCACACACTCCGCTATGACTTAGAAAAATCAAGAAAATTTACTGAAATAAACTATAAATTCTCTCAGAGTGGTGAAAAGCTTGAAAGGATGTTAGGGATAGGAAGGCCTGGAAAGGATAAAAGTGGCCTAGGGTTTGAAAAAAGTAAGAAGAAAACAGGAAATGCAACACCAAAAATTAAAATCCGGGTATAAACTGATTAGGTTCTTGTGTAGGTCCTTGACCTGTGTGGTCTAAAATCCGGGTGCGTTGTGTGGACCCTTGCTCTATGAAGAGCATAAACATCACAGTTAGGAGTGAACCAGCAAAACTCTGGGTTAGAGGTGAACTGCGTAAAACCTCTGTAAAGATTGAAGGTGAACCTGATTTAAAACCTTAGGTTTGAGGTGAATCCTGGGAAACCTACTTAGTGAAATCCGGTATACTTAAGGGTTGAGTGCGACAGCCGGGAGTGGAGTAGACAAGTAGTCGAATCACTATAAAAATGACTGTGTTTGTGATTGCTTTTCTATATGTGTGATTCATGACAATGCATTCATATATCTGAACACATCTCACACACACACACTCAGTCACATCCAACATAGACTAAGTTACTTATTGTTATATCTTGATTAGTTTGTGATTGGATCCTCTACTTGGCTTGGAAGCTAGTAGAGTTACATTCGAGTAATCCTGATAGTTGCATATCTATAAGGATTAGTGTAATAGGATTTTGAACAAACAAGTAAAAACTATTAAAATTCCTATTCACCCCCTTAAGACATATTGGCATATTCCGACTTCATCTCAAGTGGTTTTCACCGCTATTTCATAAAGACAGACAGAGCAACAAATTACAGTTATCTTAGGTAGAGTGTCTTAATAAGGTATTAGTGAAGTTTGGAATGGACAAGGCTAAACCAGTTAGCACACCCCATGCTACTCACTTCAAGTTTTCTTCAGAGCAATGTTCGATTACAGATAAAGAAAAGCAGGTTATCTCATATGACATATTTGAGTGCAATTGACAATTTGATGTATATCATGATCTTTACATGAATGGATATTTCATATGCAGTTGGTGTTGTGAGCCGATACATGTCAAACCCTAGCTAGTAACATTGGAAAGTAGTGAAATGACTACTTCATTATCTACGAGGTAAAATGGACTGTCTTGAAATTTTAGAAATCAAATGGAAAGCTTGTTGGCTATGTTGATTCACATTATGTAGAAAATTTGAACAATAGAATGTCGACTTCCAGTTACTTGTTTGTATTAGCGGGTGGAGCGGTTAGGAGGCATGCCGATGTTTCAATATGTGGTTGCTTATATATATATATATATATATATATATATATATATATATATATATATATATATATATATATATATGCCGAGTATATGACAGTAATTGAGGCATTCAAGGAAGGTATTTGGTTACATGGAATGATGAACGAACTCGTCTTTCAACAGGAGGCCGCGCCAGTTAATTGTGATAGAGAAAGCACAATCAGTTCGACGAAGAATTTAGTTTACAATTTTATAACTAAATATATTGATGTTCATCATTATTTTATCCGATAGGTGGTTGAGGAAGGCAGTGTTACTCTAAAGAAGATACAAAGGAGTGTGAATTTTGTGGATATACTGACCAAGGTGGTTCCTATAGAGAAGTTCCTATTCTGTTCGACTTCTCTGAGTTTGGCGAAAGGTTGATAAAGACAGTGTGTATTAGAAACGACGACGATAGTGAAGTTATGATGGAGGCAATTAGAAATGGAGCTTGGAGCCATGGTTTGTGACAATTAAAGACATATTGAGATTGTTATCAGATGTCTTAAATTTATCTACAACTACGTCTGTCGATGCCATCGACAGACCACTTGATCCCATCGACAACCCACTCAATCTCATCGAGAAAATCCCGATTTATTCCCTTTCTCGTTGGACTATTTTTGGGTTTAAATTGATATGATCGAAGGTGGCCTCGATCCCATCGAAGAGCATTCGGTGGTTGTCGATCCCATTTTGATGGTTGTTAATCCCATTGATGGAAGCACACGGTTTTGCGGAATTGCAGAAATTTTTTTCTATTCTAGGTGCGACACTATATATGGATGTTATTGCAAGATTATGATAATTATTCTAAGTAACCATAAGCTATTCTAAGGAGGGCTAAACTTGGGGAAGGTGAAAATGAGGATTTTCATATTATTGTAAGTGATTCCATCTCTTTTACTTTTGCTTTTATAGTGATTTACTATCACTTTGTGCAGTGGTCTTTTTCCGCGAGAGTTTTTCCATGTAAAATCATGTGTGGTTTTGTGATTGCTTGTTTACGTTTGCTTAATCTCATGTAATCTAAAGTCGAGGTTTGTTTCCACGGATTCCCAACTAAAGATTTGTATGTGGGCTACCATGCTATGTATTTTCCAGCTAATCATGCATTTGGTGTGCCTATCAAGGATGAACGGACACTACAAAAGTCATTTTGCTCCAAAAATCAGCCAATCCGTACTTGATGAACAGTAGAAATAATTTACATTGATTTTGATGGTCTGGCCCACATGAGTTTTTGGTTTGGACTGATATTTTTATTTGCATGGTAACCACGTGGAGATCAACCTATGCATGGAGAGGACGCTATACACAATAGAACCGGCAACTAATGTTTCCACTTTTTTTTTTTTCCATGGTAAATGGCCATGCTCCCAACAACTCACCGTCTGTAAATTGGTAAATGGCGGGCCCTCGGTTGTCAATGCCGAGCTTGGGTTGGCTTCAGCGGGATTTTGGACTGTTGTACTGGGATATTTAGAATTTTGATTTTTCCTGACCCGAGCCCAGCCAGTTGACAGCCCCAGCCCACTCTGCCAGTGAACTACTTTTGTTTACCACCGTCCCTTTTAGAAAGTAATCCGACAGCTAGAATCGTCTGATGTATATTTATTTTAAGCTATTTCCAATCGATCCTACCGAACCGAGGAATGCGGATTTTGTAGTGAGCGCTCACCACCTATTGTTGTGATGCGGAGATTGTGTGGCCCACCTTGATGTATGGTTTTATCCACACCGACCATCCATTTTACCCGGACGGGGATTTCTTGCGAAAGAAGCTCCTGCGCTGGGATGCTAGGTGGTGCCTGCCTTGATGTTTGTCATAAATCCACTCCGTTAATCTGTTTTATGAGATCATTTTAGGACATTCTATAGAAAATTAGATGGATAAAAAACTTGAGTGGGCCGCATGAGAGGAAACAGTTGTGATTCAGTCACCACCGTTGAAACATTTTTAAGGCAGCAAAAGTTTCCTATCGTGCTAATTTTTCCGTGTTTTCACTTCATCACAGTGGGAATGACCTTATAAACTGTTTGGATGGCATAAAAAAAAATAAAATCAAGGTGGAGCCCTAGAAGGTTTCAACGGTAGAAGACTCGTTCCCCAGTTTTCCCTCTCATATGGCACACTTGAGTCTTGTATCCACATCATTTTCTATAGAATGTCCTCAAATGATCTTGGAAAACAGATGGATGGAATGGATTTATCACAAACATTACAGTGGACCCCACTTAGCATCCCAGCGCAGAACTTCCTGCTAAAGGCTTTTGCAGGAAATCCGCGTCCATTTTACCTGATCATGTTAGGACATGAGACCAAATTGAAGCATCTCCAAGGCTCAAGTGAACTACACCACAGGAAACAGTGAAAATTGAACATCTACACTTGAAGACCTCCTAGAGCCACTGCTTCCTATGATGGTGTCTCAAGCTGGACACAAACCTAGCCAGCCTGAAAGCTCGACTCGAATTGGTTCAAATAGAAGTTCGGACCAAACCATGGGTCAGAGTCAAGCTCAATAGTGATTCAACTTGATTCAGCTCGGCTTGATTGGCTCGTTGATTGTTTGCACTTCTTGTAATGTGATCCACTTGAGCTTCAATTTTGGAATCATGTCTTAAAATGATATGTAAAAATGGATGGCCGGCATGATAATACACATACATGAAGACATGAATAATACATAATACATATACATGAATGCACACTGTTTCTTATGGTTTAGTCCCCTTGAGCTTTGGAATGATTTAATTTATCGTGTCCTAAAATGATATACAAAAATGGATGAATGGTATGGATAATACATATACATGATAGTGGGCCCACAAAGTTTACTCAGTACACTAAACCAGGATTTGAATTTGCTGGTGACCTCAACACCCGCCACGTAGCTGGTGTCATAGACCTGTGGTGTCCACCATGATATATGTATTTTATCCAGCCGTCCATCAAAATTTATAGCCCATTTTATGATATAAGACCAAAAATAAGGAAGAAAACCTCTTATAGACCACAACACAGGATCAAGATTTGTTGGGGGACATATGTTTCGAATCAATATTGTTTTCCTGTGGTGGGACCACCTCAATGTATGTGATGCATATCCACATCACCCATCTATTTTTCCATATCATTTTATGGCATAGCCCAAAAAATGAAGTAGATCCTAATATCAGGTGGGCCATACCACCTGAAACATTGAACCACCGCTATTGAAATCATCATAGTGTCAATATCAACCTGATCCAAAACTTTTGTGGTCCACAAAAATTATTTCATGGTATATGTGACATTATCAGCAATTTGAATGGTGACTAAACATTATGTAGACTCCAGAAAGTTGTAATGATGTCATTCAATGGTCACTATTTCCTGTGGTATGGCTCACCTGAGATTTGGAACTGCTTCATTTTTTAGCCCATGTCCTAAAATGATATGGAAAACGGATGAGCAATGTGGATATACAATACATATGTTGAAGCAGTTTCTGACAGCCCCTCCATTGTTGACCTTCTTATACCTGCACAGGTGCAAAAAGAGACAAAGGAAACCCTGGCTAGTGCAGGGGACTCTCCGATGCCTAAGTCAGGAACGGGGTCTTTTTTGTAGGGTAGGATCTCCAGAAAAGAGACACCAGTCGAATGTCAGGGTTAGAATGTGCGTACTTTTGAAGTTTGGGGATACCTCTATATATATAGGAAAGGGAGTTCGATTGAACGAGGACTCTCCCCGATATCTTGGAGATTCGTCCAAATTTAGGATCCTTAGAGATTACCGGCCTCTGAGATTATCGGGATCCGATCTTATCCCCTAAAGATTTGGGGAGAGATCTTTGGGATTTTAGGGAATTACTCGAATCTGTATCTCAGTTTTAAGTCGGCTCCCATTGGCGGGTGATGACTCGGGAATAAGCAACACCGATCTCCGTAAAAAATCAACATTCACCATCTTCGACCAATAATTGGTCTGAGGGTTCCTGTTCCCTTTAACTGGGCACTAATGGTCCTTGACCTTGTCGCGGGATGTCGCCTGACTTTCAACCAGACGGTGACCGATCTACTCCCGTTTAACGGCCTAGCCATTATTGGGCTATGACCGGGTCATAACTGATCTTTGGTTGGCCTGTGGTCAATCTATAGCCGACCTAGGGTTGATCTATGGTTGACCTATGACCGACCTATGAGTTAGGTCAGATTCAGATATTCGAATGGGGTCGTAGCCGTGTTCTTTGAGTGTCCTTACAGTTGTATCAACCTCCTTGGATGTCGGCCTGTTTCTGGATGTAGATGCCTTATCAGGCTTGGGTTTCTTTAGGCTCGTGTTGGTCCATTCCATAAGCCGACTTATCGACTTGTCCATTTTTTCCCCAACAGTGAGCCCCCCTTACTTCTCGAGTTGACCTACGGAGGTTCGACAAGTAAGCTGGTAGAAGTGTAATGTCCCGGATTTTTGCCAACTTGGCGATAGACGTCCTTAGGTAATGGGTCGATCATAACACCTTACTGACTTCTCAGAACTCAATCCCAAAAGTCTAAAATCCCCTTTCAACCCATTTCCTTCAAAATCTCACCTTTCACCACCTTATTCTTCAAATTTTTCTAAGTACTTTCATATTAGACAATAATCCTAAAGTTTAAGTGATGAAGAACAATACTTAAACTAAAATTTATTATAAATAGTAAATAAATAAATAAAATGAGTTTTTAACCATTAACCTTATGTAATCTGACAAAATAAATAGGTTATTTGAATGGAGCAGCTTCTCCTACCCCAAAATCATATATTGCACGTCGAATAACTCATTTCGGTTTGTAAGATATGCTCATTTTAAAAATCACATGACAGAATCACCACTGCCCATGGTCCAGCGGACTGCGATGCCATCACACCTACCGTGAGGCCTCACGGTCGGGTCCAGCGGGCTGTGGTGGGCTCACGGGTCCCGCGGCCTGCTGCCCTTCCCACATGCGTATAGGGCCCATTTTCTATAGTTTTCGACTAACTTCAAAAAGTCATATCTCCCTCAATATAACTCCGATTTATGAGATTTAAAAGCAAAATTGAAGCTTGATAAGTATAGTTTCATATAAAAATAAGTGAAAAATATAATAAAAATTTTAATATAGTTAAATATAGGTCGTTGTAACAACTATCTGAAAATCATTAGTTTGGACAATTGCTACTTCTAGAATTTTTAGAATTTTTCTAGATCACAAAATCTAATGAAATTTGGTGGAGATAAAGTAAACTCAATGATGAACTACTAGAAATAATTAAAATAATATACTAACTAAAAGTGCCAAAAAAGGATATAGAACTTCCTTAGGGCCTTATTCTGTTGTAATTAGGGCAAAATTTAGTTAAGTATTAAACTAAATAATCGGTGGAATTAGCTTGAACCACTTTCTATACAAACTACAAGACCTAAAATTATTAAAATCACTAATTCAACATTACTTAAAGACCTAGTAGAAATCTCAAAACCCATTTACTCTCGGGAGCACATTGAAACTCCGTATCGGACCGGGACTGCGCATCAAAAGTCCGATTACCATGAAACTATAAGGTTATGACCACCTTATTGGGCTTGACAACCATCGTAAGAATCAAACACGAATAGTATCCAGAAACGCACAACTAGAGCCATGTGTAAAGTGTGTGAGAAACGCGAATATCTTTAGAAAATGAACTCAAACTTAAGTGAATTGGACCATTCGCTTGCGGGTGAAATTTAAGATTTCAGAAGATTAGTTTCTGACCAAACTATACCTGTGGATCAGAAAAATTTTCCTGCACATGTCAATGTACTTGTGGTCCTGATCGGGTAACGATAACCGTCGAACTGAAACAGGTCCTATATGGTCGATCCACAAATCCGATCAGATCGAAATCATAACCTGGCCTAGATCCATGATCAGGGAACCTACTCCATGACGCAACTGAAAATGGACCTCCAGATGTGCTCCGTTTGCCCGAAACGGACGCCTTTTGACTATAACTTAAGTATACCAAGGCCCTGGGGCCATTGACATCACTACTTTGCCTATATAAGGCCCTTAAATCACCCCATTCCTATCCCATACGAATTTTCTCTAACCCTATCAGAGAAGAGAGAAATGAGAGAAAATAATGGAGATCGAAGGGAGACTCTTGGGGTTTGCTGTAATACTTTTGTTCTGTTACTACACACATTGAATCGCCTTTACGTCTAACTACTCAACTCATTTCAACTTCGTTTGGGTAAGAAAATCTTAACCTTAATCTGTTTTAGAAATCCAAAGAGAGGAATTGACGAAATAGCTAACCTATTTTGTGATTCAAGTAGTCGTGCCGTAGACGGGGACGTTGTGTACGAACCGAGTTCGTAACAGGCGTACTGACGAAAGGTGCGGACTATAAACGTTTAGATTATCATTTTCAATTCTTTCAATGTCAACTAATGATTTATGTCTGACTTGATTGCTGTCATATTGTTGTAGATACGCCGATTCCTGTATAATATACATGTATGTACTGTGTTAGATAAAAGATGTATTTCACGTGTTTATTGAAATGTTTAAATGAACTTGAAATTATGATTTGTGCTTAATATGATTTCTAATCTAAGATCCATGTTTGTTGTATGCATTATAACCTATGTTGTGTAGGAAATTGTTAAGGTTCATGTCATAACTAACCTAGTCTATGTATTTGGTATAGTGTAGTCTAAGTGTTTGTTAAATTGTCTATATGAGAAATTGTTGATGATTTGTACTTATTACGAGTATTAAGATAGTATTTTTCATTACCTTGTAGGTATGTATAATTTATTTCATGTAATCATATTTGCCTTTATGAAATTTATGGATAAAATGCAAGTGTTTGTTAACATGTTCAAGGTGTTTGATAAAATGCTCAAATGAAGTATTTACTTGGATTGTTTGTCAAATGCTGAAATGCTTATCACATGTATTTATTTGCTACATCTGAGTGAGATTGGAGTTACCGCGTAGCTCAGGCAATCGGTAACTTTTCCTATTCGGGTGGCTAAATTAGTCACGCCACATTTGGGAAAATCTGATGAATCCGAGTTGTATGAAGATTGTCGACAGTGGTTAGGCCACACGGGGTGCTTACACACTCCACGTCGATTAAATCAACGTGTGCCCGTACCAATCAAACTTTTTTAACAAGCCGATTGGCCCATTGTATGTTCACCATGTATGGACACTACTGTTTGAACTTAAGGTACCCCTTACCAATGTAAAGACCCATTTCAACCATGGTACCACGATCCGCTAAAACTCATGAGCGGAGCATGGTAGTATGGGACACCGTGGTCGAGCTGTCAGCCTACGCTGGGGTGACGAGCCTCCTCGTAGTGTCCATTAAGCAACCTAAACTCGTGAGGGGACACTGTATTTAAGCTGTCGGCTTACACCGACGCATCCTAGCTGCGGTCCCAAAGTCGGTTGGGGGTGAACCGTCTGATTCGGACCCCCTTCGAAAATAGCGCTCCAGTTGGTAGGATGTTGGTGGTGTGACCTTGAGTATAATCAATTGAACTTGCCTATCCATTGCTTTCATTAGGGGTGATGCCCTACAACTTGCCTATCGTATGTGACTAACTAGGATTGATGACCCTAAAAGGATCCCCGCTTGGGTTAATGATATAAAGGGAGGTACCTTAGCTTCCCGAATCTGCTGAATGATTAAGCCCAATAAATTACTTGGCTAACACAACCATGCACCGCATTGCATGTGCTTTGGCGAGGAAGCGCACTTTTAGGGAGTTTGCCATGTGCGACCGTGAGATGAAGTCGCTGAGGGAGTGTAATAGAGGGCATGCATCATTACAGCATATCATCCCTGCATTAATAAGAGTAGTTAGAAATGTTTGTTGTATTGTTTTATCATTACCGCTTAATTGACTTGATAACATGTTAACCTTTACTTTATAGTTCCACTGAATTAGCTACTCATTCCCACCTGGGATGGTGTTTTAGAATACTAACTAGACTCTGGTTTAGATGTAGGTGACGATGGAGTCTATACTATGGAGCGGGCCTATATGAATGAGGAGGGGGAATTCTCCTACGTCCAGCTCTCAGGCGGGTCTATGTAGACCCCGTACTGCTTTGATGGGATCACAGGGATATATGATTTAGTCAAACACTTTACATTCTGACATTTTGTATATTTTGAAATAAAACATGTATGTATTCAACCCTGTTACATTATCATACTTTGGAGTTAGATAACCACTTACTTATCTCAATACATATATTTCAGTTTTCCGCTTGCTGTTTTAGTATAATCCCACTCATGTTAAATGCATTAATATAGACAACATTTAAATATCATTATCTATGTTGCATAAGTGATGCGTTGGATCTTTGGAGTTGAGCTTTACTCAACCCTCGAAATTCAGGGCGTTACATAAAGTTAGGTCAGGTTATACATGGACTAGCTCGAGTCGTGTTGTCATTAATGCCAAGTATGGCACCCAGTACGCTGGTCGAGGCATTGTCAGTCCGTAATTATAACGTGTCGTTTCATGGCTCGAGGTCACGTGGGGCGTCAAGCCATCTTTTCGATGATGGACTAATGAGGTCATGATGCGTGGCATCATACTCGATATTGGAGTCGAGCATCGCATGGGGTCATGCCACGTGTCGAGTCGGGGTAGTCGAGGGGACGTTGTACGGACGGGCATTGATGGGCGTCTGCAATTATTTGCCACGTGGCACGACTATATAAGGGAAGCCGTAATCCTTAGGGCTTATTTGGTTTTCCAAATACCATGGTATTTCGTTGTAAAGAAGTAATAATTACTTATTAATTGTATTTGTAATGATTGTTGGTACTTCTATTGACTACTGTCACACGTTTGTTTTTTACAAAATTTTGGGTGGACTATACATAAAATCACTAGTCGTGTGTTTGGTGTGATGGTGTATTAGATGGTTGATACCGGTTGGTATGTTATGGTGTCCACTACCTCATCTCTATTACAGATGCAAAGGTTGTTTGATTTCCATTGCATTCCCACGTATAAAAATGGATTGTTGTCTCTCCCACATAGTAGACCGGTGGTCAGTGGTCAATGTGTTGTGGGCCCCACTTTCTGTACGTGTTTCATCCATGCTGTTCATCCATATTTTCAAAGCTAGGTTTGAGAAGACAGTATATCTAAACCAACCCTTAAAAAATATTTACAGTTATATATCCGATATGACTTTTAAAATATGATATTTTCGGTTTACCCACTCAAAGCTACCTTTAAGAAGACGGTATATCCAAACAGACACGGTTACTATATGTACAGTGTACATCCAAATAAACTTTTATATGCTATTTGCGGTATACCCACTCAGACTTTCCTTCCGCATTTTCGTTTCTTCCCCCTTTCATCTCCTTGCATCTCTTCTGGATGATCTTCGGCGTCCATTTCTTCTGCCATCAGGACAACGACTTGCCCATTTCCTCTCCGGTAAGCTCCATCTCTCCTTCTTGTCGTTTTTCAATTTTCGAGTAGCTTTACTCGTCGACACCATGTCTAGCTCATTGAGCTCGCGGGAGTGGGCTTTCGATGATGACAGTGGGGTAATGTTGAACCCACCGTCGCTGTTGGTGATGATGTCGGAGTTCGATTTTCGGTTGCTAGCATCGTGGGTGTTGGAACTGTCTCTTGCTTAGAGGCCAACGCTCGTGGCTAGGGTGTTGAATTTGTCCCCATTGCAGAGGATAGCGCCCGCGCCTGGGGTGTCAAACACATCTTTGGCTACGGGCCCGGTGGTTGTGGGGCGCAACCCTTTTGGAGAGGTCAATCTGGAAGAGCCCGATGATGAGGAGGGGCCAAGGGGGTTGGTCCTCTCATCCTTGTTCGAGGAAGAGTTGGCCCGGATCAGGCTCAGATACCATGTCCCCAAGTCTGTGGTCCTCCGGCTTCCTTTGTTGGACCAGCTTCTGGACTGATCTCCAGAGGGGGCTGTTGCGATCTTCTAGGTTGCGCTTTAGTGTGGCCTGTTATTCACAACCCCAAGTGTAGGGTCGCGATGTACTAATAGTCTTGGTAAAACCGAGGTCGAATCCACATGGACTGAACCTTGTACGTAATCTGAGAGTAACTAGAACTAGAACTAGAAGAAGATGTAATCTAAATCAGGAAAACTTAAGAGGATAATTGTAACCTAATTAACTAAAACTTGTAAAATTTAAAGGTGGGAAACTAAGGTGCCAAGATCCACTTGTAACAATTGAAAAGCTACCTTGTATTGATTCAAGGACATAATTAGAATCAGAGTCCTATCTTATCTAGTTGGTAAGAAAAGATTTGTTAGATCTCTGAACTTCTCATAGATCTAATCATCAATAGATAAGAGTGGCGAAGATTTGGAAGTGATTCCATCACCTAACCATGCCCAGGAGATGATGGCAAACAACAACAATTTACCAATCTCATAACCAATCATAAGAGAATTGTGAAAGTTAGGAAGGATTCCGTCACCCTACCATGCCCATGAGACGATGGTGAACAACAGGTCTGCCTAATTTCACAATCTCAAAACATGAAAAGAAGATATTCAAAGCAATTGCAAATCCATTGTAATTTGAGTCACAATAAACCATTGAATATTAAAAATATTCCGTAGTAATCAAACTAGAATCCAAGAGAGTTCAACAGAACATAAATCAAAACAAAACAAACATCCCAATCATGCTACAAGCTTCACCTCTTAGCCCTAGCTAAGAGGTTTAGCAGATCATAGACATGATTTGGCTAGAAAAATCAAAAGAGGAAACAACTAAGGAGAAAGGAAAGGAAAAACTCTCTTTGCCGGCCCACTCCACGCCTTCACGGTTACTCACAATCACCTGTCTCTCTCTATCTCATGTCGTGCTCTCACTTCCAAGGAATGCTCTCTCTCTCTCTCTCTCTCTCTCTCTCTCTCTCTCTCTCTCTCTCTTCTCTTCTCCTTTTTATAGCATGAAATAGGTCGGTGGGTGTCACACCCCAGACTCAGTAACCGGACTCATAAGGAACCCGATGGTTAGTTCTAGCCGCAACAGCCTCCGTAGTACCTCATTCTCAGCTCCTGAGGTAGGTTTCGATCCTGGGATACTATAAGGAGGATTTTCATAATAGTATAATCATTTCTAATATGAGCATACCCTAGATCACAATAAGTACATCTGAGAATAAAAAAGGCCCTCATCATAAAATTCACTAAGAATTTAAACTTTTACAAGCTTTCATAAGGTCCAAAAGGACATACATAAGATAATAGAAGAAGGAGAGAAGAGTTTGTAACACTGGGGTCCTCAAGCTCAACTCTACTCCAAGCTCTGCCACTACGATGCCTGCCTTGGATCTCCTGCATGCATTAATCGTGCATAAGCTTATAGAAGCTTAAAGCATGGTGAAAGTGTGTGACAATGGTGCATAGAAGAATAGTAAGAGGTCCAGGAAGAGACATGCCCAATGACAATATCACTAGCCTTACTAAGACTTATCATGAATACGATGCAATGAGTACTGGGCGCCATACTAAAGCAATGCATGACGGGGCTTATGCAGCTAATGCGAATGCGATGCAAAGTAATGCCAGTGCTCATGAACAATCCACATATCAAGTACATTTCCAATCATAAGGAAATCACCGGGGTCCATTACACTTCACAGGTGACTCGCCACTCTGACCCACCGCAAAAACGAGCGTAAGAGACCTCACTACCCACCTGCGGATAGCCAATCACCAGCAAGGCCTGATGGTAGTGGACCCATTTACAAGCTGGTTAGACTCAGCCTAGTAATGCCTCCTTACATCAGGCGAGTAAGGCCATACCCCTACCCAACCGACTACACGAAAGTGAGAGTCACGGCCTAACGGTATAAGGCCCTCGTACACTCATAGTTTCTACTTGGTTAATGGCGTTAGGGCAGATCCTTTGTACCATGGAAGTATTGGGATTTCACTCATGGGCATCCTATGCACCCGATATGCTTAAGTAATATTTTCGGTGTCACACATACGACCATTTATGAATGTCCCTATGGAGGCAGGGCCCTAGTAAAGCAAGGGAGGTATAATTATGAAATGTGATGCCAATGCATGAGTCATACATACAGATCATGCACAAGCTTCAAGCACTCAATGTGCACAAGGGGAGAAACTCCATCCCTCTATGACCACCATACAATACAATCAATTCACACAGATGATGCATATAGGTCACAATGATGTAAGTGCGCTACCTGTAGAATATATTCTTCATTCCCAAGGAAGGACAAGGTCTAGATACATAGATAGGTACTCTAAGGAGAAGTGAAGTCCTCTAGTGGGGGCCCAATACTTTGGGATAACCCACAAGCTAAGAGAGTCATAAAACCTCAAGGAGGAAAATGGTCCTAATAAGGTCCAAGGTGGGCCTTCAACCACCTATGAGGACCCTATGGGCCTACCTTAGGGCCACCAAGGAGGACATCCAACCTCAATTGGGTCCCAAAAGGTAGCCCACTATGCATATAAAGTAAAGTCCAAGGCCCAAGTAATCTATGGCCTAGTGGGCCATACACTAAGCCCAACACATAGGCAACATGGTGGGCCCTCAAGCAAGGTTTGGGCACAACCATAAAGATCATGAGTCCACTCATTGTAGTGGGCCTAATGGGCAGCCCATCATTCCAACATATGGGTGATCCTTATATTTAAAACAAGTAAGTTGGGCCTCACATCTCTGCCCAAGTATGAGTTTATTTTAATGGACAAGCAAGGGCCTAATTACTTGAGTATTGGCCCATAAAACCCATCACAATGGTATGATAATATTGGCCCTAAGGGTCCAATGGGCCTATCAAAAGTTTCAAGACAATGGGCCTAAGAAAACCCAACAATTAACTAAAAAGATTAGTCCAATACAAACTCAATTGGATTGGGCCTTAAATATGCATTAATTAAGCCTAAGAAAATCTAATTAAAATGGGCAAGATATATGTAATAATGTCCCCAAATTTGGTGGACCATGCTGCCCTAAAACATCCATTTATGGGCAGTAACCATAGGCCTATTGTTGAATTTCCAGCCCACCCACAATCTGGCATTGCTGGAAATTCAAAAATTAATTAAATTATATGTTTAATTTAGTTCCTTGTGACCCATACATGTCATGGGGGGGGGGGGGGAGTGAATTTAACACATAAATCAAATGGGCCATGTTGCTGGACTGGACGTCCAATAGCAGCCCAATGGGCTGGGCGTCCCATGGTGGGCAGCCTTATGGGTCTGGCTAATTGGCCCAAAACTCACCCAAATGGACCCTAAAAATGAAAACTACAGAGAGAGGTGGCTATGTCCCACATGGACCAAGATAGGATGGAAGGTGGGACAATAAAACTCATCAAGGTGGGCCCACAAAGTGACCTAGATGGCCAGCCAAGGCTGGACACCCTAGCCTGGGCGTCTTAGTCTGATGGGCCACTCCAAGCTGTACCAAGGTCGGTACAGGGGCTCGATGGCCATGAAAATTTGTAAGGTGGTACTTCCATGGGTGAGACACACCTCCACAAAATTTCACAATTTTTAGATAGCTAGAAATATTTTAATTAATTTAGAGAAAATAATCTGTCTAGAAAATCTGTCTAACCTGGACGTCCCAACGTGGTGGGCTGGTCTAGCCCTTGTCACGGTGTGCACAGGGGTCCATTGGCCCCAAAAATTGGTAGGTGGGTATTAGAACCATACCTCCACAAAATTTCATGATTTTTGGAATAACAAAAGTATTTAATTCAATTTTAAGAACACTAGCTGTCCAGAAAATCTGTTTAGTGCAGATTTTTGACAGGCCCTGATCTGAGCTTCCAATGGGGTGGATTAAAGGCCTCTAAAAATTAGGAAAAAATAGTTTTTATGTCCCCTCATATGTGTACCATAGGCTGGGGTCCACACAAGTGGCCCAACAATGCAAAAATTAATTTATAATCTAGGATTTTTAAACTGTCATGTTGCTGGAACAGTGCAGAGAATCCAGACTGTCCACCTCACTTGGGCCACACCTTTAGGACCTCAATCAAGGTCAGATGGGGCTAAAATTTGGGGGACATCAAGATGAGATCCCCACCTTTCAGAAAAGTATATTTGATGGGTATGAATAGTCCCCCAAATAGTCCCAAAATCTGGTCCAAAACCAACCAGAAACTATCTAGAAAATTCTGGACAACAACATGTACTTGGATTAGATTAATTATATAACTTAAATAAAAAGGTAAATACATTAATAGAGGATGGTGTGGCCTTCCTTAGTGGGCCCCAAAAATGTCCAGGTCATAATCTGAATCCAACGCACCTTGTATGCAACATTAAGGTAGCAAGTAGGACACCTAAAATCAAATAATGGGCAGTTTGGGCATCCCACCTTGCTGAAATTTCTGGACATCCCAGGCCTACCAAATGGGCCACACACATCAGGAAATAAAATGAGGGAAAATATAGATAGAAGGACAATCCGATCATAAGGAAAGGGCTCCATCACTATTGAGCCCTCCCAAGATCAATCACACCAACACATCATACATAGATTTACATTTACAATATGGATCTTGCATATGCATGGCCTATAATCAAATTGTATGGTGGGGATGCCATCCCCACCATGGTTATAAGGTCTAGATGACCCAAACATGATATAATATGAAAGGAAACTACCATGATGGTGCCCATAGAGAAAGGCCCCATACATGCATAAGGTGGGCCATTAGGCCACAACCATGGGATTATGTGTGATCTCCACCATTAATTAGTGGGTCCTACACTTCCCTCATGAAAGAAAGAAAAAATGTAAGCTATAGAAATAACATTTTTACATCTAGAGGAGCACCCACCTCAAAGATCTCCACCAAAACTCCAACTCTAGGCTTCTAAGGCTCCAAGCACGCAAGATTGAAGGGGTGAGATGTGATTTTGATAGATGGATGGGGAGAGAAATGGGAGATGAGGGGCTGAAATGTTGGAAGCTTGCAAGAGGGAGGGGAGAGGGAGAGATAGAGAGAATGAGAAGAAAGAGAGGGGGAGAGAGAGTTGTAGGAGAGTTATCATTGCTCTCTCCACCTAGGTTAGAAAAAACCATCATACCCTATGGTGATACAAACAATGTTGCTAGGGTAGGGTAGGTTTGGGTGGTGTAGGTAGTGTTAGCAGTGTAAGATATGGATGTTTAGGTGGTGTGTGTAGTGTGTGTTGGAACTTGTGCAAAAAGGGAGTAGAGGCCACATGCACTACTCCTAGGTGGGCCACATGATCATGATCAAGGGCTATAAAATGAGACGTACATAACTTATGATCTATACATCGGATAGACGCACAAGACACGTCATTGGAACCGCGGCAACGATGCGAACAAGATCACATAGGTCTCGGGTCGATCTAAGTTAGATCTATGTGACCGGACTTAAGGATGACCACAAACATAATTCGAGGGTCGCGGGTCATCGAAATTCGACCGATAGGTACCTACACACACATGTACACATAAGAACTCGGGTTGGGTCTTATAGTAGGAGTTTTCGGAGCTAGCTGCATGCGCAGCGAAAGAGCGAAAGAGCTACATTTAAACTAGTTTTCGAGACGGTGAACGTCTCGATCTCTTGATTCAGACTTCATGGTGGGGGTCAAGGCCTCCTTTCTGAACTTTTGGACAGTTTGGATCTTGCATCCGACCGTGTACCTGATCGGACAATGGGCCACGGAGGACTGGATGTCCGGATGCACATAAACCTTACACACCTTGTGTTGAGATGCTCGGTGGGCCCCACAGTGATGTTTTCGGAGAAATCCACCCCGTCCATTAGATTCCTGTAGCGATTTCAGGTGGGACGGGGTAGTTTTGGTCGAGTTTGGTGCGGCCCACTATATCAAATTTTTCTGCCGTTCATCCTACATTTTTCAGGGATCCACGTGTGTATACGTGCATGGGTCCAAGAAGACACCTTGGCTAGGGTCATGGCCACTCCTCCGGGCGAATGGACGGTCCAGATCATCTGAATAGACAATCATGGTGGCCCACATCAGCACCCCACACGGATAGCGTACGGATGCTGGTGGAATGAAAACGAGATTTCCATTTTAAAGAAGGAGAGCTTGGGTCAGCGTGCGCTGACCCGTCTCTTGATTCTGGTGCAAGGCTGGTGCACTTACACACTGTGCACACACCACTCAAGGTGGGGTCCTCTATGATGTTCATGATGAATCTGTTCCGTCCATCCCTTTCGTCATCTAATTTAAGGGGTTGAGATCAAAATTGAGGCATATCCAGATATCAGGTGGGCCCTAGATCAGTGTTTTGTGGGATGATCTGTCCGTTGGGCCATTTCCACAAGGATCCAATGACTGAATTTCGACGTGTATGGTTAATTTATAGTCCTCAGGCCAGATATAAAGTTTTTAGCCAAACGGATGGTGGGAACTCTGTGATCTTGTATTCAGGAAGACTTTCAGGCCTTTTTAACTTCAATTATTTGATTTTCTCGGATCTTTAGTGTATAAATTCTTCGATCTCGATCCCTTAAGATCCGTCTCTTGCCTTGGTGATTTGTGAGCATCAAATCCATGCCTTTAGTACCCTTTTTCAGTCCAAGCTCCTAAATTCATCTTGCAACATAAACACGATTATAATAGGACATTAAACATTATCATGTTTGTAAAATCAAGCAATAACTGGGGTCTAATATGTAATATTTGACCCTCAACACCTGCAGCTTCCTCTGCAAGGAATAGTTAGGCGTCTACTAGCTCACCTTGGCTTGGCCCTAGGACAGATGATCCCAAATGGGTGGAGGGATTTGTTCGGCTGTGCGATCCTATGGGCGGAGTTAGACCAGCCCGAGCTATTTGTGGATGAGTTCCTCCACTTGTACCAGTTGAAACCGAGTCATCTTCAGCCTGGCTGGTTTTACTTCTCCACTTGGCAGAATACTGGTGGGGCCCTTATTATCGACCCTCTGTCCTCCAACAAAATTAGAGAGATAAATGGTTCTGGGCCTCTGGATGCTAGAAGACAGCTGAGCCAGAATTGACTCCCATTGCTCCCTAAGCTTTCTCCTATCCAGGTCAGCATTTTCGCTATATAGTTGTGCTTTAATTAGTCGGTATTTCTAATATCTGACCTTTGTTGCATGTGTCTTTTGTTATAGTCGTACCCAAACATCCTCCTCTGATTAGTAGTGGATCATTAGCTCAAATCCATGATTTACGGGCGCTCGAGGAAGGGAAGAGGTCTTGGAGAGTACTTCTTCAGCCTGAGCTACTCCTCAAAATGGGCTTGGACTCTACTCTTACCGGTAAGAGCTTTGGTAAGATCTTCATCCGAGCTTCATGACTTAGAAATCTTCAAGAAATTTTCTGACATGTTGCTCGTATCATCACAGAGATGCCTAAAGCTCGGCCCATCCTCCATTCTCCTTCCAAGGTTCGCGCGCCACCTTGAGATGAAATGGTGGCACCTAAGAAGAAGAAACAAAAGACCTCCTTTAAGGCCAAGGGGAAGGTCGGCCCTTCTTGTTCGGTCGTCTTAGAGGACGAGGAAGTGGGCATGGAGGTAGAAACCTCCTCTAGAGTGGCGGGAACAGTTGTTGTAACGCCCTGAATTTCGAGGGTCGAGCTAAGCTCTACTCTCGAGATCCAGCACATCCCTTATGCAACATGGATAATGATGTTCGGATTTCATCCATATTAATGAGTTAAACATGAGTGAGATTATACTAAAATAGCATATCATACTTCGGATATAATTAAACTTAGTAAGCGGAAGTTTGAAGCATATATATATTTTAAGGATGTAAGTGTTTCACAACCTTCAGAGTATAAGTATGTAATCGGGCTAAATATATACATGTATCATTTCAAAATATACAAAATGTGAAAATTTAAGGTGTCCAACTAAGCCAAGTATCTTAGTATTCCCTGCGTATCAGCACGGGGTCTACATAGACTCATCCAAGAGCTGAATGTAGGAGAACTCCTCCTCATCCATAAAGTCCCGCTCCGTTGCATAGACTTTATCATCACTTACATTTAAACTAGAGTCTGGTTGGTGTTTTAAAACACCGTCCTAGGGTGGGAGTGAGTGATTAGCTCAGTGGTACTATAGGGCAAAGTTTAACATGTTATCAAGTCAATCAAACAGTAATGATAAAGTAACATAACAATCACTTCCTAACTACACTTGTTAATGAAGGAATGGAGTGCAAGTAATGATGTATGCCCTCGCATGAAAGCTCCTCAACAAGCGACTTCGACAACCAATTTCGCATATGACATCACTGCCTCCTGTGCGACTTCTATGCCTTTAAAGCACGTCCTAACTAATGCAGTACAATACATGGTTATGTTAGCCCAGTAGTTAATTAAGCTTATTCATATAGCAGATTTGGGAAGCTAAGGTACCTCCCTTTATATCATTGACCTGATCCGAAGGATCTATCTAGGTTCGTCACTCTTAGTCATCCACATACGATAGGCAAGTTGTAGGGTCATCACTCCCAATGAAAAATAGTCGATAGGAAAATTCAAAAGCTTATACTCGCGGTCACTACGGGGTGGCTAATTACCTCGGCATAGGCCGACAGCTCGAACACGATGTCTCATACCACCATGCCTGGCTCACGAGTCTGAGTTGCTCACTGGTCACTACGGGGAGGCTCGTCACCCAGCGTAGGCTGACAACTCGAACACGGTGTCCTATACCACCTTACCCAGCTCATGAGTCTTAGCAGATCGTGGTACCATGCTTAAAGTGGGCCTTTACATTGGTGAGGGGCACCTTAGTTCAAGCAATAATGTCCATACATGGTAAACACACAATAGGCTGATTCGTTTGTTAGGCAAGTTTAATTGGTACGGACATACACTAACTTAATCGACATGGAGCGTATAAGCACCCCTCATGGCCTAACCACTGTCGATAGAGCTGTACACAAGCAGACTAAGGTTTGAGTACTCGCTTGACTTGACTCAAAATACTCGACTCGTACTCAACTTGTGTGATTTTGAGCCAAGTACGAGCGGGTTTATAAGGCTCGTTTAGAAAATGAGTAGAGTACGAGTTGAGAAGTACTCAACTCCGTACTCAAGTTGGTACTCAACTCTTACTCGACTCGTGTACTTGGTATATATACCTCGCTTAAAAAAAAACCCTAATCGTCTGGGTCATTTTCAAACAGCGCCCGTTCAAAAACGAAAACCCCATTCCCTCCCTCCCTCCCTCCCTCCCCCCCCTCTCTCTCTCTCCTCCCTCTCCTAGCGACCGGTCGGCCGTCCCTCTTCTTTCCTCTCTCTCTCACTCCTCCCCTGTCCCCTGTCTGGTCGTCCCTCTTCTTCCCTCTCTCTCTCTCTCTCATCCCTGTGGCCTATTCGGTACCCTGCACCGCTGCATGTAGAGGGTGGAGATACTCATCCATCGTCCCTACCCTGCACGCTCGTCCCTGCCCTACTCGTCCATGGTCCCTACCCTACACGCTCCTCCCAAACCCTACTCGTCTGTCGTTCCTGCCTTACATGCTCGTCCCTGCCCTACTCATCTGTAAAGAGTATGAGTCCCTAACCCCTATCCATACTTTCTTTTTCTTTTTATTATTGTATGCCTAATGTGATTCAAATCTGCCCAATTTTTTTCCATGAGAAGGGCCCACAATCTGTCCATTTTGGACACAAGGATGGCCTTAAATCTGTTCAATTTCTGCTCGTACTCGAACTCGCCTCAAAAACTCGGACTCGACTTGACTCATTTACTACTTGTACTCGGCTCGTACTCGGGCGAGTAGAGTACGAGCAGGGAGTCCATGCTCATTTGCTGAGTAGAGTCGAGTACGACCAACACTCAGGCGTTAAGAGCCGAGTACGAGTAGGGCGATACTCGACTCAACTCGACTCGTATACAGCTCTAACTGTCGATAATCGTCGTGCGACCTGGATTCATCAAGTATACCCAATGTGTTGAGACTAAATCGGCCACCCGAACAGAAGCTGTTACCGATTGCCTGGGTTAGGTTGTAGCCCCAATCTTACTTAGATGTAGCAGTTAAATACATGTGATAATCAATTAAGCATTTAACAAACAATCCAAGTGAAATCCTCATTTGAGCATTTCATCAAGCACCTTGATCATGTTACCAAATGCTAGCATTTCTTCAATCATTTGCATAGAGGTAAATATAATTTCATGAAAGAAACTATACACATGTATAAGGCAAGAAAGAATCCTATCTTAGCACTCATAATACATACAAATCATCAACAATTTCTCATTTAGACAATTCATCAAATACGTAGACTAGGTTAGTTACAACATATATTTTAGCAAATCCTTACACAGAGAGGTCAACATGCATATGACAACGATGAATCCTAGATTAGTAGTCATGGCGAGCATAAATCATGTTTACATGTTCATTCAAACATTTCAACAAACACATGGGATGCATCTTTCGTTCAACATAGTTCATACATGTATATAATATCGAAAACATCGTATCTAAGACAATATGGCAGCAATCAAGTCAGATATAAACCATTAACTGACATTGAAAGCATTGACAACCATAACCTAAACGTTTATAGTCCACACTTTTCGTCGGAATACTCGATTCGGACTTGGTTCGAATTTTACGTTCCTGAAAATGGAACGTTGAGCACGTAAACAACGAAATAGGTTAGCTAGTTTGTCGATTACTTAATTTGGATCTTTACAATGATACTAGGGTTAGGTTTTCTTACCCAAATTATAGCCGAAACAGATTGTGTAGTGTAACAGGGAGGTGGTTCGGTGCGTGGAGTTGTGGGAGAGAATCACAGCAACGATCTCCTGAGATCCTTCTTCTCTCCTTCCTCATTTATCTTCTTTTCTCTCTCTCCCTTAGGGTTTTGGGAAAATTCGTATAAGAGGGGTGGGGTGATATAAGGGCTATTTATAAGCCCAGAAGTGATGCAAGTGGCCCCAGGGCCACTATGCACATGGGTTATACCCTTTGGGTAGCTGTTTTTGACAAACAGGGCTCACAGGGAGGCCCACTACTCACGTCATAGGGTAAGTTCCCTGACGATGGATCTATGCCAGGATGTGATTTCAGTGCGGTCAGATAAGCTGATCATCGTGGAGGACCTGTGTCAGATCAACGGTCATAATTAATCAATCGGGGTCATAGTTATACGGATATGTGCAGGAAAATTTCCTTTTTCCAAGGGTGAAGTTTGGTCAGAAACTAACGGTTTGAAATCCTCAATTTTGTGTATGAGTGAATGGCCCAATTCACTTAAGTTTCATTACATTTTCTAAAGATATTCGTGTTTCTCACACACTTCACTCAGGGCTCAAGTTGTGCGGTTCTGGACACTGTCTAGGTTTGATTTTCGCGATGGTTGTCAAGTCCAGTAGAACGGACATAATCATATAGTTTCGCAGTCATCGGATTCTCGACGTGCGTTCTAGGTCTGATAAGGGGTTTCAATGTACTCCTGGGAGCGACAGGCTCTTGGGATTTTTCCTAGGTCTTTATGTAGTGTTGAGTCAATAATATTAATGGTTTTAGGCCTTCCTGTTCGTGGAAAGGGTGGTCTGAGCTAAATCCACTGATTATTTAGTTTAGTAGTTAATTAGTTTCCGTCTAAGTTACGACAGGATATAGTCCTTAGGTGGTTTTGTCTGAGGTGGTACTCGGGTCCTTGTACAAATTTTTTCGAGATGTTATAGTTGCTCCTGAAAGCGTTGCTCCTGTAGGGAGTATGCCGCCTTATTCGACTCTCCCATGAACACGCTCCTCGGGCACGCGTTGACGACTCTTCTTGGGGTAAGTATCTCATCTGAAGCTTACAAGGAGTATGCCACCTTGTTTGGCTCTCCCATGGACACGCTCCTCGTGCATGTGTCGATGACTCTTCTTGGGGTAAGTATCTCATCTGAAGCTGATTCAAATTTCATTTTTCTTATGGTTGCTCATCTTCACCTCTTTTTTTTCTTTTTTTTTTTTGTAGTTCTCCCCTTGCGTGTTGAGGGCGCATCGAGTTTGCTCAGATGTAGACTCGGGTAGAGGTGGCTGAGCAACAAGTGGCTCATTCTGAAGTTGATCTGCACGCTGTGAAGATGACTCTTGAGGCATCTTTTGTTGAGAAGGCCAAGGTAGTTGGGCGGCTGGAGAAAGCTAAGGGCTTGCATGATGAGTGTCACACTCGGCTTGTCGAGATCGAGGCGAAGCTGGAGAGGCTGAGGAAGGAGACCAAGGTTGTGATCGACCAAGCTCGGAAGGAAGCTGTCTAGGAGTTCGAAACATCTCAGGCATTTTTGAACGAGAGGGATAATCTCTTCCGCCAAGGTTACATGAGTGTGTGAAGGCGATGAAGGATGCCTTCCCAGAGCTTGACCTCTCCACATTTGATGAGCCAGAGTTGAGTTCTGATGGGTTGGGCAATGAGGTGGCTCCCGAGTCACCTTTTGAGGTTTGATGCTCAGCTTTTACAGAGTAGAATTTCCTCCATCTTGCTCAACCTTACCCTTTTTTAGCTTCAAGCACACTTCACCCGAGCTTTTTTGGTTTTCAATACTTAGCCATTCATAGATTGGTGTACATGTATTTTTCTAGGATATTACTAATGTAATCATGCCCTTTGGGTCTTTATCAATGAAAATACTGCTTTGTCTTGAATTCCGTATTTCTAGACTAAGTAGGACATTTTTTTTACTTCATATGAGTGTGTCAGACTGAGCCTAAGTTGTAGCTCAGTGTCAGTTGGCTATTGTGCAGAGAATTGCTGAATCTATCCAAACTAGATAGTTCAGACGTAGTTCAATTATTGATCGGATTTAGGTCGATCATTGATCGGATCAAGATTGCTTACTGGTTAACCCTTGGTCCGCAGTTGATCAAATCGATATTGCCCAGTCGTTAGATTTTAGTCGGGAATGGAGTGGATAATCATACTGACACTTTATTAACATAACTCAGGATTGAATAATACATAATGAATGTCGTACCGACCAATTTAGGGGTAATAGATCTTCAAATGTTCAACATTACAAGGGTGGGGGAGCAGTTGTCCAACTAAGTCCTCTAGTCGATATGAACTAGGTCAGCCCGTGCTTGAAACCACATAGGACCCCTCCCAGTTCGGACCTAAGGTTCCTGACATCTCTTTGGTATTCTTGAACATCCTCTGAAGAACTAACACTCTGGCTCAAAATCTTCCGATCTTCACCCATGTATTATAGAGGCGTGATACCTGTTGTTGGCGAACGATAGTCCAAATCTGAGTTAGTTCCCTTTGCTCTTCGAGGAGGTCGAGATTGAGGGCCATAAGATAATATTGGCTTGTTCGTCGAATGAGTCTGTTCGGGCTATATGCAATCCAATTTCTATGGGAGTGACTGTATCTTCTCCATATGCTAAGGTGAAAGGGGTCTCTCCGGTAGCTGTTCGGGCAGTAGTTCGGTATGCCCAAAGGACTTTAGGGAGTTCTTCGACCCACACTCCTTTGACATCCTTAAGCTTGGTACGAAGATGATACTTAATGATCTTATTAATTGCTTCGACCTCTTTACGTGGTTGTCGTACGTGGTAAAGAGTAGACATTGCGAATTTCGAGGTTCTTACATATTTCCTGGTACTATTTGTTATTGAACTACTTCCCATTATTGGAGACGATAGTCTGAGCGATCTTGAACCTGTATATGGTATTTTTCCAAACGAAGTCCGTGATCTTTTGCTCGGTTATCTTTGCTAACAGTTCTGCTTCTGTCCATTTGGTGAAATAGTCGACAGCCACGACGGCGAACTTGGTCTAACCTTTACCCATGGGGAGTGGACCGATAATATTGATTCCCCACTGGGCAAATGGCCATGGCTTGACCATTGGATAAGCTCTTCTGAGGGTTTTCGAGGTATACTAGCGAAATTTGACATTTATCGCATCTCTAGATGAGCTTCCGTGCATCATGCTGGATGGTCGGCCAGCAGTAACCCTATCGAAGGACCTTGTGTGCTAGAGCACGTCCCCAAGAGTGATTCCCGCATATTCCTTTGTGGATCTTCCATAGGATATATTCTGCTTCTTCTGGTCAGATGCGTCTTAGGTAAGGAAGGTAGAATCCTTTTTATAGAGTATACCATTGGGTAAGGTATATCAGGCAACCTTGATCTTCATTCACCGTGCTTCCATTTGATCTTTGTGCAACTCGCCTTTCTCAAAGTATTTGACGATCGGATCCATCTAGGTTGACTCTGAGCTAATCGAAAGCATAGTGGTGAGCTTGGCTTTATTGATGCTCAATCTAGCTAGGAATTCGATCGAGATGGACCTCAGGATTTGATCTTCATATGTTGTAGTGAGTTTTGCCAACATGTTATCTTTTGAGTTCTCGGTATGCGGAATCAGGGTGACACAACATTTCTGAAACTTGCCGATTAATTCTTTAGCTCTTTGGAGATAGGCTTTCATGCATTCCTTCTTATCTTGATAGGTGTCAGCTATTTGGTTAAGGACCAATTTTGAGTCGCTATAAACTTCAAGGTATTGAGCCCCCATGTTTGCTGCCAATTTGAGTCTGACAAACAAGGCCTCGTATTCCGTAGTATTATTAGAGGCTTGAAATTCAAATCTCAAGGCATATTGTATGCACGTATGGTCAGGAGTCTCCAGGACTATTCCGGCCCCGCTTGCCTTAGAATTGGATGAGCCATCAATGTAGAGCATCCATTTGGCAGGATCGGGTACTGCTTGGGCGTCAGATGATTCAGGGGCGAGTTCCGACCTAAGTAGGTTAGTTGTAGTTCGGTCAGTGGTCGAATTTTGCTCGAGAAAACATGTTAGCTCAACAATAAAGTCAGCCATTGCCTGACCCTTGATTGCAGCCTGTGGTTGGTATTTTATGTCGAACTCGCTTAATTCAATCGCCCACTTGGTCAACCGACCCAAGTCTTCGGGTTTTTAGAGGAGTTGACATAGTGGGTGGTCGAATAGAATGATGATTGTGTGAGCTTGAAAATACGGCCGCAGGTGTCGGGAAGAGATTACCAATGCCAGAGCTAGCTTTTCCAATGTGGGGTATCTTGTCTCTGTAGGGACCAAAGCTTTACTAACGTAGTAAACTGGGAACTGTTTCCCCTCATGCTCTCAAATCAACGCCAAGCTAACTACTACATCATATACGGCCAAGTATAGAAACAAAGTCTCTCCTAGCTCGGGTTTAGAGAGTAAGGGCGGCGATCCTAGGTATTATTTGAGCCACTGGAAGGTTGCCTCACACTCTTTGGTCCAGTCTACTATCTGTCTCCCCTTCAACTGTTTGAAGAAGGGGAGACACTTGTCCGTAGCTCGGGAGACAAAGCGGTTGAGGGCCGCTATTCTTTCAGTGAGCTTCTGTATGTCTTTGATCATCTTTGGTGATTGCATGTCGAGCATGGCCTTAATTTTTTTTAAAATTTACCTTGACTCCTCGCCAGCTAACAAAAAACTGAGAAATTTTCCCAAACTAATGCCAAAAGCACACTTACTCGGATTTAATTTTATTTGGTATTTGCGAAGGATGAGGAACATTTCTTTCGAGTTAGCTACATGGTTGTAGCCATGACGCTTTTGACGAGCATGTCATCGACATAGACTTCCATAGTTCGTCTTATTTGTTAAGCGAACATCTTGTTGAACAACCGCTGATAGGTCGCTCCTGCGTTTTTCAAACCAAAGATCATCACATGGTAACAATCAAGACCTTTGTCAGTGACAAAGGTGGTTTTAGATTTATTATTAGAATGCATTACAATCTGATTGTATCCTGAATATGCATCCATGAAGCTAAGCAATTCATGACCTGTTGTACTATTGATCAACTGATCGATTCTAGGAAGAGAGAAGTTATCCTTAGGATAGGCTTTGTTCAGATTTATGTAGTTTACACAAACCTTCCACTTCCCGTTAGCTTTTTTGACCCACCCAATCCGGGTAGTACACTTCTTCGATGAAACCTACTTTAAGGAGCTTGTTGGACTCTTCCTTAATTACGGTATACCTTTCAGGACCAAGGGCACATCACTTTTGTCAAATTGTTCGGGAGAATGGGTCGATGTTCAGTCATGAGTGATGACGTCGGGATCAATTCCAGGCATGTCCTCGTGGGACTATGCAAAAATGTCGACATAGCACCGGAAGAGGGCGACCATCTTATCACGTAGTGGCGATGTTAAGGACGACCCTATTTATACAGTCTTAGATGGATTGGACTCATCAATGGGATCAAAATGAGGTCTTTCATGGGTCCGCCCCTCTCTTAAGACTCTTCACATGGATCCAGAGATTCGATGGTCATAGCTTCACGCGAGGCTGTCAGTGCCATCGCGTATTATTGTTGAGCATCATTTTGATTGCTTTTAACGATCCCAACACCTTTCTTGGTTGGGAATTTCATTGCCAAGTGGTAAGTTGATACCACAACTCGCAGGAGGTACAACAATGGTCGTCTAAGGATGGCGCTGTAGACAGTTGGTTGGTCGACCATGAGGAAATCGACCATCATGGTGGTTTGATTCTGTCCCTCTCCGGTCGAGATGGGGAGCTGGATGGCTCCTTCAGGCATGACCTGTCTGCCCAAAAAACTGACTAGTGAAGTTCTAACAGGTCTGAGTAGAGATCGACCAACTCCCATTTTGTCGAAGGCTTGAACGAAGAGCACATCCACTGATGATCCTATGTCGACAAGGATCCGAAACACTTTTCGATTGGTGATGGTTAAAGTGATTACCAGTGCATCATCGTGGGGGAGGTGGATACCTCGGGTGTCCTCTTTAGTGAAGACTATGTTGTATTTCTCCATCCTTTACTCTTTCGAAGGTTGACCGAAGAGCAGAACTTCTTCCTCCGGATGACTAATACTCCTAGCTAATGTGTGCTTTTCGAGCATTATTTTAGTCGCCTCCTCCTCCGTGGCCTCCAAAGATAGTACAAATTTCCCTAGTTGGCTGAGGTTGTTCCTCAGCAGCCTTGATTCGATCTCCTCTGTTGTCAACATAGTCCCCGAGATGACCGTTGCGAATGAGAAATACAACATAGTCTTTAGTGAAGACTATGTTGTATTTCTCCATCCTTTACTCTTTCGAAGGTTGACTGAAGAGCAAAACTTCTTCCTCCAGATGACTAATACTCCTAGCTAGTGTGTGCTTTTCGAGCATTATTTGAGTCGCCTCCTCCTCTATGGCCTCCAAAGATAGTACGGATTTCCCTAGTTGGCTGATTGTTGATTGGTTGTTCCTCAGCAGCCTTGATTCGATCTCCTCTGTTATCGGCGTAGTCCCTGAGATGACCGTTGCAAATGAGTGACTCGATTTCTTGCTTGAGGTCGAAGCAGTCGCTCGTATTATACCCATGATCTCCGTGGAAGAGGCTGTATCTGTTTTTGGTTCTTTTGTCGATGTTAGATTTCATCTTATTCAGCCAATGGAGAGGATGCTTATCCTTGATCTCCATCAAGACTTGTTCAAGCATCTTGGTTAGAGGAGTGTAAGTGTAACGCCCTGAATTTTGAGATTCGAGCAAGGCTCGACTCCCAAGATTTTGAACATCACTTATGTCCTATGAAAGATAGTGTTCTGATTTCTTCCATGTTGATTGATTAAGCATGCATGAAATTTTACTAAACGACGTATCATACTCCAGATTTAATGAAGTTAAGCAAGTGCAGAACATGTCTATGTAAGTATGCAGATATTTCACAAAATTTCTTCCAAAGTATGAGTACGTGACCGGGTTCAATATGTACATGTATAATTTCAAAATGAACAAAATGTGGTAATGTAAATGTGTTCAAGTAAGCCCAGATGCCCAGTGTTCCCTGTATAATGGTACGTGGCCTACATCGCCCCCCCCCCGAGAGTTGGAAGTAGGAGAATTCTTCCTCTTCATCCAAGAAGTCCTGCTTCAATGCATAGACACCGTCCGTACTTGCATCTACATCAGCGTCCTAGAGTGGGAGTGAGTGATCAACTCAGTGGTTCTATAAGGCAAAAGTTACACATATTATCAAGTCAATCAAAACAGTAGTGATAAGGCAATCATAACAACCACTTCCTAACTATTCTTTTTAATGCAGGAATGGAGTATAAGTAATGATGCATGCGCTCACCTATCAATGCTCCCTCAACACATGACTCTGACCGCTTATTTCACATATAACAACATTTACTCAAATGTGCAACTCCGACGCCTTTTTGCCACATTCTAACTAATGCAATGTGATGCATGGTCATGTTAGCCAAGTGATTAATTATGCTCATTCATACAGTACGTTTGGGAAGCTAGAGTATCTCCCTTTTTAATATTAACCCAAATCGAACATTAGGCATTGGACAACTGCAGTGGTTCTACTCCTATGTTTTGAATCCATCTAGGTTCGTCACTCCTAAATAAACACATACGACAGGCAAGTTGCAAGAAGTTGTACTCGTGGTCACTACGGGGAGGCTCGTCACCTCAGCGTAGGCCGACAGCACGAACACAGTGTCTCATACCACCATGCCCGGCTCACGAGTCTTGAAGATCGTGGTAGCATGGTTAAAGGTGGATTCTTACATTGGTGAGGGGTACCTTAGATTCAAACAGTCTCATCCATACATGGTAAACGCACAATAGGTTAACCGGTTTGTTAGGCAATCTCGAATGGTATGGGCGCATGTTAACTTAATTGACATGGAGCGCATAAGTGCCCCTCGTGGCCTAGCCACTGTCTACAGTCGTCGTACGACTTGTATTCATCGAGTTTACCCAAGGTGGCTTAACTAATTCGGCCACCCAAACATTGACGTTTATCGATTGCTTGGACTACGATTGTAGCCCCAATCCTATCCAAATGCTGCTAACAACTATATGTAATATCCATCTCAGTATTCAACAAACAATCCAAGTGGATTTCTCATTTGGGCATTTCATTAAACACATAGACCATGTTAACTACAACTTGCATTTTATCAATTGATTACATAGAGGAAAATATACATATGCATAAGACAATAAAGAATCCTATCTTAATACTCGTAGTAAATACAAATCATCAACAATTTATCAAACACATAGACTACGTTAGTTACAACTTACATTTTATCAATTCATTACACAGAGAAGTCCATATGCATATGACAACAACGAATCCTAGGTTAACAATCATGGCAAGCACCAATCATCATCTATTCCTCATTTAGACATTTCATCAACCACATAGCCTACGTGGTCTATCAGTTGCAATTCATTGATTTATTTCATAGAGTGTTAGGCATGTTGAAGACAATACGATTTCTTGCAGTCACAATCATAGCATACATAAATCATTAGTTGCTTAAAAGCATTGATAAACTGCAACCTAAGCATTTATAATACGTACCTTCTGGTAACACGCCTGATTTAGACTCGGTTCTAAGATCACATTTCCAAAAATGAAACGTCGGACACGTTAACGATTAAATGGGTTAGCCAGGTTGGAGAAGAGCCATTCGGTGGATTTACATCACTATTAGGGTTGGTATTTCTTACCCTAAGTTGTAGCCAGAAGAGTTTGGGTAGTGAAAAGTAACAGTGATTAGGCACGTGGATCCATAGGAGAAGATTTCCCACAGTTACAGCGATCTCCCAAACTTCTTCTTCTCTATTTTCTCTTTTCTCTTCTCTCTCTATCTCTAGGGTTTATGAAATTCGTATATAGGGGAGAGAGGGTGAGTTGAGAGCTATTTGTAGCCCTAGATGGGGTGCAAATGACCCCAGGGCCTTCTTATACTATGTTTATACCCTGTGGGCGGCCGTTTCTGACAAATAGGGCTCTTAGGGAGTCCCACAGCTCATCTACGTCATAGGGTACACTTTCTTACAATGGATCTACACCAGGACATGATTTCGGTGTGATTGGATAAGCCGATTGACCGTGGAGAGTCTGTGTTAGATCAACGGTCATACGTTTCCAATCGGGGCCACGATTATATGGATATGTGCAGGAAAATTTTCTTTCTCCATGTGTGAAGTTTAGACACAAACCAATGGTCCGAAATCCTCAACTTTGCGTGAGAGGAAACGACCCAATTCACTTAAGTTTCAGTTCATTTTCTTAAGGTCTTTGTGTTTCCCATGCACTTAACTCATGTCTCATGTTGGGCATTTCTGAACACTATCTGGGCTTGGTTCCCGCGAGGGTTGTCAAGCCCAGCAGGACGGACATCGTCCTGTAATTCTAGTCTCATCGGACTCCTGACGTGTGGTCTAGGTCCGTTACAGAGTTTCAATGTACTCCTAAGAGTGACGGGCCCTTGGGATTTCTTCTAGGTCTTAAGATAACATTGAGCCAGTGGTATTCCTGATTCTAGGCGTTCCCATTTGTGAAATGGTGGCCCAAGCTTAATCCACCGATTATTTAGCACTTAACTAAATCCCTTCTAAATTATAGAACCGGGTGTGGTCCTTGGACTGTTCCGCCTGAGGTTATAATCGGGTCTTTATACGGATTTTTTCGTGACGTTACAGTAAGTTTTGAACTTACAGTCAAGTCATTTGTTCAATTTTCGGTTGTCTCGAGATCGATCATCCTTTCTCTTTTTACTGGTTGAACTGGGCTCGACCTTTGTTAGGTCTTTAGCTGGAGTCTTACTTTGGGTGGCATCACTACAAGAAAAGCCACTTTTACCAACGAAAATTTTCGTAGCAAAAGTCTTAATTTCGTAGGCAAAACGTTTTACCCGCGAAAATTTTCGTTGGCAAATTTCTCGCTAAAAGTCCGAGGGGAAAACCTTTTACCCACGAAAAAAATTTTCATTAGCAAAGGTAAGACTTTTGTCAACGAAATTTTTCGTTGGTAAAACCTTTTACCAACACTAATTTTCGTAGGTAAAAATATTGACAAAACTTTTTACCTACCAATATTTTCGTAGGTAAAAATATTTACAAGCGAATATTTTCGTAGCTAAAAATATTTACAAAACTTTTACCCACCAAGATTTTCGTAGCTAAAAAGTATTACAAGACTTTTACCTTCGAATATATTCGTAGCAAAATACTTAGAAAACTTTTGTCTACGAACATTTTTGTAGTTAAAAATATTTACAAAACTTTTACCTACCAAGATTTCCGTAGCTAAAAAGTATTACAAGACTTTTACCCACGAATATATTCGTAGCTAAAAATATTTTAAAAACTTTTACCTAAGAACTTTTTTGTAGGTAAAAATACTTATAGAACTTTTACCTACGAAAAATTGCGTAGGTAAAAACATGGATGAGACTTTTACCTACAAAAAGTTTCTTAGGTTGAGACTTTTTACCTACGAAAATATTCGTAGGTAAAAGTTCTTTTTTTTTTTCAATTTCCCAGCACAAAATTCTTGATATAGACCTAATATACACCTGTTACAATATATTTGATCATATTCTTCCTGATATACACCTGTTATGTAATATATTTCATCATATTCTAACTTAGGCATAAGTCTAATGAAGGCCATAGAAAATAAGACAAAAATGTGATGCTGGCCTGAGAAATTTGTTTAGGGACAACCTTACGTGTTTAAGGCGTGTTTACAATTTATCAATCTCCTTATTAATGGGAACCAATACAACAATTAGTAACTGTACCTTCACTTATACCTGTGATCAAGTTTTGACTCATCTGTCAACCAAGTGAATCTGCATTCCTAGTTTTCAAAAAATTTGTCAAAAGCCTATTCTAGCCATATGTTTAAAGTAAATGCTTAAAGTAGTGCTGGGTACGGAGGTTTTGATATCATTACCTCAACCAAGGGCTTTTTACCATGGAGCAACATATTAACACTCCTTTCAGTCTGCATAGAATAAAAGAATAATATAAGATGCATAGAATAAAAGAATCATATAAGACGCAAGGATTATCACCCATGATCATGTCTCGAAATATTCTGAACAAATGTGTGCAATGAGCCAATGACAAACATATAACATGAGTTCTTTTACTTTTAGATAGGAAAAGATCTATATCTAGAGCTAATAATTCATAGATAGAGTGCAAATGAATGAAATGTAAATAGAGTACATAGATGCTGAGAATATCAAAGTTTGAAGGCATGTTTTCTTTATGGGCTACACAACTGTATTTTCTACCATTTGCTTCAAATGGTGGAGAAGACTGATCCACTGTACATGCGGCATGAATGGATGTCACTCTAGGCCATCCAAATTGTGGTCCCAATTGTTGACATACTCGATGCGTGACCCAATATTTCCTTTCCCTCATTTCAATCAGAAAATGGAAGGTTGGAGGAGATTTTCTCTCAAGAATGCTTTTCTGACAACCTCTAGCACGGGCTTCATCATCTCCAAGAGTAACAATCTCAACTCCCCAACCTGGATATAAATTGACTCAAGTCAAATTGAATAAATTGTAGAAATCATTGTCTCAAGCTTGTGCCCAAAAGCTATATTCATTGAACAAATCCAACATCCGACTTGATACAAGTGTGTGCATAATCGAATGGCTCATCACCAATCCCCAAACGAGGTTTCTCACCTGTCGGATGTTCAAATTCCATTGCTGACTCGGGTCCAATCCCAGATTTGCTCTTTGTTTTTGTGCCGCCATAGACAAAACTCCCAACTATTAAATGTACAAGACCAATAACCATCTGGTTTTGTTAAAAAATATAAGCACTTCTCTAATCAATGCTAAAGATCCACATTTTTCAATAATATAGTTACTATTCATATAAAAATGCTCCAAATAACCAAACTGCATCAAAATGTGATTAACCATTGCCTTGATAACCAAGTTGCATTAAAATGTGATGTGTCGATCTGTGCATGTGTTATATAACTACAGCATGTGTTTTTCCTGACTTCAATGTGTTCAACACGCATGATCCTTGTTAGCATCACCCACCTATAACCAAAAATAAAAACTCGCACTGCTCTGTTTACTCTGCTTCTCTTTCTTTCAAGCCCTTTAAAAATCCCCAAAACCATTTTCATTGCTTAAAATCTTCAACAACCAAAAAAAAAAATAATAATAAAAAAAAAAAATAGCTTTTTTTGTCTCTTATTCCTCTTTTCTTCTTAAAAACTCCAAAACATTATAAGAACCAAAACCAACATTCCAATAATGGCTTTGAAAAACCAAAGAAAGAAATCCAAAAAAAAAAAAAATCCCAAACAAATGGAAAATACAAATTAAACAAACTTTTTTTCCGAAAAGAAACAGAGATCCCACATGAGAAAAAAAGAAAAAAAAGCAAATCCAACCCCAAAAAGAATTAGAGAAAAAGAAAAAGCAACCTACACATATATGGTGTTTGGATGAGCAAGTAGCTTTGAGAACATAATCAAGACTCAACGAATAGCTTCCTACAACGAATATCATCATACGTAAAAGTTATGCAAAGAAAATTGAAGAACTAAAAATATAGAAAAAGATAAGGATGAGATGTCATAAGAGAGAGAGAGAGAGAGAGAGAGAGAGAGAGAGAGAGAGAGAGAGAGAATACTTCAGAGCACATGCTCATCTTCTCAATTATAAACTCGAAAAACTAAGCAAAATCTGCATTATCTAAAAACCAAATAAACATCCAACAATTCATGGGTGAAGTGAATGCTTCCCCATACTTTTGTTCAAATATTAATCTTTCCCGCTCTTTCTTTAGATCCATAGGTGCCTCAAACTTGTTGGACACCATAGCTTGAACAAAATCAACAATACATAGCCTCCAAAACAGATAGTATTCGCTATCAACTTTCTTTTAGAAAGTTTTAAATCTCAAGTTTGTAACAATGGAGTAAAATGCAAAATATGGCATGGACATTTCAAACATGAGAATTATCTTCAAATTACCCCACATTATGATCCCAACCATTGAATGAGTGGGCCTTTCTAAAACTTGTTGTCCAACTATTTTTGGGCACTCGAAACATCCAACCAATAAGATATTACAATGTGTGACCCATAGATTGGTAGATTTGGAAAAGCCAAACAAATGCACCAAATGGACAAAAGATAGCTTATGTGTTCAATGTCTTGTGCATCTATTTTTATTTTTCATGTTGGGAAAACACTACTTTTGCAATTGGTGCAATATTTGAATGGAAAGTTCTGTTCTCACACCTTACGTTATATTGGTACATGTGGTTGTATGTTGTTGCGAAGGCTCTACCCATGTGTGGGCTTAGCAAACTTCACCTAGAAAATATGCCCAGGTCCAAGAATCAGTTGGTGTCAAACTAGGTGAGCTAAATGTATGCTAAAGAAATGGATAGTCAACATTTAATCTATATATATGGCTTATCAAATGATAAGAGTTAGACTAACTTGAATTTTGGGTAGGGAAGGCGGGATTGTGACTGCACCTGCACTGTTGGGCAACTTTGATCATGGACCTATGTAAACTCCCCGGTGAAGCATTGTGGACCTCCTCCCGAGCCTACACTCTAAATAACTGTTTCACTTTGAATGAGCATATTACATCCAAACATAGATAAAGTATTAATACATCTCAAGCATTACATAAACAACTTATTGTATTGAAGTACTAACATTAGTAGCCAAACCAAACCACAAAAAAAAAAAAAAAAAAAAAAAAAAAAACACACACACACAAATGCCTATCCTTAAAGCATTATTCCACTTTTCAGGCTAAAAATTCAAATAAGGGTGCCTAAAAGCCCATCCTTGTAGTGTTTTGCCTACTTTTCAAGATAAAAATCATGGTAAAGCCACAGGAGTTATTCTTGAGGCATTTTGCTCTCTATTCAAGTTAAAATTCTGGCAAGGGCATGTAAATGCCTATCCTTGAGGCATTTAACCCACTGCTCAGATAAAAAATTTATGTAAGGGAACCTAAGTGCCCATCCTTGATGAAAATGTCACATCTTTTCAAGATAAAAATCATGTAAGAGAAGATAAATGCATTTCCTTGATGCATTTTCGTCACTTTTCATGCTAAAAATCAATATGCCGATGTAAATTTGTATCCTTGTGGCATATTCCCACTTGTCAAGGTAAAATTGGAGTAAACGCACCTAAATGCCTATCCAAGAGGCATTTTCCTTCTCTTAAAGCTAAAAATAAATGTAATGGCACCCAAATGCCCATCCTTGAGGCATTTTGCCCTCGATTTCAAATTTAAAAATCCATGTAAGGTCACCTAAATATCACAGCAGTATCGCCAGCACATGGATCTTAAAAATTACAGACTCAGCCACTGAAAATTTGGCCATATGATCTACACATTGGGTCTCACGTGATGGACGCATGGAATGTCCTACACATGCGAGGTTGGCAAGTGTTTGCACGTAGAAGTCCCTGTGGGTCTATCAAACATATGAGATTTGAGTTGAAAAAAGAAAAAGATCTTTCAAAGTCGAGAAAATGTACTAATACACATACCGAAGATAAATATCGAAAATGCGTTTTCCAACACTTTCCCAAGTTTGTGAATCTGAAATTCAGTATTGCGAATTTCGATTTACAGATGTAGTTCCCGCTTTTCGAGCCCCGCACCATAATATCTCAAATCCCGGTGATAGCCTTGTGTATTGGAACAACCCCGAGTCTATTGTATTCGAAATTCTTCTTGAGTGTACCTATAATATCTGTTGTTGTTGCCTTCACTAAACCTTCCAACATTGCCGACGGCCCACTTCTCTGTCTTGGCCACATTATAGGATGCTTTGGGCCCGAGTTGCATTGTCCGCTTCATACTGTCAGTAGTTGTCATTGTGGGCCCACCACACCCGATCGCAAATGAAGAATCTATAGATCAATGGAACAAGAGACAATGATCAGTGTATATATAGCATATTTGATGGATTGTTCATATGCAGTGGTACGACGATCTTTGGGTCATGATCAGATGGTGGGGCTCATTGCCTCATCGTATGATCGTCATTAGATCATGATCTGTGTCACTTTTTCAATGAACATGGAAGATCCAATACGAAAATGAAACATGGATCTCATTAAACCGAAACTTAATATGATTACATAACACTAGCATTGATGGTCTAACATGGACCCTATAATGGGTGGGCCATAACCAAATGACAACACCATTTAGATGATCCTAATCATTTGATCGAAAGATGCTTTAATAAAAATGTCCTCCATTTGAGCAACTAGGATCATCAAACTGGAGTTATTTTGAGGCCATTGCCATCTATAGTGAGTAATAGATGATGATCTATGTGGTGGGTACAACTGATACATGGCTTGGATGTCATACATATTGCATGTAGAGGTGCAACAAACCTCGATTACTTTCAAGTGTTTTATCATTACTATAGTTAAACCACATACATCCAAAGAAACAATAAGAATAGAAGCTCCCACATTTTATAGGACAGTGATCTCCGCCACGGGTCCCACTGTATCGTGTAGATGTTGCAAATGTGGATGAGATCTAAATCATTCGGTCAGCTGTTGTGGTAGTGAATGGGGCATAGACCAAACAACACATTGATTGGATGATATAAAACAACTAACTTTTTTTTTTTTTGGAAACATGATGAACAAATATGGATGGAAAATGGATAACTCCAATGCACCTAAGGGCATAGGAACACTACCCCATTTTATTTTTATGTATATATAGAGAAAATAAGAAGAAGAAGATAATCCATTGATAGAAATGGAAAGAATGGCTTACGGATTGGAGGATTCCGATGGCATGGAAAGCTTTACTGAAGACAATTTAAGCACATGTAAAGGGATATTACTAACTTGTAGATATCTCATACGACATGATATTACTCACTGACCTATGACCAATAGTTCCCGCCATGGTATTCCAAATCGGTTACGTAACGGCCGTAACGGCTAAGCATAACGGTAACGCATACCACGCGTTATGGTCGAACGGCCGTAACGGCCGTTACTAAAAAATGCGTAAACGCCCGTAACGGTAGAAACATAGTAACGCCTCGAAGGGCAAATATCCAGAAATGCATTTTTCAAAAAAAAAGCCGTAACGGCCGATACGGGTCAGAACTGGCCGTTATGATCATAATAATGGTGGTGGCCGTTACGCCCGTTACTGCTACAACACCTTGTTCCCGCTACTATCGGTTGTAAAGTCAAACAAGTAGAAGGGCAAATATCACCTATAACTTATCTATAGTATAGAGTTAGTCATGTCATAACACTGTCAATATCGCATGTTGCATTGCGAGAATGTATAAAATGCACCTAATGAAATGGGATATAGTTAAAAATTGGGGCACATATATTGGTGATCCTGGAAGAACTGACTTTGAAGAGGCTTCAAATCTATGCCGAGTGAATATGTTGCCACAAGAAGAAGCATTAACAAAGATACTCTTTCTTATCATGAACTGTAACACAAGCCAGCAGCCAAATGATCAGTGGTATCACATTCACAAGTAGCTTGGGAGTTAATGTGGCCTGTTAGCACTTAAATGAAAGACAAAAATGCTAAGTAGGATACATTATTCAGCCGAATCATATCACCACTAGTCATAAACAGGTATTTAGACCACCATATTGAAATGAGGTTGCCAGATGTGGGAAATTAGGGAAAATTGACATCCAAGGAGTTGCCTTTCCTCAGACCTTAACCGTTAAACAATCTGTATTAAGACATTGAGAAGGTCAAGGATTTCTGCAAAGGCATCAAGTACCTTCCAGGGGATGACAATCCTCTTGCTAGCCCCAAAAGAACACCATTGAGGGTGTATCCCTTGATGATTGAACCATAACCCTGTGAGACAGAAAGGTGCATCTCAAACACATCTAAAATGACTTGGACTAAGCCACTGTAATCATTTCCTCAAGGGTGCCTATGTGGAGAAGTAAAACCAGCCAACAAGAATGGCATTAAACACTCTCATAACTGATGGATCCTGGGTTGTTTTTGCTGGAAAACAGTCAACCTTATAAGTAGGAAACAACATTTAAAAAAAAAAAAAAAAAAAAAAACAAAAAAACAAAACAAGAAAAAAGCCCATGCCATAGCAATGTGTCTCCACAAAAGCGTAACTAATTTTTCCCCAACTTTTTGTAGCCAAAGTAGATATCTTAGGGAAGCAAGGAAGGTAGCAGGCTAGTAGTTCTATTGTTCACCTCCCATCTTTGTACAACTAACAAGGTAAAGTTCATAAGCATATGCCACATCAAAGAAATGATCAGGTTTCTATTTAGCCATAACCACCAAGAATGGTGAATGAACATAGATCATAGTAGACATTTATCATATTGTTTGATGTTTGATTTAGACATTTCAAAATCCAAAAATATAATCTGAACTTGCCACTCCAAAGACACAGATTACCACAATTGATTCTTTCTGCAACTAGAAAGCAGTGAATTACTTCAATGCAAAATTCAAATTACCCAAATAAATAGGTCAAGGATCCAAAACAATCAAAATCTAGGAAGATAAATTAGCAAAAGAGTAATCGCAAGTCTTTACTAGTGCTTTGGAACTGGCAAATCCTAACAATTGATGAATAAATGCCCTTTCGCTTTTCTCACCAACAAAAGAGTAACTCGCAAGTCTTTAATAGTATTTGTGTTTTCATAAATCTAGTTTGCCAACTGCCAAAGGGTTACATGCCAAAACAAGGTACTGCATTAGCATCAATTGCACGAAATAAGGTACTGCAGCAAGGAACAAATAGAAATTGGGTTACATGCCAAATTCTTGAAGTAGTGTTAAGGGGACACAAAGAAAGACTTTGATGCATACATCATATCTACCCATCCACTAGGTAAATTTATTAACATTAGCCCTTGGGACCAAAAATCGGCCCAAACCAAACTTTAGGCAGTGAAACCCAATGGACGGGGAATGATATCATATACACATGCAGGACCAAAAATCCATGCCAAATGCCGCAAAACCAATACCCATCAAGGCAATCGAGTCATAACGAGGTGGAATTAATCAAATATAATATGCAGGACCAACGACATGAAAACTTTGAAAACCAAAACTTTTATCCAGAATCAACAAAAAAAATAAAAAAATCAAGTGAATTGAATTGCAGCAAATATTTAGTTTAATCAAGAAGAAATGAGAAAAACTAATGATCTTTTCTAGTATTCATAAGGGGAAATAAGCCCTCAACTTGCAATCACGTTTCATTTGAGTCCAACTTAAGAGGAACAGGACTACAATTTGGAGCTCAACCCTCGATAGGAAGGCTAACTACAATCTCTTTATCTCCACTTTATTACACAACAGAATTGCAATCCAATTTAAAATTGCATCCAAACGCACCCTGAAGAACTAGAAACAACGTGTAATGTATAATCTTCACCAAATGCTCAAAATCAAAACCTACTATGTGCAGAATCTACAGGCAACACTACAACCATTTAAAAATAATCTCATGCAAAATCTTGCCTAATGCTCTGAAAATCATGTGAACCCCTGCAAGAGCCAATGAACTCACATCCACATTCTTTAGAAAATGCTAACAATCAAAATCCATATGCAGAATCAACACAAAAACACTCCAATTACAATACAGAATCAACATAAAAACACTCCACACTTACATGCCCCACATGCTCATCATGGGCTTGTGCAGGCCCTTCTTTACCTACAACCCACATATAAAATCAAAGAATTTCACTTGCAAACGTAAACAAAGAAAAAGAAGAGTAAAGTTTGAATGATTTTCTCTGATAATCGAGATCTTCGGTCGAGAATCGGAGAAGATTCGCAAAAGATAAGGAAATCAATAAATAGAAAATGAGAAATCGCTCACCTTTCCAAGTCCGTTGAGATGGCGAGAGAGAGAAACTGCTAGGGCTTTGAAAATGGGATGGTTGAGAGAGAGGGAGGGAGGGAGGGAGGGAAGGAGGGAGAGGGTTTTGGGCGTAAAGAGGGAGAGTCGGTTTTGGACGGAGAGAGAGAGAGAGAGAGAGAGAGAGAGAGAGAGAGAGAGAGAGAGGCCGTATGTATGTTTGGGCGCGCGGCTCTATTTTGAGCGCGCGCTCAATTATTTTGGGCGCGGATTGGCTAGCCACATGGGGCACACAATGATGTATATGGTTTATCCATTCCATCCATTCATTTTTATCAATAAATTCAGGGAATGATCCAAAAAATGAAGTACATTGAAGGCTCAATGGACCACATCATAGGTATCATGTGTGATTTAATATCTATTGTTTCCTACCGTGTGGTCCACCTTAGATTTTGATCTACCTCGTTTATGTGATATAGTATTAAAATGATATGCAAAAATTGAAAGATGGTGCAAGTAAAACACATAGATCTTGGTGGGGCCCACAGACGACCAACCACTGGACACCTGGCTACTTGCGTCACTAGCTAAACCACGTCCAAATTGGCACATTTACCACACACCACCGATGTTGCTGGTGTGTTCTGTGGGTCCCATATGAGGTATGTGTTATATCCAAACCGTCTCTCCACTTGGAGGGCCGAAAAATAAGACAGATCCAAAGATCAAGTGGACCACGCTATAAAAGGCAGTGGGAGAATGAATGTTTACCATTGAAACTCTTTCGAGGGTCACAAAAGTTTTGGATCAAAATAATTTTTTGTTTTTCCGCTTCATCCAGGTATGTGTGATATTATTAACAGATTGGATGGAAAGTAAATGTTATGGTGGGCCCTACGGATGTTTTGATGGGGAGAATCATTGTCCACTGCTATGGGTTGTGTGGTCCAATTGAGCTTAGGATATGAATCACTTTTGGGCTCATATTATAAAATGATCTCTAAAATCATTTTTAGTTATTCCATGTCTGTATTAACTTATGACAAGTTGGATCTCAAATAAACATGTGGTGGGCCCTAAAAAGGTTTCATCGGTTGGTGTCACTATCCTACTCTTTTCCATGGTGTAGTTCACTTGAAATTTAGATCTACCCCATCAATCAGATGCAACATTCATGGCGGGCCACAAGATTAAAATATAAAGTTAATCCATGACTTGGGTGGGCCACACCACATACTATAGTTGAGAGGGGTTACCCTCCCATTAAAACATTCATAATCATATATTGGGCCCACCTTTTCCTTGTGTTGCTTTGTTTGATAAAATTCCAATGAGCAACAAACATGTCAGGTGTTTGATGAAATTCCTGAAATAAATATTTGTAAGTATATTATCCAATGAGCAATAAGCATGTCATGTGTTTGATGAAATTTCTGAAAAAGATGTTTATTTATAATATCGCTCAATGGCATTCTTCAAGGATTTGGGACCCTATAATTCTTCAAACTGAACTGCATAAAGAATGTCAATGGCAGATGGCACTCACCAACCATTCCTTATGACCCTGGTAACCTTTCTGGTTGAGCCTCATCACATCGATAACCATGCCAGTGCCAGATTTTGTTGCTGAAACCTTGCTGCTTGAACCACTTAGATCATTTCCAACTTTGTTAACATACTTCGATTTGACACCTACACAAACCAAGAACAGTAATATAAAGCATGATCAAAATCTCAACTTCAATAACAATGAGTTAAAAAAGGTCACACTTGTGAGTCGAGTCGGGTCTAGTTTTCGAGTCAACCTCACTTGGCCGAACATCAAGTCGAGTCGAATTTTTGGGTTTTTGAACCATGAGTAATACCACTGGCACTGGTCATAATCTAATCACTACAAAAAATTTTGAAACAAAACCCAAAAAAAAAAAAAAAACCTGAAATGAACGAATTACATTAAGTTCATTGCTTATAAGAGGGTGGAGTATCTGAAAAGGTTTGAACTTTCTTACATGCATTGTGAGTGTTCCTGGATTGTTGTCTTCTTACCCATGCATAAGTAAAATCGGTTTCTTGATTTTGTTAGTTGACACAAAGGGGCTCATCTCAACATAAGTAAAATTGGTTTCTTGATTCCAATCCATTAGATGTACAACCCATTTTGGGATGAAAGCCAAAAAGCAAGTTGCTCTGTGATTTGGAGCCAAGTGTGACTTTTGATAACTAAAAAAGAAAAGAAAAGAAAAAAGAAAGAGGATTTGTTGCCTGCTAATAATGACACAAGAAAAGGAGATGTACCTGTCTTCTCAAGGGGACAGAATACAACAACCTCATATCCAATCATATCATGGCTGCCTCCTACAACAATGTCAACAAAAAAAAGAAATTAGCTATTTGCCACTAGCTACCCAAGATTTATAACAACACACATGTACACATGACTTCATGCCAGGTATGGCTAAATTGAAGCATTAGACACCATGTCCGTCTTTGACACCAAAACAGCAATATCTAAGAAGTCTTAAAATGAATGTTAGCTTCAGAAATAGTTTTTGGCCAATTAAAAACCAATTTTAGAAGAGGGGAAGGGAAGCTCGTTGAATGAATCAGTCTCTTTGGTCGTAGCTCAATCAATTGCTCTGGATGTTTGGTTACTGGAAAATGGGCTAGAGTCAAGAGCTGAAGTTGCAGAAGCGCACATTTCAGCGCCTGAGATTGAGAAAGCCGAAGAAGCTGAAGTTATAGATGCACCCATCTCTCTTGTAGTTGTAGCTAAGAAGTAGGATACTGTGGGCGATGCTTCAAATGTAGGCATTACTGTGTTACATGAGAAACAACAGATAGTGCCGTAAATCGTGTAGTCAGAAAGAGGAGCAGTTGCAGTTGAGGGAAACGGGTTTTAGGAAGATGGCGTTCTCAGTCACAAGAATCCAAGTGCTGGAACTAAGGTTACTGAATCAATTTTAGCTAAAGTTATTGTTATGGATGTTTGTTTGCTAGAAAATGGGCAAAATCAGGGGAGTGAAGTCGTGGAGATGCATGTTGAAGCAGATGTCTCTTTGTTCAATGAGAAGCAGAAATCTGTGGGCAATGCTACGGATGCAGGCATTGCTTTGTCAGAGTAGAAGCAGCATACAGGACCAGAATCAGTAGCTGGTGAAGGAGAGCAAGTTGTGGCTGAGGAGAATGAAATTCATGAAGATGTTGTTGCATGCCACGAGAATCTGAGTGCTTCAATTTTGGGTTCAACTCCTTAAATTATTTGGAAAAACGGATGAACGGCGTGGATAGACTACATACATTCACGGTGGGCCCAACTGAGTTTACTTAGTATGATAGGAGTGTACCGAGTAACTCAGTATGAATTAGGGATTTCGTTCTGTGTCCCCCTCTCCTGGAAGCGGATTGCGTACTGAGTAACTCAGTACAGTAAGCGTACTGAGTAAACTCCTTAGCCTCTGTGTGATTCATGCATTGTATCCACTCCATCCATCTCTTTTAACACATAATTTTAGGCTCTATCCAAAAAATGGAGTAGATCAAAACCTCAAATGGACCACACCACTGGAAACTATGTGAATTGAACATCTACTGTTGAAAAATTCTTGGTGACAACAGAGGTTTTAAATCAAGCTGATATTTACATTTTCCCTTCATCCATGTCCTTTTGATCTTATGAACAAGTTGAATAACAAATAAACATCACTAGGGCCTTAGAAAATTTTCAACAGTTGAAATCAATAGTTCCACTTTTTCCAGTGGTATGGCCCACTTGAGCTTTGCATATGCATCAATTTTGGGTTGAACCCATAAAACGATCTGAAAAAATGAATGGACGGCGTGGATAAACCACATGCATTCGTGGTGGGCCCAACTGAGTTTACTCAGTACGATAAGAGCGTACTGAGTAACTCAGTACACAATCCAATTTCCCCTCTCCTCTCTCTCTCGCCCTAATCTTCTCCCTCCTTCTCTCTCTCTCTCTCTCCCTCTATTCCAAAAACATCGTTCAAGAATCCCATTCCCAGCCACAACGCCTCTTCCTTTCACAGTTCCGACAGCGGCACCACCAACGCAGTGAAAGACCAACTGTCGCACAAATCTGATTGGGGAAGAAGAGAAGCAGTGATAGCGGCGATGGGTTGGATGCCACCATTAAAGGTGGTTGGCGGTGCTGATTGGGAAGATGAAGATGGGCAGCGATTTCGCTGCTATTAGCCATTGATGCCGACAGTTATTAAGGTATGCATTTCCCCTCTTTAGACATCTGAAATTCCTCATTGCTGGTTTTAGGGATCGAAAGACCCTAATATCTCTGATTTGGGGATCGTAATTCAAGATCCGTAATTATTGGATTTAGGGATTCAAAAATCCCCAGATCTCTGGGATTGAAATCCCTAATTTTCCTGATATGTTGTAGTTGGGGATTAGCTGTGATCTGGGATTGAAATCCCTATTACATTATGACCACCCTAATATCTCTGATTTGGGGATCGCTGTTTTGAGTTTTTTCAGTATTTTATTTCATTTTTTTTACCAGATCCGGTGATTTTATATGTGATCTATGAATGCATGGAGATCTTTCTGCATTTTTGTTAAGATCTGATGTCTTTGGTTCTTGAAATCTCGGATCTGATCTCAATGGTGGTTGCTTCCATCCCTGCTATGCCGTGGTCCAGTTGAGATTTGGGGATTTAGCAAATAGGGATTTAGCAAATAGGGATTTGGGGATTTAGCAACAGGGATCCACCCATCTTAAAAATTTTGGTCTCTAATAGTAGCAATCATAGCTGATCCCAGAAATATTTTCAGCAATTTTGGTTTTTTACTGTAGAAAACTCGGAATTTCGGTCTCTAATAGTAGCAATCATAGCTGATCCCAGAAAAAAATTGATGGAAGTGTAATCATTGAATTTTCCATAACAACTTTCAAATTCCTGCTAAAATTATTTTCATGAAAATTTTCTTTGGATTCAAAATCCACGGAATTTTTTTTTTCCCTCTCGTTTGGATGACAACGAAAAATTCCATGGACTTGTAATCAATGTGTTTGGGTAAAATCTCTCATATGATATGTAACCAGCTAATTGTGATCGCAAACAGACCCATGCACTTCTTTGAACATAAAGGTCATCAGAGATTCTCTTTGTAGTCTGGTATTAGGAACACTGGTAGGTGAAGTTTATTTCAAACTACAAGCAGTCCCTGCTACAATGGCAAAGAAGTTTTGATTCTACAATTTTCATTCATCCATGATTGTTTTCTGGTAAGTCCAAATAGGCTGTTTGTGTTGGCATAAAGAGTTATGCATGTTATTATGGATTGCATGTGAGATTGATTGGTAGATTGTTTGATAAGGATTCCTGAAAGAAATGTGGTTTCTAATCTCTCCATAAAATCAATGCGATCCAATGATCCCAACCATCCAATCAATTGGACAGTCCATACTGATTACACTACAAACAGTCCTTTGATCGACCACCATTCATGTGGTTCCCACCCCATGATTTTCAGGTTCGAGGGGAAAGAAAAAGAAATCCTTTAATTGGTGCATCCAGGAGTTTTAGAAAGAGCAATATCCCATAATTTTTTCCCCAAACCATGGAAGTTCCATTTCTCATAGAAAAATTTCTTTAAAATGTCATACTTCTACAACATAAGGATAGGTCATGCAAACAGGACCAGTAGAGATCATTTGGGAATATTCATGTCAGCCTATGTCGGTCAGGTTGTGCAATTGAATCCTACCATTTCTCAAAACCTAAGCCATGGGTCATACCAGCACAACGTAAGGTTGGGTTGCACAATCAGGACCACTAGAGATCATTCGGGAAAATTCATCACATCCTATTTCATGTTGGCTTTTGCAATTGAATCATAAGAGGCCATTCCGGGAAATTCATTCACAGTTCCATTAAAAGCTCTGCAAACGGTAACGAAGTTAAGGCCATTATGTAGGGATTAACCATGGCCAAATGTATAAAAATATTGAAATAATTATATCACTGAAGGAGACTCCTTATTTGTCTTTTTCATCTTCCATCTACTAGAAGGAAAAATGCACCAGGATTTCCCATGTATATAGTTTTTCTTACCCCCTTTTGTTGTGTAATCATGTAATACCTTCCTTTAGCCCTTTCATTACCAAAAATAAAATTAAATACTGCAAACGGTAAGGCAGTTCTCACAGGAAAGATTGAAGAGAGGCAACTCACAGCATGTGTGTGGCCATCCATAATCTAGGAGTCACCATGAAGACGGCATGAGCTGAAATGGCCATACTATCATCTAGGAGGACTAATCATTTCAGCACATCCAATCCATCTTTCTCATGATTATGTGGCCCACATGAATGGACCAGATTATTTTTTTTAATAACAAAGATGTTAACAACTACTACATCAGGGCCTATATATTGCATGTTGGCCTCAAATCACTTCTTCAATCTTTCCTGCATGTTAACAACTACTACATAAGGTTGAATATTAGCAAGGTTTAAGACTTGTGAACATACTTGACTTGAAACAAGTAAATTGAAAGAGCATTGTCCAGTCTTGAACACCAAGACTCTGTGATATACTGATATCTAATATTTGAAGTTATATTATTGTTGATTTTTGGTGAGTCGAGTTGAGCTTGGTCCAGTTTTATTGTGTTCTGTCAAGATTTTTTTTTTTTACTTTGTCATGTTGAGTCAATTGGGTCTTTAACAAGTCTTGACTCAATCTATGACCAAATCGTTTTGTTTTTGTTTTTTTTAATTAAAAAAAACTGTTCTATCTCCATGAAATCTGATTGAGTTGGAGTCAATTCGGCCCGGTGGAGTTGAGTTTTAGAACATAGATGTTTAGATGCGATTTGAATGTCGCCTGCTATGTGAAAAGGATAGTTGGCACACTCCACAAGGCACCAAGGGGTCATTTGGATGCCTGTAAATGTGGTTAACTGTAAATGATTTACAGGTAAATGGTTTACAGTTTATGTTTTCCCTTCAACAAGGTAGGCCCCACAAGATGCATTGTATGTTAAGCATAACCTTTACTGGGTGGAAAAGGGGTTTTAGGTCCTGTTTTAGTAGAAACCTTGGACTTGAAAATTACTCATAGTCCATTATCAATTCCATGGTGTGGCCCACCTGTATTTTCAAGTTGTCTAATTTTTGGCAGCCAAGTAGAACCTGGGCGACACACATGATAGACAGATTGATTATCAATAAAAAATCATAGTGGCCCTACAAATGGCTTGTAGGTTAAGCTTATCCTGCAAAGATATTTTGGATCTGACCACATTTATATGATGAAAGTAATGAAGGAAAGAACACACTTAAAGATCCAAACCATGAGGATGAGATGTGAAGAATGCTTTCGATTGATTAATATTTTCAAGAATAAATTTTTCATCTTCCCAATTCCCAAGAACATTCAAGTGTCGTTTGGATTGGGGGAATTTGAATTCCCTAGTGTTCTAATACCACGACCCTCATGATTATGTGGTTTGGAGGATATTCCTGCTTGTTAATGAAAACAATGTCTCCATCTATAATACGTCGGTTTATGATTTGACCAACTTTCAAATATGTATGTCCTTTTGAACCTTCCCTAATTGCACAAGTGGTTGAACCATCTATGTATGTTACACATAATTTGTCATCCACTAGTTTCTGTAAATGAAAATAAGAGGATTGATCTTAACAGTATGGTCGTCATGCACATAGACAGAAAATGCTTGCAATGAATGTTTATGAGTTCTTGGTAATTTTGGAGTCCTTGGTTAGGGTTTGGGCTGAAAATACGAGTGTTGGAGCTGACGCTTTCGGAGTCCGAACTCATTCTTTTAAAAAATAAAAAAATGAAAATATTAGTAAATATGGATTTTCTTGTTAAGAAGAAAATGGAAGATGGATTGAAAAATCATAAAAGAGATTTTTTTTTTTTTCTTCTTTTTTGCTTCAAGAAAGAGAGACGGAGAGGTGAGAATGAGGAATCGAGGGAGAGAGTGGAGGAATGAAGTGGCCGCGTGAGATTTGAAAATAGCCAGTGTAATTTGGTTTGAAAATGACGTTTCGCATGCGTGGCATGCGTGGCTATGAGAGGTGTCTATGGACGTAGATTTTTACTTGCCTATCTTTGTTCATGAAAACTTTAAGTTAATGTTGGAAAATTAATTACTTTATTACTATTATTATTATTTAATTATATAAGGTTTTTACATTTTATTTAATTAGTATCCACATTGTAGATAGCATCTCCTTTATTCTCTCTTGTAATAACTGGTTTTGCTAATATTGTTTCTAGCTGTATCAAATAAACTAGTCTCTCATATACCTTCCCCCTCTTAATTAATAGAGATTTTTTTTTTCATGACATTAAAATGATCTTAAAATATTTTCTTCAATTTTTTTTTCTTCATTATGTTTTTTCTTTCAATTTTTTATTCTCTACATGTTCCAATCATGCTTCTTCAAACTATTTGCAGGACGAAATGCCATTTTGCAAGGAATTTTCCCACAAGTTTTTGAACTCTTCACAATGAAGCTTGCAGGTGTGCCAGCTTCCCATATTAGTTGTTTATTTCTTTTATTATCTTTTATTGTTTTGAAGATTGGAATCTCATCGGTTTGTTTACTATGCTAAAGTTAAAAAGAAAGTATTGAGTGCTTTGGGAAAGAAGACTTGTGATGCATGAAATGGAGCCTTTAGCAAACTCTCTTTCCCCTACTTCCTTGCTCTTTTTAGCCTTATTAATCTGCAAGGTTCCCAATTCCTATTTTTTGCATGTATCGGCATTGGGAGATATCAGCGAGTGGGAAAGTTATGGTGCGAGTTTCTTGGAGCACATGTATGTGAAATGTTTGTTCCCTATCACCTAGATGCGTAGATTTTGAATTGAATGGGAGACATTGATGAAGCTTGGTGAAAGGACAAGGTTCATTTATATTAATGAAGGATATAAATAGTCTTGGATGGATGATGAATGTATTTGTGAATGTAAATGAAAATAAAGAACTTATAATATATATATATATATATATGTTATCAATGGAGGATACCTTGTTTAGGGAGACATGAAATTCTTGTAGCTTATGGTATGGTGCCCCAATATTGGTCGTATGTTACTAGTATGTAGTAGATAATACTAGGTTCAATAGTAGATAATACTAGAGAATACCTAAACCCAATCTGAACCAGAAACCGAACCTGATTCCCTAAACCTAAACTTAAACCTAAACCTAAACCTAAAACCTAAATGTATTCTCAAATCCCTAAACCTAAACCTACACCTAATCCTAATCTCAACTCCCTAACCTAAACCTAAACCTAAACTTAAAAACCCAAACCTAAACCCGATCTCGAACCTGAACCCGATTTCCTAAACCTAAACCTTAACCTTAACCTATTCTCAATTCCCTAAACCTATAGCCTATAACCTAAACTTAAACCTAAACATAAACCTAAAACCTAAATGTATTCTCAAATCCTAAACCTAAACCTTAACCTATTCTCAAATCCCTAAACCTTAACCTATAACCTAACTTAAACCTAAACCTATAACGGACACTTATAACCTAAAACCTAAATGTATTCTCAAATCCTAAACCTAAACCTACACCTAATCCTAATCTCAACTCCCTAACCTAAACCTAAACCTAAACTTGAAAACCCAAACCTAAACCCAATCCCGAACCCGAACTCGATTTCCTAAACCTAAACTTATAACCTTAACCTAAACCTATTCTCAAATCCCAAAACCTATAACCTAAACCTAAACCTAAACCTAAAACTTAACCTATAACCTAAACCTAAACCTATAACCTAACCTAAACCTAAACCTATAACCCGAACATGATTTCCTAAACCTAAACTTATAACCTTAACATGAACCTATTCTCAAATCTCAAAACCTATAACCTAAACCTAAACCTATATAACCTTAACCTAAACCTAAAACTTAACCTATAACCTAAACCTTAACCTATAACCTTAACATATAACTTAAACCTATAACCAAAACCTATAACCTAAACCTAAACCTAAAACCTAAATGTGTTGTCAAATCCCTAAACCTAAACCTACACCTAATGCTAATCTCAACTCCCTTACCTAAACATAAAACTAAGCTTGAAAACCCAAACCAAAAGCCGATATCGAACCCGAACCTGATTTCCTAAACCTAAACCATAATCGATTCTCAATTCCCTATAGCTATAACCTATAACCTACCTATAACCTTAACCTAAAACCTAAACCATTTCCTAAACCTAAAACCTAAATGTGTTCTCAAATCCCTAAACCTACACCTAATCCTAATCTCAATTCCCTAACCTAAACCTAAACATAAACTTGAAAACCCAAACCTAAACCCGATCCCGAACCCGAACCCGATTTCCTAAACCTAAACCTTAACTTATCCTCAATTCCCTACAACTATAACCTATAACCTACCTATAACCTAAACCTATAACCTAAACCAAACGTAAACCTAAAACCTAAATGTGTTCTCAAATCCCTAAACCTAAACCTAATCCTAATTGCAACTCCCTAACCTAGACCTAAACCTAAACTTGAAAACCCAAACCTAAACCCGATCCCAAACCTGAACCCGATTTCCTAAACCTAAACTTATAACCTTAACCTAAACCTATTCTCAAATCCCAAAACCTATAACCTAAACCTAAACCTAAACCTAAAACTTAACCTATAACCTAAACCATAACCTATAACCTTAACTTATAACCTAAACCTATAACCTAAACCTAAACCTAAAACCTAAATGTGTTGTCAAATCCCTAAACCTAAACCTACACCTAATGCTAATCTCAACTCCCTTACCTAAACCTAAAACTAAGCTTGAAAACCCAAACCAAAACCAGATCCCGAACCCAAACCCGATTTCCTAAACCAAAACCATAACCGATTCTCAATTCCCTATAGCTATAACCTATAACCTACCTATAACCTTAACCTAAAACCTAAACCATTTCCTAAACCTAAAACCTAAATGTGTTCTCAAATCCCAAAACCTACACCTAATCCTAATCTCAACTCCCTAACCTAAACCTAAACATTAACTTGAAAACCCAAACCTAAACCCGATCCCAAACCCGAACCCAATTTCTAAACCTAAACCTTAACCTATCCTCAATTCCCAACAGCTATAACCTATAACCTACCTATAACCTAAACCTATAACCTATACCTAAACGTAAACCTAAAACCTAAATGTGTTCTCAAATCCCTAAACCTACACCTAATCCTAATCTTAACTCCCTAACCTAAACCTAAACCTAAACTTGAAAACCCAAACCTTAGCCCGATCCCGAACCTGAACGCGATTTCCTAAACCTAAACTTATAACCTTAACCTAAACCTATTCTCAAATCCCAAAACCTATAACCTCAACCTAAACCTATATAACCTTAACCTAAACCTAAAACTTAACCTATAACCTAAACCTTAACCTATAACCTAAACCTATAACCTAAACTCAATTTCTAAACCTTAACCTATAACCTAACCTAAACCTAAACCTATAACCCGAACCCGATTTCCTAAACCTAAACCTTAACGTATTCTCAAATCCCTAAACTCAACCTATACCTAATCCTAATCACAACTCCTAACCCAAACCGAAACCCACACCTAATCCTAATCTCAACTCCCTAACCTAAACCTAAACATAAACTTGAAAACCCAAACCTAAACCCGATCCCGAACACGAACCCGATTTCCTAAACCTAAACCTTAACCTATCCTCAATTCCCTACAACTATAACCTATAACCTACCTATAACCTAAACCTAAATGTAAACCTAAAACCTAAATGTGTTCTCCAATCCCCAAACCTAAACCTAATCTCAACTCCCTAACCTAAACCTAAACCTAAACTCGAAAACCCAAAGCAAAACCTCCGATCCCGAACCCAAACTCGATTTACTAAACCTAAACATATAACCTTAACCTAAACCTATTCTCAAATTCCAAAACCTATAACCTAAACCTAAACTTATATAACCTAAACCTAAACCTAAAACTTAACCTATAACTTAAACCTTAACCTATAACCTAAACCTATAACCTAAACTCAATTTCCTAAACCTTGACCTATAACCTAACCTAAACCTAAACCTATAACCCGAACACGATTTCATAAACCTAAACCTTAACGTATTCCCAAATCCCTAAACCTAAACCTACACCTAATCTTAATCTCAACTCCCTAACCTAAACCTAAACCTAAACCTAAACTTGAAATCCCAAGCCTAAACTCGATCCCGAACTCGAACCCCGATTTCATAAACCTAAACTTATAACCTTAAATCCGAACCTATTCTCCAATCTCAAAACTTATAACCTAAACCTAAACCTAAACCTAAAACTTAACCTATAACCTAAACCTTAACCTATAACCTAAACTCGATTTAGTAAACCTTAACCTATAACCTAACCTAAACCTAAACCTATAACTTGAACCCGATTTCCTAAACTTATACCTTAACGTATTCTCAAATCCCTAAACCTAAACCTACACCTAATCCTAATCTCAACTCCCTAACCTAAACCTAAACCTAAACTTGAAAACCCAAACCCGAACTCAGAACCCGAACCCGAACCCGATTTCCTCAACCTAAACCTTAACCAATTCTCAATTCCTTTACGATTATAACCTATAACCCAAACCTAAAAAACCTAAATTTGTTCTCAAATCCATAAACCTAAACCTACACCTAATCCTAATCTCAATTCCCTAACCTAAACCTAAACCTAAACTTGAAAACTCAAACCAAAACCCGATCCCAAACCCGAATCCGATTTCCTAAACCTAAACCTTAACCGATTCTCAATTCCCTATAGCTATAACTATAACCTACCGATAACCTTAACCTAAAACCTAAACCATTTCCTAAACCTAAAACCTAAATGTGTTCTAAAATCCCTAAACCTACACCTAATTCTAATGTCAACTCCTTAACCTAAACCTAAACATAAACTTCAAAACCCAAACCTAAACCCGATCCAGAACCCGATTTCCTAAACCTAAACCTTAACCTATCCTCACTCCCTACAAGTTATAACCTATAACCTACCTATAACCTAAACTTATAACCTAAACCTAAACGTAAACCTAAAACCTAAATGTCTTCTCCAATCCCTAAACCTAAACCTACACCTAATACTAATCTCAACTCCCTAACCTAAACCTAAACTTAAACTTGAAAATCCAAAGCAAAACCCGATCCCAACCCGAACCCGAACCCGATTTCCTAAACCTAAACCTTAACCTATTCTCAATTCCCTATAGCTATAACTTATAACCTACCTATAACCTTAACTTAAAACCTAAACCTAAACCAAAACCTAAAATCTAAATGTGTTCTCAAATCCCTAAACCTAAACCTACACCTAATCCTATTCTCACCTCCCTAACCTAAACCTAAACCTAAACTTGAAAACCCAAACAAAAACCAGATCCCGTCAGGGAACACGATTCCTAAAGCTAAACCATAACCGATTTCTCAATTCCCTACATTATAACCTATAACCTAAACCAATAACCTAAACCTAAACCTAAAACCTAAATGTGTTGTCAAATCCCTAAACCTAAACCTACACCTAATGCTAATCTCAACTCCCTTACCTAAACCTAAAACTAAGCTTGAAAACCCAAACTGAACCCGATCCCGAACCCAACCCGATTTCCTAAACCTAAACCATAACCGATTCTCAATTCCCTATAGCTATAACCTATAACCTAACTATAACCTTAACCTAAAACCTAAACCATTTCCCCAACCTAAAACCTAAATGTGTTCTCAAATCCCTAAACCTATACCTAATCCTAATGTCAACTTCCTAACCTGAACCTAAACATAAACTTGAAAACCCAAACCTAAACCCGAACCCGATTTCCTAAACCTAAACCATAACCTATCCACAATTCCCTACAAAGAATAACATATAACCTACCTATAACCTAAACCTATAACCTAAACCTAAACGTAAACCTAAAACCTAAATGTGTTCTCCAATCCCTAAACCTAAACTTGAAAACCCAAAGCAAAACCCAATCCCAAACCCGAACCGATTTCTAAACCTAAACCTTAACCTATTCTCAATTCCCTACAACTATAACCTATAACCTACCTAAAACTAAACCTAAAACCTAAACCTAAACCTAAGCCTAAAATCTAAATGTGTTCTCAAATCCCTAAACTTAAACCTATACTTAATGCTATTCTCAACTCCCTAACCTAAACCTAAACCTAAACTTGAAAACCCAAACCAAAACCCGATTACGAACCCGAACCCGATTTCCTAAAGCTAAACCATAACGATTCTCAATTCCCTACAACTATAACCTATAACCTAAACCTAAATTTAAAATCTAACTGTGCTGTTAAATCCCTAAACCTAAACCTACACCTAATGCTAATCTCAACTCCCTTAGCTAAACCTAAAACTAAGCTTGAAAACCCAAACCAAAACCCGATCCCGAACCCAAACCCAATTTCCTAAACCTAAACCATAACCAATTCTCAATTCCATATAGCTATAACCTATAACCTTAACCTAAAACCTAAAACATTGCCTAAACCTAAAACCTAAATGTGTTCTCAAATCCCTAAACCTACACCTAATCCTAATCTCAACTCCCTAACCTAAACCTAAACATAAACTTAAAAACCCAAACCTAAACCCGATCCCCACCCGAACCCAATTTCCTAAACCTAAACCTTCACCTATCCGCAATTCCCTACAAATATAACCTATAACCTACCTATAACCTAAACCTATAACGTAAACCTAAAAGTAAACCTAAAACCTAAATGTGTTCTCCAATCCCTAAACTTAAACCTACACCTAATACTAATCTCAACTCCCTAACCTAACCTAAACCTAAACTTGAAAACCCCAAGCAAAACCCGATCCAGAACCCAAACTTGATTTCCAAAACCTAAACCTTAACCTATTCTCAATTCCCTACAAATATAACCTATATAACCTACCTAAAACCTAAACCTAAACTGAACCTAAAATCTAAATGTTTTCTCAAATCCCTAAACCTAAACCTACATCTAATCTATTCTCAACTCCCAACCTAAACCTAAACCGAAACTTGAAAACCCAAACCAAAACCCAATCCCGAACCCGAACCCGATTTCTTAAAGCTAAACCATAATTGATTCTCAATTACCTACAACTATAACCTATAACCTAAACCTATAACCTAAACCTAAACCTAAAACCTAAATGTGTTGTCAAATCCCTAAACCTAATCCTACACCTAATGCTAATGTCAACTCCCTTACCTTAACCTAAAACTAAGCTTGAAAACCCAAACTAGAACCCGATCCCGAACCCGAACCCGATTTCCTAAACCTAAACGATAACCGATTCTCAATTCCCTATAGCTATAACCTATAACCTAACTATAACCTTAACCTAAAACCTCAACCATTTTCTAAACCTAAAACCTAAATGTGTTCTTAAATCCCTAAACCTACACATAATCCTAATGTCAACTCCCTAACCTAAACCTAAACATAAACTTGAAAACCCAAACCTAAACCCGATCCCGAACCTGTACCCGATTTCCTAAACTTAAACCTTAACCTAGCCACAATTCCCTACAACAATAACCTATAACCTACCTATAACCTAAACCTATAACCTAAACCTAAACGTAAACCAAAAACCTAAATGTGTTGTCCAATCCCTAAACCTAAACTTGAAAACCCAAAGCAAAACCCAATCCCGAACACGAACCAGATTTCCTAAACCTAAACCTTAACCTATTCTCAATTCCCTACAGCTATAACCTATAACCTACCTAAAACCTAAACCTAAAACCTAAACCTAAACCTAAACCTAAAATCTAAATAAGTTCTCAAATCCCTAAACCTAAACCTATACCTAATGCTATTCTCAACTCCCTAACCTAAACCTAAACCTAAACTTGAAAACCCAAACTAAAACCCGATTCCGAACCCGAACCCGATTTCCTAAAGCTAAACCATAACTGATTCTCAATTCCCTACAGCTATAACCTATAACCTAAACCTAAACTTAAAATCTAAATGTGTTGTCAAATCCCTAAACCTAAACCTACACCTAATGCTAATCTCAACTCCCTTACCTAAACCTAAAACTAAGCTTGAAAACCCAAACCAAAACCCGATCCCGAACCCGAACCCAATTTCCTAAACCTAAACCATTACCGATTCTCAATTCCATATAGCTATAACCTATAACCTACTTATAACCTTAACCTAAAACCTAAACCATTTCGTAAACCTAAAACCTAAATGTGTTCTCAAATCCCTAAACCTACACCTAATCCTAATCTCAACTCCCTAACGTAAACCTAAACGTAAACTTGAAAACCCAAACCTAAACCCGATCCCGAACCCGAACCCGATTTCCTAAACCTAAACTATAACTGATTCTCAATTCCCTACAGCTATAACCTATAACCTAAACCTAAACTTAAAATCTAAATGTGTTGTCAAATCCCTAAACCTAAACCTACACCTAATGCTAATATCAACTCCCTTACCTAAACCAAAAACTAAGCTTGAAAACCCAAACCAGAACCCGATCCTGAACCCGAACCCAATTTCCTTAATCTAAACCATAACCAATTCTCAATTCCATATAGCTATAACCTATAACCCACCTATAACCTTAACCTAAAACCTAAACCATTTCCTAAACCTAAAACCTAAATGTGCTCTCAAATCCCTAAACCTACACCTAATCCTAATCTCAACTCCTAACCTAAACCTAAACATAAACTTGAAAACCCAAACCTAAACCCGATCCAGAACCCGAACCCGATTTCCTAAACCATAACCTTAAACTATTCTCTATTCCCTACAGCTATAACCTATAACCTACCTAAAACCTAAGCTTAAAACCTAAACCGAAACCTAAACCTAAAATCTAAATGTGTTCTCAAATCCCTAAACCTAAAACTACATCTAATCCTATTCTCAACGCCCTAACCTAAATCTAAACCTAAACTTGAAAACCCAAACCAAAACCTGATCTCGAACCCGAACCCGAACCCGATTTCCTAAAGTTAAACCATAACCGATTCTTAATTCCCTACAGTTATAACCTCTAACCTAAACCTAAACCTAAAACTTAAATGTGTTGTCAAATCCCTAAACCTAAACCTACACCTAATGCTAATCTCAACTCCCTTACCTAAACCTAAAACTAAGCTTGAAAACCCAAACCAGAACCCGATCCCGAGCCCGAATCCGATTTCCTAAACCTAAACCATAACCGATTCTCAATTCCCTATAGCTATAACCTATAACCTAACCATAACCTTAAGCTAAAACCTAAACCATTTCCTCAACCTAAAACCTAAATGTGTTCTCAAATCCCTAAACCTATACCTAATCCTAATGTCAACTCCCTAACCTAAACCTAAACATAAACTTGAAAACCCAAACCTAAACCCGATCCCAAACTCGAACCCGATTTCCTAAACATAAACCATAACCTATCCACAATTCCCTACAGCAATAACCTATAACCTACCTATAACCTAAACCTACAACCTAAACCTAAACGTAAACCAAAACCCTAAATGTGTTGTCCAATCCCTAAACCTAAACTTGAAAACCCAAAGCAAAACCCAATCCCGAACCCAAACCGATTTCCTAAACCTAAACTTTAACCTATTCTCAATTCCCCCATAGCTATAACCTATAACCTACCTAAAACCTAAACCTAAAACCTAAACCTAAAATCTAAACAAGTTCTCAAATCCCTAAACCTAAACCTATACCTAAAGCTATTCTCAACTCCCTAACCTAAACCTAAACCTAAACTTGAAAACCCAAACTAAAACCCGATTACGAACCTGAACCCGATTTCCTAAAGCTAAACCATAACTGATTCTCAATTCCCTATAGCTATAACCTATAACCTAAACCTATAACCTAAACCTAAACTTAAAATCTAAATGTGTTGTCAAATCCCTAAACCTAAACCTACACCTAATGCTAATCTCAACTCCCTTACCTAAACCTAAAACTAAGCTTGAAAACCCAAACCAAAACCCGATCCCGAACCCGAACAATTTCTAAACCTAAACCATTACGATTCTCAATTCCATATAGCTATAACCTATAACCTACTTATAACCTTAACCTAAAACCTAAAACATTTCCTAAACCTAAAACCTAAATGTGTTCTCAAATCCCTAAACCTACACCTAATCCTAATCTCAACTCCCTAACCTAAACCTAAACATAAACTTGAAAACCCAAACCTAAACCCGATCCCACCCGAACCCAATTTCCTAAACCTAAACCTTCACCTATCCACAATTCCCTACAACTATAACCTATAACCTACCTATAACCTAAACCTATAACCTAAACCTAAATGTAAACCCAAAACCTAAATGTGTTCTCCAATCCCTAAAACTAAACCTACACCAAATACTAATCTCGATTCCCTAACCTAAACCAAAACCTAAAATTGAAAACCCAAAGCAAATCCCAATCCCAGAACCCGAACACGATTTCCTAAACCTAAACCTTAACCTATTCTCAATTACCTACAGCTATAACTTCTAACCTACCTAAAACCTAAACCTAAACCGAAACGTAAAATCTAAATGTGTTCTAAAATACCTAAACCTAAACCTATACCTAATCCTATACTCAACTCCCTAACCTAAACCTAAACCTAAACTTGAAAACCCAAACCAAAACCCGATCCAGAACCCGAACCCGAATTCCTAAAGCTAAACCATAATTGATTCTCAATTACCTACAGCTATAACCTATAACCTAAACCTAAACCTAAAGCCTAAATGTGTTGTCAAATCCCTAAACCTAATCCTACATCTAATGCTAATGTCAACTTCCTTACCTAAACCTAAAACTAAGCTTGAAAACCCAAACCAGAACCCGATCCCGAACACGAACCCGATTTCATAAACCTAAACGATAACCGATTCTCAATTCCCTATAGCTATAACCTATAACCTAACTATAACCTTAACCTAAAACCTCAACCATTTCCTAAACCTAAAACCTAAATGTGTTCTCAAATCCCTAAACCTACACCTAATCCTAATGTTAACTCCCTAACCTAAACCTAAACATAAACTTGAAAACCCAAACCCAAACCCCATCCCAAACACAACCCGATTTCCTAAACCTAAACCTTAACCTATCCACAATTCCCTACAAGAATAACCTATAACCTACCTATAACCTAAACCTACAACCTAAACCTAAACGTAAACCAAAACCCTAAATGTGTTGTCCAATCCCTAAACCTAAACTTGAAAACCCAAAGCAAAACCCAATCCCGAACCCAAACCAGATTTCCTAAACCTAAACTTTAACCTATTCTCAATTCCCTATAGCTATAACCTATAACCTACCTAAAACCTAAACCTAAAACCTAAACCTAAAATCTAAATAAGTTCTCAAATCCCTAAACCTAAACCTATACCTAATGCTATTCTCAACTCCCAAACCTAAACCTAAACCTAAACTTGAAAACCCAAACTAAAACCCGATTACAAACCTGAACCCGATTTCCTAAAGCTAAACCATAACTGATTCTCAATTCCCTACAGCTATAACCTATAACCTAAACCTATAACCTAAACCTAAACTTAAAATCTAAATGTGTTGTCAAATCCCTAAACCTAAACCTACACCTAATGTTAATCTCAACTCCTTACCTAAACCTAAACTAAGCTTGAAAACCCAAACCAAAACCCGATCCAGAACCCGAACCCAATTTCTAAACCTAAACCATTACTTGATTCTCAATTCCATATAGCTATAACCTATAACCTACTTATAACCTTAACACTAAAACCTAAACCATTTCCTAAACCTAAAACCTAAATGTGTTCTCAAATCCCTAAACCTACACCTAATCTAATCTCAACTCCCTAACGTAAACCTAAACGTAAACTTGAAAACCCAAACCTAAACCCGATCCAGAACAGAACCCGATTTCTAAACCTAAACTATAATCGATTCTCAATTCCCTACAATATAACCTATAACCTAAACCTAAACTTAAAACCTAAATGTGTTGTCAAATCCTAAACCTAAACCTACACCTAATGCTAATATCAACTCCCTTACCTAAACCAAAAACTAAGCTTGAAAACCCAAACCCAGAACCCGATCCACGAACCCGAACCCAATTTCCTTAATCTAAACCATAACCAATTCTCAATTCCATATAGCTATAACCTATAACCCACCTATAACCTTAACCTAAAACCTAAACCATTTCCTAAACCTAAAACCTAAATGTATTCTCAAATCCCTAAACCTACACCTAATCCTAATCTCAACTCCTAACCTAAACCTAAACGTAAACTTGAAAACCCAAACCTAAACCCGATCCAGAACCCGAACCCAATTTCAAACCTAAACCTTAACATATACTCAATTCCCTACGGCTATAACCTATAACCTACCTATAACCTAAACCTATAACCTAAACCTAAATGTAAACCCAAAACCTAAATGTGTTCTCCAATCCTTAAAACAAAAGCTACACCTAATCCTAATTGCAACTCCCTAACCTAAACCTAAACCTAAACTTGAAAACCCAAAGCAAAACCCAATCCCGAACCCGAACCTAATTTCTAAACCTAAACCTTAACCTATTCTCAATTCACTAACTATAACCTATAACCTACCTAAAACCTAAACCTAAACCTAAACCTAAAATCTAAATGTGTTCTCAAATCCTAAACCTAAACCTATACCTAATCCTATTCTCAATTCCTTAACCTAAACCTAAACCGAAACTTGAAAACCCAAACCAAAACACGATCCCGATCATGAAACCGAACCCGATTTCCTAAAGCTAAACCATAACTGATTCTCAATTCCCTACAGTTATAACCTATAACCTAAACCTATAACCTAAACCTAAAACCTAAATATGTTGTCAAATCCCAAAACCTAAACCTACACCTAATGCTAATCTCAACTCCCTTACCTAAACCTAAAACTAAGCTTGAAAACCCGAACAGAATCCGATCCCAAACCCGAACCCGATTTCCTAAACCAAAACCATAACCGATTCTCAATTCCTGTAGCTATAACCTATAACCTACCTATAACCTTAACCTAAAACCTAAACTATTTCCTAAACCTAAAATCTAAGTGTGTTTTCAAATCCCTAAACCTACACCTAATCCTAATCTTAACCCCTAACCTAAACCTAAACATAAACTTGAAAACCCAAACCTAAACTCGATCCCAAACCCGAACCCGAACCCAATTTCCTAAACCAAAGCCTTAACCTATCCTCAATTCCCTACAGCTATAACCTATAACCTACCTATAACCTAAACCTATAACCTAAACCTAAACATAAACCTAAAACCTAAATGTGTTCTCCAATCCCTAAACCTAAACTTGAAAACCCAAAGCAAAACCCCATCCCGAACCCGAACACGATTTCTAAACCTAAACCTTAACCTATTCTCAATTCCCTACCGCTATAACCTTTAACCTACCTAAAACCTAAACCTAAACCTAAAATCTAAATGTGTTCTCAAATCCTTAAACCTAAACCTATACCTAATCCTATTCTCAACTCTATAACCTAAACCTAATCCTAAACTTGAAAACCCAAACCAAAACCCGATTCCGAACCCGAACCCGATTTCCTAAAGCTAAACCATATCTGATTCTCAATTCCCTACAGCTATAACCTATAACCTAAACCTATAACCTAAACCTAAACCTAAAATCTAAATGTGTTGTCAAATCCCTAAACCTAAACCTACACCAAATGCTAATCTCAACTCCCTTACCTAAACCTAAAACTAAGCTTGAAAACCCAAACCAAAACTTGATCCCAAACCCGAACCCGATTTCCTAAACCTAAGCCATAACCGATTCTCAATTCCCTATAGTTATAACCTATAACCTACTTTTAACCTTGACCTAAAACCTAAACCATTTCCTAAACCGAAAACCTAAATGTGTTTTCAAATCCCTAAACCTACACCTAATCCTAATCTCAACTCCCTAACCTAAACCTAAACATAAACTTGAAAACCCAAACCTAAAACCCGATCCCGAACCCGAACACGATTTCCTAAACCTAAACCTTAACCTATCCTCAATTCCCTACACTATAACCTATAACCTACCTATAACCTAAACCTATAACCTAAAACCTAAATGTGTTCTTCAATCCCTAAACCTAAACCTACACCTAATACTAATCTCAATTCCCTAACCCAAACCTAAACCTAAACTTGAAAACCCAAAGCAAAACCCAATCCAGAACCCGAACTCGATTTCTAAACCTAAACCTTAACCTATTCTCAATTCCCTACAATTATAACCTATAACCTACCTAAAACCAAAATCTAAAACGTAAACCTAAACGTAAACCTAAAATCTAAATGTGTTCTCGAATCCCTAAACCTAAACCTATACTTAATCCTATTCTCAACTCCCTAACCTAAACTTAAACCTAAACTTGAAAACCCAAACCAAAACCCGTTCCCGAACCCGAACCCGATTTCCTAAAGCTAAACCATAACTGATTCTCAATTCCCTACAGCTATAACCTATAACCTAAACCTAAACCTAAAACCTAAATGTGTTGTCAAATCCCTAAACCTAAACCTACACCTAATGCTAATCTCAACTCCCTTACCTAAACCTAAAACTAAGCTTGAAAACCTAAACCAAAACCCGATCCCGAACCCGAACCTGATTTCTTAAACCTAAACCATAATCGATTCTCAATTCCCTATAGCTATAACCTATAACCTACCTATAACCTTAACCTATAACCTAGACCATTTCCTAAACCTAAAACCTAAATGTGTTCTCAAATCCCTAAACCTACACCTAATCCTAATCTCAACTCCCTAACCTAAACCTAAACATAAACTTAAAAACCTAAACTTAAACCCGATCCAGAACCCAAACTCGATTTCCTAAACCTAAACCTTAACCTATCCTCAATTCCCTACGGCTATAACCTATAACCTACCTATAACCTAAACCTATAACCTAAACCTAAAAGTAAACCTAAAACCTAAATGTGTTCTCCAATCCCTAAACTTAAACCTACACCTAATACTAATCTCAACTCCTAACCTAAACCTAAACCTAAACTTGAAAACCCCAAGCAAAACCCGATCCCAGAACCCAAACTCGATTTCCAAAACCTAAACCTTAACCTATTCTCAATTCCCTACACTATAACCTATAACCTACCTAAAACCTAAACCTAAACTTTGAATCTAAAATCTAAATGTTTTCTCAAATCCCTAAACCTAAACCTACATCTAATCCTATATTCTCAACTCCCTAACCTAAACCTAAACCTAAACTTGAAAACCCAAACCAAAACCCGATCTTGAACCCGAACCCGAACCCAATTTCTAAAGCTAAACCATAACCGATTCTCAATTCCCTACGGTTATAACCTATAGCCTAAACCTATAACCTAAACCTAAACCTAAAACCTAAATGTGTTGTCAATTCCCTAAACCTAAACCTACACCTAATGCTAATCTCAACTCCCTTACCAAAACCTAAAACTAAGCTTGAAAACCCAAACTAGAACCCGATCCCGAACTCGAACCCGATTTCCTAAACCTAAACCATAACCGATTCTCAATTCCCTATAGCTATAACCTATAACCTACCTATAACCTTAACCTAAAACCTAAACCATTTCCTAAACCTAAAACCTAATTGTGTTCTCAAAGCCCTAAACCTACACCTAATCCTAATCTCAACTCCCTAACCTAAACCTAAACATAAGCTTGAAAATCTAAACCTAAACTCGATCCCAGAACCCGAACCCGATTTCCTAAACCTAAAACTTAACCTATCCTCAATTCCCTACAACTATAACTTATAACCTACCTATAACCTAAACCTAAACGTAAACCTAAAACCTAAAAGTGTTACTGCAATCCCTAAACCTAAACCTACACCTAATACTAATCTCAATTGCCTAACCTAAACCTAAACCTAAACTTGAAAACCCAAAGCAAACCCAATCCCGAACCCGAACACGATTTCCTAAACCTAAACCTTAACCTACTCTCAATTCCCTACGACCATAACCTATAACCTACCTAAAACCTAAACCTAAACCTAAACCTAAAATCTAAATGTGTTCTCAAATCCCTAAACCTAAACCTATACTTAATCCTATTCTCAACTCCCTAACCTAAACCTTAACCTAAACTTGAAAACCCAAACCAAAACACGATCTCGAACCCGAACCCGATTTCCTAAAAGCTAAACCATAAGCGATTCTCAATTCCCTACGGTATAACCTATAACCTAAACACCAGTAACCTAAACTTAAACCTAAAATCTAAATGTGTTGTCAAATCCTAAACCTAAACCTACACCTAATGCTTAATCTCAACTCCCTTACCTAAACCTAAAACTAAGCTTGAAAACCCAAACTAAAACCCAGATCCCGAACCCGAACTCGATTTCTAAACCTAAACCCTAACCGATTCTCAATTCCCTATAGCTATAACCTATAACCTACCTATAACCTTAATCTAAAACCTAAACCATTTCCTAATCCTAAAACCTAAATGTGTTCTCAAATCCCTAAACCTACACCTAATCAAAATCTTAACTCCCTAAACTAAACCTAAACATAAACTTGAAATCCCAAACCTAAACCCGATCCCGAACCCGAACCCGATTTCCTAAACCTAAACCTTAACCTATCCTCAATTCCCTACAGCTATAACCTATAACCTACCTATAACCTAAACCTATAACCTAAACCTAAAAGTAAACCTAAAACCTAAATGTGTTCTCCAATCCCTAAACTTAAACCTACACCTAATACTAATCTCAACTCCCTAACCTAAACCTAAACCTAAACTTGAAAACCCCAAGCAAAACCCGATCCCGAACCCAAACCTGATTTCCAAAACCTAAACCTTAACCTATTCTCAATTCCCTACAGCTATAACCTATAACCTACCTAAAACCTAAACCTAAACCTGAATCTAAAATCTAAATGTTTTCTCAAATCCCTAAACCTAAACCTACATCTAATCCTATTCTCAACTCCCTAACCTAAACCTAAACCTAAACTTGAAAACCCAAACCAAAACCCGATCTTGAACCCGAACCCGAACCCAATTTCCTAAAGCTAAACCATAACCGATTCTCAATTCCCTACAGTTATAACCTATAGCCTAAACCTATAACCTAAACCTAAACCTAAAACCTAAATGTGTTGTCAATTCCCTAAACCTAAACCTACACCTAATGCTAATCTCAACTCCCTTACCAAAACCTAAAACTAAGCTTGAAAACCCAAACTAGAACCCAATCCCGAACTCGAACCCGATTTCTAAACCTAAACCATAACCGATTCTCAATTCCCTATAGCTATAACCTATAACCTACCTATAACCTTAACCTAAACCTAAACCATTTCTAAACCTAAAACCTAATTGTGTTCTCAAAGCCTAAACCTACACCTAATCCTAATCTCAACTCCCTAACCTAAACCTAAACATAAGCTTGAAAATGCAAACCTAAACTGATCCAGAACCCGAACCCGATTTCCTAAACCTAAACCTTAACCTATCCTCAATTCCCTACAACTATAACTTATAACCTACCTATAACCTAAACCTAAACGTAAACCTAAAACCTAAAAGTGTTCTCCAATCCCTAAACCTAAACCTACACCTAATACTAATCTCAATTGCCTAACCTAAACCTAAACCTAAACTTGAAAACCCAAACCAAAACCCAATCCCGAACCCAAACTTTGATTTCCTAAACCTAAACCTTAACCTATTCTCAATTCCCTACAGCTATAACCTATAACCTACCTAAAACCTAAACCTAAACCTAAACCTAAAATCTAAATGTGTTCTCAAATCCCTAAACCTAAACCTATACTTAATCCTATTCTCAACTCCCTAACCTAAACCTTAACCTAAACTTGAAAACCCAAACCAAAACCTGATCTCGAACCCGAACCCGATTTCCTAAAGCTAAACCATAACTGATTCTCAATTCCTACAGCCATAACCTATAACCTAAACACTGTAACCTAAACTTAAACCTAAAATCTAAATGTGTTGTTAAATCCTAAACCTAAACCTACACCTAATGCTAATCTCAACTCCCTTACCTAAACCTAAAACTAAGCTTGAAAACCCAAACTAAAACCCGATCCCGAACCCGAACTCGATTTCCTAAACCTAAACCCTAACAGATTCTCAATTCCCTATAGCTATAACCTATAACCTACCTATAACCTTAATCTAAAACCTAAACCATTTCCTAATCCTAAAACCTAAATGTGTTCTCAAATCCCTAAACCTACACCTAATCAAAATCTTAACTCCTAAACTAAACCTAAACATAAACTTGAAATCCCAAACCTAAACCCGATCCAGAACACAACCCGATTTCCTAAACCTAAACCTTAACCTATCCTCAATTCCCTACGGCTATAACCTATAACCTACCTATAACCTAAACTATAACCTAAACCTAAAAGTAAACCTAAAACCTAAATGTGTTCTCCAATCCCTAAACTTAAACCTACACCTAATACTAATCTCAACTCCCTAACCTAAACCTAAACCTAAACTTGAAAACCCCAAGCAAAACCCGATCCAGAACCCAAACCCGATTTCCAAAACCTAAACCTTAACCTATTCTCAATTCCCTACGGCCTATAACCTATAACCTACCTAAAACCTAAACCTAAACAATCTAAAATCTAAATGTTTTCTCAAATCCCTAAACCTAAACCTACATCTAATCCTATTCTCAACTCCCTAACCTAAACCTAAACCTAAACTTGAAAACCCAAACCAAAACCCGATCTTGAACCCGAACCCGAACCCAATTTCCTAAAGCTAAACCATAACCGATTCTCAATTCCCTACAGTTATAACCTATAGCCTAAACCTATAACCTAAACCTAAACCTAAAACCTAAATGTGTTGTCAATTCCCTAAACCTAAACCTACACCTAATGCTAATCTCAACTCCCTTACCAAAACCTAAAACTAAGCTTGAAAACCCAAACTAGAACCCAATCCCGAACTCGAACCCGATTTCCTAAACCTAAACCATAACCGATTCTCAATTCCCTATAGCTATAACCTATAACCTACCTATAACCTTAACCTAAAACCTAAACCATTTCCTAAACCTAAAACCTAAATGTGTTCTCAAAGCCCTAAACCTACACCTAATCCTAATCTCAACTCCCTAACCTAAACCTAAACATAAGCTTGAAAATCCAAACCTAAACCTGATCCCGAACCCGAACCCGATTTCCTAAACCTAAACCTTAACCTATCCTCAATTCCCTACAACTATAACTTATAACCTACCTATAACCTAAACCTAAACGTAAACCTAAAACCTAAAAGTGTTCTCCAATCCCTAAACCTAAACCTACACCTAATACTAATCTCAATTCCCTAACCTAAACCTAAACCTAAACTTGAAAACCCAAAGCAAAACCCAATCCCGAACCCGAACCTGATTTCCTAAACCTAAACCTTAACCTACTCTCAATTCCCTACAGCCTATAACCTATAACCTACCTAAAACCTAAACCTAAACCTAAACCTAAAATCTAAATGTGTTCTCAAATCCCTAAACCTAAACCTATACTTAATCCTATTCTCAACTCCCTAACCTAAACCTTAACCTAAACTTGAAAACCCAAACCAAAACCGATCTCGAACCCGAACCCGATTTCTAAAGCTAAACCATAATCGATTCTCAATTCCCACTACTATTATAACCTATAACCTAAACCTGTAACCTAAACTTAAACCTAAAATCTAAATGTGTTGTCAAATCCCTAAACCTAAACCTACACCTAATGCTAATCTCAACTCCCTTACCTAAACCTAAAACTAAGCTTGAAAACCCAAACTAAAACCCGATCCCGAACCCGAACTCGATTTCCTAAACCTAAACCCTAACCGATTCTCAATTCCCTATAGCTATAACCTATAACCTACCTATAACCTTAATCTAAAACCTAAACCATTTCCTAATCCTAAAACCTAAATGTGTTCTCAAATCCCTAAACCTACACCTAATCAAAATCTTAACTCCCTAAACTAAACCTAAACATAAACTTGAAATCCCAAACCTAAACCCGATCCCGAACACAGAACCCGATTTCCTAAACCTAAACCTTAACCTATCCTCAATTCCCTACAAATTATAACCTATAACCTACCTATAACCTAAACCTATAACCTAAACCTAAACGTAAACCTAAAACCTAAATGTGTTCTCCAATCCCTAAACCTAAACCTACACCTAATACTAATCTCAACTCCCTAACCTAAACCTAAACCTAAACTTGAAAACCCCAAGCAAAACCCGACCCCGACCCCGAACCCACGATTTCATAAACCTAAACCTTAACCTATTCTCAATTCCCTACAACTATAACCTATAACCTACCTAAACCTAAACCTAAACCTAAACCTAAAATCTAAATGTGTTCTCAAATCCTAAACCTAAACCTACATCTAATCTTATTCTCAACTCCCTTACCTAAACTTAAACCTAAACTTGAAAACCGAAACCAAAACCCGATCCCGAACCCGAACCCGAACCCGATTTCCTAAAGCTAAACCATAACCGATTCTCAATTCCCTACAGTTATAACCTATAACCTAAACCTAAACCTAAAACCTAAATGTGTTGTCAAATCCCTAAACCTAAACCTACACCTAATGCTAATCTCAACTCCCTTACCTAAACCTAAAACTAAGCTTGAAAACCCAAACCAAAACCCGATCCCGAACCCGAACCCGATTTCCTAAACCTAAACCATAACCGATTCTCAATTCCCTATAGCTATAACCTATAACCTACCTATAACCTTAACCTAAAACCTAAACCATTTCCTAAACCTAAAACCTAAATGTGTTCTCAAATCCCTAAACCTACACCTAATCCTAATCTCAACTCCCTAACCTAAACCTAAACATAAACTTGAAAACCCAAACCTAAACCCGATCCCGAACCCGAACCCGATTTTCTAAACCTAAACCTTAACCTATTCTCAATTCCCTAACGCTATGAATAATTTTTTGTATTTTATTTATGATGCTAAACTTATATATATTTATGCGTGGATGAATGTCATGTGGATAAGATTGTTTGTGTTTGGATGGATGTAGTTTATGTTTGAATGATTGTAGTTTATGTTTGGATGGATTTACGTAGTTTTGGTTTAGATGGATGTGAATGTGAATATGATGAAATATATTATATAAAAGGTGTATATCAGGAAGAATATGATGAACTATATTCTAACAGGTGTATATCAGGAATTTTGAGTTGAAAATTTTATTTTTAAAAAAAAACTTTTACGTACATAATATTTCGTAGGTAAAATTCTCAGAAACCTTTTTACCTACGAAAATTTTCGTAGGCAAAAGTCTCAATGTACGTAGGTAAATATAGCTTTTACCTACCAAATTATATTTCGTAGGTAAAAAAAATTGAAAAGATCCTTTACCTACGAAAATTGTAGTAGGGAAAGATGACTTTTATAAATTTTGATAAATTGAAAACACCCTTTACCTACGAAAATGGTCGTAGGGAAAGATGACTTTTACAGATTTAAACTGCAGAAGTTGTTTGTTTGGAAAGTTGAAATTTGATATTCAAAAAATTTCACAGACCCTTCAGCTACGACTAGTTTCGTAGGCAAAAGATGGTTTTACCTACGAAATTTGATTTCGTAGGTAAAAGTAACGTTTTCGATTTTATTTTTTTAAATGTTCAAAAGACCCTTTAGCTACGAATATTTTCGTAGGTAAATATGGGTTTTACCTACGAAATTTTATTTCATAGGTAAAAGAAAGGTTTTAAATTTTCTAAACTTGACTGACTCTTTAGCTACGAATATTTTCATAGGAAAATATGGTTTTTCCCTGCGAAATTTACGAAATTATAATGCGTAGGTAAAAGTAAGGTTTTTTATGCTTGGTGTTTATGAAAAATTTAACAGACCCTTTAGCTACGAATACTTTCATAGGTAAAAATGCGTTTTCCCTACGAAATCCAATTTCGTTGGTAAAAGTAAAGTTTTCAATTTTTTTGTTTTTTTAAAAGTTCAAAAGACCCTTTAGCTACGCATATTTTCGTAGGTAAATATGGGTTTTCCCTAAGAAATTACATTTTGTAGGTAAAAGAAAGGTTTTAAATTTTCTATTTTTTGAAAATGCTGGAGAAAAATTTTAAAGACCCTTTAGCTACGAATAGTTTTGTAGGTAAATATGAAAAATTCAAAAGACCCTATAGCTACGAATATTTTCGTAGGTAAAGATGGGTTTCACCTATGAAATTTAAGACACCCTTTACCTACGAAAAGTAATTTCGTAGGTAAAAGTTTCGTAGGTAAAAACCATATTTCTTGTAGTGAAAGAGGAGGAAAGGCTTATCCCTTAGCCCGCTCATAATGGCGTTCAGGGCGGTTTCGTCTAAGTGTTTCCAAACTTGTAATGCTTCTAGATTGAAGTGCTTGATGTAGTCCTTCAGGAGTTCGCCTTCTTTTTGGATTATATGAAGGAGATGAGTAGGTGCTTTGAGTCTTTTCTTCCCTCCGATGAAGTTCGTGACAAAAGCTTAGCTGAGCTCCAAGAATGAGCTGATAGACCTCGGTTTTAACTACTTAAACCACAATCGAGCTGCGTCGGCCAGAGTCAAAGAGAATGCTTAGCACATGACCATATCAAAGGCATCATGGAGTTCCATGTAGATCCGAAAGGATTCCATGTGCTCTGATGGGTCGGTATTTCCTATGAAAGACATGATCTGAGGCAGCCGAAACCTATCCGACAATCATGCTTGTAGAATCTCAGCAGTGAATGTGGACTCAGTTTCCTCCATTGTAGTTATTGCTGCATTGGTTCAATATGTTTGTTGCATGTTGCTGATCTAATCTCTCAAGCTCTTTAATTCAGCTCTCCACGGTTCCCCACTCTCGGCGGAGGCTTCGACCAGAGCTCTGCTGCACCTTCTCCGATTTATCTCATGATGTAAGTCGGAGGCTGGCAAAGGCACAGTCTCTGACATGTGAGATGGGACAGGTTGAGCTGTAGTACACTGTTAGCTTGGTTGAGGGGTCGGCATGCCTGTAGGGTGGGAGGGATAATGACTCAGATGTTGCTCGGCATGCATATAAGAAGGCTGGGAAGGACCGTTGGCCCTTAGTGTAGATTGAGGCTGAACTTGTTCCAATAGACGCATCATGCGGCCTAAATCTGATCTTATACCCTCGACCTCTCTTTCGAGGTTATTCATTCGACAATTCCTAGCACGAGTTCGCGGACCGCGTCTGCCCGAGCCAGAGGAGGAACCTTGATGGCTCGCCTATGGCTCGGGCAGTCTTAGCTGCTCCAGCGGTTTCGAGGCGTGACCAGTCGTAGGTAGGGTTGCGATTGGGATTGCCACTGGAGAGGAATGAGCTTTCTTCTTTCCCCTGGCCATTGTAGATGTTGCTGGTAGAGCTGAGAATGGATTAGAACATTGCTTCCCACAGATGGCCCCAAACTGTTGATGCAGTTTCCTGACAGACCCTCCGTTGTTGACCTGCTTATACCCCCACAGGTGTAAAAAGAAATAAAGGAGACCCTGACTAGTGCAGGGGACTCTCCGATGCCTAAGTCAGGAATGAGGCTTTTTTTGTAGGGTAGGATCTCTAGAAAAGAGACACCAGTCGAATGCGAGGGTTAGAATGTGCGTACCTTTGTGTGTACCTTTGAAGGTTCGAGATACCTTTATATATATATAAGAAAGAGAGTTCGATTGAACGAGGACTCTTCCCGATATCTTAGAGATTCGTCCAGATCCGGGATCCTTAGAGATTACCGGCCTCCGAGATTATCGGGATCCGATCTTATCCCTTAAAGATCTGGGGAGAGATCTTTGGGATTTTAGGGAATTACCCGAATCTATAGCTCGATGTTAAGTCGACTCCCATTGGCGGGTGATGACTTGGGAATAAGCAATGCCGATCTCCTTGACAGATCAACACTCACCATCTTCGACCAATAATCAAGTCGGAGGTTCCGTGTTCCCTTTAGCTGGGCACTAATGGTCCTTGACCTTGTCGCAGGATGTCGCCTGACTTTCAACCGGATAGTGATCGATCTACGCTATTTAACGGCCAAGCCATTACTGGGCTATGGCCTGGTCGTAATCGATCTTTGGTTGACTGCGGTCGATCTATAGCCAACCTAGGGTTGATCTATGGTCAACCTATGACTGACCTATGAGTTAGGTCGGTATTCGGCTATTTGAATGGGCTCGTAGCCGTGTTCTTTAAGTGTCCTTACAGTTTTATTGACATCCTTGGAGGTCGGCCTGTTTCTGGACGTAGATGCCTTATTAGGCTCGGGTTTCTCAAGGCCTATGCTGGTTCAGTAGAGTTGGTCCATTCCATAAGCTGACTTATCAACTTGTCCGCTTTTCCCGAACAACATACATTTAGGTGGGCCCCCTAGAAACTTTAGATGTAACTAGTCCTTCGAGCGAACTTGGATTCAACTGGTTGATTGTAACACCCTATACTTTTTAGTGCTTATGTGTTACTATGGAGACTTAATAACACAAATCTAGTGTTACTTGAACATTCAACTTAATTCTAATTTAATGAGTAATTTTCATACATAGATAAAGCCATCTATCTGTTCATTTCTAAGATGGACCATCACATCCTCAAGGGATCCATGTTAACCTTAGAAGATCTATTTCTAGGAACCCAATTAGGATAAAACGACAGACAATGTTTTGTTAAATTGACTAAGCTATACAAAATTAATTTCAAGACCCAACTCACCTAACCTACTGTTGTTTATCGGGCCTCAATGGCCCCAAGGAAAATCCTTATTGGTACAAACTAACACATGATCGATTGTTTAATGTATACTAAATGTTATTAGGGACCCAGATATCACAAATGATTAACATTAGGATTGATTTGATTGTAGGTTTACCACTAATAGACACTTAAAGACCTAAGATCCATCTAATATGGGCCCACCTAAGCATTGGATTTGTCTGAACATTGGACTGATGTCCCATTTAGGGCAGTGAAGCATGATGGATAGGGTGCATTTCACATAACATCACTGTGGGCCCCACACACACCATGTGCAGGTACATTGTGGGCGCACACCCGCGACACGCGGGATGAGCACTGACCCGAGCTTCCTCGGAAAAGAGAGAAATCTCCCTTTTGTTTCCCGCCCACGGTCGTTTTAGATGAAAGTTCTGTTCTTTGAATAGTAGCCTGCCATCCTCATCAATCAATATGATCCAAACCGTTCATCGGATTCAGAGTGAGATTCCGATCATAAATTTCAGAGGTTTGGGACGCTGGTGCGCACGTGCGGCACACTATATCGAATGCAACAGCTGGCACTCAAGCAAAGATGGAAACAGACAGCATTCGCCTCGACTTTCACCGTGAGCCAATATCACGATCCATCAACACGATCTAATCGGTTCATCGCTTGCAGAGGAAGGTTCCGACCTAAAACTTGGAGCTTCCAAACGTTTCCACACATGCATGCGCACAAAAACGTTCGAAGGCTAAGCTGCGCTCGGGCAATTTCCAGCAGAAATAAAAATCAGTTCACTGTTAGGCTAGCAATCCGTGTGCCTCCATCTCTTTCCATCCTAGACATCCGCAGATGCTTCTACAGCGTTCAAGGATAGAAATCTCAGACGTTTGTTACCACTCACGGATCGACTCTTCATGTATTTAAACGGAAAGGTTTTTCGTTTCTTTCTCTTTTGCTTCCGGCAATAGAAACCCTAGCCCCAAGCTATCCTAGCCATCCATTCCATACCCTTCTTGGAAAAGGAAACTAGGAACAGATCGTGAAGAGCGGCTGGTATCGCCGTCTTCTTCGTCAGTGTGCGGCATCATGCCGTCTCGAATTCTCTTGAACCCATCAGGAAATCGCAACTAAAGCCCCCCAAAATTATGGTTAACAAGCATCCTTGGAGAGATTTGAGCCATCCGCTGGTCTCAGATCGAAGAAGGATAAGTCGAATGCGATTCTGCCATTGTTGGGGGTTGTCTTCCTCGTAAAGAACCCATCACCGTGCTATGTAGATCTAGTTAGAGGTCTGTATAGCTCAGTTTTAGCAGGTAGTGTTTTCAAGCACCTGTTGAACTTGGGTTCTATCGTGTTTGGTTTTCTTCATTTTGTGTTGCTGAGTTAACTCAGTGCGTCTCTCTTAGTTTGGAATTTTATCCAGATGTAATAGTTATCTGTGGTGTGGTGTGATCCACTTGAGCGTTGGATTTGCCTCATTTTTGTGCTCATATCTTAAAATGATCCAAGAAAAGAGATGGACAACATAGATAAATAGATAGATCATGGTGGGCCTGCCCACAAAACTACCCCTAGAGTCGGGCAGGGGCAAGACGCAGTATACGTCTGCTTTTTTTTTTTTTTTTTTCAAAAAAACTGAAACTTTCATTTCTCATAAGAGGAAGACTATATAGTGTTCTGCACATGCTTTAACAGGCCCACACAGCAAAAAGGACGAGCGGACCGAACTAAAGCGAGAAAGAAACAACAACCTCATATCTACATGCGGCGCCAGAAAGGAGAAAAGAAAATCCAGGCGTTAAGCATTCGATTTAAGCGCACCTAGTCCGACCCTGTCCAAAAAGATCAAACCACGGACGGTATTAGGGAGACACTTAGAATGGTGATAGATCATCGACCGTTGGAGGAGACTCCCTTCCCGAGCAAAACTATCTGCCGGCCCATTGCCTTCTCCGAGAATATGGGTGACTTCAGAAGTACTAAACTGATGTAACCAGTTAATACAAGCCAGCCAAGGATTCCATATCCAAGGGGGTTTGGCGAGATTTGAGAGACTTAGAATAGCTAATTTTGAGTCAGATTCAATCATAACCTTATCAAAACCTTTTCCCAAACACAGCACCATCCCGTCGTGAATCGCGCGGAGTTCGGCCAAATTATTAGAACCAACCCCGTAGCCCATGGAGAAACCGAACAGAAAGGATCCGTTTTCGTTCCTGCAGATGCCACCCCCACCCGACTGACCTGGATTACCCCTCACCGAACTGTCTACATTTAATTTAACCCATCCCGGGGATGGCAGTCTCCACTTTACCAGAGTAAAAGCGCAGTGATTTAGCCCAGTATACATCTGCTAGTGGCATAGTAACCTCAATGGTAAGTTGGTTTGAAACTAATATTACTATAACGCGGTTTGAAATAATTCAACTATGATGTGACTCTAGTGGCAAGTTGGTTTCAAAAAATAATACTATGATGTGATGCTAGTGGCAAGTTGATTCAAAAAAATGGGACCACACACAACAACAAAGCTGGTGTGGGTAGTGTCATGCAAATACTAGTGCTGATGCTCCTTGAGCTCTCCGTGTTACAATACATGAATAGTTCAAAGGAGATCAAAGTTACGTGAGTTTTAAAATGATATACTTAGTATGTTTACATGATTTATCCATTTGGTGATATGGTTTTAATCTTCATAAAAAAATGAGTGATTTCCAAGGCTCAAGTGTACCACACCATAAATAGCGGTAGGGACAATGATTCTCACTGTTAAAACATTCCTAGGGCCCACCATAATCCAATTTGTTCATAAGGTCACACAGGCCTAGATGAATAGAAAAAACAAATATCATATTGACCAAAATTTCTGTGATCCCAGAAGGGTTTTAATGGTAGGGTTTTTGAAAAGGCGAGCTTAAGAAGTCCTAAAGGGAGGGTGAATATGACTATGCTAAATAATCGAATAAAATGTTGAAACAGTAAGTAAATCAAATATCTCAATCGCACTAGTATTGAAACGTTGATTCAAACTGATTCGTAAGATAACCTTTACCGAAACGAGTTTAAGCAGGACAACCTTATTTCACAAATTTGATAAGAATCAAAATCTCAAATTAAGCAAGAGTAAATAAAACTATATATTACAAACATTCACCACTTTTGCATAAAAGAAATTACAACCATTCACCACAAAAACAATAAAAATATTCACCACAACACCAAGAATTATAGTGGTTCGGTGTGTCAACAACTGTTCTCAAACAGCCACACTTACTCCACTCCCAAGATTACTAATCACGTAATCTCAGCTTTCACTATGAATAAGGTTTTCACAAGGTCACCTTAAAACCTAATACAATTGTGATTTTAACGGGTTATCACAAACAAAGAAACCCCTCTATGAGATTTTCAGACTATCTCAGACAAAACCTAAAATGAAATTTTCTGGCTATCTCATAAAAAATCAAATATAAAAAGTAAATTGATACTTATCTTTACCGTAGAAGATATTGTAACTGTAGAACGTTTTTCTTGAATGACGAATGTTCAATGTTCAGTCCTATATAAAAGGTCCAGGGTTCTATTTGATTTTAATTAAGTTTAAACCAAAGGCTACTTACATTAATTCTCTTAAATCTCAATAACAGTAATCACTCTTTTTAGAATCAGAATGAAAGAGTTTTGAGATGAAGGAATTAATGAAAAAAGCTATAAAAAGATTATAAATACTGTTTAATAACTTGACAATAAATGAGGCTTCTTTCTCTCTTGAATAAAGACTTTGATAGGCTTGAATTATCTTTTCGGATTGAGAAAGAACCTCTATTTATAGGAAGAAAGTTTGTTCCTTCAATTGGTCTAAGGCAGTCTTCGACTGGTCAAAGTACCGGATTTAGTTCCAACAAATTTTTAAATTTAAGGGGGATAAAATCTAATAGATCTTCGACTAGTCGAAGAACCTGTTCGACTGGTCGAAGGTGACCTTCAACTGGTCGAACAACGTCTTTGACTGGTTGAGGAAGCTGAATCCAAAATAATTTTGGCTGCTGGACTTCGAGTTGAGGAGCCTTCGACTAGTCGAGGAGTCCATTCGATTGGTCGAAGGTTCAATAGAAATTCCGTTATACTTCAACTGTTGCTTGGACTAGTCGAGAAATTCTTAGACTGGTTGAGCCATAACTTAGACTAGTCGAAACTCAATCATTTATAAGTATAAAAACTCAATTTAAACTATGTTTTGAAAGCACCTAAACCTAAGACCTTTTAAGGGTTTATAATACCTGTATGGACTGCTTTTCATAAGATTAGAAACTTGAAGTTCTTAAGGGAGCTTGATCTTCTACTAGAACATTCAGTAGATCTAGCTTGGTCTTCAACTTAAGCTTAAGTTTGAACTTGAGCTTGAACTCGAGATTAAAAATAAGCTTGACTTGAACTTGATCATGAGCTTGACTTGAAGATCACTTTGCTAAGTTGTTTTGACCAGAAGAAATTTGACAAACCAGGTGTAAAATGTGCTTTAAACATAATAACACGTATAATCTCCCCCTTTGTCAATTTCGTGACAAAACACTTAGTGTTACATGAATCTGAATGTAGCCCTGCCTTCTTGAACTCATGATGTAGTTGAAGATTTGAAAAATTAGTACTCCCCCTCAAGTTCTACTCTCCCTATTCATACAACCATTCTAAGCATACTTATTCCCAAATTCATCATAGCATATATATATATATATATATATATATATATATATATATATATATATATATATATATATATATATATATATATATATACAACATATTCCAATCATTTATGTCATTTGTTTCAAATTTACATTTAACCATTCACATACATGCATCATGATCATTCACATACATTGCATCATATATTCATACCATATCAACTCTCTCCCCCTTTTTGTCACAAGTTGACAAGGGAAGAAAGATGGTAACTATCAGGCAAAGCATATGAATAATCATAAAAATATATAGAAAATCATAAGAAGTAGCATAATAGATTATCAAAGGGAATAATCATCCAAGTAGAGTAAATTAGAACAATTATCAAACAAACCAAGTAGAATATTAGTTATACAGCCCCAAAGATGAAAATAAGTAAAAAGAACTTAGTTAGATCCTGAGGAAGAAGGAGCAGGCATGGAGGGATCCATTTGATGCAAACTCCTCGCAATACGGTGGAAGTACTTTTTCATGTACTTCACAGATGATTTCTGAGTTTGTGCTAGATTATTCTGAGAAACCTGTAATGTCGTGACCTTCTCTTCCAGTGATTTCAGCCGATCATCAACCTAAGAAGGTTGATAGTCTAGATCTTTAGGATCATCTGAGTCATCGAGTTCAGGAAAGATATCATCCATAGATGTGTCTTCTAGTGGTGCAGGTGCTTCTTCCTCTTCTTCATCGTCACGTTGACTAGGAAGATATTCCAGATTCATCTTATTTAGATTGGTATTGTTAAAAGGTAAAACAGATTATGGTGCCTCAGATGTTAGAATTTGGACATTACAGTGTAACGCAATACATGTCATGAGATGGGAAAATGGAATAGAACCATGACTGGGATGAAGACGAAAGTGGATAATGAGATAGAAAATAAGAGAAGGAAGACAAACTTGTACACCAGACACAACTGAATGGAGGACACAGGTCATGAAGGGAGTAAGTTTAGACTTATTCCCAGACCTAGGATGGACATTTGATGTAAAGATACGATGCAAGACTTGATATTTGGGGAGCATCTGGTTGGAACGAAGCGCATTACCGGAATGTCATTTCGCATTAAATCTACATAGTTTATGCGTAATCGCTAACCATTCGGTATGAGTCATTTTATCAGTTAAATTTTCAAGAGGAATTTCATCCCCTACAATGACAATCTCAGTTAATGCTGAGATAAGATAGCGATTTACAGTGAATGTGTCTTCTACAAATTTAATTGTAAAAGTAAGGTTTTCGAGAGACACATCACAAATCGATGCGGACATTGCCTGTGCTATGGAACGGTAAGCTGTTCCACCCTAACTAAATATGTCATCCCATCCGATATTTGTAAGAAGAGGGAGAAGTTTAAATCGAGCAATGTGAGCTAGATTAACACTACACTCAATAATTATGTCCCTTAGGAGGAAATCCATAGAATGCTTCGAATCTTCTTCGAGGCCACTTAGGGTTCTCACATTAGATGGAGTCGGTGTAGATGATGTGTTATCACGAGCTTTGCGTGATGTCGTTCTCTTCGTATGATGCTCCATTTAATGATTGCTCAAGAAATAACTAAAGAGGATAGAAAGATTGTGGGTAGATCAAAATTTTCCACAAATCTCACAACAAATGAGTTTGGAATCCAAAATAAACCCAAAATAAGAGATTAACTAGCAAAGATTAACTCAAATCTACAAGAAAATTGAAAAATGACCACTTACTAGCAAGATTTGGAGATGGGTTCGTCGAGAGGAGCACCGACTAGTTAAAGAAGAAGGTGAAAATGAGAAGAAATAAAAAAGTAATTTTTCACTTTTAGGGGTGAATCCGTGGGGTCCTCGACTAGTCGAGTAGCGTGCTCGATTCATTGAGCACGTCCTTAACCCGTCAAAAAACCCAAAAAAATGAATTTTTATATATTTTTATCATCATTTTATGATTATTTTATGCATTTAAGTAAATATAAATAAGAAATAAATAAATGCATAAATAATTAATTAATAACACACAAACCAATATCATTCTTTAAATTTGAAAATTTATTCCTGTCGAGCGGTTTGACCAGTATGTCTGCAAGTTGTTTCTCAGTTTGAATATATTCTAGCACAACACTCTTATCTTCAACAAGTTCTCGAATATAATGGTATCGAATATCAATATGTTTTTGTACAAGAATGTTGGATTGGATTTTTTGAAATATTAATCGTGATTGAATTATCATAATATAATGTCATTGTATCTTGTGTAATGCCATAATCAACTAACATTCTTTTCATCCAAATGAGTTAAGTGCAGGCATTACCAGCTGCAATATATTTAGCTTCAGCAGTTGAGAGTGATACAAAGTTTTGTTTCTTACTGAGCCATGAAACTAAATAGTTCCCTACGTAGAAACATCCACCGTTGGTATATTTTCTATCATTAATATTTCCAGCTTAGTCTGCATTAGTATATTCGGCAATTTGTATAGATGTATTAGCAGAACTTGCAACATATCTAATTATTCACTTAACAACAATTAGATGAGATTCTTTAGGATTGAATTGCTATCGGGCACATATTCTAACACTAAAAGCAATATCAGGTCCACTAGCAGTTAAGTATAAGAGACTACCAATCATACTTTGATATAAACGAGAGTCTATACTTTTACCTGATTCATCTTTTGAGAGTTTTAGAATTGTACTCATTGGAGTGTCAAACTTCTTTCTATTCTCAAACCCAAACCTTTTTGCAAGGTTCAAAGCGTATTTGGTTTGTGATATGAATATGCCATCATCTTGTTACTTAACTTGTAATCCAAGAAAGTAGTTTAGTTCACCAACCATACTCATTTTAAACTAGGATTTCATCATATCTGTAAACTCAATAGATACGTTCACTACAAGAAAAATGGGTAAAGGCCACGGCCAAAAACCGTAGCAAAAGACCTTTTGCTACGGATATGATCCGTAGCACGTCCGTCGCTATTGGTGGGGTAGCTAAAGGTATAGCTACAGATTATATCTGTAACAATAGATACCAACATCTACAGACTATATTCGTAGCTATATACACCAATAGCTACGGATCACATCCGTAGCAATAAATACTAATAGCTACGGCTCATATCCATAGCAATAGATACCAATTGCTACCAATAATATCTGTAGCAATAGATACCAATAGCTACGAACTATATCCATAGTAATATTTACGAATAGCTACGGATTATATCTGTAGCAATAGATACCAATAGCTACCAATAATATCTATAGTAATAGATACCAATAGCTACGGATTATATCCATAGCAATTGATACCAATAGTTATGGACTATAACCGCAGTAATATATACCAATAGCTACAGACAAAAGCCGTAACTATAGCTACGGATTATATTTGTAACTATTTTTAAAAAAATTGTAATAATACAACTTGTTTCCATTACAAGAACTTGCTGTGATTGATAACTCATATAAGCTTAATGCTGATAGAAATAGTACATAAAATGCAATTAGAAAAAAAATGATGCATTTATTACAAATAGCAATCAAATCATACAATGTATCCTACATTCACATTTCTAAATAAACAATACTTCACTTTACTCAATCTATCATAAGAATTACAACTAAGGCGTGCCCTCATGTCCAAGAAACAAATACACTCCAACACAGTAAACACCCTCCATATGCATTTAATAATGCTCACATTTTTACAGAATTTTCTTCCTTCAGATGGTCAATTTTAACAAATGCAGAAGATAGAGCTTCTTCTTTTCTTAAAACTGCAGATGTAACTTCTATGGACTTCGACACAAGATCACTTTCAAGTTCTGAAACCCTTCCCCTTGAAAAAATGAATTTCATCCTCCACTGACTTCTTTAGCTTATCAGCCTGTATAAAATAGCATTTGTAGACATAATCAAACAAGCATGCCTTTGTACACATCTCAAAAAGAAGAAAGATAAAAAAAAATACTTATATATGAAGAAATAAAAAACGTACCTACAAATCTTCTAAAATATGGCAAAATCCAACATGAGTAATGTGTTCAAACCTAGGATGGACTTTTAAACTCAAACACACTAAAATATGTGGCTTACTATAAAAAGTAAACTTATTATTTATAGACGATATCCATTCCTACTAGACTTCATTGAAGTAGTAACAACCCCATTTGGCCTAACCACATTATTCTCCTAATTTTTCGGAGCCCTTTTCATGTTGGCATGTCTCCTACAACTCAGAAGGATCAAAAGTTATATGCGATCTAAAACTTACCATTTATAGTAAAAATGAAAATAAAATGGACTTTTAACAATTCATCAGATAAAATCTCATAAATTCGGCGTGGGCAACCCGGCATAGTGAGGTTTGTTTGCTAAAGTAGCTTCTCCTACCTAAAATACTATATGATATGTTGAAAAACTCATTCTGGTTTACTAAAATGTTAACATGCTAAAATGTTATACGTGAGCAGACACCACAAAGCAAGATTTATTCGAGTATGCTTGCCAACAAAGCAAGATTTTCTTGTTTGTTGCCATGTGATTGGGCTACATTATTACATCAATCAGGTTTGGGTTCAGGATCGGGTTTAGGTTAGGGAGTTGAGATTAGGATTAAGTGTAGGTTTAGGTTTAGGGATTTGAGAATACATTTAGGTTTAGGTTTAGGTTTAGCTTATATGTTATAAGTTATAGGTTATAACTTTAAGGAATTGAGAATAGGTTAAGGTTTAGGTTTAGGAAATCGGGTTCGGGTTCAAGATCGGGCTTAAGTTTGGGTTTTCAAGTTTAGGTTTAGGTTTAGGTTAGGGAGTTGAGATTAGGATTAGGTGTAGGTTTAGGTTTAAGGATTTGAGAATACATTTAGGTTTTAGGTTTAGGTTTAAGGTTTAGGTTTAGGTTTTAGTTTATAGGTTTAGGTTTAGGTTAAGGTTAGGTTATCGGTTATAAGTTTAGGTTATAGGTTATAGGTTATAGGTTAAGGTTTAGTTTATAGGTTTTGGTTTAGGTTAAGGTTATAGGTTTAGGTTTAGGTTAAGGTTTAGGTTTAGGTTATAGGTTTAGGTTAGGGTTTAGGTTTAGGTTATATGTTATAGGTTATATGTTATAGCTTTTAGGAATTGATAATAGGTTAAGGTTTAGGTTTAGAAATCGGTTCGGGTTCGGATCGGAGTTTAGGTTTGGGTTTTCAAGTTTAGGTTTAGGTTTAGGTTAGGGAGTTGAGATTAGATTAGGTGTAGGTTTAGGTTTAGGGATGTGAGAATACACTTAGGTTTTAGGTTTAGCTTTAGGTTTTAGTTTATAGGTTTAGGTTATAGGTTTAGGTTTAGGTTTAGGTTTAAGTTTTTAGATTTAGGTTTAGGTTTAGGTTTAGGTTATAAGTTTAGGTTATAGGTTATAGGTTATAGGTTAAGGTTTTGGTTTAGGTTAAGGTTATAGGTTTTGGTTTAGGTTTAGGTTTAGGTTATAGGTTTAGGTTATAGGTTTAGGTTAGTTTAGAAATCGGGTTTAGGTTCGGATTGGGTTTAGGTTTGGGTTTTCAAGTTTAGGTTTAGGTTCGTAGTTGAGATTAGGATTAGGAGTAGGTTTAGGTTTAGGGATTTGAGAATACATTTAGGTTTTAGATTTAGGTTTAGGTTTTAGGTTTAGGTTAAGGTTATAGGTTTAGATTTAGGTTTTTAGGTTTAGGTTAAGGTTATAGGTTTAGGTTATAGGGTTCGGGTTCGGGATTGGGTTTAGGATCGGGTTTAGGTTATAAGTTTAGGTTTAGGTTATAGGTTAAAGGTTTAGGTTATAGGTTTAGGTTTAGGTTAGGTTATAGGTTATAAGTTATAGGTTATAGGTTAAAGTTTAGGTTATAAGTTAAGGTTTAAGTTTAGGTTATAGGTTTAAGGTGTGGTTTAAGTTAAGGGTGTGGTCCCTGCAAATACAGATATAAACACGGCCTGTCCAAATGGCCAGGACCCTCCAATAATATCTTTAGGAAATGGACAGCTTCATCATAGTCATAACAGTGGTTCCCACCTTCCAGGGACCCTCGCTCAACATCCGGATAGCTCTGACAGACATCTAGATCTGCCTCATCAATTTCGAGATAATATATAAACATGAGCCTGTCCAAATGGCCAGGCCACCAATATTATTATCCAAAGGGAATGGACAGCTTCATCATGGTCATAACAACGGTTCCACCTTCCAGGGACCCACGCTCAACATCCGGATAGCTCCGACGCACATCTATATCTACTTCATCAATTTCAAGATAATATATAAACATGGGCCTATCCAAATGGCCATGCCACTTCATCAATGAATCATATAGTATGAAGAAAAGAAGACTCACCAATTTAACTAGCAAGGAGAGAAAGTGTGAATGCTTGGAATGTAGCACTTTCTTTGAATAATGGATGTATATTCCATAATGCAATCTAAGAATGAGTAAGTTTTTTAGTTTCTCCGACAATGCATATGGGTACAGATTTACAAATAAAGATTTTAAAGATTTTAAAATAGAGTAAATGATTATATTAACTTTTAAGTATTGATTAAGAAGAAAAATGTAAATGATGATGAGAAAGAAATCTTAATATATTAAATTATTGTACTTACCGATAGTTGGAATTGTGGTAACAATCTCCCCCAGCTTGAGCTTGAGTCTATTTTCTATTAAAATGAGCGAAATCAATACGAGCTTACAACAATAGGTACCAGGTCTTTGGTCTAAGGGTGATTCATAATAAAAGGTATCATTTACCATGAACTAAAACCATATATTATCCATACCTTAATTGGACTCACTACAAGGGTAATCTTTCAATAATGGCCCATTGCTTCTGATAATCACTACAGGGGTGAGAAAATTACAAATAGTAAGACTCATGAGATGACATATGTATAAATAGTGACAAGACTAGCTGGTAATGACAAGAGGCTAAGACATCAAATTATTTATGAAGAGCAAGAAAAAACAAAGATAAAATAAATAGTTAAAAACTTTACCATTTCAATATTGAACCTTGTAGTGGGAACATTGATCTGTGGGGCTAAAAATACATTAGCCTGCATATAAAAATCTCAAGTTAGTTGGGCCTTTGAGGTCCTCAAATGATAGTAGAAGAAGCCAGAAAACTATTAAAATTCACCATCAAGCGTTTTAAAAATCTCTCTCAGAAAATGAAGGAAAAGTACACAACTTACCTTGATGCCCATTCTCCCTCCTCCTTTACCCGGGCTTGGGACCGGCAATGAAAGGAGTTGCATTGGCGGAGTTAAAAAGGGGCTTAGGCTCCATTTAGTTTGTGACGACCAAATGGAGTCTAATATGTTTAAATATGGAGTATAAAATTCATTCAAAATTATAAAAACCAAACCAAACAACATAAAGAGTAACAAAAAAAAAAAAAAAAAAAAAACAAGCGAAACATCAATATAAAGTAACTAAAAACCAAACCAAGTTATGAGTTCATCAATATAAAGTAACTAAAGTGTCAAATTAGTCTAACACAATAAACACCCTCCATATAATGCAATAATGCTTATTTAGAAATGCAGAAGTATTTACTTGAGATAGAGCTTCTTCTTTCCCTGAAACTGCAAATGTAACTTTTGTAGACTTTGACACAAGATTACTTTCAAGTTCTAAAACCCTTCCCTTGAGAAAATGAATTTCATCCTCTAGTGACTTCTTTAGCTTGTCAGCCTGTATAAAACAGCAATTGTAAATACAATCAAACAAGCATGCCTTTGTACACATCTCAAAAGGAAGAAGGACAAAAAAAAACACTTATATAGGAAGAAATCAAAAACTAGTCGACAAGATTAAGTAAAAACTAAAATTAAGTTCCTGATTTCTTTGGAGTGAAAAAATAAATGGTTCTAGTTTTATTTTTGTTTTTTTGTTATAGCTTTTGGCCCTCACATTTACATATTTGCTTGCAAGAAATATCAGATACTTTCACAATGGAAGAACAAAATCATCATCAATATGTCAAAAATCCTTTCACAATTGAATGCATTGAAATTTAAAAATAAACATGTGCAAGAATTCAATTTAAAGCTTCAAGCTCACTGAAATATACCAACAAAAGTAAATGGCATTCTTGATTTTCAACTAGAAAGCACAAAATATGAACTGGAACATGAGAGCAGAGAAGTGCTGACTCACTTGTTCACTTTAACCCAAGTAACTTTGTGTTTCCTTCTTCTTTTCATCAAGCTCTTTAATCACCTTCTTGATTTTTGACTTATCATTCTAAGCAAGAGAAGAATACAGTAAACAAATAACTTTAGACATAAAAAAATTCAATTTTTTTAAAAAATGAGATCCTTTACAGGCTGAGAAATACAACAATATACCTCAATGATGTTTTTCTTGGATAATAAGTCATTATATTTATCTTCAGCTTTCTCGAACATTGCCATAACTTTTTTGTCGATCCTCTTCTCAAGGCTGAAAGCAATTAATTAGATTAACTGAGATGCATGTCCATTAACCTTCTTTTAAAAAAAAATGCAAAACCAAACATCAATTAGGTGTTGAATCATACCATTTCATTGTCATGGAAAAGAAAACAAAGAAGTACAGGAAACAACACAACAAGTAATCTAATCACACACCCAGATTGTTCAGCTTGAAGTTTCTCAAGCTCCTCCCTTGATTTACGAGGATCACGAGATGAGAAGTCATAATCTATCCCACTTTTTCCAAATAATTTTTTCTCAGCTGCAATCCAACTATGCCTTTCTAGTAGTTTATCTACCTTCAAGGAGAAATCTTTGTATTCCATCTCCATTCGCTTAATTTGTGTGAATGGGAAAGAGTGGGTTTCTATCAAGAACACATCCACAATTTTATAGATCAACAAAGTTAAATAAAATAGGAACAAAATAACCACTGCAAGTACCTCATTTTCCAATTTTTTCCTCTCAACATTTGCATCACTAATTTTATGTTGAAGCTTCTGTTACTCCTTGACAATCGCACTGATCTCAGCGTCACATTCTTTCATATTTGAACGACTCAAATTGAGCTCAGATTGAGCTTAATCATATTCCTTCTTTATGGAACTAACCGGCAATAGGAAAGGCAATAAAGACGCGTGCATTTTGTGTTCAGCAAAAATGGTTAGATTGTAAGTTTAAGCACCTTGCTTGTAAGGTTATCTACTTCTGCAGTGAGGCTGTTTATCTGTGTCTATAAAGAAACCAATTGATTTTCCAGGGAAGCATGCTCTTGAATGACTGCTTCCTTCTCCATAAAGAGCCTCTCACTTTCATTTTCAAAGTCATAAATCCTTTCACAATTGAATGCATCAAAATTTAAAAATAAACATGTGCAAGAATGCACCAATTACAATAAAAAGTGTGTGAGTAGGATTCTGATTACTACCATTCCTACATGTATGCAAGATCCAATTTATCTGGTGGTTGCCACCATGTATGTGTTGCGGCTAGAAAAATTAGGTTGTTTTGTTTTTAAGATGAGCCACGTATGTATGGCCCAACTGAGAACCAGACATACCTAATGAAAGGCCTGGATTTCGCATGCAAGGAGAGTAGGATTCAATATCCTACTCCTATAAGAAGTCTTAATAGGTTTCAGTTATAACTGAGTATATGAACACTGATGCAGACAAAGGGATCATGAGTTTGATGCATGCAGCAATTCCATGCAATGAAAAAGTACCCGCTCTTCACTAGAGCCATTTGCATAAGCATCAGGAATATTCGTTCCAGGTGGGAGAATACTCTATGGAACATCAGACGATCCCAACAATGGATATAGATGCAAAACAAAGTGAAACAAAACTGAGATTTTCTGTCCAAACACCACCTTTGAGTGGGTTGCCTCTAAACCCTTTACAACTAATAAAACTTCCAGGCATCCAAATGACCCCTAAATGCACCAGAAAATTGAGAAATTATATGATCCTTGGCCTTTGCAAACCTATTTTCTGCAACTCACAACCAGTCTACTAGAATATACTATCCATGTTTCTCTAGTTTACAAGTCCATTCACCATGAATCAAATTCAGCAACAAAAACCAAACAAAATAAAAGAAAAGTCTGATAGAACTTCAATAGTCTGACAGAATTTCAAATTAGCAACTTTAGCAATTAAAAAGAAGTTGGTAGGAAAACATACGGATCTATGGAACTTCAATACTCTACTAGCAATTTGGGGTTGGCTTTTAAATGGTAGATTGGCAGTTTAGATGATTGGCTTTTTATCTCCTCACCCATATAAAGAAAGAAAGAAAAAAAAATTATAAAACTGATGATTTTGTCTTTGCAACTTACAAGGACTGTTGTAGCTAGAGACCTTGAAGGGCCTCATACTCTACCAGTTAATCTAACATCAGAGGTAGATGTCCCCTAGGTACAACAGTTAAGGGATTAAATGAAGGTAGCACTTAGTCAAATTCACTCAAAACAAGATGAGACTAATCCAACTTTAGATTAGTTTCAGTTGGGGATTGCTTAATTATTGCAATCTGAATCGAATTTCCATATCCAACAGTCTCTAGCTAACTGATGAATGAACAACCACTTACCTTGCTCTTGATGATAAGAGGATTGAAGTCTGGTTTGAGATGATCGGAAAGCAATACCCCGAAGAAAGTTGTGTCCTTAACCATTGCATTGGATTTTGCCTGCAAATTGATGTATTAGTCATAATAAGAAATAGAAAGTGTAGCTATACTAGCAATTCAATTGAAACATTATAACATGGGTTAATTGATGACAAATTTATCAAACTATACAATGACATCAAGAAACTCATTTCGCAAAGTCATCTACAAACATTGAGAGAAGGCAATCACTTAGCTTGGTCTGGTTTGTCAAACTGCATATAAACAGAAGAAATTAGGTGAAAAATGGAAATGATAAATGAATTTGTAGGATTCAAGTTTTAAAGCTCCATCACCATCCATTTTTTTTCTTCTTTCTTTTTTCCCTAATTCATGCAAAACAAGTCTATGATTGACAAAATGGTCATATTAGTGGCCAGTTTCATTTCATGATGAATCATAACCCATGCCCTTTTCTATAATGCAATTTTACATATTGTAAATAGAAACACAAAGTAATGTAAAAAAAAATAAAACAATGACTAACAACAATGCTCAACAAGAGAGGGACCTGATTTCATAAAATATCACTTAGTAATTTTCCATTACTTTCAACAAATTCTGCAGTTATCAAAAGGAAACTAATGATTTTGTAATAATGGCATAACAAAGTAAAGACCCAAAGTAAGAACATGGAAGATGAGAAAAACTTGGATACTCTGGCAGTGTTATGGGTGAAACACAAGAACTTATAAATTACTTAGATATTGCACATGTGGCATAGGCGCAACTTATGGTATCTAGTGTAGATGTGTCATGAACCAAAAATTAAGCTTGACTGATCATCTAGTGAAAGAAAAAAATGAAGAAAGAAGCATGTAGAATTCTCCTTTATAGTCAAAAGACCAACTCACCTTAAGCTTTAAAGCATTGTACATTGATATGGTGAAAGTCATGCTTACACGTCCAACTTCCTTTGTGATGTTTCTTGATAAAGGAAAGGAAAAAAAGAAAAAAAGGGTGCAACAAAAGCATTAATACAAATGCATAGCATGTGCAAGTGCAAGTGCATGAGCCTGTGCAAGTGCAAGTGCATGAGCCTGTGCATACAAACCAAAAAGAAAACACGTAGGATTCTAGATGTATATTCTCGGCAACCAATTGTTCTTGTTGTGGCAATTCTAATGTGCTGCTACTGATGTAGTGAACACGCTACCATAGAAGGCAATATTGTGTGGCAGTGCATTTGGTCCACTTTTATCCCTTTAAGGATGTCTTTTGTGCATGTTTGTGTGTCGGGGCTTTAGTCCTTGAAACTAGGTTATCTCCCAATGATCCTAACCATCTAGACAATGAGTCTTGTTTTGTATCATGGATAGAAAACAATAAAAAACTTTTAGTCGAATTATCTTAACACTTCAAAATTCGGCTCTTTTGCTTTGAAAATGGATGCTTTCCATAACCTTTGTATAATCAAAAGATTGAATCATTCAATCTAAGAGATTTTTTCAGGACTCCATCTAAGAGAAGTCTTATCTGATAAATGGATTGTGTTATTGATAAACTTCAATTCAAAAGGCTAAAGCACTGACATACCATATTGTAATACGTTGAGATGCATTCAACCAAACCTCTATTATGAGATCAAATCAAATGTCAAAAAAAATAAATTGTTTATACGATGTCGTACCATTGCCATGTAATATTGTGTTGGGAGCTGCCAAAATCAAGCAAAATCATATCAATAAATGTTAGGGTAGCATGTTTAGCTTGCAAAAAATTCTATGCTAGATGCATAAGGACTGATGAACTGTGCTTGGAACAAGAAAAGCTAGACTGTTGGTCAGTTTCTATCGCTTAACTTATTGTGATTCACTTTCTGTACAAGTGGTACGCACACAAGCGCCCTCCAATAGAATGGTTAGGATTGTCAAGGTTTTTTTATTTGATTTTGAGTATGGCCCATCCAAGGTATAGCCTACTTGATGATTGGATTCAATCTCGTACACCGCACTTACAAAAGTCAAATCACTGATAAGTTGAACAAAAAGAAGTGGCAAACACCATAATCTAGATACTTGATATGCTACTAATTTTAGGTTATTTATTTGTTATCTTTTCCTATGAATTGAATAAGAAGTAGAAGACGGGAATTCCTTAAGGGGGTGTTTGGCGCATGGGAATGGATGGGAATAAGTGGGAGTGGGTTTGTGAAACCCATGAATTTTAGGTCGTGGTTGTTTGGGACTGCCGAAAGAAGTGGGTTTGCAGTGTTTCTTGGAAGCAGCACCTAGCTGATGGAATTGGCAAATCCTTCCTTGGTTTACAGGGTTTCTTGGAAGCATCCCCTGCCATCCAAACAACATGGCACATGATCTCATGGAATTATAAAACCATGTACTTGCAAGACAATTACCTGACAAAGCCATCATTACTATTTTTTGAATCTCATCCCACCTTATACCTCCTAATGCCATGCGCCAAACACCCCCTAAGTCTTCTCATTGAAGGTATCTGATATGCAATGAACGTATTTGACTCCAAAGATATTAGTGTTTTGGAAAATCCCACCTTGAGACAAGAATTCCCCCATAGTCAATGGTTGAGATTTTGGTGACAAAAGGCCTGACTACAGCTAGTAGAAAGATTAGCCATCTACATTCTATTCTTCCCAAATCTGCCACATTAGGTGGGCCCCACCATGTATATGTAGTAGCCTGATACTACATTGAATGTGGATTGAATGTTTTGGGTCATGAAGTAGGCCCCACTATGTATGTACATTGAATGTGGATCACTGTCACTCCTTAATTGTTGCTTTCTCATACATGGTTGGCCCACCTGATGAGATTTTCGGTCCATGGCACATGTAGATGAGCAAATATCTAACAAATACGTACATTAGCTAATGTTAGGAGGCGGGATTTGCTTCAGTTCAACAGGGGCAAGCCCATTCCTTTTTTTTCTTTCTGCCCCAGCCCCCGCCAACAGGCAGCTCCTGCAGGAAGAAGGTGTGGGGCCCACTGAGATGCCTATGAAAAATCCAATCTATCCATCACTTTCACAAGCTCAAAATAGGACAAGAGTTCATAAATGAGGTAGATACAAACTTAAGCAGTCCACATGACAGGAAACAGCCATGGTCTTGGAACCCACCATGTTGTTTATATGTCATCCAGATCATTCATAAAGTTATTGCTTCTGAATGAACTGAAAACATAAATATCATCTTGATTCACGAATTTTCTAATGATGTCTTTCAACCCCAACTGTTTCGTGTCACATGGTCCACCTCATTTTTGGATCTGCCTCACTTTGGACTCCTGTTTTATACCGAGCTTGCGAAACTAACAAACAAAGTGGATTTCTCATAGACATCGCGGAGGACCCCACATCTTATGCCTACAGGAACTTCCTGTTGCTGGGGCACAGGCAATTTGCACCTCACTTAGATGGCCTGAAAGTTGAATTGCTATTAGAAATCTACTGAAATTAAGAGAAGGAAAAAAAAAGCATTTTCCTTGCCTACAATATACATATTGTCATTATGAACGGTGAATAATAGAAAGCATAAAGAAGAAACTGCAAGGTTAGCGATTCAGTTCATTAGTGCATCCAAACGCATCCAAGAACCGAGTACTACAAAACATCGTAAACACCCTATATCTCATATTAGCTTTCATGACAGAAAACAGAAATGCAATTCGAAAGAGGTGATTTATAAGAAGCTAATATCTAATTAGCGAAGGAGTGTATGAGGAAAACGATAACCCTACCCTAAGAAGAAGAAAGTGGAGTTCACCTGCGTCATCTGCCTACCTATCGTCTCACCGCTTTGCCCAAAAACCCTACCTAGGGTTTATATGGAGGCCTTGATCTGTCGTTTGCGCTTCTTGTAGGCATCAAAGATGGTAGACATGAGATAGAGTGTGGAGATACCTATAGGGCACGAGGACCTTCTTCCAATTTAAAGAGAGAGAGAGAGAGGTGGAGGTGCGGCTAGGGTGTGGGGACCTTCCAATTCAGAGAGAGAGAGAGAGAGAGAGAGAGAGAGAGAAAGAGAGAGAGTGAGTGAGTACCCTCTTTGGGCGCGACTTTATTTTGAGCGTCCGCCCAAATTTGGGCCATACGGACGCAGATGGTCTGAACAGGGGCTCCGTGGGGCCCACCATGATGTATTTGGTTAATCCATTCTGATGAATAATTTTAATAAATTATTTTAGTTTACGACACCAAATTTCAGGTATATTGAAGGCCCAAGTGGATCACACCATAAGAAGCAACTGTAATTTAATATTCATGTTTCCTACCATGTGGTCCACTTGAGCCTTTGATCTAGCTGATTTTTTTCATCCTCTAAAGTAATATTTACAAATATATAGATAGCTTAGATAGAACATATAATTTTTTTTAGGCCTCATAGAGCCCCTTACAACACTATTAATTATTAATGGTGTATCAACTTTTTAGCTTCGGATTAAAACTGTAGCAACTATAGCTAAGGTATATATTCGTAGCAAAAAACTAACATGGTCTGAATCCTTTGCCCCTTTTTTTGGTAGTGGTTAGTGCATGTAGATCCATAAATTATATCATCAATATAGATCTGTACTATCAGTATATGATCATTATATTTCTTAACGAATAAAGTTTTATCAACGCTACTCATAATGAAGTTATGACTAAGTAAAAATTTACTTAATTTTTTGTATCATGCTCTGGGAGCTTGTTTCAAACCATAAAGTGCCTTTTAAAGATGGTATATATGATTTGGAGATTTAAGGTCCTCAAAACCCTTAGATTGTTCAACATAAACTTCCTCATGTAAACCATCGTTTAAAAATATTTTTTTAACATCCATTTGATATATTTTGATTTTATATAACATGCAATTAAAATAAATAATTTTATGGATTCAACATGCGCAAATGGTGCAAAAGTTTCATCATAATCAATACCTTCTATTTGTGTATACCCTTGTACAACCAGTCGAGTTTTTTCTCTGATAATATTACCTAATTCATCAGTTTTATTCTTAAAAATCTATTTGGTGCCAATTATATGTTTATCGGAAGGTCTAAGAACCAAGTACCACACATCATTTCGACAAATTGATTTAGTTCTTCTTGCATGACAATTATCAAACTTTCATCGGTAAGTGCTTCATTTACATTAGCCAGTTCAATTTGCAAAGCAAAACAGACATAATTATAGATATTTTCTAATTGTCTTCTTGTATGTACACCAGTACTAGGGTTACCAAGTATTTGATTAGTCGGATGGTCTTTGACTAATCTTAATTCAGTATCAACTGATTTTGATGAAGAGTCAGGTATATCAATTATATTGACTTCATCATCATCTATATCAGGAGTGGGTGTGATTTGTCAATCATCAATTACCACATTTATGAATTCCTAAATAAGCTTAGTTCTTTTATTAAGAACTCGGTAAGCACGTAACTTAGAAAAAATCCCTCATCACTCTTGGCTTCGAATTTTCCTAAATTTTCTCGATCTCTTAAAATGAAGCATTCATATCCAAAAGTCTTAAAATATTTAACAGTGGGCTTTTTATTAAACCATAGTTCATAAGTTGTTTTATTTTTTGGTTTTCTAATATAAACTCGATTTATAATATAACATGCAGTATTAACAGCTTCAGCTCATAAATTTTTTTGGTAGTTTCATGTTATTTAACATTACACTAGCCATTTCCAGTAGAACTCTATTTTTTCTTTCAACAATTCCATTTTGTTGAAGTGTTTTGTGAGCAGAGAACTCATGTGATATACTATAATCATCATAGTACTTCTCAAAATTGCTATTTTGGAATTTTGTGCCATGATCACTTCTAATTTTGATCACATATATCTCTTTTTCAGTTTGAATACGTTTTAAAATTCTTTTGACTTTATCGAGAGTATCTGATTTCTCTTAAAAAGGCTACCCAAGTATATTTGGTACCAGAAAATACTTTTTTCCACATCTACTCTCAGTTCTAGTTAGTCCTACTAGACCCATGTAAAGTAGTTGTAGTGGTTTGGTTGTGGCTAATGAGTTCACTTTATAGTGATTACTTCTGGTTTGTTTACCAATTTGACATGCGCCACATACTTTTTTAAAAATTCTTTTTCAGCTTGGGTAAGCCACGTAAGTGATCTCTTTTGCTCAGCTTATATAGATCTCTATAGTTAACATGCCTAAGACGTTTTTGCCAAAGTTCAGTCTCGTCTGTTTGAACCAGATAACATGAATGGTTAGATGAGCAAGAGTAATCATTAATATAACAATTTTCAGAGGTTCTACAACCATTTAATATTATGTTACCCTTCTCATTTATTATCTCACATCCATGATCAGAAAATTTTACATTATGTTTGTTATCACAGATTTGAGATCTGCTTAAGAGGTTATGTTTTAAACCTTCAACATAAAGCACATTTTTAAAGGGAGGAAGGTTAGGAAGTTGTACAGTACCTTGGCCTATTATTTTGCAGTTGCTTCCATCACCGAAAGTAACTGAGCTGCCATTAATTCTTTAATATTCATGAATATCGCCTTGTCACTTGTTATATGTCTTGAGCATCCACTTTCTAGGTACCATTTTGAATGGGTAATGGATTTGAAAGTTGTGTGGACTACAGGACACTTAACCTTTGAAACCCATTTCATAATGATTCTAGGTTTAGGAGTGACTTTTGAGTTTCGCTGCATTTGAGAGTCAGGATTTCTCATTTTTCTATAAACTCCACAAACATTTGAATTAGATTTCAGAAGATCTTTAAGTAGGTCAACTATTTTTTCAGCTAAGTGAGATCATTAATCTTTTGATATTTATTGCTAGTGGTTTTATTATTTTTAAGAACTTAGAAGGGTTTTAAGTTTTTCAAATTATTACGATTAAAATCTCTTAAAGTCTTACCTTTAGAGTTAGAAGATTCTCCTCTTACAAAAATAGGAGTAGAATCCTTGGATTTTGAAGAGTTACATTTAATATAACCCAGACCAGATTTGTCACCACATTTTCTAGGTGAGGTTAACAATTTTTCAAGCTTTTGGTCACCATGGGTATATTTCCAAGTGTCCTTTAAACTCAAAAGGGAAGAAACTTCAAGTTTTAGTTTCTCATTTTTTGTTTAAAATTTTTCTTGTTTAAAAGATTTAAAACTTAAATCTAATTTTATTTTTTCAAAACAATATGAAAAATGAGATTTTGCTAAAACTATATTTTCAAGTTTTTCTTTTAATTTAGCATATTTTTCTTTTTGAATTTTCAGTTTGACAATAATTTTACAACTTTCTCTTTATAGGGCATTATAGGCATCTTGAAAGTCGTCTTCATTTTCATTTTTAGGGTCACTCCTGAGATCTTCATAGTCAGATATATTATAGCTATTTGAGGTAGTGACTATGGCTATGGTCATAATGGCTTTCACATCATTTGTATTTGCATTCACTTGTTCTGATTCACCCGACTCAGAAGTGCTTTCAGAGTCAGATGATTCATCCCAAGTAGCAATTATGCCCTTTCTTTTTTACCTATCATTCTTAGGACACTTATTAGCCAAATGCTCATATTCATGACAGTTGAAATATTGACTGTCCTTGGTTTTAGATTTTCAAGAATTAGATTTTCATTTTCTTTTATTAGTTGATTTTTGAAAATCTGATCTATTGTTGTCTTTGAAAATTCTATAAAACTTTTTAGCTAACATTGTCATATCATCTTCTTTTTCTTCAAAATTAGAATTAGAACTAGTTTCTTTTGAAATAGATTTAGAAGATTTAAAAGCAACAAGCTTAGCTTTAAGAGCTTTAAAATTCAACTCATATATTTGTAAAGAGCCAAGTAGCTCCTCAACCTTCATAAGATCAATATCTCTTAACTTCTGAATGGCAGTAACTTTAGAACTGAATCTCTTAGGAAGAGATCGCAGTATTTTTGCACAAACCTTGCTTTCTGGAATTCCATCTCCTAGACCCCACATGGAATTTACTATGTCGTTTAGTTTCATATAGAAGTCCATAAAAGTTTCATTTTCTTCCATACGGATTTCCTCAAATCCGATAGGGAGGATTTGAACTTTTGATTTCTTGACTCTAGAAGTTCCTTCATGTTCATGTCAAGAATATCTCATGCTTGCTTAGCTGTATCACATGAAATAATTCTTTGGAATTCATCAGGCAATAGAGCGCAAGTTATGACATTAAAAGCTTTAGCATTAGCACTGCTTTCACTTTTTTGAGCTATAGTCCATAAATAGAATGCATTTTTTTTCATGAATTTAGTTCCATCACTGCCTAATACTTTAGCCACGAGAGTTTTCTATTTAATCATAATGGCTTGTCACACACTTTCATCTATGGATTTTAGAAAAATCCACATTCTGGCCTTCCAGTATGAACTATTAGAGCCATCAAAAGAAGGTGGCCTGGTAATAGATAAACTTCAAAATTTGACATAATTAAAGCTCTAGATCTTTAACTCAAGGAAATTAATCAAAAAAAAAAAAGAAGAGCAACTTAGTTCTGATACCACTCGAAAAGGCGAGCTTAAGTAGTCCTAAAGGGGAGGGGGGGGGGGGGGGGAGGGGATGAATAGGACTATGCCAAATAATTGAATAAAATACTGAAACAATAAATAAATCAGAGATTTCAATCACACTAGCATTGAAACGTTGATTCAAACTAATTCGTAGGACGACCTTCACCTACACAAGATTAGGCAGGACAACCTTATTTCACAAATTTGATAAGAATAAAAACCTTAAACTAAGCAAGAGAAAATAAAACTATGTATTACAAACATTCACCACTTTTGCATAAAAGAAATTACAACCATTCACCACAAAAGTAATAAAAACATTCACCACAACACCAAGAATTATAGTGATTCGGTGTGCCAACAACTGTTCTCAAATAGCCACCTACTCCACTCCCAAGATTACTAATCACGTAATCTCGGCTTTCACTATGAATAAGGTTTTCACAGGGTCACCTTAAAACCTGATACAATTGTGATTTTAATGGGCTACCACAAACAAAGAAACTCCTCTCTGAGATTTTCAGACTATCTCAAACAAAACCTACAATGAGATTTTCTAGCTATCTTATAAAAAACCAAATACAAAAAGTAAATTAATACTTATCTTCACCGTAGAAGATGTTGTAGCAGTAAAACACTTTTCTTGAATGACGAATGTTCAATGTTCAGTCCAATAGAAAAGGTCCCTTAAATCTCAATAAGAGTAAACACTCTTTTTAGAATTAGAATGACAAAGTTCTAAGATGAAGGAATTAATGAAAAAGCTATAAGAAAATATTATAAATACTGCTTAATAGCTTGACAATAAATGAGGGTTCTTTCTTTCCTGAATAAGGACTTTGATAGGCTTGAATTATCTTTTCAGATTGAGAAATGACCTCTATTTATAGGTAGAAAGTTTGTTTCTTCGATTGGTCTAAGGCAGTCTTCGACTGGTCGAAGCACCGGATTCAGTTCCAACAAATTTTTAAATTCGAGCGGGATAAGATTTAACAGATCTTCTACTGGTCGAAAAACTTGTTCGACTGGTCAAAGGTGACCTTCGACTGGTTGAACCGTCTTTTTGACTGGTCGAGCAAGTTGAATCCAAACTAATTTTGGTTGCTGGACTTTGAGTCGAGGAACCTTCTACTGGTCAAGGAGTCTACTCGACTGGTCGAAGGTTCAATAGAAATTCTGTTATACTTCAACTGTTGCTTGGACTAGTCGAAAAATTCTTAAACCGGTTGAGCCAAAACTTACACTAGTCGAAACTCAGTCATTTATAAGTATAAAAATTCCAATTTAAACTATGCTTTGAAAGCACCTAAACCTAAGGTCTTTTTAGGGTTTATAATACCTGTATGGACTGATTTTAATAGGATTAGAAACTTGAAGTTCTTAAGGGAGCTTAATCTTCTACTAGAACTTTCAGTAGATCTAGCTTGGTCTTTAACTTAAGTTTAAGTTTAAACTTGAGCTTGAGCTTAAGCTTGAACTTGACTTGAACTTGATCATGAGCTTGACCTGAAGATCACTTTACTAAGTTGTTTTGACAAGACAAAATTTGACAAACCATGTATCAAATGTGCTTTAAACATAATAGCACTTACAGTTTTTACAGTGTGGTCCACTAGAATTTTGGATGTCTTATTTTTCAGCTCAAGCCTTAGGACGAGCTCACCCAGTGGACAGACGGTTTAGATATAACTCATACCTGATGATGGGACCCATAGAACTTTGTGACATCAACACACCATTTAGGTTGCCGGTGTATGGTTCACCAGTCAATCCACTTCTTAAAAAATGTACTATGAAGTAAATCTAGCAGTAGGCGTGTTTGAAAAAGTAATACTTTGATGTGACACTAATGGAAAATTGGTTTGAAAAAGTGATACTAGCCTTATAAGTCTTGATGTTTTGCTTGTGGGTCATGGGTTAGAAAACTCGTGAAAGGTTGAACTCTCCCTGTTGGCAGTGGTAAAAGTCGAATGGGGATACTACAAAAGTCATTTTGCTCCAAAAACCAGCCAATCGGCACTTCATGAACATAGAAGTAATAGAAATGATAATTTACATTCATGATTTTAATGGTGTGGCCCACATGACTTTTTGGATTGGACTAATATTTTTATTAGCATGGTCACCATGTGGAGATCAACCTATGCACTGAGAGGACGCCACATGCAATTTAACCAGCAACTAATGTTTTCACTTTTTTTCCCCTCATAGTAATGGCCATGCTTCCAACAACTCACCATTTGTACATTTGTAAATGGTCAGCCCTCAGGTGTTAATGCCAAGCTTAGGTTGGCTTCAGTATGATTTTGGAAGGTTTTACTATGCTATTTAGAATTTTAACCTGACTTGTAACGCCCCGAAAATCGAGGGTCGAGCAAAGCTCAACTCCCAAGATCCGTCGCATCACTTATGAAACATAGATAATGATGATTAAATGTTGTCCATATTAGTGCATTAAACATAAGTGGGATTACACTAAATCAGCATATCATACTTCAGAGATAGTTAAATTAAGCAAGCGAAAGACTATAATAGATATATGAAGTATATATGTGTTTCACAACCTCCAGAGTATGAGTGTGGTATTGGGCTGAATATATACATGGTTTGTTCCAAAATATATAAAATGACAAAATGTGAATGTCTGACTAAATCATATAATCCCTGAAATCCCATCGATCAGTACAAGGCCTACATAGACCCGCCTGATAGCTGCATATAGGAGAACTCATCATCGTAAAAGTCCGGCTCCATCGCATAAGTTGTATCATCATCTATAGTTAAAACAAAGTTTGGTTGGTGTTTTGAAACACCATCCCAGAGTGGGAGTGAGTGATCAACTTAGTAGAGTTATAAGGCAAAGGTTAACATGTTATCAATTTGGTCAAGCAGTAATGATAAAGCAGTATAACAATCATGTCCTAAGTACTCTTGTTAATGTAGGAATGGTATGCTATACTGATGCATGCACTCGCCTGCACTCTCTCAGTGACACCATCTTACGATCGAGCATGGCAAACTCCCTGAACGTGCGCTTCCTCGCCAAAGCACATGCAATGTGGTACATGATCGTGTTAGCCAAGTTCTTATTTAGGCTTATTCATACAACAAATTCGGGAAGCTAAGGTACCTCCCTTTATATCATTTACTCAAACGATGATCCATCTAGGTTCGTTAATCCTAGTTAATCACATATGATAGGCAAGTTATTGGGCAACATCACCCCTAATTTGAAAGCAGTATCTAGACAAGTTCACGAGTTTACACTCGAGGTCACTACAGGAGGCTCGTCACCATCTCCGTAGGCCTATTTTATACTCGAGGTCACTACGAGAGGCTCGTCACCTGATCGCAGGCCAACAGCTCGAATATAGTGTCTCATACCACCATATTCGGCTCACGAGTCTGGATTGCTCACTGGTCACTATGGTGAGGCTCGTCACCCTAGCGTAGGCCGACAGCTCGACAACGGTGTCTCATACCACCATGTCTAGCTCATGAGTCTTAGCGGATCGTGATACCAAGGTTAAACGGGCTTTACATTAGTAAGTGGTACCTTAGATTTAAGCAGTAGCGTCCACACATGGTAAACACACATTAGGCCAGTTGGGTAACTTGACAAGTTCAATTGGTACGAGCGCACGCTAAATTGATCGACATGGAGTGCATACGTACTCCTCATGGCCTAACCATTGTCGCTAATCACCGTATAACTTGGATTCATTGAATGTATCCGTTGTGGCGAAACTAGTTCAGCCACTCGATAGGAAACCGTTACCGATTGCCTGGACTACATAGTAGTCTCAATAACACTCAAATGCAATAGGTAATCTCATATGATGGTCATAACAGTATTAAACAAAGAATTTATACACTACAATTATTTGAGCATTTTATAAAACACAGAATGAACATATCTTCACACATATACATTTCATACATAAATCACGTAATTGGATCTAAGTTACATGAAGGAATTTATACATATAGCTAAGGTGATTGAGAATATCTCAACACCCTTACAAAGTACAATTCATCAAACACTTACTCATTCAGACATTTTATCAAACACTTAGGCTAAACATTTTGATGTACATGATATAACTTAGTTATAACATATATTAGGGCAAATCCTTTCGCAAAGGAGTTGTCATACATATACCAATTACGTATTCTAGATTTATAGTCATGAAAAGCATAAATCATAATTTCATGTTTATTCAAACATTTCAACAAACACATGGAATGCATTATATCCAGCATAGTTCATATATATGTAATACATAGAAAACATCATATCTAAGTACATGTAACAACAATCAAGTCAGTCATAAATCATTAACTGACATTGAAAGCCTTAAAAATCATAACCTAAATATTTATAGTCCTCACATTTCGTCGGTACGCCGATTACGAACTTGGTTCTTATACAACGTCCCCGTCTACAACACAACGGCTACCTAAATATTGAAATAGATTAGCTATTTCACCGATTTCTCTATTTGGATTCCTAAAACAGATTACGGTTAGGATTTCTTATCCAAAAATGAAGTCGGAATCGATGGTGTAGCGACACGGGAGAGATAATTCGGCATGTGGAGTGGTGGGAGTGAATCCTAGCAACAAACCACAAATTTTTCACTCTTCTCCTCACTCTTTTCTCCTCTTTTCTCTCTTCTCTCTCCTAGGGTTAGAGAAATTCATATGGAATGAAAGAGGGGTGAGTTTAGGGCATTATATAGGCCCATAAGTGATGTCAATGGCCCTAGGGCCATGGTATACTTAGGATACAGCCAAAAGACATCTGTTTCAGGCCAACGGAGCTCATTTGGAGGTCCATTGCTTGCGTACGATTTGAAAAAAGTTCCCTGACAATGGATCTATGCCAGGTTAAGATTTCGGTCCGATCGGATTAGTAGATAGATCGTGGAGGACCTGTTTCAATTCAACGGTCATCGTTACTCGATCGGGGCCATAAGTATACCAATGGGTGTAGGAAAATTTCCCTGATTCATGGATGTAGTTTGGTCAGGAACTGACGGTCTGAAACCTTAAATTTGGCCTGCAAGTGAACGACCCAATTCACTTTAGTTTGAGTTCATTTTCTAAAGATATTCGCGTTTCTCACACACTTTACTCAGGGCTCCAGTTGCGCATTTCTGGACATTATTCGGGCTCGATTCCCGTGATGGTTATCAGGCCTAATAAGGCGGTCATAACCTTATAGTTTCACGGTCATCGGACTTTCAACGCACGGTCCAGGTCCGATACGGAGTTTCAATGTGCTCCCAAGAGCAAATGGGTTTTGAGATTGCTCCTAGGTTCTCAGGTAATGTTGAGTTAGCTATTCTAATGGTTTTGGATTTTACAGTTCGTATAGAAAATGGTCCACGCTAATTCACTGATTATTTAGTTTAGCACTTAATAAAATTTTGTCTAATTTTCTAAAGAATTCGGTCCTTAGTGATTTCTGCCTGAGGTGGTACTCAGGTCTTTGTACGGATTTTTTCGAAACGTTACATGACCTAAGCCTACCTGGTTGACAACCCCAGACCACTTTGCTTTATTTTTTCGGAACCTCGCTACCAGTGAACTACTTCTGTTTACCACTGTCCATTTCGAAATAATCCAATAGCTAAAATCGTCTGATGTATATTTATTTTAAGCTATTTGATGTAGAGCGGGTTGTGGAAACTTTCACATCCAAGATGGACCAGAGAAGGCCCAATCGAAGGCGAAAGTGATCAGGACCATCAGAACCCTATAACATGCATATCTTGTAAACCAAAATGAGTTATTCAATGTACCATATACAATTTTGGGGTAGAAGAAGCTACTTTAGCCACCTACACTAGGTTTCTCACATCAAATTTGTGAGATTCTATCAAATCAACGATCAAAAATTCATTTTATTTTCATATAGTAAGTTTAAGTTTGATCATAACTCTTCATCCTTTGAGCTTTAGGAGTTGTGTCCAACATGAAAAAGGCTTAGAAAAAATTAGGAGAATAACATGTTTAAGCCAAATAGGACACTTACTATTTTTGGCCGAAACCCATGAAGTCTAGTAAGAATCATGACTGTCTATGAATAGTAAGTCATGAATTTTAGGGAGTTTGAGTTAGAGTTTGATTCTGAAACTTCTTCCTAGGTTTGCTATCACTATTTAAAGGGTTGTAAATTCATTTTTATTATCAATAAATTAAAATTTGAATTTCTTAGAATTTATTTCTATTTTTTTTCTATTTTCCCTCGTAGATTCGAGGAATCTCTATGAGGAGTCTAGTGAAGATTCGTGGATTTGGAGTACTTATCCCCTTGAAGACGGTGATTGACCTCATCACGTCTATCCATGCGCCACTATTTCTAATCGATCCTACTGAATTGAGGAATGTAAATTTTATAGTGAGCACTCACCACCCTTTATTATGATGTGGAGACTTTGTGGCCCACCTTAATGTATGGTTTTATCCACACCAACCATCCATTTTACCAAATCATGTTAGGCCATTAGACCAAATTGAAGCATATCCAAGGCTCAAGTAGACTACACCACAGGAAATAGTGAAAATTGAACATCTACCATTGAAGACCTCCTGGGGCCACTGTTTCCTGTGGTGGTGGACACAAACCAAGCCAACCCCAAAAGCTCAACTTGAATTGTTTTGAAAAAGCACGACTTGAATTGGTTCAAATAGAAGTTCAAACCAAACCAAGCGTCAGAGTCAAGCTCACTACTAGCTCGACTTAATTCAGCTCGGCTTCATTCTGCTAGTAGATTGTATGCACACATTCCTGTGGTGTGATCCACTTGAGCTTTGGATATGATTCAATTTTAGGATCATGTCCTAAAATAATATGTAAAATTGGATGGATGTTGAGACTAAATATTGCACATTTATCCCTTCAATTACATTAGCTTTCCTAACATTTAAGTATTAATTGGATATAATTATTTATGTTTTCATCATGCGATGTGGTTTTGGACCTAAAGATGAATATACTCTTAAAATGATGGATTTAGAGCTCAAAAGAAGATAATGAAGAATTGGAGATTTGAAAGTTATTAATGAAGAACTCAAATGCCAATGAAGAAATTTTCAAGAAGTATCCAACAACAAATATATTCCTACCAGAACTTTGGAGGGTGAAAGATGTCTTGCATAGAAGTTATAGTGGACCAGACTTTTTACAATTAATGACCATGGGTATGCAGTTAAAGTTTGATACGTATTGGTCTAAGTGCGCTCTGGTAATGACTATTGTAGTCGTTCTTAATCCTCGATACAAGATGTTCATGGTTATATTCATCTTTCAGAATCAATGGTTATATACAATGCCGGCGGTGGACTGAACATCCATGGCTACCTCCACCAATGACATGGGTAAGGGTATGAAAACCCTAAAATGGAAATCTATTTGAGTATAGAAACCCTAATGACTTGATTTGAAAATTCGATCTGAAATCCCTAATGGTTGGATTTAGGGATTTGAAAATCCCTAATCTTAGGAATCAAAATCCCTGATTTCTGAATAGAATCCCTATTTTTTTTTTATTTGGGATTGAAATCCCTAATTTGATTTAGGGATTCAAAAATTCCTAATTTATCTAAATTTTCCAATGGTATTTGGATTTTGGAATTTGGATATGAAATTCCCAATTGAGAGATTAGGATTTTGAAATTCTTAATTAATGTCTGGAATTGGGGATTAGCACCTAAATTCCCCATCATAGGATTTTGGATTCAATATCCCTAATCGATCTCGATTTGGGGATCGAATTTGAAATTCCAATGGTTGGATATACTGCATTCAATCATCCATACTTGATACACAGTGGCTCTGATACCAACTGTAAGATCTTATAATGTAGAATTGCCGAAGGACCTTGTTGTGCATTGAATATGGAGATTTGAAGAAGTAAATGGTTTACCTTGCTATGATGCCATTGTTGTAGATAGGGATGCTGAGGTTTTTCTTTCCTAACACTGTTTAGAGAAGACTAGATAGGGTTGTAGCTTCTGTCGATGGTGTTAGATTGGGGACCTAGCACTGCTTTATACATGTGAGGGCAGAGGAGTTTAAAACCCATCAAAACTCCTCTCCTTAAAGGCTCCACACGAATTGCAATCCCAGCTCCACTTGAATACTATATGTGTGTTATAGTTCTAGCATTTCACCCCCACACGAATTTCTAGATGTATCACAACCTAGTGGGGTCCACTGGTACACCTGATCACATTCTCCAACCCTTAGGACAATCTAAATTGATCAATAAGGCCCACCTTACGGTATTCTTACATCCACTGGTCTCAGATCGAAGAAAGATAAGTTGAGTGAGATTATGCCATCATTGGGGGTTGTCTTCCACTTGACCAACCCAGCACCGTGCGAACGCTAGTGGGGGCCCGATCTAAGATTCAAATCATCCATCTGGTAGGCCATTAAACATGCTTTACATATCCATAAGTTCATGAGATTTGACATTTTCATCGTGTTCCGTGAACCTCAGTATTCTAGTGTAAGTTGTCATGCTATTGTGCAATTGTGATAATCGTGCTGAGTTCTCCTTTGACTCAGGTTGTCCAGTAGCTCAATGAGCTGAGGTAGCTCTGTATCAAAACCTTTTTTTTCAAATAACAAAGAGTGGAGTAAGAAAGAAAGGAAAAAAGAGAGATAAATCACTACTGAGTCGACTCAGCTCGACTCGAACGAAGTCTGGTCGATTCAGATGTAAATCTCGACCGAGTTCAGTTTTTGGTCAGTGGTGTAGATGGAAAATGAAAGAGAGGTTAGTAGTCACTATTTTAACCCACCAGCTTCACCCTGGTTGATGCTGAGTTTTCGATTGGGCTGACTCGGTTGTTTTGTTACTGAGTCCAACCCGAGTCTGGCCATTGCTGGGATGTTTCTAGTCCAGCACATCGAGTCAAGTGTGGGTTTACTTCAGCCAATCGTGCAACCTTAATAGGTTTAAGAAGATTTCAAGTTGGGTTCGAATGGCATCTTGTTGAGTCGTCGCTATCGTGTTGCTTTACCGCATATGAGTCGACTCAATTAACAGTTTTAAAGTCCAGCGGCTATGTAGATCTAGTTAGAGGTTTGTACAGCTCAGTTTTACCAGGTAGTGTTTTCAAGGACCTGCTGAACTTGGGTTCTATCGTGTTTGGTTGTCTTCATTTTGTGTTGCTAAGTTAACTTAGTGCATCTCTCTTGGTTTGGAATTTTATCTAAATGAAATAGTCATCTGTGGTGTGGTGTGGTCCACTTGAGCATTGGATCTGCCTCATTTTTGTGCTCATATCTTAAAATGACGAACAACATAGATAAATAGATAGATCATGGTGGGCCCGCCCACAAAACTACCCCTTAGAGTCGGGCAAGGCTACGATGGAATATGGGTCCGTTAGTGGCATAGTAACTAGAGTTGGGCAGGACCTGACTCAACTCGGCGGATCCAACTCATCCAACTCAATTGGATTCGACTCCACCTGAACCAAATGCCAAAGTCGGGTTTAGATCGAGTAGACCCACCGGGATTCGAATCCTGACCAAGTCGAGTTCGGGTTACATAGTAACTCGATTCGACCGAACTAAAACCTGATCATTCGGACTCAATCCGATCCAAAACCTTACTCGAACAGGTAATCAGGTACTATATATATACAAAAAAACAAAAAAAAAATCCCCTCTACCTTAATCCTAGTAATCGACCGCCGCACCCAACATGATCCCAGAGTCCCCTACTTCGACACCCGTCCAGCTCCTCCTCCTCTCTCTCCTCCACCCGTCCTCACACGACACGCACAACACTCGACCGCCGTCCAACTCGATTTCTAGCTCCTCCTCCTCCTCCTCCTCCTCTCTCTCTCTCTCTCTCTCTCTCTCTCTCTCACGTCCTCCACCTGTCATGTACAAAGAAGACATCGGTTCGGCCGCCTAGCCCATTCTCGAGCTCAATTTTAGGTATTTTTATTTTTTTTAATTAAATAAAATGGATGGCTCTGATCTTCCTGGCCCGTTGTGGTGCATCCAGGCCGACTTGGGATCAACCTGGGTTCGCTATGGTGCATCCGGCGTGGTCAGGCTAACCCTAAAACCCAATCCTAAACCCTAACCCTAAACCCTAACCCCTAAACCTAAAACATAACCCTAACCCTAACCCTAAACCCTAAACCCAAAACATTAAACCTTAAATCTAAATTCTAAACACTAAACCCTAACCCTAAACCCTAACCCTAAACCCTAAACCCTAAACACTAAACCTAAATCCCGAACCCTAAATCCTAAACCCTAAACAAGTAAACATTAAACCCTAACCCTAAACCCTAAAATCTAAACCCTAAATCCTAAACCCTAAACCCAAACCCTAAATCCTAAACCCCAAACGATAAATCCTAAATCCAAACCATAAACACTAAACCCTAAACCCTAAGACTTAGACGGCTAAACGTAATCCCTAAACCCTAAATCCTAAATCCAAACCATAAACCCTAAACCCTAGTCCTTAAATGTTAAAACCTAAATTGCTAATGTGTTTTATTTATTTGAATTATACAATTAGTGATTAATTTTTCAAAATTATGGTTTACATTGCTTACTGCTTAGCTTATTGTTGTGCATTAGATAATTAGCTTAATATGTTTGTATTACATTGCTATTTTGCTTATCTTATTTTTGTACATTATATAATTAGCTTAATATATATTACATTACTTTTTTGCTTAGCTTATTATTATGACTTATGAGTTAGATAATTAGTTGCCCATTTGAGGATTTCTATTTGGCCATACATAGATATAGTGTTTTTAGTGGCTTAAAAATTGCTCAAATTGTCCCATTCTGGACAGCTCAAGGTTGGATGGATAGTATGCTATCATATAACGTATTTAAATGTTCATACATGATCTGTGCTCCACCTCCTCATTTCTCTCTGGATATGTTTCTTCCTTTTCATTCCTAATGTCAAATATCTTCACATTTCTTAGATATTTGGCATCAAAATATAGTGGAAGATCAACTCATGTAGAGAAACATGGAGAGATGATGCCAAAATTTTAGCATGGGCATTTAAATGGGAATATGAAAGCATTACAATTTATCCAACCTTGGATGGGTGACTAATTTAGGATTTAGTATAAATCTTTAAGGAATTAGATTGCTAATGTTAATATGGTTTACTATCTTTCAACTATTAGATGGCTAGTGATGGTCTTTCCAATACCCCAAGCGGTTTGTCAGTTACATCGCTGACGATCTTGGAAGATGAAAGATTCGGTCTAGAAGATGAAGTGGTGCCCATTGATACTAGTATCTCACAGTCACAGATTACGGGAAAAGCGAAAAAAAGATTGGTAGTGTGAAAAGATTTTGAAAAAGTAACCCTAAAAAATGCCACAGTGAATATACAATGCAAGTATTACAAGACTCAATATGTTAAAAAAAATAGATGGTCGACTACAACTTTGAAGAAACACAGTCGAAAATGTTATAAAAAAGTGACAACTCATACCTTAGGACAACAAACACTTTCATTTACCTAACTTTAGTGGGTTCATCATAAGGTACATTGTCCTTCTACAAGTATAACAGAGGCCATGTGAATGAGTTGATGACCAAATTTATTATTGCCAATGAAAGACCATTACAGATGGTAAAGAGTCCTTTTTTTGAATTAGCCAAAGGCCTTAACCCCCAAATACGAGAAAGTCTCCCATACCAGAATAAAGAGAGTGTACATGAAGATATATGAAAGCGAGAAGCTTAAGTTGAAATGACGGTTGGAATTGGTTTCTCAAATTAGCTTGACATTAGATTTATGGACAACATCTAATCAACGAAAGAGGTATATGTCACTAACTACCCATTACGTTGATGCCGAATCTGCAAGAGAATCCTAAACTTTCATTATCTTGCGGCTCCTCATACTGGATTGATGCTTTCAAACTGCATATACAAATGTCTTATGGAGTGGGGCATTGAGAAGAAAATCTCCTTAATAACATTAGACAAAACCTCTGCAAATAATAACATGATAACAAATTTGTGAAACCAGTTTAGGGCCATCAGTGACTTGTATTTTGGTGGAAAGATAATTAATATTAGGTGTTACACCCACATCCTAAATTTGATTGTACAAGATGACCTTAAAACAATTAAGCCAATGATTGAGAATATAAGAGAGTGTGAAGTACATATGGGGGCCATCTTCACGATTATATACATGGAATGAGATCATAAAGCGGTTGAATTTGTTATCTTAGAGAACGATGAAGTTGAATGTCATGACACGTTGGAATTCAACTTTTGAAATTTTGGATACAGCGATAGCTTTTAGAGATGCGTTCTCTCACTATGTGGAGCATGATAATGCATATATTTGGTTGCCTTTTGAAGATAATTGGTTAAGAGTTGAATCAGTTCGCAAGTTCCTTTCAGTTTTTTATGACACAACGAAGAAATTTTTAGGAATCAAGTATCCAACAACAAATATATTTCTGTTAGAACTTTGGAGGGTAAAAGATGTCTTGCACAGAAGCTGTAGTGGACCAAACTTTTTACAATTAATAACCATGGGTATACAGTTAAAGTTTGATAAGTATTGGTCTGAGTATAGTCTCGTAATGACTATTTTAGTCATTCTTGATCCTCGATACAAGTTGTTCATGGTTGCATTCATCTGTAATAAGTTGTACTGTGAGAAGAGTGCCTCTAAGGTCGATAAGATTCGTGATGCATTTGATGATTTGTACAATTTTTATGAATAAATTTTGAGCACCGCAAAAGACAAAACTTCTTAAGTGGGTTCTAATTCTGTTGTTGATGAACAACGAGAAATGATCAATGATTTCATGGCTTTCCTGGCACAGGTTGACACTCAAACGCAAATAACCCAATTAGAACTTAAAAAGTATCTCAAGAAGCCACTTGTAAAGTACAATGGCGAAGAATTTGATGTTTTAGACTGGTGGAAGACGAAATCTCGTGATTCACAATACCCTGTGCTCTTGTTAATGGCACGAGACATATTATCAATTTCAATTTCAACCATGGCATCAGAATCTACTTTTAGTACAAAGAGCAAGGTCGTGAACAATTATCGAAGCTCACTTGCATCAGAATCAGCTGAAGCGCTCATTTGTACTAAGGATTGGTCGTGTCTAATCTGGGGGAAAAGGAACTCTATTGATGAGGAGTTCGATGATGAGGAGAGTGACAAGAAAGATGATACATTACCTGCAACAATTGCATGAAAGAGGCTGTAGGATAAGACAATGTCTTTTATCTCTCTTGCATTTGCTTACAAGTTACAACAAGATATTTATAATTATTGTTTATGGTCTTAAATTGTAATATTTGATGAGTGGATGGATATTTCTCTTTTCATTTGTACTTTTAATTAGTTAATGTTGCTTAAATTTCATATTATATAATTGGCTAATTGCGTTCATTCATCACTATATCTTAATTATTTATGTTGTCATAACTAGAGCTGTACACGAGCAGACTAAGGCTCGAGTACTCGCTCGACTCGACTCGGAATACTCGACTCGTACTCGACTCGTCTGAGTTAGAGCCGAGTACGAGCGGGTTTCCACGACTCGTTTACATAACGAGTAGAGTTCGAGTCTAGAGGTACTCGACTCGGTACTCGACTCGTAACTCGACTCGTTCCTCTGTATATAAGCCCGCCCCAAAAAACCCTACCCACCCACCCGTTTTCAACCAGTGAGTAGCCGAGCGCCCAAAAACCCTACCCACCCACCCGTCATTTTCAACCAACCGAGTAGCCGAGCGCCCAAACCCTTTTTCCCGCCCGTTTGAAAAAAAAAAACCCTCTCTCCCCTCCGGCGCTGTCCGGACTCGGCCGTCCCTCTTCTTCCTCTCTCTCTCTCTCACTCGCCCGTCGCCCCGTCCCAAAAAACCCTACCCCACCCACCGTCATTTTCAACCACGGCACCCAAACCCTTCTTCCCGCCCGTTTGAAAAAAAAAAAAACCCCTCTCCCTCTCCCCTCCCTCTTCCGGCCGCTCGTCCGGACTCCCAGTCCCTCTTCTTCCGTCTCTCTCTCTCACACTCGCCCCGTCCCACGTCCGGCGGTGCTTTAGACCCTGCTGTTCGTCTCTGTGCGCTGTCCGGTGATGGAGCTCGTCCCCGCGTCGGTCGTCCGGTTTAAAATCGTCCTCGCTCGCAAGCCACTCGTCATCGCCATCGCCTTGTTCTCGCTTGCTACTTCCTTGGTAATGTGTGGATTTTTTATTTTTTATTTTTTATTTTTAAAAATTATTTAATATATATTAATATAGAATTTGTTTAACATAATTTTGAGATTAACCTCAGGTTTGTGTTTTCCCTAAATATTCTATGGATAATTAGTTGTTAATATAGAATTTGTTTACTATAATTTTGTTAATCAATTGTTAATATATTTCATATTTGTGTTAATAGAGAATTTGTTAATCAATTGTTAATATATTTGTGTTAACTTGATATTTGTTAATACATTTGTGTTAATATATTTGTGTTAACCTGATATTTGTTAATATAGTTGTTAATTTATTTGTGTTAACCTGATATTTGTTAATATATTTGTGTTAACCTGATATTTGTGTTAATATATTTGTGTTAACCTGATATCAGTTGTTAATATAGAATTTGTTTAATATAATTTTGGAATTAACCTGATATTTGTGTTTTCCCTAAATATTTGGCATAGATATGAATTATTTGTATTATTCTACTTGTAGACTTGTAGTATAGGATAATCAGTTGCCCATTTGAGGATTTCTATGTTGCCAGACATAGATTCAGTGTGTTCTTGGATGCATAGAAATTGCTCAAATTGTCCCTTTTTAGACAGTTCAGGGTTAGATAGATTGTAATGTCTTCATTTATTCCAATTTAAATGCATATGTCTGTTCTGGTTTCGTCTCTCCTTTTTCTCTCTGGATATATTTCATGTATTTATTTCCGTCGTCAAATGTCCACACTTTGTGTTGATGATTGACATGGGAATCAAATACAAGATTAATATATTCTGGAGAGATAAGGGGAGATGCTGCCGAAATTTCGGCGTAGCATTTAAATTGGAAAATGAAGCATTACAATCCATCTAACTTTGAATGGGTGACTGATTTGGACAGTTAAGTAATTACGCCCGTCTAGCGGTCTAGCCATCTAGGATCCTATCCCCTAGGTATAGCTGTATTAACATATCGAGAACTTTATTTTATAGATGGCTAGTCAAGACGAAAGCCCAAATACCCCTGGAATGGGTGCATCGGCCACATCTCCTCTAATAGTAGAGGGAGACACAGACACGTCAACCGCATGCAAAGGGAAGAAGAAGAGATCAGTAGTGTGGGATGATTTCGAAGATGTGACAGTTAACGGTGTACAGAAGTTAAAGTGTAATCACTGCAAAGGGTTATTCAGCAAGATTCTAGGAGGATCTACGACACATTTAATTAGACATTTGAAGACGTGTCCTAAGAAAGCAAGACTCCTTCCTCCCGGCCAACAGACGCTGTCATTTACCAAGGCAGAAGGGGACGACTCCCAAGGCGTAGTGTCCACTCATAAGTTTGACAAGGAGAAGTTGAATGAGTACTGGTTTACTAGATTAGTGATTTTGGAAGAAAAACCTTTCAGAATGATTGAAAGTAAAGGGTTTAGGGCTTTCTGTCAATTCCTTAACCCTCGGGCTGAGAATGTCTCCCGCGTCACACAAGGTCAGAGAAAGCATAAAGATGTACGCAAAGGAGAAGATGAAACGAAAGAAGTTTTAGCTTCAAAGGTGACTGAATAGCTTTGACCACCTCGATTTATGGACGGCGTCAATCAAAGAAAAGGATACAATTCATTAACCGCTCACTATGTCGATAAGGATTGGAAACTATGCAAGAGAATTTTGAACTTCAAACACCTTCCTCCTCCACATCTTGGTTTACTTATTTCAGATTGCATCTACGCTTGTCTAGAAAGGTCAGGGCATTGAGAAGAAAATTTCAAAGAATAACTTTAGACAATGCTTCAAAATGACAAGTGTCATTTCATGCTTACGTAACTGTATTCGGGCTATAGGAAATTTATTTTTTGAAGGAAAAATATTCCAGGTTAGATGTTGTGCCCATATTGTAAATTTGATTGTACAAGAAGGGCTGAAAGCAATCGACGACACTATAGAGAACATAAGAGAAAGTGTGAAATATATAAGGGGGTCGCCATCGAGACTGAGTGTATGGAATGACATCATCCAACGTTTGAATGTGCCATCTAAAAAAACGTTGAAGTTGGATGTCTGTACACGTTGGAACTCGACCTATGAAATGTTAGATGCGGCAATGGAATTACAGCTTGCATTTCCTGAATACGCGGCGCGTGACAGAACGTATTCTTGGTTGCCGAGCACAGATGATTGGGCCAAAGCACAACAAGTTCACACATTTCTCCAAGTTTTCTACGAGTGCACGAAGATTTTTTCTGGGAATCAATATCCAACCGCGAATCTGTTTCTTCCATCTCTTTGGAAGATTAAGGATGCTCTGCAGAAAAATGCCAGTGCGGGTCCAGATTTCATACGCCAGATGACAGTTGGTATGAAGACGAAGTTTGATAAATACTGGGACGAATGTCATCTGTTGATGTCCTTGGCAGTTGTTCTTGATCCCCGTTGTAATATGGGATTGGTTAGCTTTATTTTCATGAAGCTTTATTCTATTGAAAGAGCGGCAGTAGAGACGTCTAAGGTTCGTGAAGCCCTTGAAGATCTGTATAAATCGTATGTTAATACTTTACCCGCAATGGTGTTGAAGAAAGTAGAGATCTGAGATATTTCAGTGCACTGTAATCCGGATGTGCTAAATGAATACATATCATATTTGGCACAAGCACAAATAGGAGTTGATACTTAAGGAATCGAGTTAGAAATGTACCTCAAGGAGCCAATCGTAGTGCGAGCTGAATTTGATGTGTTGGAATGGTGGAAGATGAGGGTTAGTGAATCAAAATACCCTACATTATCTGTGATGGCACGGGACATATTATCAATACCAATTTCAACAGTGGCATCAGAATCCGCATTCAGCACAGGGAGCAGGGTTGTGAGCAAGTATCGAAGCTCACTTTCCCCAAACACAGTTGAAGCGTTGATTTGTACGCAAGATTGGTTGCGCCCGATATGGGGAGGAGATATGAATGATGATGATGAAGAAGAGGAGATTGAGATTCATGACGAGTCTCTACCTACAGATCAGTAATTATTTTCGATTTTTCAAATTTTTTTGGCTGAATGTTGAATGATCTGTAATATTATTTCACTGCAACTGCACACATAAAAGTATTGGTTCTTTTGGAATGTGGTTTGGAAGACTTTGAATCATTGATATTTATTTGCATATGTCTGTTCATTTGCTTTTATTTTTGAATTTTGATACATTTATATTGCTTTTTTTGTTGCTATATCAAGTTCAATTTATTTATCAATATTCTGATTTTTTTTATTTAAAAATTGAATGTAGAAATGTCGTCATCTGAGCCATCGACAAACATTTGGGACTATGCTTCCCTAGTTGAATCACCGCCACGGTCTGGAAAAACAAAGATTAAGTGTGGTTTGTGTGGCGCAAAGTTTGTAAACAAGACTAATCGCTTTCGCCTACACTTGTCATGTCGAGGTGGTGATGCAAAATCATGCCCCAATGCGCCTAAGGATGTCCAAATTCTTTTTCAAGCCCTGTTAGATTCGAATAGAAAGTCTTCCACTCCATCCAAACCTTCTGCTTCTGGATCTGGTACACAAATGACATCCACAAAAGATGTAGAGGAGGAAGCCAGATTAAAAGCTTTGGAGGAAGAACAATTCCAAATCGCCATAAAACGCAGTATGGAAGATGCTTCTAGACTTCAGCGATATTCGAGTCAAAGACAACACGATGTTGAAGCAGGATCGAGTTACTCGTCGAGTACGACAAACAAGAACAAGAAAAAGAGTAACAAATTGAAATTCCTGACTCGTCTCGGTGAATTTTATAGGGCATTGGGTACTACATACAATTCTTCACATAAAGCAAGTTTGAAAAATCTAGTTGAAAGTGTAGAAGAGCACGAAGGAAAAATCTCTTCGTCTTCGACTCAGAGGAAGTGAATCAATTTGTATATGAAAAAATAGATAGCGGTTCGATGGATCAGATGACAATACAGGAACAAGAAGGCACTCATATTATAGAGGTTATTAGTTATAAATTGTCATTTTGAACAATGTAATGTAATTATGTAAAGACGTTAATGTAATTATGTAAAGACGTTAATGTAATTATGTGCAATTTATATATTTTATTGGCCTCAAATTGACTCGGACTCGAACTCGCCTCGAAAACTCGCACTCGGTACTCAACTCGTGTGCTCGTACTCGAACTCGACTCGAAAACTCGGACTCGACTCAACTCGTTTACTACTCGTACTCGGCTTGTACTCGGGCGAGTAGAGTACGAGCAGGGGTCATGCTACTCGGCCGAGTAGAGCCCGAGTACGAGCAGCGGTCGGTCGTTAAGAGTCGAGTATGAGTAGGGCAATAATCAACTCGACTCGACTCGTGTACTGCTCTAGTCATAACCATGTGCCCATGAAAAAAAAATTAAAATAATTTTCATCAATAATTGTGTTCATTCATCACTTAAATTATTTAGTGTTCAATTTATCATCAATAATTTTGATAATATCTCGATATTATCAATATCGCAACATGCGAGGTATTAAGACCACAATCTTTCATTTCCTTACCAATAGTTAATGATTTCTTAGTAAAATATCATGTGTAGTTGATATTTTACAATATTGATGGATGTATGGATGGAAGGTTAGATGGTTAAATAGGCTGGAGGGGATGGTTGGACTGATTTCGTACAACAACACATGCTTTTAAGGCCCCATTAAATGGAAACTTGTTATGTATGCATTCTTTTTGTAATTTTTTTTATTTTAAATATGCAAATATGTACATTTTAACATCTCCTGAAGTTTCACTAAAAATCTATTGTTTTTCCTATGTTTCCCCACATTTCCAATTATCAACGATATCGATATTGTTTCCATATCCCTAGCCAAGGAAACTTCTAGCGATACCAATACATCAAACACTGGTTGCACCATGTAGAAAAGCTCCTCAGGAAGTCCAAGATTTATTTTGTACCATTCTCGACTCAAATACAAAGACTTTCTCCACCCCTCCCCCTACTATTACAACCAGACACAAAAGATATACAAGTAGGCCTATTTTAAATGAAGATTGGTCAAGCACAGGAACTGCCTCTAGGTCCTCCATAGTTAATAGAGAAAAAGAACAAGAGAGAATTTAAAGGGAATAAGAAGAACAAGATTAAAAAGAGGCCGTAAAAGAAAGCTTGAAAATGGCATCCAAGACCAGACAACAACATCAACCCCCTCCAAGACAACATGATGTTGACGCCGGCACGAGTAAGTCATCAAAGTTTCGTAAAGGTCTCACAACATTTTATAGGCGGTTAGGAATCCCATACAAATCGGATCATAAAAAATGGCTGAAAAAACATGTTGAATCAATGAAGGAGGACGATGGAAAGGCATCTCCACCATCCGATTCAGCAAAAGTAAACGACATCTTTTGAACACCACCAGGTCGGATTCAGCCCAGAGTTCTGTTGTAGTAGAAGTCATAAAAAGAGAACCAAATGATGATTCTGGCGATGAAAGTGGAGGTGGAGGAGGGGTATTGACAATGTTACTCTAGTTACATGCAATAAAGGCATTCATCATACAAAGGTTATTGAATGAATGAAAATTTTATTTGTCTGTTATGCATGTTAGGTTTTCCTTACTTTTGATTTTTGACAGAGTTTATTTACTTTTTTCATTTTATAGAAGTAGTTTATTTACCTTGGAAATTGGATTTGTGATATACAGTTGAATGACCTGGCTACATGGTCCAACACATTCATATCACGCGTCTCACCATAGATGATGCTTCATGAAATCTCCCAAATTGAAAGATCTTACCTTGGATCTATGATATTTTAACAATTGAACAAGGACTACTATCTAATTTCTTTACTGAATGGCTAGAATTTTCAAATACGGTATATACATCATGTTTAGTCTAACCAACAGTGGACCCTTGGTCCCTATGACATGAAATGTTTCGATCAGTCAACATTAAATTGATGATGAAAACAAAATGTTCAAGTCAACTCAATCTAACTCAATTTCTCTGACCGAGTCGGACTTGGTTCGGGTCAGCCCAGCCAAGATTCGATTCAAATCGAGTCAGGCTTGTTGGACTTGGTCTCAAGTCAGATCGAGTTCTGGTCAAGGATTTGGCAAAACTGGTTCGAGTCGAGTTGGACCTAACTCGGTCCGACTGGACTCGATGCCCACCTATAATAGTAACCTAGTGCCAAGTTGGTTTGAAAATAATACTACTACGATGTGACATTAGTGGAAAGTTGGCTTGAAATAACGAAACTATGATGTTGTCACGCCCCAAATTCAGAAATTGGGCTCACCAAATTTTCGATCGCCGAATCCGATGCTGACAACCTCCGTAGTACCCCATTCTCGGCTCCCAGCACGTATATGCCAGATTCCGATCCTGGGATCCTACAAGGAGGATTTTCCAATGTACATTTATCTCGTAAGAAGCATAACCACAAATTTACCCAAATCACAAAGACAACATCATCATCACATATCCACTAATACAAATATCTGAATACAATGCTAAAAGGGGAATACATATGTCAAAAATCAAAACTTCAGAAGACCGCTACATGCTCCAAGCTCAACGCTGCTGCGACCTAACGCCACCTACACGCATCTATCGTGCATAAGCTTATAGAAAACTTAGAGGGTGGTGAAAGTGTGTGCACGAGGTAAGTACCAAGTATGCAATACAATGCTATAAATCATACAATATCGGAGTAAGCTGAAATACTGACGAGAGTATGAATCATATGATATCAGAGTGAGTGGAAATATACTAGTAAGTCCATGAGTGCCATCAGCCATACCAAGGCTATGCGATGCAAGGCATGAATGCTAACGGTCATATCAATGCAGAAACATGGCAACCCAGAATGTTAAATGCTGCGGATGCAATGTAATATGCAGTGCGAATGAAATGACCAAGCTGGAGTGAATTCAGGATGATAATACGTAGTATCGTAGGCTATGGGGTCCATCACAAGGGATTTCTATCCAAACCAGTTCCATACCTAAATTTGGATAGTCAAACTCAATGTGGTAAACTTCTTATCTCAGGTTAGTCGCGTGCCCCAACCTAAATCCTGGCCATTGTGAAGGCACACGTAATAAATAGTTGCGCACCACTAGCCCGAGTGGATAGTGAATGAATGAATGAATGAGTATGCAACTCCTGCTCAGTAAGTCCACATATCGGTACTGTATATCTCTAGGATCATTACCGGGGTCTAGTATACTCTACGCCAGCTTGTCGCCCCATTAAGCGCATAATACAACTGGGTAAGTGGAAGAGACCTCACTACCCGCCTACCAATATCAACTCGGCTTGTCGATAGCAGACCCATTTAGGAGTTGGTCAGACTCAGCCTAGCTATGCCTACTCCCTCAGGCGGGTAAGGCCACACCCCCTCCCAACCGACCATGACACAGTGGGAGACGCAGCCTACTGGTATACGTCCCTCATGCGCTCATATATATCCACTTGGTCTAGATGTTGGGGCGTCCTCTAGTACCAAGAGGGTTTAGGAATTTTTGCCCAGGGCCATCTATGGAAGCCTGATGCTAATAAGAGATTTTCAGTGTCCCATCTGGCCATTCACGATATGCTTGTGGAGGCTACGGCCCGGATGTCGCTAGGGTATACAGTAATCATAATACACAATGTAAGATGTATGAGTCATACAATCCAGTCATACAACAATCCTACGCATACCGTGCGCTCATGTGAGACAATTTCTGTCTATCAGGTAGTCTCATAATAACCTGTCCAATGACATATACAATGGTCAACCACATCTTATAACAAACATGCAGATACGTATGTGCATGTATCATGATGCAATGCTGTCACATACTCATAATCGGTATCGATAATCAGCCTCGATAATTAGCATTGATAATTAGCCTTGATAATCATCTTACCTCAACAATCGGCCTCGATAATTAGCATCGGTAATCGGCCTCGATAATTGTCTTACCTCAACAATCAGCCTCGATAATCGTCCTTAGCAATTGGCCTCGATAATCGACCTTAACAATCAGAATCGACCTCGATAATCAGTCTCAACAATTGGAATCAGCCTCGACAATCAGCCTCGATAATCGGAATCAGCCTCGATAATCGGTCTCAACAATAAGAATTGGCCTCAACAATTGGAATCGGTCTCGATAATCAGAGTCGGCCTCGACAATCGGAATCGACCTCGATAATCAGAATCGACCTCGATAGTCGATCTCAACAATTGGAATCGGCCTCGACAATTGACCTTGATAATCGAAATCAACCTCGACAATCAGAATTGACCTCGACAATCGAAATCGGCCTTTATAGTCGGTCTTAACAATCAGAATCTTCCTTGATAATCGGAATCGATAATCGGAATCGGTCTCAATAGTCAGAATCGGCCTCGACAATCGGAATCGGCAATCAGAATCAGCCTCAACAATCAGAATCGGCCTCAATAATCGAAATTGTCTTAGATAATTGGAATTGGCCTCGATAGTTGGCCTAACAAAGGGCCTAAGGGAAGGTCACAATGAGGACATTTAACCATCATTGCCCATCAATGTGGACATTTAACCAACATTACTCCCAAGAAGTAACCCACGTAAAACCAAACATATAGTGGGCCCATGGCCTCACACAAGTGTCTCATACATCAAGTGGGCTTCATCACATGGGCCTAACACACATCACTATGGGCCCGCATCACATGGGCCTAACACACATCACAATGGGTCGCATCACAAGGGCCTAATACACATCACAGGTGGGCCCTATACATGGGCCACATACACATCAAGTGGGCTGCATCCATGGGCCGTACTAATGGGCCTCATACACATCAAGTGGGCTGCATCAATGGGCTGCACTAATGGCCTCATAGATGGGCTACAAATATATCAAGGTGGGCCTCACATATGAGCCACAAGTATATCAAAGTGGGTCTCTCGAATGGGCCACGAAATACATCAAAGTGGGCCTGACAGATGGGCCACGAAAATACATCAAGGTGGGCCTGATGGATGGGCCACGAAAATACATCAAGGTGGGCCTTACAGATGGGAGGTTGGATTACATCTAAAATCATTTCAATAGTTGCAGGTACAACATGTATATCATTGTACACTATCATAGGGGTATATGGCTCACTAATGTAATCAGCACTGCCCAAACATTGTTCATGTAAATCAGCATTGTCCAAACATTGGACAACATCGTCCAAACACTGTCTAGGTAAATCAGCACCATCCAAACATTGTCTATGTAAATTTGTACCATCCAAACATTGGCTATGTAAATTAGTTCCGTCCAAACATAGTCCAGCACCATCCAGCACAATCTAGATGGTATGGATGAAATAAATACATCATAATGGGTCTCACCTGCCATGGACGGAGCGAATATACAACACATCTTCAGGGTGGGTTCCTTCCCACACGTGGAGCACGTGTGGGGTGGGCCCCACATAAGTTGAAATGGATGGACGGTATGCATAAGCACATTCATTACAGTGGGATCCATTCCATTGTCCAGGGTAGATGGACGTAGTGGATATAAAATAAATGCATCAAGGTGGGTCCCACCTACCCACACGTGTCACACATGTGGAGTGGGCCCATGTCCCAAAATAGAGGGACGACTTGGATAAAAAACACATCAAAGGTGGGTCCGCCACGTGAATTGCCTAAATGGACAACTGAACACATAAACCAAGGTGGGGCCCCACACTTGTGGATGCAAGGCATCCATCAAGGTGGGACCCACGTCCATGTATATGGACGGACAATTTGGATCTAATACATACATCGTGGGAGGGCCCACTATCAGATGGTTGGACAATGCAGTATAATACATACCTCATGGGGACCACAAATCTTGGTGATGTCATTCCACCAAATATATGGCTGGTATGAGACGCACCAGCCAATCTACTTCAAGAAGGTGGATCCTACGTGGGGCCCACCAGATATATATATATATATATATATATATATATATATATATATATGCAGTACATATATACAACATTCTATATTTTATTTTATTTTATTTCATTTTTTATTAGAAAATCTCCAGCGTCCAGGTATAGTGGATGGATGGCCTGGATGTGAGACACATCCATCATGGTAGGCCCCACATGAATGGATGGTGAGGGTGGTGCACACATGCAACGAGTGGGGCCTACGTCCCATGCACGGACGGGGTGGATTTCAACATAAGCATTATGGTGGGTCCATGTGGTGGCCCACCAAAGCTTTGGATAAACTTGATATTTGTATTTTCCGTCATCCAGGCTTGTCCCAATGGACAGGCAGCAAAGTGGGCCTCATGAACAGACGGCCTGGATTAAGTGGGCCACACTCCATCACACAAAAGGAGAGAGAGAGAGAGAGACAGAGACAGAGAGAGAGAGAAGATGGCATGCGATAGAGGGCTCCGCCACTATGAGCCCTCCCTTACAAAACATACATCAAGTGGGTCCCAATACATGTTAGCCCTAAATCAAAAAAATTAAAAATTAAAATCTAGTGTTATGAACACCCACCTCAAGATCTCTTCTTCATTCTTCCATCAACGCGTCTATAACTCCAAATAATGTGATCCAACTGTTAAGATGAGGCTTGGAGGGTGGGATTGGGTGGTAAGAAGGTGGGCCACATTAGCCTCTCTCTCTCTCTCTCCTTGGGAGCCATAGACGGTTGCTTGGGAGGAATGAGAGAGAAATGAAATAGAGAGAGGTTGGAGTGAGAGGGATGGGTGATGGAGTGATGGGTGATGTATACTTTGATAATTAAGGGATGGGTTACTTTGACTTTTGAGGTTTCTTTGGTAAGGGAGTGATGGGATATGTACTTAACCTTTAATGTGTACTTGATTGATGTAATTGATTAATTGATTTGACATGTTCTCTAGGGTTTTACAAAGCGTGGCATTTTTTCTCGAACTGAACGTGGGCCACATCTCCTGCCCCGGGTATTGCCTCAGCACGCGAGACGCAGCGTCGGAATAGTGACGATGGCACGGTCGCAAGGCTATAAGTCTCGGGTCGAGCTAACTCTGATATACGGGACACGACTCAGGATCGCACACAAACGGTAATAACAGATCGCGGCTCGCCGAAATTCAACCGGGAGGACCGTGGAGACCTACGGAACGGTACAGACTAGGATACGGGTCTTATAATTGTGACTCTAGTGGCAAGTTGGTTTGAAAAAATGATACTACGATGTGATGCTAGTGGCAAGTTAGTTTTAAAAAAAGGGACCACACACCAACAACATAGTTATGGGTACGTGTCACATGAAGACGAGCGTTGGTGCTCCTTGAGCTCTCCGAGTTGTTAGAACGATTCAAAGGAGATCAAAGTTACGTTAGCCTTAAAATGATGTATTTAGTATGTCTACACGATTTATCCATTTGGTGATACCATTTTAGATCTTCATCCAAAAAATGAGTAATTTTCAAGGCTCAAGTGGACCACACCATAAATAGCAGTGGGGACAATGACTCTCGACGTTAAAACATTTGTAAGGCCCACCGTAATACAATCTGTTCATAAGGTCATCCAGACCTAGATGAATAGAAAAAACAAATATCATATTGATCCAAAATTTATGTGATCCTAGCAGGGTTTCAATGTCAAATGTTCAATTCTCCACTACTTTTTACAGTGTGGTCCATTCGAATTTTGGATCTGTCTTATTTTTCAGCTCAAGCCTTAAAACAAGCTCACCAAGTGCACAGATGGTTGGGATATAACTCATACCTCATGTTAGGACCCACAGAACTTGGTGACATCAATACACCATTTAGGTTGCTGGGGTGTGGTACACTAGCCAATCCGCTTCCAAAAAATGGTACTATGACGTGACTCTAGCAGCAGGAGTGTCCCCTAAACCTAAATCCTAACCCTAACCCTAAACGTAAACCCTAAACCTTAAATGCAAACCCTAAAACCCTAAACCCTCAACCCTAGATCTAAATCCTAAACCCTAAACACTAAACCCTAACCCCGAACCATAAACCCTAACCCTAAACCCTAAACACTAAACCTAAATCCTAAACCCTAAACTCCAACCCTATACCCTAAATCCAAACCCTAAGCCTAAACCCTTAACCTTAACCACTAAACCCTAACCCTAAACCCTAAACACTAAACCCTAAAATCTAAAACCTAAATTCTAAACCCTAAACTCTAACCATAAACCCTAAATCCAAACCCTAAACCCTAAACACTAAACCCTAAACCCTAAATCCAATAAATAAACCCTAAACCATAAACTATAAACCCTAAACCCTAAACCCTAAATCCAAACCATAAGCCCAAAACCCTAAACCCTAAGACCTAGACAGCTAAACCTAATCCCTAAACCCTAAATCCTAAATCCACACCCTAATCCCTAAAACCTAAAACCTCAATTGCTAATATGTTTTATTTATTTGAATTATACAATTACTGGTTAATTTTTTAGAATTATGGTTTACATTGCTTATTACTTAGCTTATTGTTATGCATTAAATAATTAGCTTAATATGTTTGTATTACATTGCTTTTTTAATTATCTTATTTTTGTGCATTATATAGTTAGCTTAATATGTATTACATTACTTTTTTGCTTAGCTTATTATTATGACTTGTGAATTGGATAATTAGTTGCCCATTTGAGGATTTCTATGTAACCATACATAGATATAGTGTATTTTTGGTGTCATAGGAATCGCTCGAATTGTCCCATTTTGGATAGTTCAAGGTTAGATGGATAGTATGTTTTCATATAACTTATTTAAATATTCATGCATGATCTGCGCTTCATCTCCTCATTTTTCTTTGGATATGTTTCTTCATTTTTATTTCTAATGTCAACTATCTTCACATTGCTTAGATATTTGACATCGTAATGTAGTGAAAGATCAACTTATCTAGAGAGACATGGGGAGATGTTGCCAAATTTTTAGCGAAATGGAAATATGAAAGTATTACAATCTATCCAACCTTGGATGAGTGACTAATTTAGAATTTAGTATAAATCTTTAAGATATTAGATTGCTAATGCAAATATGATTTAGTACCTTTCAACTATTAGATGGCTAGTGAGGGTCTTTCCAATACCCCAAGCGACTTATTAGTTACATTGTCGATGATCTTGGAAGATGAAGGATTGGGTCTAGAAGATGAAGAGGTGCCCATTAATACTAGTACCTCATAGTCACAGATTACAGGTAAAGCGAAAAAAGGATTAGTAGTGTGGAAAGATTTTGAAAAAGTAACCCTGAAAAATGGCATAGTGAAGATACAATGAAGTACTGCAGGACTAATATGCTAAACAAGCAGATGAGTTGACCACAACTCTGAAGAAACACAGTCTGAAGTGTCATAAAAAAGTGAGAACTTAGACCTCAAGGCAACAAACACTTTCATTTACCCAATCTTCAGTGGGTCCATCACAAGGTATATTGTCCATCTACAAGTATAACAAAGACAATGTGAACGAGTTGATGGCCAAATTTATTATTGTCAATGAAAGATCATTTCAGACGGTAGAGAGTTTTTTTATCGAATTAGCCAAAGGCTTTAACCCCAGATACGAGAAGGTCTCCCATACAACAATAAAGAGAGTGTGCATGAAGATATATGAAAGCGAGAAGCTCAAGTTGAAAGGACAGTTGAAATTGGTTTTTTGAATTAGCTTGATATTAGATTTGTGCATGATATCCAATCAATGGAAGGGGTATATGTCACTAACTTCCCACTACATTGATGCCCAATTGAGCTTGTACAAGAGAATCCTAAAATTTCATTATCTTGTGCCTCCTCACACTGAATTGATGATTTCAAACTGTATGTACAAATGTCTTGTGGAGTGGGGCATTGAGAAGAAAATCTCCTTAATAACTTTAGACAATGCCTCTACAAATGATAACATGATAATGAATTTTTAGAAGCAGTTTAAGGCCACCTGCGACTTGTATTTTGGTGGAAAGATATTTCATAATAGGTGTTATGCCCTCATCCTAAAGTTGATTGTATAAGATAGTCTTAAAACAATTATGCCAACAATCAAGAACATAAGAGGGAGTGTGAAGTACACTGGAATAATGATTTTAGACTGCATGTACAAATGTCTTATGGAGTGAGGCATTGAGAAGAAAATCTCCTCAATAACTTTAGACAATGCCTCTACAAATGATAACATGATAACGAATTTTCAGAAGCAGTTTAAGGCCACTGGCGACTTGTATTTTGGTGGAAAAATATTTCATAATAGTTATTGTGCCCACATCCTAAAGTTGATTGTATAAGATGGTCTTAAAACAATTATGCCAACAATCAAGAACATAAGAGAGAGTGTGAAGTACATAAGAGGTTCACCTTCATAAGTATATACATTTAATGAGATCGTGAAGCGGTTGAATTTGTCATATCAGAGAACGATGAAGCTAGATGTCATGACATGTTGGAATTCAACTTTTGAAATGTTGGATTCAACGATAACTTTTAGAGATGCATTCTCTCACTATGCGGAGCATGATAGTGCATATCTTTGGTTGCCTTCTAAAGATGATTGGTCAAGAGCTGAATCAGTTCGCAAGTTCCTTTTAGTTTTTATGACACAACGAAAAAAAATTTAGGAAGCAAGTATCCAACAATAAATATATTTCTACCAGAACTTTGGAGGGTGAAAGATGTCTTGCACAGAAGCTTTAGTGGACTAAACTTTTTACCATTAAAAACCATGGGTATATAGTTAAAGTTTAATAAGTATTGGTCTCAGTGTAATCTGGTAATGGTTGTTGTAGTCACTGTTAATCCTCGATACAAGATGTTCATGGTTGTATTCATCTGTAATAAGTTGTACGATGAGAAGAGTGCCTCTGAGGTCGATAAGATTCGTGATGCAATTGATAATCTGTACAATTTATATCTATAAACTTTAGGCGATGCAAAAGATAAAACTCCTTAAGTGGGTTCTAGTTCTACTGTTGATGAATAACGAGAAATGAATGATGATTTCATGCCTTTCCTAGCACATATTGAGACTCTAACATAGATAACCCAATTAAAACTTGAAAACTATCTCAAGGAGTAACTTGTAAAGTAGAAACTGAAGCATTTGATGTTTTGGACTTGTGGAAGTCGAAATCTCGTGATTCACAATACCCTGTGCTTCGTTAATGGCACGAGACATATTATCAATTCTAATTTCAACTATGGCATTAGAATCTGCTTTTAGTATAGGGAGTAGGGTTGTGAACAAGTATTGAAGCTCACTTACACCAGAATCAATTAAAGCATTCATTTGTACATAGGATTAGCTGCGCCCGATTCGAGGGAAAGGGAACTCTATTGATGAGGAGTTCAATGATGAGGAGGGTAACAAGCGAGATTATATAGTACTTGCAATAATTGCATGAAAGAGGCTACAAGATAAGACAATGCCTTCTATCTCTCTTGCGTTTGCTTACAAGTTACAACAATATATTTATAATTATTTTTTATGGTCTTAAATTGTAATATTTGAGGAATGGAAGGATATTTCTCTCTTTTCATTTGTACTTTTATATTAGTTAATGTTTCTTATATTTCATATTATATGGTTGGCTAATTGTGTTTATTCATCACTATATCTTAATTATTTATGTTGCCATAACCTAACCAGATATTTTTCTTTTAAAATAAACACCTGTGTATATGTCATCAGAATATGATACATCGACATATATTTGAGATTATGGAGTCCATGTCTACTCCTAGGATGGAAAGATAAAGTTATAATATAAGTTGTGTGGAAAACAATTTGTAAAGAAAACAAATTGGATGAAATTACATTTGGCTTGTCGGGGAGGAGACACTGCACCCAGTGTTCGAATTATATCCGATGTTATCGAAATTTCTCTGATATTATCTTTATATCCTCCTCAACGATACCGATAACACTAGTAGCGATACCGATAACGCTGGTAGTATCAGAAATTCCAGGTATTAAAAATGTATCGGCAATGTATCAATAACGCTAATGTAATCATCAATATTTTCAACTATGTAAATTCAAAGTGTTACTTGTATTGCTAATGCATCAATATCGCCAATATTTTCAATGATGTAAATTATAGGTAATGCTTGTATCATAAGTGTATTGACGATATTTCAATAATATCGCCAAAGTATTGATATCAAATTTTTGTGTATTAGAAAAAAAAATTATTTTAATTTTTGTTCATGGGCTCATGGTTATATTTGTGTTCAATTTGTCATCGATAATATTGATAATATCTCGATATTATCAATATCGCAACATGCGAGGTATTAAGACCACAATGTTTCATTTTCTTTCCAATTGTTGATGATTTCTTGGTGAAATATCATGTGTAGTTGATATTTTACAATATTGATGGATGTTTGGATGGAAGGTTGGATGGTTAAATCAGCTGGAGGGGATGGTTGGACTGATTTCATACAACAACACATGCTTTTAAGGCCCCGTTAAATGGAAACTTGTTATGTATGCATTCTTTTTGTAATTTTTTTTTAAAAAAATAAATATGCAAATATGTACATTTTAACATCTCCTGAAGTTTCACTAAAAATTCCATTATTTTTCCTATGTTTCCCCACATTTCCAGTTATCAGTGATATTATTGGCGATATTAATATTGTTTCCGTATCCCTGGCCAACGAAACTTGTAGTGATACTGATACTTCGAACAATGGCTGCACCATGTAGCAAAGGTCCTCAAGAAGTCGGGGATTTATTTTGTGTTATTCTCGACTCAAATGTAAAGACTTTCTTCATCCCTTCCCCTACAATTACAACTAGCCTGTCACGCCCCAGACTCGGTAACTAGAATCACAAGGAACCAAATGGCCGGTTTTGGCCGTAACAGCCTCCATAGTACCCCATTCTCGGCTCCTGAGACAGGTTCCGATCCTAGGATCCTACAAGGAGGATTTTTCATAATAATATAATCATTACCAATATGAGCATACCCAAGATCACAGCAAGTACATCTGAGAATAACAAAGGCACACATCACAAAATCCACTATAAATTTGAACTTTTACAATCATCCATAAGGTCTAAAAGGACATACATGAGATAAAAGGAAAAGAAGGTCAACAACACTAAAGTCCTCAAATGCTTAGCTCTACTCCACTCTTTGCTGCTGTGTCGCCTGCCTAGAGTCTCCTGCACGCATCAATCGTGCATAAGCTTATAGAAGCTTAGAGGGTGGTGTAAGTGTGTGACAATGGTGCACAGAAGAATAGTAGGAGGTGCAAGATAGAAAACATGCTCAATGAGGATATAACCAGCCTTACCAAGGCTTATCATGAATACGATGCGATGAGTACTGAACACCATACCAAGGTAGTGCGTGAAGGAGCTTATAAAGCCAATGCTAATACAATGCAAGTAATGCCAGTGCTCATATCTAAACCACAAGTCAAGTATATTTCCAATCATAAGGAAATCACTGGAGTCCATTACACTGCTGAATGACTACCGCTCTACAGACCCTGCACAGTCAAACGAGCGTAAGAGACCTCACTACTCACCTGTGGACAACCAATCACTAACAAGGCTTGACAGTTGCGGACACATTCACGAGCTGGTCAGACTCAGCCTAGCAATGCCCCCTACACACCAGGCAAGTAAGGTCGCACCCCTATCCAACCGACTACACGACAGTGAGAGTCGTGACCTAACGGTATAAGGCCCTCGTGTGCTCATGTATTCCACTCAGTCATGACGTTGGAGCAGATCCTTGGTACCATGAAAGTTTTGAAAATTTCACCCATAGGCATCTTATGCACCCGGTATGCTCAACTAATATTTTCGGTGTCCACACATACGGCTACCCACGAATATCCCTATGGAGGCAAGGCCCTAATGAAGGATGGGCGAATACCCACATGCTATGCAAATGTCAGATGCATGAATCACACAATCACCTATGCATTAATCTCAAGCATCCATCATGCTCCAGAGGGGAAAACTTCACTCCTCAGGGAGATACCAACATACCCTACATAGTGGCACAACTATGGCCAATCATACCTCAACCAAGCATGCATATGATGTGTATGGGAGTGGGCCATGAAGATGAATAGGGGTGCCAATAAGGTAAAGATGAACTCTCTACCTAACCATGAAAGGTTTAGGTACATAACCAATTTCCTCATAAGGAATACAACCTCTAGTGGGGGCCCATTTATCTTGGGTAGCCCACGAGACTAAGGAGAATAATAACATGGGCCTAAATAGATGAGACGACCCTAGCAAGGGTCTATGGTGGGCCTTTAACCACCCATAGAAGCCCATGGGCTTACCTTAGGGCCACCAATATGGACATCCAACCACAATTGGTCCACAAGAGGTAGCTCATCTCTAATTAATCACGGATCAAGGCCCAAGGCCCACACAACATTAGAAATAAGAAATGGATAGCCATAAACATACCACATATACTCATGTTGGGGTTCAGAAAGGCAGCCCAAGGCTATCCAAAACATGGGTCCAAGGAAAACACGCATAGCCCAACCCATACATACCACTATGGGCCCATAGGGGAAAGGTTAGGGATGAACATAAAGGCCACTAATCCCATATATTGTGGTGGCCTAATGGGCAGCCCATTGCTTAAACTACATAGGCAAATGTCATGCTCTTAGTCAAGTAAGGTTGGGCCTACAACCCGGCCCACTAGCCCAATATAATAGTATGGTAAAAGAAAATGGCCTAAGAGTATTCTAAAATATAAGGGAACAATAAATGCCCAATTTCCTCAATATAGTGAGCCCCATAATCATGGCCCCAATAGGCCCTAGAACATCAGGGATGGGTCCCCAACTAATCATACACAAAGCCCAATGGGCTGGGGCCCAAAAGTTCTCAAATAATAAAGGAGATAATAATGTACAAGAAATTTCTGCAATGCATGTTGCTGTCCTAAATTTGGGCACTCCATTAGAGTGGGTCCAAGGCCTCTAAAACTCTGAAAATTGAGAGCCAAGATCCCTCATCATGCATACAATAAGATAAAACCCAAAAAGGTGGCCCACCATCAGAGGAAACATTTTTGAATTATGGTTTTTATCAAGGCATATTGCTGGACTGCACAGCAAAAAAATCTGGCAATCCAACCATCTTGGCCCATTCTTTTGGATGCCCAAATGGGGTTAGTTGGGGCTAAAATTTTACAGAGTAATACTTACATAAGTGGGCCACACCCCAAAAAATTTTAAAATTTTTGAATATTCCTAAGTATTTTAATTAATTTAAACAAAACAGTTTGTCCAAAAAATCAGACAGACCTGGACGTCCCAACGTGGTGGGCCAGTCCGGCCCTCGCCACGGTGTGCACAGGGGTCCATTGGCCCTAAAATTTGGTAGGTATGTCCCACCATGGGTGGACCACAACTCCACAAAATTTCAAAATTTTTTTACATCTAAAAATATTTTAATTTATTTAAATAAATCAATTTGTCTTGAAAATCGGACTGATCTAGACACCATATTGTAATGGAACAGTCCAGCCACCACCATGGTTTGTACAGGTGTCCATTGGCCCCAAAATTTTGAATGTGGGTCATAACATGAGTATTAAACCTCTATATAAATTTTTATAATTTTTAAATACCCAAAAGTATTTTAATAAATTTTAGAATTCCAACCTATTCAGGGTGGAATGTTGCTGGAACAGTGCAGAAAATCCAGACTGTCCACCTCACTTGGTCCACACCTTTGGGATCCTAATGATGGTCATATGGGGCTAAAATTTGGGGGACATCAAGATGAGATTCCCACATTTCAGAAAAGTATATTTTATGGGTACAAAAGGTCCCCCAATCAGTCCCAAATTCAAGCCCAAAGTCCAACAAAAATCTGTCCAAAAAATTTCTGGGCAGCAACATGCACATGAAATAAAATGAGCATAGGAACCAAAATAAGAGGAAATCACCCTATGGAATTTGAGTTGTGGTCCACCTCAGTGGGCCCCACAAATATCCAGACCTAATCCATACCATAAAATCCATTGCATGTGTTCAAAAAGGAGTAAATGGGACACCTATGTTCATAGAGTAGACAGACATGGGCTTCCACTCTCTTTAGATGGTTTGGATACTTCCAGGCCACAAGGTGGGCCACACACATCTGAGAATAATAGATCAACAAAAGAATAGTAAGAATCGGCCACAAGGGAAGGGGCTCCGCCACATTGAGGCCCTTCCCTTCATCACAAACCACACATATCACTATATTGATGGGATTATAAGATCTACCCATGCATGCATCTTCTAATCAAAATCCAATGGTGGAGATGCCATCTCCACCAAGGATCAAGGGTCTAGATGACCCACAAACCTATAAATCAAAGGGAAATCTCATGATGGGGTCCATGGAGAATGGCCCCATCATGGCAATCATGCATGCATAAAGTGGGTTGTTGGCCACACTCATGGAGTCATGTAGGACCTCCACCATTGATTGGTGGGTCCCACACACTCCCAATCAAATGAAAAAGGTTCATGCAAGAGAAAAGGAAAGAGACTAATCCCATGAATCACTCACCTTGAATCTTTAAGATTCTCTTATCTCCAAGCTCCTTAAGCTCTAAGGGTTATAGATCTATGGTTGAGATCATGTTCCAAGGGCTAGATAATGGGGGATTAAGGAAGAAAGTGGCTGGAAAATGGGGAGAAGATGAGGAGAAGGTTGCTGGAATTTTACAAATGGAAGAGAAAAATGAGAGGAGAAGAGGGAGAAATAGATTTTTAAGGGAAGTAATCATAACCTATGGTGATACAAACAATGTTTGCTAGGGTAGGTTAGGTGTGGGTAGTGTTTAGGGTTGGTAGTGTTTATTCAATGAGAATTGTAGTGTGTGTGAGTGGTGTGCATGGGAACTTGTGCCATGAAAGTGGTCCATATGCTTTTGTACAAAAAGTGGGCCACATGATGAAATGCTCACAACTTTTGACCTATAAGTCGGATGAACGCACAAGATGCGTCGTGGGAACCGCAACGACGATACGAACAAGATGACATAAGTCTAGGGTTGACCCGAGTTGGGTCTATGTGACCGGACTCAAAGATAACCGCAAACACTATCGGAGGGTCGCGGGTCACTGAAATTTGATTGGTAGTACCACACACACATGCACACATGCGAACCCGAGTCGGGTCTCACACAGCCACAAAGGACATAAAAGTAGGGCTATTATAAATGAAGATGGGTCAAGCAGAGGAACTTCCTCCAGGTCCTCCACAGTTATTAGAGAAGAACAAGAGAGAATTTAAAGGGAACAAGAAGAATAAGATCATAAAGAGGCCATAAAAGAAAACTTGAAAATAGCATCTAGGACCAGATAATAACATCCACCCCCAACAAGACAACATGATGCTGAAGCATGCATGAGTAAATCATCAAAGTTTATTAAAGGTCTCACAACATTGTATAGGCGGTTGGGAATCCCGTACAAATCGGATCATAAAAAGCGGATGAAAAAACTTGTTGAATCTATGAATGAGGATGATGGAAAGGCATCTTCACCATCTGATTCAACAGATGTAAATGACCATCTTTTGGACACCTCCATCTCGGAGTCAGCCCAGAGTTCTCCTGCAGTAGAAGCCGTAAAAAGAGAACCAAAGGATGATTATGGCGAGGAAAATGGAGGTGGAGGAGGGGGTCACTATTATGGACAAGGTTACTCTGGTTACACGCCACAAAGGCATTCATCATACAGAGGTTATTGAATGAATGAAAGTTTTGTTTGTCTGTATGTGCATGTCAGGCTTTCTTTACTTTTAATTTTTGACAAAGTTTGTTTACTCTTTTCATTTTATGGAACTAGTTTATTTACCTCAGAAATTGAATCTGTGATATTTTAACATTTGAATGACCTAGCTAAATGGTCCAACGCATTGATATCATGCGTCTCACCATGGATGATGCTTCATGAAATCTCCCAAGTTGAAAGATCTTACCTTGGATCTGTGATATTTTAACAGTTGAATGAGGGTTGCGGTCTAATTTCTTTACTGAATGGCAAGAATTTTCAAATACAGGATGTACATCGTGTTTGGTCTAATCAACAGTGGACCCGTTGGTCCCTGTGGCATGAAATGTTTCGATTTGCCAACATTAAATTGACAGTGAAAATAGAATGTTCCAATCAACTTGATCTAACTCGGTATCTCTGACCGAGTCGAACTTAGTTCGGGTCAGCCCAGCCAAGATTTGGTTCAGATCGAGTCAGGCCTGTTGGACTTGGTCCCAAGTCGGATTGAGTTCAGGTCAAGGATTTGGCAAAACCGGATCGAGTCGATTGGACCTAACTCAGTTCGACTGGACTCGTTGCCCACCTCTAATAGTAACGTAGTCGCAAGTTGGTTTGAATATAATACTACTACGATGTGACACTAGTGGCAAGTTAGCTTGAAATAATGGAACTATGATGTGACTCTAGTGGAAATTTGGCTTGAAATAATGGAACTATGATGTGACTCTAGTGGCAAGTTGGTTTGAAAAAATGATACTACGATGTGATGCTAGTGGCAAGTTGGTTTTTTAAAAAATGGGACCACACACCAGCAACGTAGTTGTGGGTACGTGTCATGTGAAGACGAGCGTTAGTGCTCCTCGAGCTCTCCGAGTTGTTAGAACAGTTCAAAGGAGATTGAAAAGTTACAGTATCCTTAAAATGATGTATTTAGTATGTCCACACAATTTATCCCTTTGGCGATACCATTTTAGATCTTGTAACGACCCGAATCTTCAGGACCCGAGTATATGACCCGTGTCCCAAAAACCCGAGTGTTAACCTTAAAGGATGGTCAAATTCAAGTGTACATTTTTTTATCTTTTATCAGAGTAAGCAAATGAGCGTAGTGTGGACAAATCGACGTAAAGGAAAATTTCATTATCATACAAATATACAAGAAGCTACCCATAATGACTTATACAAACTAATGTCCTCATTCTTACAATTATAAAATGGAATAATATTACATGTGAAATAATGTAAATTACAACGATTTGAGATATGAAATCTTGTAGCAACTCTTAACAATCACAATCGTGCATCCCTGTCAAAAGTAGCTTGCTCCTCGACAATATAAACCTGAATTTCACCTGGGCCACCTGTGCTACCTGTACGGTTATATATTTGATGGATGATTGGCCAACTCAGTGTGAATTCCCCTCAAGATTACACATCGCCGCATTAGGTAAGTATAGTTATAAAACATCTAGACAACCAAAACAGAGTAAATGCAGTCTTATTAGATGCATGGATGCGTGAATGCAATCATCGCCCCGGGAATGCTCATCTGTGCGATCATCGAACGTGGGAAATATCATCCAGTCGGGTCACTATGCAATCATAGACTCGGGTAAAACATCCAGACGGTCTGTGCCCCGGGAAAAAAAATCCAGACAGGCGATGTGACTGGTCATCAGCGCAACACGCGGCGTAATCGTATGGGCATGAGTGATCCAAGTCATCATCATAAATTGAATGGCTGGTCATCAGCGTAACATGTGGCGTAATCATATGGGCATGAGTAATCCAAGTCATCATCATAAATCGAATGGCTGGTCATCAGCGTAACACGCGGCGTAATCGTATGGGCATGAGTGATCCAAGCCATCGTAATATCCCATGCATGCATGATTAGCCCAGTCATTATTAGTCAATTTACAACTAGCCAATTTAGATAAGCTCCAAGGTCACTACGGGGAGCACAAGGCCCAGCGTAGGCCAACGGCTCGAGCATAGTGTCCCATGACCACCACCCTGGCCCATGAGACTACCACCTTAGGATGTTTAATGGTATTCCATCGACTAGTGGCCAATCATATTACAATATATGGGGCTTACCATCGCATGGTTGCACAATATAAAACATCGGACCCATATAGGGAAAATACCAAAATAAAGCCACATAGGGTGATATTAAACAAGCCACATAGGGCAATTATCAAAATAGGCCTCATAGGACAAGTATCAAAACCATGCGATAAAAGACCATCCTTGAAAACTATTGGACACAACAACCATGGATGGTAGGCCCACATCAATGATCCATTTAGACCACCACTTAATAACCACCAAGCCGAAGGTCCATTTTATTCACAACCAGTCAGGTTACATCCCAAGTATGGGTGTACATTTATAGGTGGGGGTTTTTCACTAATGTACCAGTTTGAAGTCCATAAGCAATACGCAAATAATCCACAAGCATAAACAAATATACAAGATGAACATTAAGCAGTCAATATAGCAATTCAATTTCCACCAGCTAACACATGTGATTATAAGAGAGAGATCAATTATAATTTTTAATAAAAACTATAACTTAAGCTAATGAGAAGATGGAAAGCTCAAGGGGAAGAATCATCACCTTATAGTTGGATTGCCTACCAGTGTCGCTAAGCGCTTGCGCCCCTTAGAATTGTATCCTACCACAAATTACGAACTTGTACAATTAGATCCAAGTTCTACACACTACCTAGGTTTAAGATCATAGCCTAGGGTTGAGTTGTCTATCTTAGGGTTTTAATGTAGAATTAGGGTTTTTATCCTAGAATTTAGTTTTAGGTTTTGCTTAGGAGTTGGAAATTGATTCATATAATAATATTAGGAGGGATAAGAAGTAGTAATTGTCAGTTAATACCAACACACTATTTGTGGTTAGGGTATTGACCTAGAGCTTAGACCACTTAGGTCCAGAATTTCGTCTTCAAGTTTAGGTCCAGGTTAGATTTTAGGATTTGGTGTAGAACTAGTTACCATGTTAATTCAACACATATAGCATAAGTATTATTATAATATCAGCTCATCATGGTAATAATTTGTATTACAATTGGAATAAAATGGTACTATTAAAGGTAATATTTTCAAGTGATGGATACCATGCAAATGTCGTTAATGATGTTTTTTTAAAAAAAAATTATAGTAACTAATATTAGTGCAACATGCTAGTGATAATCATTATAATGGTATATAATATTATGACCTACTATCATGATAATATTTAAGGGTGGTAAATAAAATACTGTTATTTAATAATTGTAATTACGTTTATAATATTTAATATAAGTGTAGTTAGTCTACCAATGACCAATCATGTCTAATAATCATAATAATTTCTGCAATAACATTAATGTATGGTGACTTAAATAATTTAATTTAGGAAGAAGGGTCGTCTTACCTTAGTTGACCTGGTAGCTCAACGCAACTAGGCCGCCCCAACTCGACCCCAGCCATGGGCCAGCAGCCTAACTCGGTCCCCGACCGAGTTGACTCAGTTTTGACTGGGTAGCAGTCTTCTGTCTCCCTTTTTCTCTTCTTTTCTCTTTTCTTTCTTCCCCGTTTAAGAGTTTTCCCTACCAAAACGTCCAACAAGGTAGCTGAATTAAACCAGACCACCTCACCCAACCCGGCTCAACTCGGGGATGACAGCCGAGTCAGCAAGCCTGGACCGAACAGCCTGCACTCGACAGGAACAGCCCCTCTCTATCTCTGCCCTCTTCTCTTCCTCTCTCTCTCTCTGTCTCTCTTTTTCTTCTTCCCTTCATGCTGGAATGCCCAGCAATGGCGTAGACAGGGCGAACCCGGACTGGGTCCAATCTAAACTTCCCAGCTAAACTCGTTTTTGGGCTGAGTTGAGGTCGCACACCCGCATGCTCTCCCATTCCTTTCTTGTTTCTTCCTTCTCTCTCATTTCTCCTCTCCCTTTCCCTTTTCATTCTCCTCCCCTCCTGCTACTAGAAACACCCAGTAGAAGCTGGCAAGCCCGGTCTAAGTGGGTGCGGTACAACAGCTACACCACCTCATTCCCTTCTTCTTTCTTCCTCTCTTTTCTCTCCTACTTCTCATCTCTCTCTCTCTTTTCTTTCTATTTCTTCCTTCTTCTTTTCTTTGTTCTCTTCTTCTTCATTCTCACCGGATCGGCCCAACAGCATGGCGAGTCAAAACCGTCTTGGTGCAGCAACATGCCAGGGAAGAAGACCCGACTCCAATGGCAGACTCCCAGCCACGGCTTCTCCCTCCAATCCACTCCTTTAGGAAGGCTTGTATGGGCTCTAAGAAGCTTAGGGATAAGCTTTTTTGAAGCTTGAAGGGGTTTAGGTTGGTGGGTTTGAGCAAAAGAGGTTACGACTATTTTCCTTAGGTTTTAGCAAGAGATAGTAAGGAGTTGTTTTCTCTCCCTTCTTATAGGGAGACCTAGCTCTCTAGAGTCGTGGGATGCAATTTGGATGGCTCGGATTGCACTGACCTGAAGCTGTTTCCGGATACAACTTGAAGGACCGAAACAGGCCACGGTTTTGGTCGCTGGTTTTCTCAGAAAACCAGGATCCTTGCAAACAGCAATGAACGGTCGAGACACATCAGAATGGAGGGTTGAGATTGGAGGATTTCTCCTCATGCGGATCACCCTCATGGCAGTTTCTATTTTTGGAAAGGTTGTGCTAGTAGGCTCTCCTTGCGCCACGAAATGTGTGCCCTAACGGACATGAAAACCTATTATGAAAGTTGGGTGTTGGTCGAGCACACGACCTAAGTTAGATGGACGGTTCAGATCAGTCCAAGGAAACCTCATGGTGGGCCACTGATCAAACTCACGGACGCTCGTCCGCCATTGGAAGTGAAGAGAGAGAGAGATTCTCTCCGTTTGCAGAAAGTCACGGGTCAGACCTGTTTTGAGCGGCCTCCCCGGACCCGTGCATGGGGAGTGCACCTCCTATGGTGCACACGCGACATCTAAGTGGGGTCCACTGCGATGTACCTGGTAATCCACACCGTCCATTTCCTTTGGTGGGTCCCATCATAGCCCTTGGCTGAAGATGGGGCAGATCCAAGGTCCAGGTGGGGCCCACGACTTGCTTTAGGTCTCGTTTATGAATTTTCCACTGATTTGATGGTCGGATCAATCCGCAATTGAACGTTGACGGTTAAAAGGGAAAAAGGGTCCATTTAAGGCATTATTAACTAATACTAATATTAATATGGATTTACTTAAAATTTAAACAATTAAAAACTCATACATATATATAAATATAATTTCTAATATTAACATGCTATTAATCACATATTTATTAATATATAGTTCCTAATATCAACACACTCCTACATACGTGCTATTACTCACATTTGTTAATACATAATTCATAATATTACATTATAAATAAACATACTTATACATAATTCATAAAATTTTCCTTCGTTGTGTTTATTTAATATAAAATTATTTTCATAGTATTTCACATGCATTAAATATATACAAATCGCCCTATTAGTGTAGTCAAGCCACGTGTCAAGGGATAAGATGTCGTGGCCCCATTGATTCATGCTTTACAGCCTAAGACGCATGGTTAGGTTTAGCCTAACGAAGGTAAATGTTCAATGAACTAGGTTTACGTTACTAAATTAGATCTCCATGATAACACCTAAGTACTGTAAAATACGGGGTGTTACAGATCTTCATCCAAAAAATGAGTAATTTCCAAGGCTCAAGTGGACCACACCATAAATAGCAGTGGGGACAATGACTCTCAACGTTAAAACATTAGTATGGCCCATTGTAATCCAATCAGTTCATAAGGTCACCCAGACCTGGATGAATAAAAAAAAATATGATATCGATCCAAAATTTATGTGATCCTAGCAGGGTTTCAATGTCAAACGTTCAATTCTTCACTATTTTTACAGTGTGGTCCACTTGAATTTCGGATGTCTTATAATTCAGCTCAAGCCTTAAGACGAGCTCACCAAGTGGACAAATGGTTTGGATATATATAACTCCTACCTCATGATACCCACAGAACTTGGTGACATCAATACACCATTTAGGTTACTAGGGTGTGGTACACCAGCGAATCTACTTCCAAAAAAATGGTACTATTAGCAGCAGGAGTGTCCCCTAAACCTAAATCCTTACCCTAACCTTAACCGTCAACCCTAAACCTTGAATCCAAACCCTAGACCCTAAATCCTAACCCGAAATCTAAATCCTAAACCCTAAACACTAAACCCTAACCCTAAACCATAAACACTAAACCTAAATCCTAAACCCTAAACCCTAAATCCAAACCCTAACCTTAAACCCTAAACCCTAAACACTAAACACTAAACTGCACTAAACCTTAAACAAGAAACACTAAACCCTACCCTAAACACTAAACACTAAACACTAAACCCTACCCTAAACCCTAAACACTAAACACTAAACCCTACCTAAAGTCTAACCATAAACCCTATACCCTAAACCCTAAATCCAATCCCTAAACCCTAAATCCTAAGGCCTAAACCCTAAACCCTAAATCCTAAATCCGAACCATAAACCCTAAACCCTAAGACCTAGACGGCTAAACCTCATCCCTAAACTCTAAATCCTAAATCCAAACCCTAATCCCTAAACCCTAAAACCAAAATTGCTAATGTGTTTAATTTATTAGAATTATATAATTAGTGGTTAATTTTTTAGAATTATGGTTTACATTGTTTATTACTTAGCTTATTGTTGTGCATTAGATAATTAGCTTAATATGTTTGTATTACATTACTTTTTTAATTATCTTATTTTTGTACATTATATAGTTAGCTTAATATGTATTACGTTACTTTTTAACTTAACTTATTATTGTGACTTGTGAGTTAGATAATTAGTTGCCCATTTGAGGATTTCTATGTAGCCATACATAGATATAGTGTATTTTTAGTGGCATAGAAATCGCTCAAATTGTCCCATTTTGGACAATTCAAGGTAAGATGGATAGTATTCTTTCATATAACCTATTTAAATGTCTATGAATGATCTACGCTCCATCTACTTATTTCTCTTCGAATATGTTTATTCCTTTTCTTTTCTAATGTCAAATATCTTCACATTGCTCAGATATTTGACATCGGAATGAAGTAGAAGATCAACTTATCTAGAAAGACATAGGGAGATGTGGGATTTTTAGCGTGGGCATTTAAATGGAAATATGAAATTATTACAATCTATCTAACCTTGGATGGATGACTAATTTAGAATTTAGTATAAATCTTTAAGGCATTAGATTGCTAATGCTAATATGATTTAGTATCTTTCAACTATTAGATGGTTTGTGAGGGTCTTTTCAATACCCCAGGCGGTTTATCAGTTACATCGCCGATGATCTTGGAAGATGAAGGATTGGGTCTAGAAGATGAAGAGGTGTCCATTGATACTAGTACCTCATAGTCACATAATGCAGGTAAAGCGAAAAAAAAAAATCCTTAGTGTGTGAAGATTTTGAAATAGTAACCTTGAAAAATGGCACAGTGAAGATACAATGCAAGTACTGCAAGACTCAATATGTAAAACAAGCAGATGAGTCGACTACAACTCTGAAGAAATAACAGTCTGAAGTGTCATAAAAAAATGAGAACTCAGACCTCAAGGCAACAGACACTTTCATTTACACAATCTTTAGTGGGTTTGTCGTAAGGTACATTGTCTATCTACAAATATAACAAAGACAATGTGAACGAGTTGATGGCCAAATTTATTATTGGCAGTGAAAGATCATTTCAAATGGTAGAGAATCTTTTTGTTGAATTAGCCAGAGGCTTTAACTCCATATATGAGAAGGTCTCCCATACAACAATAAAGAGAGTGTGCATGAAGATGTATGAAAGCGAGAAGCTTAAGTTAAAAGGACGGTTGGAATTAGTTTTTTGAATTAGCTTGATATTAGATTTGTGCACGACATCTAATCAATGAAAGGGGTATATGTCACTAACTTCCCAGTACATTGTTGCTGAATTGAGCTTGTACAAGAGAATCCTAAAATTCCGTTATCTTGTGCCTCCTCACATTGGATTGATGATTTCAGACTGCATGTACAAATGTCTTATAGAGTGGGGCATTAAGAAGAAAATCTCCTCAATAACTTTAAATAATGTCTCTCCAAATAATAGCGTGATAATGAATTTTCGGAAGCAGTTTAGGGTAACTGGTGACTTGTATTTTGGTGAAAAGATATTTCATATTAGGTGTTGTGCCCACATCCTAAATTTAATTGTATAAGATGGCCTTAAAATGATTAAGCCAACGATTGAGAACATAAGAGAGAGTGTGAAGTATATACGAGGGTCACCTTCATGATTATATACATTTAATGAGATCGTGAAGTGGTTGAATTTGTCATATCAGAGAATGATGAAGCTAGATTCATGACACGTTGGAATTCAATTTTTGAAATGTTGGATTTAGCGATAGCTTTTAGAGATGCATTCTCTAACTATGAGGAGGTGATAGTGCATATCTTTGGTTGCCTTCTGAAGATGATTGATCAAGAGCTGAATCAGTTCGCAAGTTCCTTTCAATTTTTATGACACAACGAAGAAATTTTTAGGAAGCAAGTATCCAACAATAAAAATATTTCTGTTAGAACTTCGAATGGTAAAAGATGTCTTACACAAAAGCTGTAGTGGACTAAACTTTTTACCATTAATAACTATAGGTATATAGTTAAAATTTGATAATTATTGGTCTGAGAGCAATCTGGTAATGACTGTTGTAGTCGCTCTTGATCCTCAATACAAGATGTTCATGGTTGTATTCATCTGTAATGAGTTGTATGATGAGAAGGGTGCCTCTGAGATCGATAAGATTCGTGATGCAGTTGATGATTTTTTAAATTTCTATGTATTAACTTTGGGTGACGCAAAAGACAAAACTCCTCAAGTGGGTTCTTATTCCATTGTTGATGAACAATGAGAAATGATCGATGATTTCATGTCTTTCCTGGCATAGGTTGAGACTCAAATGCAGACAACCCAATCAGAACTTGAAAACTATCTCGAGGAACCACTTGTAAAGTACAAAGTTGAATAATTTGATGTTTTGGATTGGTGGAAGATAAAATCTCGTAATTCACAATATCCTGTGCTCTCGTTAATAACAAGAGACATATTATCAATTTCAATTTCAACTGTGGCGTCAGAATCTGCTTTTAGTATAGGGAGTAGGGTCGTGAACAAGTATTAAAGCTAACTTATACCTGATCAGTTAAGGCGATCATTTGTATACAGTATTGGTATTGTCAGATCTGGGAGAAAGGGAACTCTGTTGATAAGGAGTTCGATGATGAGAGAGTAGCAAGTAAGATTATACAGTACCTACAACAATTGCATGAAAGAGGCTGCAAGATAAGACAATGCCTTCTATCTCTCTTGCATTTGCTTACAAGTTACAACAAGATATTTATAATTATTTTTTATGATCTTAAATTGTAATATTTGATGAGTTGATGGATATTTCTCTATTTTCATTTGTACTTTTATATTAGTTAATGTTGCTTAAATTTCATATTATTTGGTTGGCTAATTGCTTTCGTTCATCACTATATCTTAATTATTTATGTTGTCATAACCTAACCAAATATTTTTCTTTTAAAATAAACATTTATAGATATGTCATCAGAAGATGATACATCGACATATATTTAGGATTATGGAGTCCATGTCTACTCCTAGGACGGAAAGATAAAGTTACAATACAATTTGTATTGAAAACAATCTGTAAACAAAACAAATCGGTTGAAATTACATTTGGCTTGTTGGGGAGGAGACATTGTATCATGTAGCAAAGCTCCTTAGGAAGTCCGGAATTTATTTCATGCCATTCTCGACTCAAATACAAAGACTTTCTCCACACCTAGGCCAGAAGTTGTGGGCCCGTGTATATTTCGAGAAAACGTTGCGCATCGCAAATCCCAAAAGAATCTCTACCACCTTTCACATCAATCAATCAATCACAAGTCAAGTACACAACCCATCAGTCATCCATACCTCTCTCTTTACCAAGTCAAATAAACTCATACCCAACCCATCCCTCTCTTACACAAGCCTTCCCAAAGCCATCTCTCTCTCTCTCTCTCTCTCTCTCTCTCTCTCTCTCTCTCGCTCCACCCATCCCTTTCTTACACCACACCATCCCCTTTCATCCCATCACATCTCCTCTCCCTCTCATTCTCCCTACCATTTGCAAGCAACACATAAGAGTGACCGTCCAAGCTCTTTCAAGAGAGCCAAGAGAAGGTCCACTCCCTACCACCCGATCTCTCATCTCAACCCTTCAACTTTCATCATCTTCCATCCAAGGAGAAGCTTACAAGCTGGGGATTCCAAGGAACCTAGAAGGAGTACAATCAGTGGGTGATCTTAAGATTTCCATCATTAATCTCTATTTGAGGGCCCACATGTGGTGGGACCCATCTCAATATATGCATGTACATGGAGGAGCTCATAGTGGCAGAGCTCCTCCCATCTCTCTCTCTCTCTCTCTCTCTCTCTCTCTCTCTCTCTCTCTCTCTTTGTATGGAGTGTGGCCCACTTGATCCAGCCGTTCACGTGTTGGGCCCCACCTTGTTGCCTGTCCGTTTGGATAGGCTTGGACGAAGGAAAAATACAAATATCAGCTTAAATCCAAAGCTGGTGGGCCCCACACATGTGGACCCACCTGATGTATGCCTTTCATCCATGCCATCCACCATCCAGTGAGGGACAGTGCGGCCTTGACCCGATATATGTGTTGTATCCCCACCACGTAGGGCCTGCCATGATTTATATATCCACAACGTCCACTGTCCGGACACTAGAAATCCACCTGATGGGAGTGGGGTATTTTTTTATCCTAACTGTCCATCCCTTGTTGCGACATGGACCCCATCCACGTGGCCCACCTTGATGTATGTAGAATGCGCACACCATCTAGCAAAGACGTGGGGTCCACCTTGATGTATGATTCTATCCACATCGTCTAGTTTGCTGGACGGTGGGACCCACCGTTGATGTATATGTTTTATATCCAAACTGTTTATTGTGGGGCCCACCCCACACATGTTGCACATGTGGAGGTGGGGCCCACCAGATGTGTGTGTTGTATATCACATCGTCCATTCCTAGATGGTGACAGGTGGGAGCCCACCATGATGTATCTGTACATCCACTCTGCCCGTCCGTTTTGAGGGCGTGGGACCCACCCAACACGTGTGACATGTGTGATGGTGGGGCCCACCAGATATATGTGTTATATATTCAAGTCGTCCGTCCAATAGAGCTAGGACGATGGGGCCCATTACATTGACGTCAGCAGGTCCTGTGGCCTAATCATGAGGTGTATGTTATATCCCAACCGTCCATCTGGACGGTGGGGACCAGCCAGCCAGATAGCTGCTGGACTGACATTAGCAGCTCTGTGGGTCCCATATGATGTATGTGTTACATCCAAACCATCCATTCGTGGACTCCACAGGCTACATAGCTGTTGTATTAACGTCAACAGCTCTGTGGGTTTCGCATGATGTGTGTTATATCCAAACCGTCCATCCACTTTGCGAGCTCGTCTTAAGGCTTAAGACGATAAATGAGACAGATTCGTCTATCAAGTGGACCACACTACAAAAATCAATGGAGGATTGAACGTCTACCATTGAAACCCATTTGAGGTCACAGAAGTTCTGGATCAATACGAAATATTTATTTTAAAATAGTGAAAATTATTATCTCCATTGTTATTTGTGCTATGGTCCAGATGATCTTTTGATATGATTCATTTTTTGGGTAATGCTCTAAAATGATCTCTAAAAATAGATGAATGGTGTAGATAGTCCAACTAGGACGATGGGTCCCACTTGATGTATATGAGGCCCATTGTTGTTACCCATGTGATGCAGCCCGATGTGATATATATGAGGCCCATGAGTGAGGCCCAGTGTGATGTATGTGAGATCCAGATGGTGAGGCCCAATGCGATGTATATAAGGCCCATGAGTGAGGCCCAGTGTGATGTATGTGAGCCCAGATAGTGAGGCCCAATGTGATGTATATGAGGCCCATGAGTGAGGCCCGATGTGATGTATGAGAGGCCCATGGATGTGGTCGATTGTGATGTTTTATTTAAACCAATCTGATTTAAATGATTTTAAACTCGCAAGTATACGAATCAGATGTAGATATGGTACGTGTTACGAGATCATTCCCACGAGGACTAGTTGTCACAATTCGAAATTTAAGACTCTTCTTAACTAATCCAACCAATAGTGTAGCAAGCACTTAAGAAAAATAATCTAAAAGGATAATCGAGAGCAATGAGTAAAATCCAATCAAGGAGAAGACTTGGACTTTCGAATCCACCCCTAATTATCCTAACCCTTGTTTTACCTGTTGATTTACCCTAATTCAGATTGATATAAATAAAATAAACAAAGCACACCCAATGTCCTTGGTCGGGCACACAAAATGTATAATCCCTTAAAGCACATGGATCACATCTTTCCATCCATGGTCAGGCATGGAGAGATGTAGATTCCTGTTTCTTCCTCTATAGGAAACCTATTCATGGTCAGACACAAGCACCTAGAATAATATTTCAAACAACATCCACATCTAGACTTTGGTCGAGCTTATAGAATGGAGAAGCATGAAAATCACAGTTAAGCACACTAGAGAGAGAAATAAATCAATCAAATTCGGATGAAAGCAACAAACAAGAATCATTCAAATTAAGGGCTTCATCTCAGCCCTAGTTGAGAAGATTAGCTATCCATAAAGTTAATTAAGAAAAAGGAAATATGTCACGCCTCGAACTTGGAGACCGGGCTCACAAAATTCCTGATCGGCGAATCCAGCGCCGACAGCCTCCTTAGTACCCCATTCTCGGCTCCCGGCACCCATATACCAGGTTCCGATCCTGGGATGCTACAAGGAGGATTTCTAATATCAATTTGATTCGTAATGAGCATAACCAAGCATAACCCACTAATAATAACCACAAGAACACCATCACAAAATCCACTATGATCAAAAACTTTGAGTACAGTGCGTATAAAGGAGAAATACAAGATAGTGGTAATATCAAAACTCCAAAAACTCGGCGGCACGCTCCAACAGCAGCGAGACTACAGCTGCGTCCTAGCGTCACCTGCACGCATCAATCGTGCATAAGCTTATAGAAAGCTTAGAGGGCAGAGTAAGTGTGTGCGAGAGTGCTCAGAATGCAATGCCGGAGTAATGCAGAATTATGCTGATGAGTACGTAAATGCAACCAGCCGTACCAAGGCTATGCAGTACAAAATGTGAATGCTATCGGCCATTACCAAGGCCATGCGATGCAATATGTAAGTCAAGCATGTCAATCCTCATACCAATGCAACTCCTCACTAGAGCATCAAATCAGTACGGTTCTCAGTCTGGATAATCACTAGGGTTCAGTACACTCCAAATGGCACTGTCTCTCTCCAAGTAGCACAGTTCAAGTGAGCGTAAGAAACCTCACTATTCGCCTAACCAATAGTCAGCCAACATCTATTCGACAAGTCGATATCAAACCCATTTTCGAGCTGGTTAAACTCAGCCTAGTAATGCCCCCTGCTCTCGGGCGAGTAAGGCCACACCCCTTTCTAACTGACCACGACACAGTGGGAGACCCAGCCTCATGGTCTTCGGCCCTCGTGCGCTCATATATCCACTCGGTCTCGACGTTGGAGTCATCCTCTGGTACCATCGGATTCAGGGACTTTCACCCAGGGACATCTATGGCGCCCCAATTGCTTAGAATAAGATTTTTTCAGTATCCAACCAGACACCCACGATGTGTCTATGGAGGCTATGGCCCTGATGTCGCTAGGGCATATCACAATCACACGAATGTAAGTGCATGTATCACACTATCAGTCATGCAACCATCCTGCATGTGGCACGCGCTAATGTAGGTAACTCCACCTATCAGGGAGCCCATAAACAGTCTGTCTGAAGGTATATGCTATGATCAGTCACTCCTCATACCAAGCATACATATGATGCGTATGATCGTGAATCATGTATCTATACTAAACATGTTATATAGTGATGGGCTTGTGCATAATGGATATGGGCCTAGACGGCCTACTCACTACAAGTATAGGCCCATCCATGGGCCTTAGGGAGTGTGACAATGCAGACATTTAACCAACATTATCCTTACAATGTGGACGTCAAACCAACATTGTTCCCAAGGCACTACTTATTATAAACATCATTATCTACACCACGAAGGGATCACACATTGCAATGGACCTAATTGCACCCGATTGGGCCTTGAGTACATCAATTGGGCCATATCATATGGGCCTTATATTCATCAAGTGGGTCGTATCATTAGACCGCACCAACGGGCCTTACGTACATTACAATGGGTCATAACCCATGGGTTTTGCATATATCTCATTAATCACATAACATGGGTCCTTAACACATCAACGTAGGCCTTAATATTGGGCCTAAAAATTCATCAAGATGGGCCTAAACACATCAACCCATATGTATTCAAGTGGGCCTCCATAATGAGCCTAAAAATACATCAAGATGGGCCCAAACACATGGGCCCATAATTGCCAAAGTGAGCCTCATGTGAGGCCTGCCATAATGTTTATTTTCCTATCCAATCTGTTGATAAGGTCACATGAGTAGGGGGCCCACCATAATATTTATTTTCCATCCGCCTGTTGATAAGGCCATGTGGCAAGGGGCCCACCAAAATATTTATTTTCCATCCACCTATTGTTAAGGCCATGTGGCAAGGGGCCCACCAAATATTTATTTGAAATCCAACCTATTCATAGGGTTACGGGACCAGGGCCCACCATGATATTTACTTGCCATCAAACCTGTTCATATGGTCACGCAGACCAGGGACCACGGTGATGTTTATTTCCATCCAACCCATTCCAAAGGTCACGTGGACCAGAGTAGGGCCCACTGAGATGTGGTTCACAAATCCGGCCCACCCATTAGGTGTGTCCCACTTGGCTGAGGGTTCAGACCAATTTTCAGCAACATGCAAATTTCAGGTAGGCCCCACCATATGATTTTATGTGTTAGGCACGTTTTCACATGATTTTAGATGGTATGGCCCACCTGAGTTCCGTATACGGCTGATTTTTAGGATACCCCATAATCTAAAGGGGAACCATCAAATGCACGGTGCTGATGGTCGAAACGCACCACGATGGGGCCCACAGCTGGGCCGTGAGGGCCCAACCCGTCTGCCCGCCATCGGCTAGCGTAGGCGCTGCCTGCGCCTGTCAGAGTAGCAGTAGTGCTGCTGTTTCTTTTTTTTGTTTTGGGGCCCACTGAGATGTGATTCACAATCCAGCCCACCCATTAAGTGTGTCCCACTTTTCTGGCCGTCCAGGCCGAGTTTTAGCTACATCCAAACTTCGGGTGGGTCCCACCAAGTACTTTTATATATTTTGGCATGTCTTTACATGGTTTTAGAGGATATGGCCCACCCGGTGATCAGATCACCTTACGATTTTGGCTCAACGCCTAAAATGATCTGAAGTAAAGGATGGACAGTTTGGATTAAACACATACATCAAGGTGGGGCCTACATGGGTGGCCCACCTCCAAAAGCAAAATTTGTTTTTTTTTTGAAAGTACACACCCATGACGGTACTCGTTAAACCTGTCTAGCGTCCAGGGACGCTGGACGGTATAGATACAACACATGCACTGTGGTGGGTCCCACGACAAGTGGCCCACCATAATTATATATATATATATACACACGTGTATATGTATATACATATATATATTATATATAAAATATAATATATATATATATAATGTAAATTCAATATGGATCTCTCCTAAAATGCGGTGGGCCACACCATCCGATGGATGGAGTAGGATTAACACAATTCGGTGGGGCCCACTACATTCTAGAGAGAGGAAAAAGGGGAGAGAGAGAGAGAGAGAGAGAGAGAGAGAGAGAGACGTTGAGATAGAGGGACCCCGCCACTATGGGCCCCTCTCTACATTACATACACCATTTTGGGTCCCACAACAAGTGGCCCTTAAAACTGAAATTAACGGTGGATCACCCACTTCCTGCACTCCTCCTTGGTCCCTTAGCCTTCTTAGCTCCTTGCCTATGAATTTGATAGAGGTAGATGGGAGTTTGATGGTGGGGATGAGAGATGAGAGGGTGGGCCACACTTGGTGTTTGGGTGAGGGAGAGAGAGCTTGGACGTATGAATTTTTTTTTTACTTGGGAGAGATTTTTAAGAAATGAGGGAGAGAGAGAAGTGATGGGTTGATAAGAGGTGATGGAGTGATGTGTGATGGGTGATGGTGGAGTGATGGGTTGTAAGAGAGGGATGGGTGGAGAGAGAGAGAGAGTTGACTTTGGGCTTGCTTGTGTAAGAGAGAGGTATGGGTTGTTGTACTTGGGTATGGGGTGACTTGACTTGTACTTGACATGAGTGATTGATTGATTGATGGGACATCTCGTGGAGATTCCCTCATAATTCGCAACGCGTGATATTTTCTTCGAAATAAACGTAGACTAGCATCTTCCCACCTAAGTATCGGTTCGGTGTGGGAGTCGCGGCGTTGGAACCGCGGCGACGGTGCGGTCACCAAGGTACGAGTTTCGGATCGAGCCGCCTTCGGTATGCAGGACTTGGCTTAAGATCGCGCGCAACGTCAGATACGAGTCGAGAATTGCCGGAATTCAACCGGAAGGATCGCGAAAACCGATGGAACAGTACGGTCTACGATACGGGTCTTACAACTCTCCCTTCTAAATAAAAATTTCATCCTCAAAATTTACACAATTATCACAAGGAAACATAAATCATAAAGGAAGAGGAAACAAGGCATCACAATATAGAATCGGAGACAGCATACATAATATAACATGCAATCAATTATCAAAGAGATGGGGATAGCGCTCGCGGATCTCAGCCTCGCGCTCCCAAGATGCCTCATCAACAGAATGATGACCCCATTGAACTTTCACCAAAGGAATGACCTTGGTCCGGAGGACCTGCTCCTTTCGATCAAGCATACGAACTGGCTGCTCAATGTAAGAAGCGTCCTCACGAACCTCCAACGGCTGCCAATCGATAACAGGGACTATGTCTGACCCACACTTCCTCAACATAGAGACGTGGAAAACGTTGTGGACGTCAGACAACTAAGGTCGTAAGGCAAGCCGATAGGCCACAGCGCCAATGCACTTAGTGATCTTGAAAGGTCCTATGAATCTCGGGGCAAGCTTGCCCTTCGCTCTGAATCGAACCACGCCCTTCATGGGCGAGACCTTGAGATACACATGATCCCCTACATCAAACTCCAAGGGACGACATCGGTGATCAGCAAAACTCTTCTGCCGGCTCTGAGCTGTGCGCATCCTCTGCTTGATGATATCAATAGCCTCTGAAGTCTACTGCACAAGCTCGGGACCTAGGAGATGGCGCTCTCCAACCTCGGTCCAACAACTCGGAGATCTGCACGGTCTGCCATGCAAAGCCTCAAAAGGAGTCATGCCAATGGTCGTCTGATAGCTGTTGTTGTACATGAACTCAGTCAATCGCAGATGCTCATCCCAGCTACCACCGAAGTCAATCGCGCAGGCCCGAAGCATATCCTCAAGGATCTGGTTGACCCTCTCGGTCTGGCCATCGGTCTACGGATGATACGCGGTACTGAGCTGCAAATCAGTCTCCATCGCTCTCTGGAAGCTCCCCCAAAACTGAGACGTAAACCTCGAATCTCGGTCAAAAACGATCAAGACTGGAATGCTATGCAGTCTCACAACCTCCTCGATAAATAACCTCGCAAGCCGGTCCATAGACCAAGTCTCACGCATCGTGAGAAAATGTGTCGACTTCGTCAGACGATCCACAACAACCCAAATGGCGTCATGACCGCGTTGAGTCCTCGGCAAGCCCATAATGAAATCTGTCGACACGTGCTCCCACTTCCACATCGGGACGCTCAACGGCTGCAATAGACCAGGAGGTCTCTGATGATCGGCCTTGACACGCTGGCATGTGTCACACTCGGCCACAAAACTGGCAATCTGGCGCTTCATCCCCGCCCAGAAATACTGTCTCCTCATATCACGATACATCTTCATCGAGCCAGGGTGGATAGAAAACCGCGATCGATGTGCCTCGGTCATAAGATCTCTACGCAACTTTGGAATATCCGGGACACATAATCGGCTTCTAAAGCGAAGTCCATCAGAACCAATTTGCCAATCTGTCTGACTCTCAGATGCTACCTCTGCTCGGTAATCCTGTAACGACTCATCTGTCTACTGAGCCTCGATCACCCTTGCGACAAGAAAGGGTTGAATCAACAGGCTCGATAGCTGAACGATAGAAGACTGCAGACCAAAATCGAAGTCGTACTCTGCGATATCCTCGAGCATCATTCACACCTGAATCATCAAGTGTGCCACCAGTCCTCGTGGCTGACGGCTGAGGGCATCCGCCACCACGTTTGCCTTGCCTGGGTGGTACTGGAGGTCAAAATCATAGTCTTTCAGAAGCTCCATCCAGCATCTCTGTCTTATGTTCAGCTCGGACTGAGAGAATAGATACTTCAAGCTCTTGTGGTCAGAGAAGAGCTCGAACCTGACTCCATAGAGATAGTGTCTCCACACCTTCAATGCAAAGATGACTGCTGCCAGCTCCAGATCATGCGTGGGGTAGTTCAGCTCATGGACCTTGAGCTGACGAGACGCAAAGGCTACAGGCCTACCGTGCTGCATCAGGACAGCACCCAATCTAATACACGAAGCATCAGTAAATATAACGAATCCATCACTTCCAGAGGGAAGAGTGAGGACAGGAGCGGACGTCAGACGGTCCTTCAACTCCATAAATGCTCGCTCGCATGCATCAGTCCAAATAAAATTTATGCCCTTCCGAGTCAACCTGGTCATCGGGGCAGCAATACGGGAGAAGCCCTCAATGAAACGCCGATAATAACCCGCCAAACCAAGAAAACTGCGGATCTTAGACGTAGTCGTGGGCTGGCCCCACAGACACACTGCCTCAACCTTCGAGGGGTCCACTGCGACACCCTCCCGCGTCACTACGTGACTGAGGAACCTCACCTCCTCCTACCAGAACTCGCACTTCTCCAGCTTCGCATATAGCTAGTGGGCACGGAGGGTCTGCAAAGCGATCTCCAAATGCTGCATATGATCCTCACGAGTCCTTGAATATATCAGAATGTCGTCAATGAAGACCACAATAAACTGATCTAGATATGGACGGAAGACCTCATTCATCAACTCATGAAGACCGCGGGTGCATTGGTCAGTCCGAAGGACATGACCTGAAACTCAAAATGACCATAACGTGTCCTGAAAGCTGTCTTCGGGATGTCCTCCTCTCGGACACGAATCTGATGATAACCGGAACGTAGGTCAATCTTCGAGAAGAACTGTGCCCCCTGCAGCTAATCAAACAAATCATCTATCCTCGGAAGCCGGTACTTGTTCTTAATCGTGACTCGGTTGAGCTCTTGGTAATCGACACAGAGCCTCAACGAGCCATCCTTCTTCCGGACGAAGAGTATTGACGCTCCCCAAGGCAAACTACTCGGACGAACAAATCCAAGCTCTTGCAACTCATCCAACTGCCGCTGCAACTCATGCAACTCCATCGAAGCCATACGGTACGGGGCCTTCGAGATAGGCGCGGTACCAGGCACAAGATCAATCCCGAACTCAATATGGCGACGAGGCGGCAATCCCGGAATCTCCTGAAACACATCGGGGAAGTCGTAGACAATCAGAATATGATCGATACAATCGACAACGGGCTCCATAACGGTGCAGGACATTAAGCATGACAACGACTCTCTTCGGGGCTCGGCAACAAACTGAAACTGCGGCAAGCCTGGTTGCAGAACATGACTGTCCTCACGGAATAGTCCATGATGATGTGGTACTCGGCAAGCCAATCCATGCCCAAGATAACGTCGAAATCTGTCATCGACAGCACAAATAAGTCAGCAGGTAAGAATATATCACGCACGTAACAGGCAAGACTAGGACAAACAAAGCCAATACCGTAGTCTTCCCTAAAGGCGTCGATACGGTCAATCCCTCGCTAGAAGACTCGGTCGGCAATCCAATCGATCGACAAAAACTCTCAGACATAAATGAGTGCGAAGCGCCGGAATCGAATAATACTCGTGTGATGTATGGGGAGACTGGAAGTATACCCTCTATAACTCCTCCGGAAGTCTGCGGGTCCTGCTGAGCTGCATAGAACCTGGCCTGAGCTGGTGGGAGGTACTGCTCCTCCGAGGTCCCCGGTCTTTGCCGCCTCTGCGGCGGCCTATGCCGCCTTGTCTCTCGCCGCCGGGGGGCATCGGTGGCCGAGGTGGGCGTAGCCGCCGATGGGGCGATTGTCGCTATGCTTTAGAGGTTCTTTGTGGTCGCGGCCGGCCCTGAGACCGCCGTGGCCCTCTAGACTGCTGCAGATGAGGACGGGGGCACTCAGATATGCGGTGTTCAGAACCGCCACATCCAAAACACGTCCATAGAAATAGCTGTTGGGGTGGCGCAGAAGGTGTCGCTGCTGGTGCTGCTGGTGTCATTGGTGCTGCTGGTACTCTAGCAGGTGGATAACCCCTATACCTCTGTGGTCGTCGATGCTGCTGAGAGCTACTGGACTGGGCTGGCCTCTTCCGGCCTCTCCTCTGATCTCGATCGCTCTGAGAGTCAACCCACTCAGTCTCGTAGATCTGGGCCCTTCGTACTACCGCCTGAAAGGTCAAAAACTCATGCCCACTAACACGGCCTCGAAGACCGAAACGTAAGCCGCTCTCGAAACGGCGACCCTTCCGGCCCTCATCATCAACCATATATGGCGCAAACCGTGACAGCGCCATGAAACGAGCCGTATACTGTACCACAGACATGTCTCCTTATACTAGAGTCTTGAACTCTCGTGCCCTCTGACGACGAATGTGGTCGGGGAAGTATTGCTCCTCGAATCGACTGATAAAATCCTCCCATGTCCAGACATGATCGGGTCCTTCAACGCAGGTAACAGAGGTCCACCAGTGCTCTGCCTCGCCCTGGAAAAGGAATGTGGCCAATCGGACTCGCTGCTCGGTCGTACATGACATAATATCAAAAATCTTCTCCACACCGAAGTGTCATCTCTCAGCTGCTGACGGATCTGGCTCACCCTGAAATCATTGAAGATTCATCTGTCTAAACTCGCGAATAAGGGCACTTGCGCGCTCCTGCTCTGCCTGAGCTGCAGAAACAACTGGGTGCCTGCCACGCTTCAAGCACGCCAGCCACGGCTACAACATCTCGCTCAGTGGCGTGAGGAGCTCACAGGCACAGTCGGATCCGCACCAGTATCAGGTGGAGGAACATCATCCTCAGGAAAGGGAGCAGAGATCTCTGACGGTGGAACGGGAGGCGCGGGTGGTAAAGTTGGAGCCTCAAGTGGCGGATTGGGGTGCGCTCGGGTCACTCTCCTGGGTGTCATGTCTTATGGAAAAGATAAGGCACCAATCAATCTTGAGAATCGCGCGTTAAGGAACTCAATCGAAAGGTTACGCACTCGGAACCTAATCGTCCTAACTCATAACAAACATGTGATGTTGTTCTCAGTTATTTCCAAGTTATGCTCTAGTTGTAAGACCTGTATCGTAGACCGTACTGTTCCGACGGTTTTCGCGATCCTTCCGGTTGAATTCCGGCAATTCTCGACTCGTATCCGACGTTGCGCGCGATCTTAAGCCAAGTCCTGCCTACTGAAGGCAGCTCAATCCAAAACTCATACCTTGGCGACCGCGCCGTCGCCAACGTTCCAACGCCACGACTCGTGCACCAAACCGATACCTAGGTGGGAAGATGTCAATCTGCGTTCATTTCGAAGAAAACATTGCGCGTTGTGAATTACGAGGGAATCTCTACGAGATGTCCCATAAATCAATCAATCACTCATGTCAAGTACAAGTCAAGTCACCCTATACCCAAGTACAACAACCCATACCTCTCTCTTACATAAGCAAGCCCAAAGTCAACTCTCTCTCTCTCTCCACCCATCCCTCTCTTACAACCCATCACTCCACCATCACCCATCACACATCACTCCATCACCTCTTATCAACCCATCACTTCTCTCTCTCTCCTTCATTTCTCAAAAATCTCTCCCAAGCAAAAAAATATTCACACGTCCAAGCTTTCTCTCCCTCTCCCAAACACCAAGTGTGGCCCACCCTCACATCTCTCATCCCCACCATCAAACTCCCATCTACCTCCATCAAATTCATAGGCAAGGAGCTAAGAAGGCTAAGGGACCAAGGAGGAGTGCAGGAGGTGGGTGATCCACCGTTAATTTCAATTTTAAGGGCCACTTGTTGTGGGACCCAAAATGGTGTATGCAATGTAGAGAGGGGCCCATAGTGGCGGGGTCCCTCTATCTCAACGTCTCTCTCTCTCTCTCTCTCTCTCTCTCTCTCTCTCTCTCTCTCTCTCTCTCTCTCTCTCTCCTTTTTCCTCTCTCTAGAATGTAGTGGGCCCCACCGAATTGTGTTAATCCTACTCCATCCATCGGATGGTGTGGCCCACCGCATTTTAGGAGAGGTCCGTATTGAATTTACATTATATATATTATATATTTTATATATAAATATATATATATATATATATGTATATACATATACACGTGTGTATATATATATATATAAATTATGGTGGGCCACTTGTCGTGGGACCCACCACAGTGCATGTGTTGTATCTATATCGTCCAGTATCCCTGGACGCTGGACGGGTTTAACGAGTACCGTCATGGGTGTGTACTTTCAAAAAAAAAAACAAATTTTACTTTTGGAGGTGGGCCACCCATGCAAGCCCCACCTCGATGTATGTGTTTAATCCAAACTGTTCATCCTTTACTTCAGATCATTTTAGGCGTTGAGCCAAAATCGTAAGGTGATCTGATCACCGGGTGGGCCATACCCTCTAAAACCATGTAAAGATATGCCAGAATATATAAAAGTACTCGGTGGGACCCACCTGAAGTTTGGATGTAGCTGAAACTCGGCCTGGACGGCCAGAAAAGTGGGACACACTTAATGGGTGGGCTGGATTGTGAATCACATCTCGGTGGGCCCAAAAAAAAAAAACAAAGCAGCAGCCGTCAGCTTTGCTCTCGACAGCGCAGCAATGCCACTGGCTGGCCAGCGTAATGGGCGGACGGTGGCCGGGCCCTCACGGCCCAGCTGTGGGCCCCATCGTGGTGTGTTTCAACCATCAGCACCGTGCATTTGATGGTTCCCCTTTAAATGATGGGGTGTCCCAAAAATCAGCCGTATACGGAACTCAGGTGGGCCATACCATCTAAAATCATGTGAAAACATGCCTAACACATATAAAATCATATGGTGGGGCCTACCTGAAATTTGCATGCTGCTGAAAATTGGTCTGAATCATTAGCCAAGTGGGACACACCTAATGGGTGGGCCGGATTTGTGAACCACATCTCAGTGGGCCCTACTCTGGTCCACGTGACCTTTGGAATGGGTTAGATGGAAATAAACATCACCGTGGTCCCTGGTCTGCGTGACCATATGAACAGGTTTGATGGCAAGTAAATATCACGGTGGGCCCTGGTCCCGTAACCCTATGAATAGGTTGGATTTCAAATAAATATTTGGTGGGCCCCTTGCCACATGGCCTTAACAATAGGTGGATGGAAAATAAATATTTTGGTGGGCCCCTTGCCACATGGCCTTATCAACAGGCGGATGGAAAATAAATATTATGGTGGGCCCCCTACTCATGTGACCTTATCAACAGATTGGATAGGAAAATAAACATTATGGCAGGCCTCACATGAGGCTCACTTTGGCAATTATGGGCCCATGTGTTTGGGCCCATCTTAATGTATTTTTAGGCTCATTATGGAGGCCCACTTGGATACATATGGGTTGATGTGTTTAGGCCCATCTTGATGAATTTTTAGGCCCAATATTAAGGCCCACGTTGATGTGTTAAGGCCAATATGATTAGGCCCATCTTGTTATATTCGAGACCCATGTTATGTGACTAATGAGATATATGCAAAGCCCATGGGTTATGACCCATTGCAATGTACGTAAGGTCCGTTGGTGCGGTCCAATGATATGGCCCACTTGATGAATATAAGGCCCATATGATACGGCCCAATTGATGTACTCAAGGCCCAATCGGGTGCAATTAGGTCCATTGCAATGTGTGATCCCTTCGTGGTGTAGATAATGATGTTTATAATAAGTAGTGCCTTGGGAACAATGTTGGTTTGACGTCCACATTGTAAGGATAATGTTGGTTAAATGTCTGCATTGTCACACTCCCTAAGGCCCATGGATGGGCCCATACTTGTAGTGAGTAGGCCGTCTAAGCCCATATCCTTTATGCACAAACCCATCACTATATAACATGTTTAGTATAGATACATGATTCACGGTCATACGCATCATATGTATGCTTGGTATGAGGAGTGACTGATCATAGCATATACCTTCAGACAGACTGTTTATGGGCTCCCTGATAGGTGGAGTTGCCTACATTAGCGCGTGCCACATGTAAAATGGTTGCATGACTAATAGTCTGATACATGCACTTACATTCGTGTGATTGTGATATGCCCTAGCGACATCAGGGCCATAGCCTCCACAGACACATTGTGGGTTGCTAGTTGGATACCGAAAAAATCTTGTTCTAAGCAATTAGGGCGCCATAGATGTTCCTGGGTGAGAGTCCCTTAACCCGATGGTACCAGAGGATGACTCCAACGTCGAGACAGTGGATATGAGTGCACGAGGGCCGAATACCATGAGGCCACGTCTCCCACTGTGTCGTGGTCGGTTGGAAAGGAGTGGTGGCCTTACTCGCCCGAGAGCAGGGGGCATTACTAGGCTGAGTTTGACCAGCTCGGAAATGGGTTCGCTATCGACGTGCCGGATAGGTATTGGCTAACTATTGGTTAGGTGGATAGTGAGGTTTCTTACTCTCACTTGGACTGTGCTTCTTGGAGAGAGACAATGCCATTTGGAGTATACTGAACCCCGGTGATTATCCAAACTGAGAACCATATTGATTTGATGCTCTAGTGAGGAGTTGCATTGGTATGAGGATTGGCATGCTTGACTTACATATTGCATCACATGGCCTTAGTATGGCCGATAGCATTCACATCTTGTACTGCATAGCCTTGGTACGGCTGGTTGCATTTACGTACTCATCAGCATGATTCCGCATTACTCCGGCATTGTATTCTGAGCACGCTCGCACACACTTATACCGCCCTCTAAGCTTTCTATAAGCTTATGCACGATTGATGCGTGCAGGTGACGCCAGGACGCAGCTGTAGTCTCGCCGCTGTTGGAGCGTGCCGCTGAGTTTTTAGAGTTTTAATATTACCACTATCTTGTATTTCCCCTTTATACGCACTGTACTCAAAGTTTTTGATCATAGTGGATTTTGTGATGGTGTTCTTATGGTTATTATTCGTGGGTTATGCTTGGTTATGCTCATTACGAATCAAATTGATATTAGAAATCCTCTTTGTAGCATCCCAGGATCGGAACCTGGCATATGGGTGCCGGGAGCCGAGAATGGGGTACTACGGAGGCTGTCGGCACCGGATTCGGTGATCAGGAATTTTGTGAGCCCGGTCTCCAAGTTCGGGGTGTGACAAAATATAAGATAAAAACATTAAAAACATCTCCCTTATCTCTCTTCTTCCTTCCTCTTTCTTCTCTCTTCTCTTTCCAAACTTTCCTCTAGATCTGCTCTCCTATCACTCTCTCGAGCTCTAGATCGTGCTTTTTTTTCCCTTCTCTCCCCGTCCAAAACTATCTTTTATATCTACTGGAGGCGGTGGAGGGCTGTCGTAGAAACAACGAAAGCTTTTTTTCGCAGCCACTTCGGACTTTTGTAACTCCCACTTTCTTTACATGTTGTTCATAAATTTAACGTCCCCTAGAACTATTTTCGATGGGTTACACGATGGACGGATCAGATCTTACATCTGATCAAATATGGTGAGCCACAACCGCCGCAAAAATTGGATTTCGCGGACGTGCGTAAGCCTACGAACGTCCTTCGTTAACGTGATCGGTGGGCCCCACAAAGGTGTTTTCGTGGAAATCCACTCCGTACCGTAGATTCATAATAAAATTTTGGGTTGTCTGTTGATGCGGTCCAGAGAATAAATCATGCCAAGATCAATTTTAACGTTGCAGAGTAGTCCACTTGTGGCCTCTGTACCGCACACATGTGCACGCATGGGCACAAAATATTAGCATGATTTTGATGTATTCGATTCCCTCTACAAGATGGACGGCTTGGATCAGCTATACACGCCATGGGTGGGGCCCACTATCTTCCGCAAAATGGACAGCGTTCATCCGTTACCTGCAGCGAAAATGGAAGTTTCCATTTTCAAGAAGACGGTCGGATCAACGATCGGTTTGACTAGGGTGGCTGTGCGGTGCACGGCTAGTATGTATACATGTGTACACATACTCTATTCGGGTGGGGTCCACTGCGATGTTCTTGAGAAATCTAATCTATCCATTTAATTGGTCTCCCCATTTAAGGCGTTGAGACCAAATTTGAGGCAGTTCCAGATATCAGGTGGGCCCAGAATCAATGGTTTATGGACTGATCTGTCAGTTGAGGTACTTTTATAGTGATCCGAGGGCTGAAATTTTATATGTACAGTTAATTTATGGCTCTCATCCCATGTATGAAGTTTCGAGGCAATCGGATGGTGTGAACCCTGCGGTCTTGCATTTTTCACCAGTTTCGGGCCTCTTTTAACGTGAACGGCTTGATTTCCTCGGATCTCTAGCATGTAAATTCTTCAATATTGGTCCTCTAGAGTCTGTCCCTAACTTTGGTGACTTTGGAGCGTCAAATACACGCTTTTAATACTCTTTTTCAATCACCACTCCTTATTATACCCTGCAACAAAAACATAATTAAATACCGACATTAGGCGTTTTCATGTTGTACGTAAAATTAGGTAGTACTCGGGGTCTAAGATGCAATATTTGACCCTCACCATTGTGATGTATTCAAGGCCTATGGGATGTCGCCCATTGTGATATATTTGAGGCCCATGGGATATGGCCCAATGCGATGTATATGAGGCCCTTGTATGAGGCTCAATGTGATGCATGTGAGGCCCTTATGTGAGGCCCAAAGCAATGTATATGAGGACCGATGTGAAGTGTGATTCTACCATGATGTATGTAATGATGTTTATGATGGGTCAAGACTTAAGAGCAGTGATGGTTTGATGTCCACATTGTAAGAGAAATGATGGTTAAATGTCCACATTGTAACTCTCCCTAGGGCCCATTGTTAGGCCCATTCTCACCTCCCCTTAGTAGGCTAACCCAAACCATTGGGCCCCCATGACCGTTAGGCTCATTCTTGATATGAGTAGGTCGTCTAGGCCCATCCTTGATATGAGGAGAGTACATCATCATCATATAACATGTTTAACATAGATTCACGATCCATGCCCATGCGCATCATCTGTATGCTTGATATGAGGAGTGATTGATCATAGCACATGCCATTGGGTAAATTATTATGGGACTCCCTGATAAGAGGAGTTGCCCACATGAGTGCGCGGTACGCGTAGGATTGCTATATAACTAGATAGTATGATTCATGCATCTCACATTTGTGTGATATGATTTCTATATGCCCTAGCGACATCAGGGTCATAGCCTTTACAAGTATATCGTGGATGGTAGGATTGGACACTGAAAATACTATTACTAGCATCAAGGCACCATAGATGTCCGTGGGTGAAAATCACTAAACCTGATGGTACCAGATGATAACTCCAACGTCGAGACCGAGTGGATACATGAGCGCACGAGGGTCGTATACCAGTAGGTCGTGTCTCCCACTGTATCGTGGTCAGTTAAAAGGGGGTGTGGCCTTATCCAATCGAGGGTAGGGGGCATAACTAGGCTGAGTTTGACCAGCTCCTAAATGGGTCCTGTCACGCCACAAACCCGGAGATCGGACTAACAGGAATCCCAATCACCGAATCTGGTGCCGATAGCCTCCGTAGTACCCCATTCTCGGCTGCCAGTACTCATATACCAGATTCCGATCCTGGGATCCTACAAGGAGAATTTTCCAACATATATTTATCTCGTAAGAAGCATAACCACAAGTTTACCTAAATTACAAAGACAACATCATCATCACATATCCACTAATATAATCATTTGAATACAATGCTAAAAGGGAAATACATATATTGAAAATCAAAGCTCCAAAGGTCCGCTGCATGCTCTAAGCTCAACACTGTTGCAACCTAACGCCACCTACATGCATCTATCATGCATAAGCTTATAGAAAGATTAGTGGGTGGTGAGAGTGTGTGCACAAGGTAAGTTCCAAGCACATAAATACAACGCTATAATCATACAATATCAGAAATACTGGCAAGATCATGAATTATCAAAGTAAGTAGAAATACTGACAAGATCATGAACTATATGATATCAGAGTAAGAGAAAATATACTGGTAAGATCATAAGTGCCATCAGCCGTACCAAGGCTATGCGATGCAAGGAATGAATGCTAACGGCCATATCAGCGCAAAAACATGGCAACCCAAAATGCTAAATGTTGTGGGTGAAATGCAATATGTAGTGCGAATGAAATGACCAAGCTGGAGTGAGGTCGGGATGATAGTACGTAGTATCGCAGGCTACGGGTCCACCATAAGGGACTTCTATCCAAACTAGTCTCATATCTAAATTTGGATAGTCAGACTCAATGTGGTAAACTCCTGATCTCAAGTTGGTCGCGTGCCCTAACCGAAATCCTAGTCATTGCAAAGGTACACGTAACAAATATTTGCACACCACCCGCCCGAGTGAACAATGAATGAATGAATGAATGAGTATGCAACTCCTGCTCAATAAGTCCACATATCAGTATAGTTCATCTTTGGGATTATCACCGGTATCTAGTACACTCTACATGAAAATCGCCACCCACTGACGTACGACCATGCAAGTAGAAAAGACCTCACTATCCTCCTGGCCAGTAGTCAACCAATATCTACCCGGCACGTCGATAGTGGACCCATTCATGAGCTAGTCAAAGTCAGTCTAGTTATGCCCCCTACTCTCGGGCGGGTAAGGCCACACCCCCTCCTAACCGACTATGACACAATGGAAGACGGGGTTTCCTTGTATTCGGCACACGAGCGCTTATATATCCACTCGGTCTTGACGTTGGGGTGTCTCCTGGCCTCGGAGGTTTAGGGATTTTCACCAAGGGCCATCTATGACAGCCCGATGCTAATAACAAATTTCTAGTGTCCCATCTGGCCATCCAAGATATGCCTGTGGAGGCTACAGCCCTGATGTCGCTAGGGCGTATAGTAATCACAACACACAATGCAAGATGCATGAGTCATATAATCCAGTCATGCATCAATCCTGTGCATACCGTGCGCTCATGTGAGATAACTTCCTCATATTAGGGAGTCTTATAACAACCTGCCCAATGATATATGCAATGGTCAACTACATCTCATAACAAACATGCAGATGATGCGTATGGGCATGTATCATAATGCTATGCAGTCACATACTCATAATCGGTATCAATAACTGGCATCGACAATCGACCTCAACAATGTAGACATTAACGTTGCCCCCAAGGAATGGCCAACATAGAGCCTAACATATAGTGGACTCATGGCCTCACACAAGGGCCAAATATACAACACCATGGGCCTAACTCAAGATCTTAATACACATCACGATGGGCCTTTCACATAGGCTTAACGTACATCACAATGGGCTCGAACGCCTGGCCCTCAAATGCATCACAATGGGCCTCATCGCATAGGCTTCATATACATTACATTGGGCTTCGACAATCGGAATCGGCAATCAGCCATGACAATCGGAAACGACAATCGTCCTCGATCGATAATCGGCCTCGATCGATAATCGGAATCGATAATCGACCATGACAATCGGAATCGGCACTCGGCCACGACAATCTACCTTAATCGATAATCGGCCTGGACAATCGGAATCGGCCTCGACAATCAGAATCGGAATCGGTCTCAACAATCGGAGTCGGAATCAACAATCATAATCAGCCTCGATACTCGGCCTCGCCAATCGGAATCGGCCTCAACAATCGACCTCGACAATCAAACTCGAAATCGATAATCGGAATCGGCCTCGATAATCGCCCTCGACAATCAGAATCGAAATCGGCCTCAACAATCGACCTCGACAATCGTAGTCGAAATCGACAATCAGAATCTGCCTCGATAATCGACCTCGACAATCAGAATCGGCCTTAACAATCGACCTTGACAATCGGAGTCGAAATCAATAATCGGAATCGGCCTCAATACTCGGCCTCGACAATCGGAATCAGAATCAGCATCGACAATCAGCGTCGACAATCGGAATCGGAATCAGCCTCGACAATCAGAATCGGAATCAGCCTCAACAATTGGTCTCGACAATCGAAGTCGGAATCGACAATCGGAATCGGCCTCGACAATCAAAATTGGAATCGGCCTCAACAATCGGCCTCGACAATCGAAGTCGGATTCGACAATCGGAATCGGCCTCAACAATCGGCCTCGACAATCAAAATCGAAATCGGCCTCAACAATCGGAATCGGAATCAGAATCGGCCTTGACAATCGGAATCAGCCTCAATAATTGGCCTCAACAATCAGAATCGAAATCAGCCTCAACAATCGGAGTCCAAATTGACAATCAGAATCGGCCTCACAATTAAAATCAAAATCGGCCTCAACAATCAGCCTCGACAATCGGAATCAGAATCGAAATTGGTCTCAACAATCAGTCTTGACAATCAGAATCGGAATCAGTCTCGATAATCGGAATCAGCTTCGACAATCGGAATCGGCCTCGATAATCGGAATCGAAATCGGCGAGAATGGGCCTAACAAGGCCTAAGGGAAGGTCACAATGTGGACATTCAACCATCTTTTCCAATCAATGTGGACATTTAACCAACATTGCTCCCAAGGAGTGGCCCACATTGAGCCAAACATAAAGTGGGCCGATGGCCTCACACAAGGGTCTAATATACATCACCATGGGCCTCATACGAGGGCTACATATACATCACTATGGGCCGCATCACATAGACTTCCAATACATCACAATAGGCCTCACTCGTGGGCCTTATATACACAAAAGGTGGGCCCTGCACATGGGCCTCAGATACATCTCACGGGCCACGACCCATGGGCCTAATGCACATCATAATGGGTCTCATTAAATGGGCTACAAAAACATCACAATGGTCACGCCATATGGGCTAGAAATACATCATAATGGGCCACATCCCATGTGGGCTTCAAATACACAATAGGTGGGCCCTACACATGGGTCTATATACATCACAAGTGAGCCCTGCACATGGGCCTCATGGATGGGCTGCACTAATGAGCCTCAAGTAGGCTTGGACCACACCAAAAATCATTTCAATAGTTGTAGGTGTATCTTGTGTATCACTGTACACCATCATTACATGGGGCACAAGGCCCAGTAATGATGATCAGCATTGTCCAAACATTTCCCATGTAAATCAGTATTGTCTAAACGTTGTCCAGCACCGTCAGAACATTGTAGAAATGAAACATACATCGAGGTGGGGTCCACAACACCGTCCAAACTTTGTCCAGCACTGTCCAGACGTCCTGTACCGTGAGGATTAAATAAATACATCTAAGTGTGGTCCACCGTCTAGATCTGTTGGACGGGGTGCATACACTACATACATCAAGGTGTGGCCCACAGGACCGCTGACGTGTAGGGCAGCAGCAGCTGCCTGCTGCACGGGACCAGCAGGTGAACGGCTTAGATCAAAAACACATGCATCAGCGTGTGGGGCTCCCACCGTCCACATGGCTGGACGGTGTGAATACATCACATATATTATGGTGGGTCCACGTCCAGATGCTGGACTGGACGGTGTGGATCAAAACACCTACATCATGGTGTGGTCCGCTGCACGGATCGTGCAGATAAAACCCATAGCTGGTGGGTCCCACGTGGGGCCCACCATATGTATTATATATATAACATATACATATATGTATTATATATTATTATTATTTTTATTATATTTATTTTTTAAATCAGCCAACGTCCAGGCCCTGAAAAGACGACCTGGACGTGGCACACGTACAACGTGGTGGTCCCCACTACTGCAGGTGGGTCCCACATACGGACAGCGTTGATGGAACCCATCCCGCGTGATGGATGTCCACGTAGTATTATGGTACATCTCACAGCACCGTCCAAGGGACGTACGGTGTGAATGCTAAACACATACATCTAGGTGGGTCCCACCGTCTGAAAATGTTAGACGGTGTGGATAAATCACATACGTCAGGTGGTCAACAGACGGACAGTTGATAATACACATACCTCATGGAAATCCCACCGTCCAGAAACACTGGACGGTGGATGGTCATGGACGAAACACAAACATCAGGTGGGTCCACACGTGTGGCCCACCTGCCTTAAATAAAGCCGGTATTTGTTTCTCCCTTCATCCAGGGCCTAACCCGCTGGTTGGACAGACAGTATGGATAAACATTGCATCATGTGGGGCCACGTCCATGGAAGGCATGGATATACAGTAGATACGTCAAGGGGGGTTCCACGTTCACGTGACTGGTCGGCATGGATATATGGCACATGCGTCAGGTGGGCCACAAACTCCAAATAGATGGACGGTGTGGGCAATGCATATCATCAAGGTGGGCCATCCAAAGAAGGAGAGAAAGAGAAAGAGAGAGAACGGCATAGCGGAGGGACCCCGCCACTATGTGCCCCTCAATACAATGCATACGTCAAGATGGATCCCACCATAAGTGGGCCCTCAAATCACAAAATCAAATCATAAAATCACCCACCTTTGATCTCTCATTCCTTCTTTCGCCAATGCATGTTAAAGTTTCAAAGATACAATTTCAACGGTTGGAATCGATTTTGAAAGGTGGGATTGGGTGGTAGGGAGTAGGCCACACTTAGCTTCTCTCATGGAAGCCATGGACGTCCACCTCTTACAGGGTTGCTTAAAAAAATGGAGAGAGAGAATAAGAGAGAGAGAGAGAGAGAGAGGTGATGGAAAAGAGGGATGGTGAGTGATGGAGTGATGTGTACTTGACATGTAAGAGAGGGAGTTGACTTTAGGGATGAGTGTTGATACTTAGGGATGGGATGTTGTACTTGACATGTGAGGTGATTTATGGGATGATTAATGAGACATTTTTCTAGGGTTTTATAAAGCGCGGCGTTTTTCTCAAACTGAACGCGGGCCCACATCTCCTGGCCCAGGTATCGGATCGGTACGCGAGACGCGGCGACGGACGGTCATAAGAGTACAAGTTTCGGGTCGAGCCGACTTTGATATGCAGGACTCGGCTTAGGATCGCAAGCAAATGTCAGATATATGTCGAGGGTCGCTCAAATTCGACCGGGAGGACTGCGAAGGCCTACGGAACGGTACGGTTTAGGATACGGGCCTTACTGGTTCGCTATCAATGTGTTAGGCTGATATTGGTAGGTGGATAGTGAGGTCTCTTCCACTTATATGGTTGCGCATCCAGTGGGCAGCGATCTGGTGTATAGTGTACTATAATCCGGTGATATATATATTCCTGAGATAAACAATATATTGATATGAGGCTTCAGATGAGATTTGGTATGCTTGAGTTGCACCTTGCACATGACATTGGCCCTGTAGGCCTTGCATCACATAGCTTTGGTATGGCCGATAACATTCATGCCTCACATCGCATGGCCTTAGTATGACCGATAGTATTCATGCCTTGCATCACATTGCCTTGGTACGGCTGATGGCATTCATGGACTTACCAGCATTTCCGCATTACTCTAATATTGTATACTTTCATTTCTACCATGCACACACACTTTCACCACCCTCTAAGCTTTTTATATGCTTATGCACGATTGATGCGTGCAGGTAACGTTAGGCCATAGCTAAGCAGGAGTAGGAGTGTGACACAAAGCTTCTAGAGTTATGTTATTGTTATCATTGTATTTCCTTTTATGTGCATTGTACTTAAAGCTTTTGATCATAGTGAATTTTGTGATGGTGTTCTGGTAATTGTTTGTGGATTATATGAAACAAATTATATTGAAAATTCTCTTTGTAGGATCCCAGGATCGGAACCTGGTATATGGATACCAGGAGCCGAGAATGAGGTACTACGAAGGATGTCGGCACCGGATTCTGCGATTGGAAATTTTGTGAGCCCGGTTTCCGAGTTTGGGGCATGACATTAAAAGTCTCACAACATTTTATATGCGGTTGGAAATTCCATATAAATCGGATCATAAAAAACAACTGAAAAAACTAGTTGAATCTATGAATGAGGACGATGGAAAAGCATCTGCACCATCCGATTCAACAGAGGTAAGCGCCCATCTTTTGGACACTCCAGCTCTGAGTCAACCGACAGTTCTCCTGCAGTTGAAGCCGTAAAAAAGAACCAAAGGATGATTCTGGCGACGAAGGTGCAGGTGGAGGAGGAGGTTACTATTATGAACACGGCTACTCTGGTTACACTCCACAAAGGCATTCATCATACAGATGTTATTGAATGAATGAAAGTTTTATTTGTCTGTATGTGGATGTTAGGTTTATTTATTTTTGATTTTTGACAGAGTTTATTTACTTTGTTCGTTTTATGGACATAGTTTATTTACCTTGAAAATTGGATCTATGATATTTTAATAGTTGAATGACCTAATTAAATGGTCCAACATATTGATATCATGTGTCTCACAATGGATGATGCTTCATTAAATCTTCCAAATTGAAAGATCTTACCTTGGATCTATAATATTTTAACAGTTGAATGAGAACTGTTGAATAATTTCTTTAGGGCCTGTTTGATTTTCCGGCTCAAATATAATTACCGTATAAATGAGTAATCATTATTTAACAAGGTAATTACCGCATCTTTCCCAATGCTAACTTGACCAGTTACTTTTTAAACACTTAAATCGAGAAATTTGTAAAATAAATATGGGGCCCATCATAATGTGTGTGGCTTATCCACACCGCCCATTCATTATGCCAAATGAATTTAAGGCATGAGCCCAAAAATTAGGCAAATCCAAAGCTCAGGTGAACCACACCACACGAAATTGTGAGAATCGAATGCCTACTATTAAAAACTTCTTGAGGCCCTTAGAAGTTTTAAATCAGGCTTATATTTATATTTTTCACTTATCCATGTCTATGTGACCCTATGAACGGGTTAGATGGTGAATAAACCTTAATATGGGCCCAGTAAAAGAATCAACTTTCAAAGGTAGACAGATTAAGTCCGTTGTTTCCTTTAATGTGGGCCAATTGAGCATTAGATCTTCCTCTTTTTTTTTTTTCTTCGGATCATGCCCTAAAATATTATAATAAAACAGATGGACGACACGGATATATTATATACATTATGGTGGGGTCATGGATGTAAGTCAACATTTTTGGACAAGTTTTCTAAGTGGAACTACTCACTCATTTTCAAACAAGTGAAAAAGTAAAATTACTTCTTTACCAGGGATTTACCAACATCGTGAAAAATCAAACAAGCCCTTATTGAATGGTTAGAATTTTCAAATACATATATATTGTGTTTGGTTTAATCAATAGTGGACCCTTGGTCCCTGTGGCATGAAATGTTTCGATCCGTTGACATTAAATTGACGGTGAAAACAAAATGTTCGGGTCGACTCGATCTGACTCGGTATGTCTGACCGAGTCAGACTTTGTATCTGTTTCAATCTGTTGACATTAAAATAACTCATTAACTTGATTTGAATCGTAGCCAGCTCGATACGACTCGGTATCTCTGACCGAGTCGAAATCGGCTCGAGTAAGCCCAGACAAGATCCGGTTTGGAAGGAATCAAGCCTGACTTAGTGGCAAGTTGGTTTGAAAATAATACTACTATAATGTAACACTAGTGGCAAGTTGGCTTAAAATAATGGAACTATAATGTAACTCTAGTTGCAAGTTGACTTAAAATAATGGAACTATGATGCCACTGTAGTGGCAAGTTGACTTAAAATAATGGAACTATGATGTGACTCTAGTAGCAAGTTGGATTAAAATAATGGAACTACAATGTGACTCTAGTGGCAAGTTGGTTTGAAAAAGTGATAATACGATATGGTGCAAGTGGCAAGTTGGTTAGAAAAAATAAAAAATAAAAATGGACCACACACCAGCAACGTTGCTGTGGGTATGTGTCATGTGAAGACGAGCACCAGTGCTCCTCGAGTTCTCCTAGTTGTTAGAACGGTTCAAAGGAGATCAAAGTTACATCAGCCTTAAAATGATGTATTTAGTATGTCTACACGATTTATCCATTTGGGGATACCATTTTAGATCTTCACCCAAAAAAATAAGTAATTTCCAAGGTTCAAGTGGACCACACCATAAATAGCAGTGGGGACAATAACTCTCACCATTAAAACATTTGTAAGGCCCACCCTAATCCAATCTGCTCATAAGGTCACCCAGACCTTGATTAATAGAAAAACAAATATCATATTGATCCAAAATTTACGTGATCCCAGCAGGGTTGCAATGACGAACGTTCAATTCTCCACTGCTTTTTACAGTGTGGTCCACTTGAATTTTGGATTTTTCTTATTTTTCAGCTCAAGGCTTTGGACGAGCTCAAGTGGACAGACGAATTGGATATAACTCATACTTCATGATGGTTTTGGTGACATCAATACACCGTTTAGGTTGCTGGGGTGTAGTACACCAGTCAATCCGCTTTTTTTTTTTTTTTTTTTTTTTTTTAAATGGTACTAGGACGTGGCTCTAGCATAAGGCGTCTTCCAAAAAGTAATACTACGATGCGACGCTAATGGCAAATTGGTTTGAAAAAGTGACACTAGCCTCTTGAGTCTCGGTGTTTTGGGTTAGAAAACTCGTAAAGGCTGATCTCTCCCTCTAGGCAGTGGTAAAAGCCAAGTGGGTAGAGCCGTCAGCTCTTTGGAGAGCACTCACGTGCACGCAAAAACTGATCTTGATACAAAACTTATGTGGTCCTAAGACTGTTGCAACGGTGGCCATTCAATTCCAAACAGGTTTACACTTCATGAACTTGGATGATTTACGAGTGATTTTACATTGATCTAGTTGGTGTGGCTCACATGAACTTTTGGATGGAGCTGATACTTTTATTTGTATGGCGACCACGTGGAGATCAACCTGATGGATGGAGAAGATGCCGCACACATTAAACTGGCAACTAATGTTTCAGCTTTTTATTTTTTAATTACAATAAATGTCCATGCTTCCAACACCTCACCATTGATGCATCAGTAAATGGCCGGCCCTCGGTTGTAACCACGCCGAGCTTGGGGTTGGCTTCGGCAGGATTTTAAACAGTTGGGATATGCCTAGCTATTTAAATTTTTTTATTTTTCTGAGGTTGAGCCCTGCCCATTGACAGGATTTTGAAAAAGTAATTGATAACACAACTCATCTTATGTCTATTTATTTTCAACTGTTTGCAATCCATCGTGCCGAATTGAGAGAAGATGATTGTGTAACTAGGCCTCACCACCCTTCACAATCCATCGCCGACTGTGATATTTGTGTTTTATTCACACAGCTAATCTTTTTGTCAACTTATTTTAAGCCATGAGAAGCATATCCAAATTTCAAGTGGACCATATCACACGAAACAGTGGATTGAACACCTACAAGTGAAGATTTAGATCAAGTTGATATTTGTGTTTTCTTTTCGTCACGGTCTCTGCAACCTTATGAATTGGTTGGATGACAAATAAACGTAACTGTATGACTTAGAAAGGCTTCAACGGTGGATATCGTCCTCTCCATTGTTTCCTTTGGCGTGGTCCACTTAAGCTTTGGATGTGCTTCAACTTGGAATCTTGGCCTAAAATGAGCTCACAAAACAGATAAATGGTTTTTATATATACATCACAGTAGCCCCAATAGAGTCTCGATGATAAGGGTAAGCGAGCGCCTCGTTACACAATTCCCGACCGGAATGGAGATGGACGGACATGATTCGTAAATATATCAACCCCTGCTAGACCGTGGCATCTTTCCTTAGAAAAAGTAGGGAAACGGATTGGCTACTTCCCTGCCACCGGCCGATGGTTGATGGTCGGTGCTCGGTGGGCCCTACCATGATGTATGTTTTTCATCCATGCCATCCATCTATGTTCCTAGATCAGTTTTGGGTATGAGACCAAAAATGAGGTATATTCCAATCTCAAGTGGACCACATTACAAGAAAAGGTGTTGAATGAATGTTGACCATTAAAAGCATTTTGGGGCCATAAGAGTTTTGGATCAAGTTGATCTTTGTTTTTTTCCCTTCATCTAGGTCTGTATGATCTAATCAGCAGATTAGATGTCAAATAAACAATACAGTGGGCCTTAGTAGGATTTTAATGGTGGATATTCACTCATTATTGTTTTCCTGTGGTATGGTCAACCTGAGATTCATATACCTCTTATTTTTGGGATCAAGCATAAAATTATCTGTAAAAATGGATGAACGGCACAGATGAAACACATACATCATGGTGGGAAACAGAGCACCAACTTCCAGCCACCGGGCTAGTGGCAGGGGGAGTAGCCAATCCATTTCCAAAAGTAGATGTCCCAAGCAAGTGAAAAAAGCATGAGCGAGAGAAGGAGAACCTTCATTCTGCATCAGTGAGCTTTGAACAAAGTGAGTGCATTTGCTTGTGAGAAGAAGAGAGAGGCTAAGATGTTTGCTGAGGCTGTTGTTTCCTTTGTCATAGAAAAACTTGGAGATCTCCTTGTCCACCATGGAGCCGCCGTCCTCGAAGTAAGTGGTCAGGTCGGGTGGCTCAAAGAAGAATTGGAGTGGATGCAGGCCTTCTTAAAAGATTCAGATACGGAACAAAATGACGAAAGGGTGAAGAAATGGGTAGCTGCTGTAAGAGACATTGCTTACAAAGCAGAGGACATCATCGACACCTTCATCCTTCAAATAGATCAGTGCAGGAGAAGAGGTTCAGTTGCTTACTCCCAGATCTTTCCTTACTTTGTTGATGAACAAAGTGCTCGGCATCAGCTAGGCAAGAAGATTGAAGAGATAAAGAGTGAACTCGTTCAGATCCGTCACAGAAGAAAGAGTTATGGCATTAAAAATCTCTGCAGAGGTGAAGGAAGCAATTCCATGAGGAAAAGTTTGCAAGAGCAGAGGAGAACTTCTCCTCTACTAGAAGATACAGAAGTCGTCGGTTTCCAAGATGACATAAATACCTTGGTGGCACGGTTGATTGGGGGTGACTCGCGGCGATGCGTGATTTCTATAGTCGGAATGGGTGGTCTCGGCAAGACTACTCTTGCAAGGAAAGTTTATAATCATGATGAAGTTAAGAAGCATTTCAATGGTCGTGCATGGATACATGTGTCTCAAGAGTACGATGTGAGGGATCTTCTGCAGAGCATTATGAGATGCCTTATGATTCTCACTACAGAACATCATGAGATGAACATCATTAAGTTGAAGGAGGAGCTTTTCAAGCATTTGCAGGCAAGAATATATTTTGTGGTGGTAGATGATATCTGGAAGACGGAGGCATGGGATGCTTTAGCAGCTGCTTTTCCAGACATGAATAACGGAAGTCGAGTCCTGCTTACCACTCGCAACAAAGAAGTAGCTTCTTCTGCAGATGTCCGGAGCAGTCTTCATGAGCTGAAACTTCTAAAAACAGATGAGAGCTGGAAATTGTTTTGTCAGAAGATATTCTTCAAGCAAGATAGCAGTTGCCCCCAAGATTTAGAGAGGCTGGGAAAGGAGATTGTGGCAAAATGTCACGGTCTACCTCTCGCGGTCGTGGTCGTTGGAGGGCTCTTATCGAGGAAAGCAAGGCTCCCAAGTCAGTGGGAGAAGGTACTGAAAAGCCTTTGCTGGCCATCTGTTGAAGGCCAAGAACAAATTTCAAGGATATTAGCTTTAAGCTATGAAGATCTACCCTATTACTTGAAGCCATGCTTTCTCTATTTAGGAGTTTATCCAGAAGACCACAAGTTCTCTGCTAAGGAGTTGATTCGGTTATGGGTTGCGGAAAGATTCGTACATTCAGAAGGGGCCAAAACATTGGAGGAAGTAGGAGAAGATTGCCTAGAGGAGCTCATCCAGAGAAGCCTAATTCAAATAGTGGAAAGAAGTTTCATAGGAGGGATTAAAAGCTGCGGCATCCACGATCTTCTTCGAGATCTCTCACTCTTAAAAGCCAAGGAAGAAAATTTTCTCAACGTCAACACTGAGGGCGCAAGATATCTCTCTCCTAAAGCACGTCGACTTGCTATGCATCATGGCGACTCTGTGAATGCTTGTTTAAGAGGCTTCCCTCTGAACCTTCGTTCTACTCCGAACCTTCGTTCTATTATTTGGTTCACCGCAAATCAATATCTTGGACAAGAGTTAATTTTCGGAGGCTTTCGATTGCTTAGGGTGTTACGTCTCAGTGGTCGTGGCATATGTATAGAGGCAGAAAAGGTTCCAAATGAAATAGGTACACTTATCCACTTGAGATACCTTGAAATGACGGTAAAGGTGAATGGAACAGGAAGAAGCCTACCATCGTCGATGGCCAATCTATGCAACTTGCAAACACTAGTTGTACGTTCAATTATGTCCTGTTATTCAATCCACATTCCTATGGATATTTGGAATATGCAACAGCTAAGGCATGTACGTGTAGGGCATGGGACATTTACATGTGAAGGGTCTACACTAGGCGAGCAGACTGCGGATGAACTCAGCCTTCCAAGCAACCTACAAACACTAGGAACTATTCGGGCAGGCGACTGGATAGAGAATTACTTGGAAAAGCTCATTAACCTTAGGACACTAAAAATATACAGAGTAGATTCAAGTAGGCATGGAGAGGGATTGATCAACTATATTCCCAAATTGGACCACCTCCAGTCTCTTAAGCTAACAGGTGAAGGTCTAATCCCATTTCCGCCAATTTTAAATCTGCTGCATTTGTTTACGCTGCATTTGGATGGAAGGTTAGGGAACCTACCCGAGTCTCATGAATTCTCTCCAAATCTCACCGAGCTTACCTTGTCCTTGTCTGAGTTAGAGCAAGACCCTATGATGATACTGGAGAAACTAGCAAACCTTCGGGTTCTCAGATTGTATTTTTCATACTTGGGAAAGGTAATGGTATGCTCTCGGCAAGGGTTTCCTCGCCTTGAGTTCTTGGTGATTGAATTGGATGATTTAGAGGAATGGAGAGTTGAGGAAGGAGCGATGCCGAGTCTTTTACGGTTACAGATGCATGGATCCCATAAATTGAAGATGCTTCCAGAAGGATTGCAGCATGTGACTACCCTCAAGAAATTGGAGACATCTCGTATGTCTTATAGTTTCACAAATAGGCTTCGAAGAGGTGGGGGAGAGGATTGGTATAAGATTCAACACATACCCTCCATCGATGTCATTTAATAATTACGAAGGACGGACGAGGAAAATTCCTTATACAAAAAGAAGGATACAGGTCCCAGCTAATGCAAGCTCGAGCTCCTAATATCCTCAGGAGCACCTTCCACCAAAATATGCTGAAGCTATTTCCGAAGAAAAATATTGGGATGTGGAATTTCTTGTTGTTGTCACGACTGGCGATCAAAGACAGGCTTTCATTCTTTGTTGCAGACTGATTCAGGATATCCCCCTTGTAAAGCCGGTGAGATTTACTTCTTTCATCTTAATTCTCTCCTTTCCATTCATACTTTCAACTACAATCATAGCCGTTTTAAATTCCGAGTTTCTTTATTGCTATGCTATTTTTTTTTTTATTTTTTTTTTTCCAGTTTGTACGAGTTGGGCCCCTTTTCAGATTTTTGGTGCATGGACCATAATATCAGCATTTTAGGTCCTGAACAATGGCAGCACTTCTAAAAGCTGAAAACCCCAATGCATAGTACCTCCTGAATGTCATGCATGTTAACTGTTGGATGAAATGGCTGAACAAGGAATGTTTTGAGTGGATCATATTTGAGTCCCATTTTTTTTCTCTATTGATGAGTTAGCCCACGTAGCGGTATGGTTGGATGACCTACATTGAAAATTGATGCTGCAGGACATGCCTCAACTATTGAAAGCGAGGTTTCATGTAGCATTTTGGTCACTGAACAATGGGCCCACTTGTACAAAATGAAAACCGAAATAGTACTCTGTACTCCTTCGGACAGAGCATCACATAATACCTGTTACACATCATGCATGCTAACCGTTGGATGAATTACCTCAAAAAAGAACATTTTGTGTGTGGGCACGTTATTTATCTATTGATGAATCGGCCCACATGGCTGTATGGTTGGAAGACCATACCATTGATGCCCCATGGGATAAAAGTTGCACTTGTCTGACCATTGAAACTTTTTAGACTATATGGATTTGATAATTGACCTTTTTTTTTTTTTTTTTGTCTTTTTCTTTTAGCCTCATTTGAGGGACACCATTTGGATGATAAGGATGAAATTGCCAATGTGATTTTTAGACCATCCAGCCATAAAAGGTCCCTCCAAAGGGATGGTTCAGATCATCAAAATATGCAACCATGTGTGCTTGACTTGTTCATAATTATTTGAGCCAAGAAATGGACGTCAACGACTAATTATCCTTTTATTGAATGCTTACACAGATGCATTGAGGTTGGAAAGTCTCAAGCTTGTGCAACCCAGCTCCCTTGCAAGCCAACACAGGCCTGGATGGAAGACGCGCAAAATCCAAGCTGTCCATCAGGTGGGTCCCCACTTCTTGATGCCATAGCCCAAAAATCAGGCGAGTCCACTCCATCGAAGGATCACCAAAAGGGCCCCACACCCTAGGAATTCTGTGCAGCAAGACCCATTTTTGAGTCCTTCCTGTTCTAAGCACATTATATATATGGCTTCACAAACTGTTGTATCTCAGACTAAAGTGGTATCACATTTCTGTTGTATCCCAAATAAATTTAATTCAGTTCCTTGGCCTCCCATTCGATAGGACATTGAAAGAATTACACGCTTTTTGTGGAAATGTTTACTCTGAGAAAAGCTCTTGGATTTTCTTCTTTTAATTTGCTTTTTCATTTCTGGTTTGTCTTATCTATTGGAATTGCAGCATCTGATGCCTTGAAGTGGACAGCAAGGACATGGATCCTACATAGTGGGCCAAGATTATCATCTAAATAGCAGCGTTTATGTTGCCCGTGTCTTCTGCATTATAAGTTTTGATTATATGTTTGTTTTTGAGTGACAAGGGTAAATGAGAAGACTTGATTTGTTCATGTTTTGATTTCAAAACATTGTTACTTTGTGATTGTGGAAAGGGAATTAATAACTGTATTCAAGGAGAAATCCAGTGGAAGTTTGTTCTGTTTGATGGTTCTTATTCTGGCTTCCTCATTTATGAATAGCGTGAGATATTTGGATGATGTTTTCAAACTGTAGAATGAGAATGTTTGGATTTTTTTTTCGTTACCAATCTTCAGTGCTTCAATATAACAAAAGAGTTCCCATAATGTTTGACTTGAGCAACAATTTAGAGTGTAGGCTCGGGTGTCCGCAATGCTTACATGGATGCATGATCAAAGCTGCTCATCAAAGTGCAACCACAATATGGCTTTCCTTGTGTGGAATTCAGGTCTGTCCACTCATCTGATGGCCACACATTTACATTAAATGCTGACTGATCTATGACTAACCTGATTCTTGGACCCAAAGCATAAGTTTTGGGTGAGGTTAACTTTTCAAAAAAGACAAGGAAAAAAACGAAGAAAAAAAAAGGTTTTGGGTGAGGTTAGCAAAGACCAGATGAACCACTTGTGTGGAGCCTTACCAATCACATGCACCAAAATAGCATAAGCGTGCGAGGTAAGAGCTTTTCATCAGATGGACCAGTGTGTACAAAACAAATGGATGTCTAGAAGAAAACTGTATCAGCCAATCCATTTCTTTTGTATATTGTCTCCAACCTGAGAAGCAAAACTGCCTGATTTTTGCACAAGAACATCCAATCAATCTGGTTCATCTAATGGAATTATGGAAAGCTGGGATCTCATATACATCTTTCATATTGGCATGTGCAGCTATATGTGGATGTGCACAGATCCACATGCCTGTGGGCTTAGCAAACAACTGTTTCAGATTTACTTAATTTGGTATTGATTTGGTTGGTCCTTGTATATGGTATTTGCCTTTACAGCATGCATAACTCTTTAACTGCAGTAGGGTAATTTTTGTTGTCGGCAGGGAACTCATCAAGGAGGAAGTATGTTTGGATTTGGTCGCAGTCAATCCATTCTTTGAAACCCATGTCAGACGAGAATAGTAATCTCACATCCCAAGCTTAAATTTGGATGGTGTTAGTAATATTTCTACAATTTTACAAGTTCTATTTTTGTTATAACCCAACCATATCTAATCGGAAGTTCCTTGCCATCCAATTTTTTGCCATCTTTTTCCTAGATAATTGATATTTATATTCTTTTCCTCTCCATATTTTGCAGGACATTGACCAGCAGATTAGAAGCTTGGTTCTGTAGGGTTTTTGGCACATCTTCCATCTATGGCAGAGCTTATCAAATTAAAGTTTGTATCTCACAATTGCTGGCCCTACTTGTAAGTTGTAACATGCATCACAACATTTCAACCCAATGCACTAGGAACTTATGTTTTCTACATGATTAGTTTTAGGGGTCATTTGGATGCCTGTAACTGTAAGTTCTATCAGCTGTAAAGGGTCTACAGGTGTTTGGATAAGAAATTTCATTGTCAGTTACAACATATAGCATGAGCTCACTTTTCAGGTGGAACTTGTTTGCAACTTAGAAAGTTATAGGCATCCAAACGGCCACTTGAAATAACTATATGCTTCGACTACTTCTATATATAGATTCAAGCAAACAAATTATAGCATTTGACTTTCAGGTTTTACTTAAAATTTTGATTTAGGAAATATTGTGATGACCGCTAGACGGATGTGGAGGTGGAATGATGATTTGATGGTGATGAGATGTTTGGATGATATTTTCTAGCTTGAGGATATTTGTATCTTTTGCAACCAATCGTTCGATATGGTACAATGTGTTATATTCATTATGATACATTTTGTACTTCAAATTACAATAACAATTTATGTAATGTTTTATTTATTTCCTGTATTCATGTTTGTATGTAATGTGCTAGTTGAAAATTGAAAGTGGAAGTAATTTCTTTTACTTTTTAGGTTTCATACTCTACATCACTAATTTGCAGTGTGCTTGGATTTTCATTTTGCACAAGTGGGGCAATGGTTTAAGGATTCATATAGTTTTTATGATGGATCGTACTGTTGATGACAAATGCTTAGTTGGCCTCTTACTAGAAGATCCTAGCCATTGGTTTTGTGTGACCTTTTCTCCTGTGAATGTGGATTGTTCATGTCGAAACGTTTCATCTATTTTTTTAAAGCTTTGTTTGGTTAGAGACCTAGTAGAACTAGGATTTAGGACCGTCAATGGGTTGGGTTCGGGTTGGGTCCTATAGCACCCATACCCAGTCTAACCAGGTTCAGATCCTCTCCGGTCCGGGTCTTGAAGACCCGGACTCAGATCCAATCAGTTTCAGGTACCCACCGGATCTTTGGCTTGAGGTTTTGAGTTGGGTTTGGGACAAATTAGAGCATTTAAATGGTTGGGCCCACCCAATGGATGGATTAGATCTCACTTTGAGACGCTCATGGTGTGTTACCCGCAGGTTCATGTACTCATTGACAGCCTTATTGGTTTGAGCTTAATTCTGATTTTGGTAGGCACCCAACTCTCTAGTCGATTTGTGTCAGTAAGCTGTTCTTTCTGACACTTAATATCAAATGTTGGCTGTTTACACTTTCATAACTTATAAAATTGTGATTATATGGAAGAAAGATATGCTTTTGAGGGGTTGGCTAGGAATGGGACACTTGAAGTGAATAGATCAGGCTTGGGTTAACCCTACCCGACCTGCCTGCCCATATAAGTTATCAATGGGTTGGGCAAGAGGACTCGACCCAATCAGACCTAAAATTTGATACAAAAGTATATATATATTTAGTAAAATGGATCGCGTTTGGGCTGATCCTGAACCAGTCTGAACCCAACGCATTACCATTGCTAAATAGAATAGTTTTAGAATTGAAATTGCATTCGTATGCTAAATTTTGGTGGAAATGAGAAAGTTCTAAAAATTGGTTTGCATTAGTAGTAACATCTCTACAAGTTTACAGCTTTTTTTGGGTCCCAAAGGTCCAATTATATATCTAAACCAAACGTCTATTGCGAAGGCAAAATCAGATATGGTTTGCAAATAGATAGCTAAGACAAAACATGCCTTATCTTCTCCTCAACCATCCAATCCCAAGGCGGCCGTTCAACGGTTAGGATCGAATGATTGGTGCGATTTATGGCAACATAGCCCACTGGATTTTGGCTTTCCTAGGGGGTCAAAACTGGCCATCAACAACGATAGACATCATATGTTCGAGTCTGCTGCACGTGTAGATCCACTGCAAAGCTTTGTACCCTGGGCTTAACAGAAAACACTATTTGTGGGGCCTACTAGAATGTGTGCATGACATCCAATTCTTCCATAATGTGTGCTTGTTCTTATATGTTCTACTTGGAACCCAAAAATCGAGCCAATTTAAAAACTTACGTGGGCCACACCATTTAAAAGTCAAGCCAAAAACCTTTAAAATCACATGGTACTGCCCACCTGAGCTTTGGAATGATTTACCTTTTGGGACGTCCATTTATCCTGTTGGTGTTCCTGTTCTGAAGGAATTGGATGGCATATAAAAGACATGGTGGGCCAATAAAAATCTGAAAGTTAAACTGTTCCCTGGAGTGTGGCCCACCTGAGTTTTGGATCAACCTGATTCCTGAGTTCCCAGGAGAACATGAACAAAATGGATGTCATGCACACATCACGGAGGACATCTGACCATTGATTGGATGGTTTATATCATGTTGATAGGCCAAGCGATCCAACGATGGAGTCCATCTGACCATTGGCTCCAACTGACCAGCAAAAGACAAAACCAACAGAACTACACAAAATCAGCAGAGGAACATTCACTGGAAAGAAAAAAACTCACAATCAATCCTGTGAAGAGGTGACCACACTGTTGAAACGAGGCATCTTCAATCAGTCTGCCACTTGTAGCAACCTAAGTATTGAGATGACCCCTCATTCAAAAACAGTACTAACCTAAAGTGGACTCATTAAATACAAGCGGTTGATGTTTGACACATCATGGTGGGCCCACACAGCTCGACTCTAAACCTTTTATGTACGGACAGACTAGGACAAAAATACCCCTACTTTTTCGTTCTCAATGAGTCCGTCCGTACGTGAGAGGCTTACACTGGAAAAGTTTGATATGGTTAAAAAAACAAGAAAGACGCTGGTTAAAAGGTTGGGTACAGTGGTCAATTTCTCAGTATACGGGGAAGGCTCTATGCGGTTGAGCTCATGGGAAATTCCCATGAGCTCGAGCTGGGTGGGCTGCACCATGATGCGTGTCAAACATCAACCCATCAGTTAGATGCAACATTCCATGTTAGGCTTGGGGCTTAAAAATCAAGTCAATTGACGACTTTTGTGGGCCACACTATGTACAAAAGTTGCAAGGGGTTACCCTCCCATTAAAACATTCATAATCATTTGTTGGGCCCACCGAAGTGTGGTTCACAAATCCAGCCTATCCATTATGTGTGTCCCACTTGGATGAGCGGTCAGACGAAGTTTCAGATGCATCCAAATTTTAGGTGGGCCCCATCAAGTGCTTTTACATGTTTTGGGCATTTCTTTACATGATTTTTGATGGTATGGTCCACCTAAGTTCCTTATACGGCTTATTCTTGGGATATCCCATTATTTAAAGGGGATCCATCAAATTCACGGTGTTAATGTTCGACACGTATCGGTGGGGCCCAACAGCTCGACCTCATGGGAAGGTCCCATGAGCTCCACCACATAGAACCATTTCCATATATAAATGTCGAGCTGTGTGGGCCCCACCATGATGCGTGTCAAAAATCTACCCCATCAGTCCGATGCACCATTCCATGATGGGTCATAGGCTAATAAATAAAGTCAATTCATGACTTAGGTGGACCACACCACATACAAACCTAGCCCATCCATTGTGTGTCCCACTTGGATGATGGGTCAGACCAAGTTTTAGCCACATCCAAAACTCAAGTGGCCCCAACCAAGTGCTTTTATATGTTTTATGTATGTCTCTCACATGGTTTTATATGGTATGGCCCACCTAAGTTCTATATATGGATGATTTTTGAGATATCCCATAACCTAGAGGGGATATCAAATGCACAATGTTAATGTCCAACACACATCACGGTGGGGCCCACACAGCTCGACCTCATGGGAAGTTCCCATGAGGTCCACCTCATTATGTGTGTGTGTGTGTGTGTGTATATATATATATATATATATATATATATATATATATATATATATATATATATATATATATATATATATATAAAATTGTTGATACAAAAATCTGGTTAGCCCTTTTTGGACTTGCTTACCTGCACAAGGAACAGACAAGGAAGACCCTAGCTAGAGCCGGGGACTCTCCAATGCCTAAGTCAGGAAAGGAATCTGGATCTAGTTGAGTGTTGAGAATTTAGGGTTAAAGATTATGTGTACCTTCCACCATTAAAGGTATCTCTATTTATAGTTTAGGAGAGGCGATGACGTAGAAGAGATCTCCCTGTTTAGTAGGTGCGTATTGTAGAGGGATTTGAATCCAATTTCATCAGATCAACGGAGATCAAAGTTACATGGCCCCACAATGATGTATTTATTATATCCACACCATTCATCCATTTTTTGATATTATTTTAGAGTACTAGCCAAAAAATGAATCATATCCAAAGATCAAATGGACCACACCACAAATAGCAGCGGAGATACTGATTTTCACCATTAAAAATTTCTTAAGGCAAAGCATAACGTTTATTTTCCATCCAATCTGTTCATAAGGTCACAAATATCTAGATGAAGAGAAAAACAAATTTCATATTGTTACAAAAACTTCTGTGAACCCCAAAAAGGGTTTCAATGGCAGCCTTTCAATACTTCACTACTTTTTGCAGTGTGGTCCACTTGATCATTAGATCTGTCTTATTTTTCGTCTCAAGCCTTACGACGAGCTCTCAAAATGGGTGGACGGTTTGGATATAACACATACTTCATGATGCGATATGCAGAACTTGCTGACGTCAGCTACTGGTGTGTGGTACAGCAGCCAATCCGCTTCCATCCTAACCAACCATTCTTGCCTTTCCCATCAATAGGAACCATTTAACTCTGTCCTCTTACAATCAATCTGAAGGTTACGAATCAAAGGTTTGAAAACCTTGATTTCTACTGAAGTTTAAACAATGGACCATCCGCTGTCATGTCAATTATTTTCAGGAATTTTCTTTCACCTGATAAGACAAAATCACCCAAAACAATAAATTTTAGAAGTCAATACCCACGTTCTTGAACTTTAACCTTAATTTTACCACCTTTTCATCGACTTTCATTCGCACACATCACTATTTTCTGAAAATGATGAAACTACCTATAATGGTTTGTATGCCACAATAACCGGCCCACCTTAATGGTGGACAAGAGACAAGATATGAAGGGTCTTATCAGGTTGGCCGTTTGATTGATGGTTCAGATTGTCAAAACTATCCATGAGTTTTCTTTTTCTTTTTTTGGTACCCCCATCAAAGGAGAAACCTATCAAATAAACAGTTTGAATCATGTAAAAAGCCCCAAATCCAACCGTAACAATAATCCTCAATTGGATTATTGTAGCATGTCAGGACGAATTGCGGCAAACTTCCCGACCGGAATCCTTTTAGGTTACAATATCTGAGTCCTTGCAAGTTACCCCACCTGATTTGTATCTTCAAAAACACAGTTTTTCTTGCCCAGCATGTTGAATATGTAAAATCCACTCTACCCATCAGGTTCTATTTTCGATTATAGGATCTGATGCAAAGAATCAAATAAATCCAATGCTCAGGTGGGCCACACCATAGGGAACAATGGAGATGGGATACAAACCATAAGCCTCACTAGGATGAAGTGAAAATACAAAAATCAACCCGATACAAGTACCTAGTAAGCACATTACGTGAAGTTAGAAGTTTTAGGAGCAGTTTTACATTGCTGGCGTTGGCGCGGTGCATCAGGGCTTTATCAGGAAGATCTTTTGATATATAGGATTGAAATAATAATGATTCTCACCTGATGGACAAAGTGCGTTAACATATAGGACGCGGATTGCGTCCTACCCCCGCCCGGACCGTAATCCGTCCGGGCAGGGCTCTGTGGGGCCCACAGTTATTTAAGTGTTTTATCCACGCTGTTAATTGTCTTTCTCAGGTCATTTTAAGGTATTAGCCACAAAATGAAGCAGTTCCAGGGCTTAAATAGACCACAAGTGGGGATTGAACCTCCACTATTAAAAACTTCCTGGGAGCTTGAGAAGTTCTGGATCAAGCTGATATTTATGTTTTCACTTCATCCACATCTACATGACCCTTAGAAAGGTTTCCACGGTGGGTGTCATTATACTGCAGCTTTCTTTGGTGTGTTCCACTGGATCTTTGGACCTCTTTAATTTTTTTGATCACATCTTAAAATAATCTGATAAAAACGATTAACGGCGTGGATAAAACACTTACATCAAGATGGCCCCACAGAGGGGGTAGGTCCGCGTCGTTATATATAAAACATACTGGGCCGACAGGGTTCCCATCTCTCTCTCTCTCTCACCCACACCACAGACTAGCGCCAAATTACATGTAATGTGGACGCGGTGCTTGCAACAATCTCAGCACCACATGGGAGAACCATGTGCATCAGATGATCCAAATCCACCCATCCATCAAGTGCACCTCCACATTTTCACCATGGATCCTAAATATCAGTAAAATCCAAGATATTGATGGGCCACAATATAGGGGATTTTGTAAAATTGTGCCTAAAACGCTAAATTCATGTGGTGTAGCCACATATATCATAGAATCTCCTGATTTTCAAGAATCCATTCATCCTGGTACGTCACATCAAATAAGTGGATTGGATGGAATATACACACACAAGGTTAAGTTTCATCATTTTCAGAAAATAGATAAGGGACTAGCAAAAATTAATGAAAAGTTATAAAATAAAGGTGTTGATGTAGAAATCTGGTTAACCTTCCCTAGACCTTCATGCATGTACCTGCACAAGGAATGGACAGAGTAGACCCTGACTAGTGTAGGGGACCCCCCGATGCTAAAGCCACGTAGGGGATTTAGGTCTAGTCGAGTAAATGAGTTTTTAGGCTAGTGATTGTACGTAACTTTCACCATAGGATGAGGCGCTCCTATTTATAGGTGAAGAGATGTGGTGTTCAGCGTGGAGGAAATCTCCCCATTTAGTAGGAGTGAGTTATAGCATGACTTGGACTTTGTATGTGGTGGGAGAATCTCCCTGGATTTCCGGTTAGAATCCGGATCGAGTGGATCTTTATGTTAGATATTCTCTAGATTTTTTGCTAAGATCTCGCATAGATATTGCCGAGATCAGGTCGGATCCAGTGGAAGGAGAATCGTACCGACCTGGGTCATACCAACCTAGGATCATGCCGATATGGGATGTGAGAGTAGTGCCCCCATCGGTGATGGGTGAGTCATCAGATTTTCCAACCTGTTGTCAATGGGCCGAGCTCGACCTCATATCATAGTCGATTAAGGGTCAAAGGGCCAACCTTTAGTTGTGCCCGTCATTGTATAAAGTTCCGACTTGACCTCTTCTCCTTGGTCGGTACGAATTCTCAACAACAAAAGTTAAATCTAAAAATGTAGTTGGTAACTTTTAAAGTTTATTGTTTTTGGATGGTTTTGTCTTAGGTGAAAAAGTGGATAGCTTTTCGTAAAAATCTCAAAATAAAATTACCTCAAAAGATGGTAGTTGGCAATCTGCAGAAGACCACAATCATGGTCACAGGCTGAAGTGTGACCGGCTGCATTGTTAGGGTTAGCAATGGGTTGGGTTGGGTTGGCCAGGGAATCAATTGGCCCAATTAAGGTGGGTTCAGGCTGAGCTAAATGGGCAGAGCAGGTTGGGCCCAAGCTAGAGTGTGAGCCATTTATGTAAACGGGATGGGTTTCAGTTGAATTGTACCTGACCCAACCCGCTGATAGAGGCTATCAATGGGCAAGCCCAAAGCCTGAATCAAAATAAGTATAGATGCATTTGTTACCTATGTTTCCACTGACTAGCCATGCTTATGGGACAGAATGTTGGGCAGTTAACTAACAACATATTTGTAAGATGTGTCACCGAAGTGAGGATATTGAGACGATGAGTAGCCAAACAATGAAGATTAGACATAACTGCATTCAGGGGACTTAAGAGTAGCACTAATAGATGATAAGATAAGGGAAGGGCCATAGGTTATGTGCAAGGGAGTTGAAAAACTGCACTAACTAAGAGTAAGTATAACTTGAAGGCTCTAAAAGGGAAAAGGGAAGGTCAACGGGACATGAATAGAGGTAGTTGTAAAAGACCTAATGACATATGTTCTAATTGAAGTAATGACCCTTGAAGAGTGAAATGGCTGATCAGGATTCATGTGAATGACCCCAATTCATTGGGACAAGGCTTAGATAATGATAAATGATGATGTATCCTCGGACAAGGCTTAGATAATGATAAATGATGATGTATCCTCCTCTCAATGGGTTAGATAGTGCATGGCCTTAGCCTTATATTCCATTCTTAAACCTATGACATGCTTCAATGGGATGGGTCAGGTCAATTGAGCCCAACCCATTTACAATTAAATGGGTCAGGTCAAGTCTTGTCAATCTTAATGAATTACAAGTGGATCATCAGGTTTTACAGGAGGTTTGTGCACGAATTCTTGGCCATTTATTAAATGGGTTGAGCTCCGGCTCACCCCAATCGGGTTGGACCCATTGCCACCCCAATGCAGTGTTACATGGTCTTTAACAAATGTGAATCCATGTTAATGATAAACATTCAAATCTTGGTCGGAACTTTACAAGTCAAGTCCTACCCTTCATTAATCTGGACAATTCATCCCGTGATTCATAGATGGGCTATACACAAAAAAAAAATAATAATAATAAAAAAAATTAAAAAAAAATCTTGGGAAAATGCATGTGGGTTGTTTAGTTGAAAGTTTTGGACCGTTGGACACAATGATCGAACCGTTAATCGTGGGCCATTGTGATCATCAGACATAATCAGACATTACATACTTTAGGATTTTAATTTTTTAAAAAAGCTTAGATTAGGTGTGTGGTACGCTTATTTTATGTTTTGAGAGGTTTGAGACAAATATGGGGAAAAAAAAAAGAACTAAAAGGGCAAAATTGCAATTTTGAGAGGTTTGAGGCTTTTTTTTTTTTTTTTTTTTTTTGTGAAAAGAAAAGAGTTTTTCTCTCTTTTCCATGTGGTTCGTGAAAAATCTCTTAGGATTAGAGATCTCTTAGTGTGATTTCAAAGTGGTGTGAAGTCACGAGTTATCTTTTTGTCTCTTTTTCTTCAACAACAGTGTATTTACCATATTCTCTCTCTCTTTTTTTTTTTTTTTTTTTCTCTTAGCTTTTTTATCTTCTTATCTCATCCCATACCCAACCCATCAACACTAACCCTGTCACGCCCCGAACTTGGAAACCAGGCTCACAAAATTCCCGATCGCCGAATCCGGCGTCGACAGCCTTCGTAGTACTCCATTCTCGGCTCCTGGTACCCATATACCAGGTTCCGATCCTGGGATGCTACAAGGAGGATTTCTAATAATCAATTTGATTTGTAATGAGCATAACCACAAGCATAACCCACGAACAATAACCACAAGAACACCATCACAAAATCAACTATGATAAAAAAATTTTGAGTAAAAGGCGTATGAAAGAGAAATACAATATACTGAAAATGATAAAAACTCCAAAGCTCGGCTGCACGCTCCAACTGCGGCGAGACTACGGCTGCGTCCTGGCATCACCTGCACGCATCAATCGTGCATAAGCTTATAGAAAGCTTAGAGGGTGGTGTAAGTGTGTGCGCAATATGAGCGTGCTTAGAATGCAAGGTCAGAGTAATGCGGAAACATGCTGATGAGTACATGAATGCAGTCAGCTGTACCAAGGCTATGCAGTGCAAGATATGAATACTATCGGCCTTGTCAAGGCCATGCGATGCATAATGCAAGTCAAGCATGCTAATCCACATACTAATACAACTCCTCACTAGAGCATCAAATTAGTACGGTTCTCAGTCTGGATAATCACCGGGGTTCAGTACACTCCAAATGGCACTGTCTCTCTCCTAGCAGCACAGCCCAAGTGAGCATAAGAAACCTCACTATCCGCCTAGCCAATAGTCTGCCAACATCTATCCGGCAAGTCGATATCGAACCCATTTTCGAGCTGGTTAAACTCAGCCTAGTAATGCCCCCTGCTCTCGGGCGAGTAAGGCCACACCCCTTTCTAACTGACCATGACACAGTGGGAGACTCGGCCTCATGGTATTCGGCCCTCGTGCGCTCATATATCCACTCGGTCTTGACGTTGGAGTCATCCTCTGGTACCATCGGATTCAGGGACTTTCACCCAGGGACATCTATGGTGCCCCAATTGCTTAGAATACGGTTTTTGGTATTCAACCAGCTACCCACGGTGTGTCTGTGGAGGCTATGGTCTTGATGTCGCTAGGGCATATCACAATCACACAAATGCAAGTGCATGCATCACACTATCAGTCATACAACCATCCTACGTGAGGCACGCGCTCATGTAGGCAACTCCGCCTATCAGGGAGCCCGTAAACAATCTGTTTGAAGGCATATGCTACGATCAGTTACTCCTCATACCAAGCATACATATGATGCGTATGATCATGAATCATGTATCTATACTAAACATGTTATATAGTGATGGGCTTATGCATAACGGATATGGGCCTAGACGACCTACTCACTACAAGTATGGGCCTATTAGTGGCCTTAGAGAGAATATAATGTGGACTTTTAACCAACATTATTCGCACAATGTGGACATCAAACCAACATTTGCTCCCAAGGCATAGCCTGCTATAAAGGTTAACATATAAACCATGGTGGAATCACACTACAATGGGCCTTATGTATATTCCGTTGGGCCTCGACCCATGGGCCATAAACAAGGTAAGTGGGCCATACCACATGGGCCACATGTATATCAAATGGGCCACACTAATGGAAGGAGTGGATATAAAACATACCTCAGGGGGTTCCCACATAGGGCCCGCCATACATTTATTTTCTAGCGAACCTGTTGATATGGTCATACAAACTTGGGCCCATTGAAATGTTTATTCCCATCCAACCTGCTAATGAGGTCACAAGGACTTAGGGCCCACTAAAATGTTTATTTTCTATCCAACCTGGGGCCCACCGTAATATTTATTTGCAATCCAATCTATGCATAAGGTCACATGGACCTTGGGTAGGGCCCACTGTAATGTTTATTTGCCACCCAACCCATCTGTTCATTAGGTCACACGGACCAGGGGCCACCAAAATGTTTATTTACATCCAATCGGTTCATAAGGTCATGGGGGGCCCACTGTAATATTTATTTTCCATACAACCTATTGATAAGGCCACACGGCCAGGGAGGGCCCACCGAAATGTTTATTTTCCATACAACCTATTTATAAGGTCACGTGGACCTGGGGGTCCATAGTAATGTGGTTCACAAATCCAGTCCACCCATTATGTGTGTCCCACCTGGCTGACCATTCAGACCAAGTTTCAGGTAGGCCCCACTAAGTGACTTTATATGTTTTAGGCATGTCTTCACAAGATTTTAGATGGTATGGCCCACCTGAGTTCTGTATACGGCTGATTTTTAGGACAGGCCCTTATTAGAAGGAGGGACCCATGATGGACGGTGTCGATGTTCAAAACCCATCACGGTGGGGCCCACAGCTAGGCCGTCCGCTCGCCAGGCAGCTAGCGCAGGCGCTGCTGCTTCTTTTTTTTTTTTCCCAGGTGGGACCCACATTATCCAGATTTACTCCGTCCATTGCATGCGTCCCATAATATTAAGGGTCCAAAAGAAGTTTCAGGTGGGTCTAAGCTTCTTGTGGACCCCAACAATGATTTTCCCAAGTTTTGAACGAAAAATACTAGGATTCTCAATGCCACGGCCCACCAGAAAATGGGATCAGTTTCATTTTTCGGCTCAACACCTAAAATGAGCTGGAGAACAGAATGGACGGCGTGGATCAGCCTCATACATCAAGGTGGGGCCTGCATGAGCAGCTCATCCCAAAAGCAAATTTCTTTTTTTTTTAGTTAGCTTGTAAGTACACACCCATGTCAGCACACAACACTCGATGCTAGCCACCTTCACATCCAGCGTCTCTGGACACTGGACGGTATACACACAGGCCTCATGGTGGGTCCCACATGCACGTGGCCCACCATGAATATATATATATATATATATATATATATATAAATAGTATAATATTAATATATATTATAATAATATAATATAATATACTACTACATACATATATATGTATATATGAAGGGTGGATTTCACCTGAAATGCAGTGGACCACACCGTCTGATGGATGGAGTGGATTTAACATAATTTGGTGGGGCCCACAACATTCAAGGGGAAAAGAAAGAAAGAGAGAAATAAAGAAAGAGACAATAGACAAAAGACGGTGATGGTGGGGCCCCGCCACTATGGGCCCCACATGATACAATTCATACATAAAAAATGGGTCCTACCAACAAGTGACCCTAAGAAAAGTAATTTAACGGTGGATCACTCATCTCTAGGCCTTCTCCTTGATCCCTTGGGCTCCTAAGCTCCTTTGCTTGACTTTTAACGGTGGATGATGGACTTTTGATGGTGGGGATGGTGGATTAACGGTTGAGATGGGAGATGAGAATGTGTACATGGAAGATGAGAGGTGGACCACACTTGGGAGGGAGAGGGAAGCTTGGACGTATGAAGCCTTGTTGCTTAGGAGAGAGTTTTTGAGAGAAATGAAGAGTTAATGGTGAAAGGGATAGGTGGAATGGTGGGTGTAAGGAGAGGTGATGGGAGGTATGGCTTTAGTTAAAAATGGAGTAAAAGAGGGATGGTGAGAGGAGAGAGAGTTGACTTTGGGCTTGCTTGTGTAAGAGAGAGGTATGGGTTAGGGTATGGGTTGTTGTACTTGGGTAGGTGTGTACTTGACATTAATTGATGAGACATCTCGCAGAGATTCCCTCGTAATTCGCAACGTGCGGTATTTTTTTGGAATGAACGCAGACTGACATCTTCCAGCCTAGGTATCGGTTCGGTACGCGAGTCGCGGCGTTAGAATCGCGGCGATAGCGCGGTCGCCAAGGTACAAGTTTCTATTCGAGCCGACTTTGATATGCGGGACTCAGCTTAGGATCACGCGCAAACGTCGAAAATGGGTTGAAGATTGTCAAAATTTGACCGGAAGGATCGCGGAAGCCTTCGGAAAGTACAAACTAGGATACGGGTCTTAAAAACCCTAACCTATCTCACAACCCTAACTCTCTCCAACCCAAACCTAACTTAGCCTTAATTGTATAGTCAATCTAGATCGTACGGACCACACTATGCCAAAAAGGTCGATTTGCGACGCATTTTTGTGATGAACTTTGTCCGTCGCAAAAATTGCTTGGTTTAACGACGGATTTAATCCATCGCTAACTGAAAAAGTCTGTCGCCAATCCCGCCTTTCTCGTGAATCTGTAGTTCAAACGTCGCGAAATTTCGCGACGGACCTAAATCCATCGCTAAAATCTAATTTTACACCTAGTTTGCCATACAGCCGGCCGTATGGCCATCCCTCCTCTTCCCTTTTGTGATTCTTCTTACCCCTTCTCTCCTCATCTAATCCTTCTTGTGGAAATTGTAAGTGCTATTATGTTTAAAGCTGATTTTACACCTAGTTGTCAAATTTCAACTTGTCAAAACAACTTAGCAAGTGATCTTCAAGTCAAGCTCATGTTGAAGTTCATGTTCAAGCTCAAGTTTAAGTTCAAGTTCAAGTATAACTTCAAGCACAAATTCAAGCTCAAGTTCAAGCTCGAAGCTTAAAATGAAGACCAAACTCGATCTACTAAAAGTTCTAGTAAAAGATCAAAGTCCTTTGAGAAGTTGAAGCTTCTAATCCTATGAAATTCAGTCTATACAGGTATGATAAACCCTAAAAAGACCTTAAGTTTAGGTGCTTTCAAAATATTTAAAATTGAGTTTTTATATTTAAAATTGACTGAGTTTCGACTAGCCAGAGTTTTCCCTCGACCAGTTTAAGAATTTCTTGACTAGTCCAAGCACCAACCGAAGTGAAACAGAAATTTGTATGTTCAATAAGGGTGGAAACATTAGAGGAAGCTGCAGAAGATTGCCTCGCGGAGCTAATCCAAAGATGCCTGATTCAAATGCTGAAAAGAAGTTCCATTGGAACAGTTAAATGCTGTCGCATCCATGATCTTCTTCGAGATCTCTCCATCTCAAAATCCAAGGAAGAAAATTTTCTCTATGTCACAAATTCTCAGTCTCCCTGTACAGCAAGTCGACTTGCCATTCATCATATCAACCGAAAGTACACTTCTTTAGACCACTCCACTCCACTCCACTCCACACCTTCGTTCTATTATAGGGTTCAGCCCAAAGTCAACATTCCTAAAACAAAATCACTGAAAGTTGCTTTTTGGAGGCTTTCAATTTCTTAAGGTGTTACATCTACTGATCTACATGACATAGGGACGGACGAGATTCCAAATGAAATAGGTACACTTATCCACTTGAGATGCCTTGGTTTGATGGGATACCACTACAACAAATGCGCATTTTATCGGCGCTTATAAGCGCCGCTAAATTCCCTTAAAGTGCCGCAGATTTAATTCGTGGCGCTAATCAAGCGCCGCTTAATGGGTATGTCGCTAAAAGTATTGTCGGCGCTAAGTTATTTTATCGGCGCTTTCTCTGAGCGCCACTAATCATAGTTTTTGGCGACGCGAATAAGCGCCGCGCGTGCGAGCGCCGCTAAAACTCGTAGACACTTTTTCCCTCTCGCCTATAAACGCATTTTTATGGATACGGGAAGCCAATAAATTTTTTTTAATTGATGCAACAGAAATAAATTTGAATATTAAACAAAATTTATATTACTGCACAATAAAAAACATATATAATATTTATTACAATAAATGGTCTTGAATATAAATAAATAAAGAAAAACAAATCCTCTATATGGTCTACTCCTAGCATGAGTGACGTCAAAAGGCTGAAGTGATTGAACTCTAGACTGCCCCACTTGTATGTAACGAGAAGAGTGCATCACCCACCATTAGCCCTTCGAAAACAGCTCCTATGATAGTCAGAACTAGGCTAGTCCTTAGTTGCTCCATGGAAGTTGGTTTTTCGATGCTTAACGTGTTGATCCGTTGTTGATTTGGAAAGAATGGTATGTGGCAATATTCCTTCATGACTTGAAGAGAACTCTTTCCGCAGCTCATCAAGCTTCATCTCTAAACCTGATGACCTACTACGCTTGGTAGCTTTTATATTTCTAGTGTTACCATTCTGTCCAATGCATATTTCAAGTTCAATTCTCTTCCCTATCAGATGACTACAAGACATGTATCAAGACAATAATTAACAAAAGTAATAATTAACAAAAGTAACTGCAAAAAAATAACATAATCCAAGACAATAATTAACAAAAGTAACTGCAAAAAAATAACATAATCCAAGACAATAATTAACAAAAGTAATTGCAAAAAATACCTAAAGGAAACGCTCCAACCTAGCACTTGAATGTTCAGGGCCCTGACCATCATAACCATGAGGAAGTAGCACAACAAGCCCAGTTTGGCATGCAGCCTCTTTGACTCCCCACTACTCAAAAACCGATCAAACTTCACTTGAGCACCATTTGAAAAATCTCCAAACCGAGCTTCCCACACAACCAATGAATTTGGATTTTCCATTGAATAACCCCAACTCGAATCCAAGGACACCAAACTCGACAGAGAACTGTAGCTCAAAACAACCATTTTGCATATCATGTTAAGAGTTGTACTAAACCATAGTGCTCACTTTATGAAGAGAATGAAAATGTCACACAAAGACAAGGTTTAACCATCACTCAAAAAACTAAAAAGAAAAAACAAATAAATAAATAAAAGATGGGGCTTAACAGAGCATTCCATTGTGCAAAAACACATGCAACAATTACTATTGAAGAATTAATGACATATATTCATATTTGACAAAAATACAAGCCCTAACTTGATTTAATTTATAGTTTAAAGGGACTCGGTATCTTTATTCAAATATGAGAAAACTATAGCAAGCAAAACTAGAAGAGCTAGACGTGGTCTTGAAGCAATATGATAGCAAAGAGCAGTTAATGTTAGAAGAAACATGTTCAAAAGCAAGTAGAAAATATTGTTGCTAAATGCATGAGCCTAATCAATGAGATTGTCAAAGATCGCAGAATGTAGAAGATACATAGCAGACTGTCAAAATCATTGGTAGAAGATACATATGAGTTGAATCATCAAATGAAGAAATGCTTTGATACTTAGAAGCAGAACATTTTTTCAAAGAAGTATGAAGGAGCATACTATGTGCTGAAGAAATAGAAAAATAAAATAAAATTAGTACCAATGGAATGGTTAAAAACGACTCAGGCAGAGGCCATGCATATATCATCAGGAGCTGGCCACTGGCATGTCTGTTTTGACCTGTCACGGGCCCATCTCGACCTTCAACATGCCACAGCCCAGCCCAGACCTTGGCCATTAACCGCTTACCGGTGTTCAAGCTTTTTTTAGGCAGCACATTGAACATGGTAGATCCATCCCTCATTACACTTGGCAGGTCCATGTGTCAACCAGGACTGTCAGTCTAGTGGGCCCTTCTATGTATAGCAAATGGTTCGAGTTACACAAGGATCAGATGATCTGGACATCAGAACACTAGGATTCCAAGCAATGGTTGTAAAGAAAAATGGTTAATGGTTACCATTAACTGAATGAAAGTAAGTAAAAGTGGTGGCTAGGACCTTCTTGTAATTAATGTTTTTTTAAAAGGGTAAATAGGCCATCCATGATGGGATCCACTGGATGGACCGTCCTGATTGACAAGTGGTGGGCCTTCTATCATTGAATTGAAGATGGACCACCGGTCATGCCCTTTTCCAACATTCCTTTCGTAGGCTATGGGCTCAATCAGCACTCTCTTCTTGCATTGCTAGCCGGCTCTTCTTATCAAAAGAAAGAGATACATCTTTTTTATTTTTTATTTTTTGAATGATAGCTTGGAGAACTGGTATTATAGAGTGTCGATCCTGCTAGCCAGTTATATGAAGAACGCTGAGATTGCAGTGGACGCCCTTTCAATATGGTCAGATGCTCTCTCTCTCATGAAAAATTTATAGATGGAACGGTTAAAAACGACTAGATGAAGATATTTTGATGATTGGCCACCCATGAATAGGCCTCATAATGGGGTGGTCTTGATCGAAAGTACACCAAGTTATTGGTTGTACCATTTACCATTTACACACACTGGAATGAAACTAACATTTTCTCCTAGAATAAATGCTAATGTTCAAAATAAATTTGAGAAAGTATCAATTCATTAGAACTAACAAAGTCAACCTTTTTAACATTGAAGAAGTGGTAAGTAAATTGTCAGAACTAAAAATCAAATTGCCCTGTAACTAAGAACTACTCACCACTATAGACACAAGAAATTAACAATGCAGCACCAAATTAGCCAACAAGAGTAACCTCCTAATCAAAACTTGTTCAAGAGATGCGATGAATTCATATCATAATCATGTAAGAACCCGCACCTCGTGATAGACCAACTGATAACCAAAGAGCTAACAAGCAAGTGTGTTCGAGTCTACAAAAGAAATATCATTTTGTTAGTACAATTCTTTACTTTAAATATAAGTAGTAATAATATATGTTTTATTGAGTGTAGCGCCATTACCTCGGGAAACTCCACAAAATTCCCATGTTACAAACAACCTCGAACTGATATGCAGTAGTGTTGTAGATACCGGAGATCTTACTAGACCTTAATACCAAAACAGAGAGAATGAGAAGGAACAAAAAATAGTGCTGCACAAATATCAGCTCCTTTAAAAGAAGCTATGATTCACATGGTCTGAAACTACTGGAATTTTCATTCAGAGCCAACATTTAGTATGGGCGGAGCCCACCTATAAGCGACCCAAACAGCTCATTGGGTGATTCCCCTCTGTTAATAGGCAATACAAAACAAAGTGTTCCCACCAAACAATCCTAGCCATCCTATTTTTCCAGCGAATGCACAGTCAGAAGGAAAGTTTTTCCAGCGAATGCACAGTCAGAAGGAAAGAATATACCTAGTGTATATGCAATGGAAAGAAGCCCACCGAAAAATAAAATAGAGAGAAATAACAACATGATGGAGAGAAATACAACATAGTTTAAACACTCACAGCTGGCTTCTTCCCACCGAAAAGAATCCTAAATAACAACATGATGTTGATGATTAAGATGGCAGAGTATGAACTTCCATCTCAAGCAGACCTCATACAGTGCCTCTGAAACATTAGCAAGTATTCCTGCCCAATACAGAGGAAAATCAGAATCAGTGTCCATAACCAACTATTTATGGGTTCCTGAACATCATTCATTGGTTTCATGGCTCAAACCATTCAACCAAGACAGATCATCATCCATTGCTTTTTCTGCATTTCAAGAAGTTAGAGAGAGAGAGTAGAACCAAACTAAAAGCATACCATTCTCCACAAAATCACATTTCTTTGAGGTTTTAACAAACAACTCCTATGCATTTTTTTTTCCAATACTAAGAGAGAGTTAAGACAAAAATAAATAAATAAATAAATAAAAAATCATAAAAAAAAAATCATGAAAACATAATATTACAAAAAGAAATAAATGGTGCCAGAAATCTGCTGCCACCTTCCACAAGATTCATGCTCAACTAATGATAAGATGATCTTGTGTTTCCCTCAACAATAAGAAATAAATAGAACTCCTTGAGTATATGATTGGCATGTGAAATTGAATGTATCATTAATGGTTTGCATTCAGGAGTAATGGAACTGTGACTACCTGAAAATACTCAGGCATCCCTTTCAAGCATTGCAGCCAAGTCCGGATCAGGTCCTTCATACCGTCCCTTCCTTGACTTTCCTTCGTCTCGCATCACCATTCTGCCAACATCACATGTAAAACACAACCATGAGATGTAAAGGTAAAATATTACCGAACATCTAGCAGACATGAAAACAAAGATGAATAACCAAAGTCATAATGTGGAAATATAGGTTAATCAGAATATGGCATAGCTAATGTGGATGGAGCACATATAACAAAAATAGAAATAAATTTTATTGCATTCAATAAAAAAAATTGTGATCTGCAAAACACTCCTTGATAGAATGGATTCTAACTTTTGCTCTATTAAGATAGCCACACAGTAGCTAATGTCAAACACATCTTGAGCCAAAGAGACCAGCTATATTCCTCATCCTTAGATAGAGAACATTGGCTAAGATGCCCTCAAAACAATGCGATGTTTCCACAAATATAAAAGCATAATGATTCTACCATCAGATTAATGGTTGCAACCACAATATCCAACATATCAATGAAGCTATTGTAAGAGCAAGACTTGCCACTAAGAAAAGTGATCACAAGAGAAGAATGTGTAAATCACACTTAAATGTGTTCCTCATATACAAAATTTAATTATTTTATTGCAAATGAGTTCCAAAGAACTAGCATCAACCAGTGGCTCGGACAAAAACTGTCGAGGTTAATCATGGGCAAGAAACTGAAAAACAACTAAAGAGATGCATCATGCTATATAATGCCCTACTGTTTGGTTGTTAGGGAATTCATTCCATGGTTTATGTTTCATGGAGAATGTTAGACTTGGTATAGTATTTCTCCAGAAACGACTCTTTTTTTTAGTTGATGTAGAGTCTTTTCTGAGGAAACTGGCAAAAGTCAAGAGTTTTGTTTCAATTCCCTAGGTTTTTTACATTCAGGGAAAAAGGTGTACAAGCTACACTTTCGGGTGGGCTCCACAAAAAACATCGGGCCTCACCTATCATATCAGAAAACAGAAGACTAAAAAGGGGAATGAAAAAAAATCTGAGCACGCCAAGCAGCCACTCACTAGCTTAAGACCAATCATCGTTTCTTCTGAGAACTGTCCGCATACAAAAGATCATTATACATTAGGCAATAAGAAATCCTGAAAAGCAAGAACAATGTTTAAAAATTTGGATGAACTTACTATCTTGACATAGGGAAGTCATCACAATACCAATTGTAGTTGCCAACACAAGCCTTACCATTGCCAAACAATGAAGTTTTAGAAGAAACTACATTTGGGTGATTTCCATGGGAATCAAGGCGTGACACTTTGTATTGCTCTGCCACAATCTCTGAGGTGATTCCCATGAAAATCAAGCAGTCTTTAGCATCTTGGTTTGGACGGATATGAACCCGCCCCATCAGATGCATCAGGTTCTAAGCTCACTAGACCACAGGCACGTGCTGCCACTCCACTGCAACGGTGTGAAATGGCAACAATCCCAATCGAATCCGGACCAGGCTATTCACCAAAACAAAAACAAAAAACAAAAATGAGAAGGCAATTTTTTTTTTTTCCGATTAACATGAGGGTAAGGTGCATAAGTCAGCAGTAAATTCAAATTCCAAACACAACAAGGCTTCTTACATTGATAGAAGGAATAATAGAAATAACACGGTTACTAAAATACAAAGAAGTAGGGTTAAGGATCAAACACCTTCATCCCAGTGCATCTCGGACCCAATTGACAAATGAGCTTCGTAGCCTTCGCAAGGAACTCGCCAAGGTCTCCTCTCGCAATTGACGGAGTCTGGACAAAACACAAAAGAACCAAAGATCAAAAGCAAAGAAAAGAAATAATGGCATCTAAATTGGAGAGGTATGGAGGGAAAAAAAAAGATTTTGGTAATTTAGATTACCCAGCGGGATTATTAGCATCCTTTAGAGGTATGTGGGGCTTTCTTAACTTCAAACATGTTAGGCAATGACCACTATTCTCTTCCTGTCCATAGACATTTGAGCTTGTAAGGAAAAGAGAGCAGGGTATTCCTCCACACTGATCTATACCCAGTATTTTCAATTTAGGATAATTAAATATCAAAATAATATGGGTCAAGTCTTTAAGTCAACCCAATCTAGAAGAACACCCAGTCAAGTCGAGTCTAGTTTATGGGTTTTTAAACTATGATTGGAGGCTGCAAAAAGATTGTGCAATTAGTTGGCCCCTTGACACCAAGGAGTTTGCTTCATCGCAATATGACTGCTAGGTGGGATACTTGTCGAATGCATATATTTGAACAGCATTTATTAGTGTACCATGAAATCATAATATTATTATTAGTGTGACTATTTTCGTCTTTTATTTATGAAATAAATCGCAATAGGTGTCTGTTATTCTCAAGCTCCAAAGTGCTCTTCATCCTATTATGTTGTTCAATGCGGTTTCGAAGCTTGAAAAAGCATGGGCTTTGATTTTCATATGCTTAGATTCAGTTGAGGTATTATAAGCATTCAAATAAGGAGTAAACAGTAACTTGCCTATCTATATATCAATATGATATAGGGACACTAGAAATTTCCCCAATGCTTTTAAACAACTTGTCAATTCATCGGTGTGAAGTTGGCAACGACCCCAATGGTATTAAATGATTCATGGAATGGCCAATCATTAATAAGAACGCAACTTCAAATGTTTGAATCTGTAGTTGCACAAAGCGTGAAGTAAAGCTGCGATAGATTGTGGTGCAGGAGGGAGTAAGCTAGCATCTATTTCAAACTGTAAGAAGTATAAACAACTACGAAGCAGAGTGAGAGGTCAAGTCCAAAGCACAATTTGCAGAGGAAGCATGACAATGGACAGGATAAACAGATCGTCGAATCTCGGCCATCAATCACAAAAGAAAGCAAGGTAACAAGAGGGGATTAGGGAATCCAAGGAAAATCAGAAAGTATTTGGATTGCAACTTACAATCCAAACAATCACCCAATTTCAACAAGGGCTATCAAGCATCTTGTGCCATAAAAAGAAATTTTGTTCAAATTCAAACCAAAAGTTCTTTACAACTACTGATGAGAATATTGATGCCAATCACCCAATTTCACAGTTTGGTACCACGCTAATAGTGGTAGTATCGGACCATGTGATCAGTCCGCTTAAGTATAAGACACACATTTAGCCAAGAACACAGTCATTTGCTAAATATAAATAAGTTATATAAAAGTGTGGTTATAAGCATTTCTTGTGGGATGGTCCAGATGGAAAGTTCATACTTACCATGTTAAATAGCATGCTAAATTGCCAATGTAGGTGTCTGATTCAAAAAGCTTTCAGAATGCAGTCCGTGAGTGTTATGTTCCATAGCTCTTACTCTTATATTGTGTTATTAGAAATCATATGCGTATATGAATGGAAAAGGTACCTACTTGAGTCATTAAATGGTGTTGAGGAGATCAGTTACTGCATCAGGACTTCCACTCAAGCTGCTCTCATGCTAAATTTTCATTCTTTTGCAGTAATATTTTAGCCATACATTATAATTGAAGGAAACTCTTGATGAAATGGTTGAAAATGAAGATGGTCCTTGAACTCAATGTCATGGTGCTTGAAGATGTGAAAATTGTACATGAAAGTCTCATTTTGTTGATCTTTTTCTTTTTCTAGATGACAATACATACAACTATGGCTGTATTTCAATCCCATTCCACAAATCCTGCAGTCTCCTTGTAGCTTCCCGCTTTTCTAACTGCCCAAACACAAAGGCCATGATCAATATCTTCAAGGAAAGACCAACAAAAAGATAGAAAACTCTGTAAGCAGGAAGTGGACCCACATAAATCACAGTTCCGTAAGAAAAAAAAAAAAAAAAAAAAAAAAAACAGGGTAGCTGTTCCTAATAAATGATTTTGGTGTAGTGCCACTTACCACACATCAACAGGAGTAGAGTAATGTCAGGATCCAAGGAGGATTTCTAGTGCCTGGTACTATAGCGTAATCACCTGAAAAGAGTGCAACTAACCACACAAACTCACCTACAATGAAGAAAAGTACCAATGTAGGTGTGGCCCCATTTTAAACCAATGATGGTCAAAGCTATTAATGATGTTCCATGTTTGGTGGCTAGCCCCGCATGGGTCATTCCTCTTTATTGATCCAGGTGTGGCACATGTGCCGCAAATTGCTTTTCCATCTATACTTGAGAAAACAGTATTGGAAATCCTCTATTACAAATCATACACAAAAAATAAAAATAAAAACAGAAAAAAAAAATCAAGAATAAATCGTCAATCTAGCACTTGGAAAAAAAGATCCCATACTCAAAACACATGAGCCATAATGTTTTTAACTACTATTATATCTCTAAACAGTCTCGAAAAAGGCCAGCCCACTACCCAAAACAAAATCTCTCCACAAAGCATCCATAAAATTCACAAACAGAAACCGAATGCCATGTTGCATCTCTACTTTCAGATTCCGATATATTAGGGCTAATGGTGGTGGTGGTGATTATGAAAACCAAAGGATATAATTGATCTCTTATTGTTACTTGACAGTTCTATAACCATTTGAATGCTCTACTTTGGCATAGGCCTAAGGAACAAAATTTACTACATAACTCTACAACCATTCAAAATATTCTAAGCTATGCATATTACCATGTAGTGTAGACCACTCTACAATTCTCTAACTTTCTCTATAAAACTATATATTATTTCGATGGCTCAAACACACTGCTAAGTCTATTAAATGAGCCAAAGAAATGGTTGAATCCCACTAGTTTTCACACTAGTGACATAACTCTAAATGGCACCAATCGAGTGGTCCTAAACTCCCTCTTAATGACATGGAAGAGAGTTTCACATTCATCCATCTCAAATGAGGCACTTAAATACAACCATCAGAACCATCTTTTGCAGGATGAACCATATCTCTAAGAAAACAGCTTATTAAAAAACCTAACTATCTCGATTTGGACCGAATGAACTCACTCTATATTGGCCCTATATCAACTGTCATGAGTTTTGGTGGTGAGTGATACCGTATGTCAAAACCAATTTTTAATCCATTTGCCTACATGTAGGAAACTGATGCAAGTTGCCTAATTCAGGGCAAAGCTCACTCAACATAACACACAAGGATTAATTTAAGGAAAAGAATTTAGGCAAGAAAGCCGGGCAATTCATATCAACGATGCCTATGTAGATAAGAATCTGATGTTTCTAGCCAAGCTAGCAGCTCTCATTCTTCCAGCTGAGAGAAAGGAATCGATTGAAATCTCGAATCAAAAATAAAATGGATTTCAAGGCATAGATAGTGAAATCAAAATCGATTCCGATTTTGAATTTCAGCTTTTTTTTTTTTTTTTTTTTTTTTTTTTAAATTAATCGCTCATAGGTTCATATATATCAAAAAATCCCCAATTTAAAAACCCCAATTTGTAAAATCGAAAAATCCCCAATTTTAAAGTCCTCAAATCCCCAACTAGTTAGGGATTGGACAAGACAAATTCCTAATGAGGAATTTGACAATACAAATCCCTAAAAAGGATTCGACAATGCAAATCCCCAACTAGGGATTCGACAATACACATCCCCAATTCGAGATTTCTCGACACAAATCCCTAATTAGGGATTCGACAATGCATATCCCTAATCGGGTATTATAAATTGCAAAAAGCAACAACGAGAAGGGAAAACCTTACATCATACCCGAGAATCCGAGATTTACGAGCGAAAGCCGAATCAAGGCAGAGAGGGCCGAGGCGATACGATAGAGAGGGCTAGGGTTTTGAGGGAGAGAGAGAGAGAGAGAGAGAGAGAGAGAGAGAGAGAGAGAGAGAGAGAGAGAGAGAGAGAGGAGATCGGGGAGAGGGAGAGAGAGGGAGAGGCGAGAGAGAGAGAGAGAGAGAGAGAGAGAGAGAGAGAGAGAGAGAGAGAGAGGAGAGCAAGCGGAGAGGGAGAGGGAGAGGCAGAGAGAGATCGAGAGAGGGAGGGAGAGGGAAAGGGAGAGCGAGAGCGAGAGGGAGAGTAAGCGCGCGGAGAGGGAGAGGCAGCGAGAGATCGAGGGAGAGAGAGAGAGAGAGTCGGGATGGAGAGAGAGCGTCGGGAGGGGAGAAAAAAGGGCTGGGGTTTTGGTACATACAGTATTTATAGCCTGCGACTAACTGACGCTTAATCTTAATTAGCGCCGCTAAATCAGCGACGCACATCGTCGTCTAAGCAGGCTTTTGTTGTAGTGTACTCAAAACCCTTGCCACTGTCGATAATCAGTCTATGCAACTTGCAAACACTACACATAGGTAGACTAGGTATGGACACTTCGATCGACATACCTAGTGATATCTGGAAAATGCAAAAACTTAGGCATGTACGCTTGGAGGGAAAATTTACAGATGGAATGTCTAAATCAGACGGGCTGTACGTGAAAGAACGCAGTTTTCCAAACAACCTACAAACTTTAAAAACTATTTGGGCAGGCGACTGGATAGAAGATTGCTTGGAAAAGTTGACTGATCTTAGAAAATTAGGAATAGCGGGAGTAGATTTAACTAGGCATGGAAAGGGGTTGCTTGACTCTATTACGAAATTAGAGAACCTCCAATCTCTGATGCTAAGAGGTGTGAATCTAAACCCACTTCCGCCAATTTTATATAGGCCACATCTGTATAAGCTGTGTTTGAATGGATGGTTAGGGAAGCTACCTGAGTCTCATGAATTCTCACCAAATCTCACCAAGCTCACCTTGGAACGCTTCGATTTAAAGCAAGACCCAATGATGGTACTAGAGAAACTAATGAACCGTCCGCGGGTACTCAGATTGCATTATTCTTCATACTTGGGAAAGGAAATGGTCTGCTCTGCACAAGGGTTTCCTCGACTTGAGTCCTTGGTGGTTCAAACCTTATTTTATTTAGAGGGGTGGAGAGTTGAAGGAGCGATGACGTGTCTTTTACATTTACATATTTATAAATGCAGACGATTGAAAATGCTTCCAGAAGGATTGCAGCATGTGACTTCCCTCAGGAAATTAGAGATAGTTTTAATGTCTCAGATATTCAAAGGTAGGCTTTGAGAAGATGGGGGAGAGGATTTGCATAAGATTCAACACATACCCTCCATCGACATAAAACATTCATTTGGGCAAGGAACGGGTAACTGATATTCATTCCCATCGCAACGAAAAATCTTCATATACGAAGAGAGAAGATAGATGTATCAGCCAATGCAATCTGGAGCACCTTATGTCCAAGCTATTCTATCATCAGGAGCACCTTCCACCGAAATATGCTCCACCTGGATCTCAAGATAAATATTGAGATGTGGAAATGTTGTTGTTACTGGCAATCAAAGATAGGATTTCGTTCTTGGTTTCAGACTGATTCAGGTCATCTCACAGCAAGGCAAGTGAGATTTCTTTTATTTTATTTCTCTCCATTCCATTCATATTTTCAACTACAGTCATTGCCATTTTAAATTCCAAGTTTCTTCATTGTTATACCATTATTATTATTATTATTATTTTGTAGTTTGTACAAGTTGGGCCCTTTTTTTCAAATTTTTGGTGCATAGACCATAATATCAGCATTTTAAGCCACTGAACAATGGCCCACTTGTAAAAGCTGAAAAATCGATTGTGTAATTCCTCATGTGTGTCATGCATACTAACCGTTGGATGAAATGGCTCAACAATGATTTTTTTTTTTTTTTAAATTTATTTATTTATGGTAGATCGAGTTTGATTCCTTTTTTTCTCCATCGATGAGTTGGCCCATGTGGCGGTATGGTTGGATGACCTACACTGAAATTGCTGCTGCAGGACATGCTTCAACAATTGAAAGCAAGGCTTCAAGAAGGGGTAGAAGATTGGCATAAGATTCAACATGTACCCTCCATTAAATGCATGGATATGGTGTTTGTTGTGATTAGCAATCAAAGATGAGCTTTCCTGTTTTCGTGCACACAGATTCATGATCTCTCCAAAGCAGTGCTGGTGAGATTTACTTCTCGTTTTCTCTCTCCTCTTTATCCATACTGTCAACAATAATCATGGCCATTTTCACTTCTAGTTTTCATTATTCTATGTTATTGTCCTTATTCTTTGGTTTTCACAAGTAGGGCTGCCTTTTTATATTTTTGGTGCATCATTCATAGTGGGGTCCACTTGTACAAATTGAAAACCAAAAATAATACTCTGTAATCCTTCAGATACCTTCAGATAGAGCATTGCATGATACCTATTGTACGTCATGCATGCCAACTGTTGGATGAATTACCTCTAAAAGGTACATTTTGCGTGAATTTCACCTGTGAGTCCATTATTTCTCTAATGATGAATCGGCCCACATGGCTGTATGTCTGGAGGATCTTACCATTGATCCCCCGTTGGATAAAATTAGCACCAGTTGACAATTGAAACTTTTCTTTCATCATTGTGTGTTTTTACACCATATAGATTTAATAATCTTTAACCATTTTTGCATTTAGCTCTGTTTGAGGGACACCATTTGGATGGTAAGGATGCAATTGCCAAAGCGATTTTAGACTAACCATCCACAAAAGGACCCTCCATAGGGATGGTTCAGTTCATCAAAATACGCAACCATGTCTACTTGGCTCATGCACAGTTGTTTGAGCCAAGAAATGGACATCAACCACTACTTATCCTCATATCAAATGCCTATGCAGATGCAATGAGGTTGGAAAGTCTCAAGCTTGTGCAACCCAGCTCCCTTAGAAAACAAAAGTATGGATGGAAGACATGCAAGATATAAGCTGGCCATCAGGTGGGTCCGCGCTTGTTGATGTCACGGCCCAAAAATCAGGTGAGTCCACTCTATGGAATGATCACCAAAAGCAAAGGCCCCATAACCTAGGAATTTTGTGCAGCGAGACGCATTTCGAAGTTCTTCTGTTCTAAGCACATCATATGGCTTCACAAGCTGAGCAGATGCTTCTATCAGACAAGTGGTACCACGTTTCTGTTGTATATCAAATACATTTACTTCAGTTCCTTGGCCTCCCATTTGATAGGAAATTGAAAAAATTACACACTTTCTGTGTAGAATTTCTCCGAGAAAAGCTCTTATCTTTTCTTCTTTTCATTTTCTTTTTCATTTCCAATGTATCTTATCCAGTGTTTTCAGTAGTGCTCGTAGCCTACGTAGCATATGCAGGTAGCATAACTCCCTGGTAGCATATGTTATATGGCATGCATTGTAAGCTATAGAGCATGTAGCGTAGCATGTAACGTAGTGTAGCCTGTAGCACAGGTAGCGTATGCTACCTGAAATCTCTCTCTCTCTCTCTCTCTCTCTCTCTCTCTCTCTCTCAAGTTTTTCTTCTAATGCTAGTTCAACACGTATTTTAAAATGGTGGTGACTCGCCCCATCACACATGGCACTACATTAGATCAATTCAGACCATCCAAATTGTGGTTCATGTCTTGGATAGAGCACTTAGATTAATTCAGATAATCCGAATTGTGGTGCATATTGTGAATTTGTGATGTTTCACTAAATAAAAAAGTGGTCACACTTAGAGATTTCTGAAGGCAAAGAGACAGAGAGATTTTGCATGAAAATATGTGGTTGATGATCCAAGTTCACAATCGAGTACTCAGAGAAATTATGCAATTTGTAAATTTTAACATAAATTTTTATTATTTTAATTAAATATATTAAGTATCGTGTAACTTACACTATACGCTATAGAGGGCCATATGCCATGTTATACGCTACACGCTATTTAAAACACTGGGCTTATCTATTGGTATTGGAGTATCTAATGCCTAATATATGAAGTGCACAACAAGGACGGGATCCTACATTAGTGGGCCAAGATTATCATCTAAATATTGATGGTTAAATTGCATGTGCCTACGGCATTATAAGTTTTGATTATATCTTGGTTGACACTGGGAGCTTGGCCGATGTGATCTATTCCGAGGCCTTTGAAAGAATGGAAATTCTGAGGTCTCATCTCAGACCTGTAAAAACCCTCTGCATGGCTTTGCCGGGGAAAGAGTGATTTCCAAGGGAGTCATCTCCCTCCCTGTGACTGCAGGAGAAGGACAACATCAAGTCACACTCATGGTGGACTTCCTAGTTGTCAACGTACCATCAGTACACAACGTCATCCTAGGCAGACCTTCCCTCAACGCAATGAGAGCAGTCATATCCACCTATCACCTGATGATGAAATTCTCCGCCGAGGGCGAGATAGGCTACCTCCGAGGCGATTAGCGGGAAGCTCGGAGATGTTATGCAATGGCAGTGAAGAAGGGGTCAATTAAGCAAGCACTCGCCATCAATGTTCTAGACCCCAGAGGGCCTGTGGAAGGCTCATCCGTGGAAGACCTGGAGAAAGTACCGCTCTACGAGGCTAATCCGAGCAGGACCGTTCAGCTCGGGACATCATTGAATCCTGAGCAACGGCTCAAAATTTTAACATTTCTGCGACAGCGTAGGGATGTCTTTGCATGGTCTCACCAAGATATGCCCGAAATTTCTCCGGACGTCATAGTCCACAGGCTAAATGTGGATGCAGATTACAAACCTGACAAGCAGAAGAGAAGGTCATTTGATGTTGAGCGATACAAAGCAATAACCGAAGAGGTCTTCATTTTGTTCGACGCCGGATTTATAGAAGAAGTGCATTATCACGATTGGATCGCAAATGTAGTCCTTGTAAAGAAAGCCAATGGGAAGTGACATGTCTGCGTAAATTATTCAGATTTAAACAAAGTTTGTCCGAAAGATAGTTTCCCATTACCTCGGATCGATCAATCGGTAGACAGCATAGTGGGGCATGAATTGCTTTCTTTCCTGGATGCATACTCTGGATACAATCAGATCGCGATGCACCCTCTAGATAGGCAGAAGACTACCCTTGTCACAAACAAGGGACTACTGTTACCGAGTCATGTCATTTGACCTGAAAAATGTTGGGACCACATATCAAAGGCTAGTGAATTAGATGTTCTCTAAACAGATCGAACGCACCATGGAAGTATATGTTGATGACATGTTGGTGAAAAGCATTAAAGCATCCAATCACCTGACGGATCTCGGAGAAACGTTCGTTGTCCTCCGAGAATTCTAGATGAAGCTGAATCCCATGAAGTGCGCTTTCGAAGTTGGCTCAGGAAAATTTCTCAGTTTTCAAGTCAGTTAGAGAGGTATTGAGATGAACCTCAACAAGATCAAAGCACTCCTCGACATGAGTTCGCATCGGACTATCAAAGAAATACAGGCCTTACAGGGCGAGTCGCGGTATTCGGACGTTTTATATCCAGAGCAACAGATAAATGTTTCCCTTTCTTTCAACTGTTGAAGGGTCATAGGAAGACAGAGTGGACGTCAGAGTGCGATCAAGCCTTCTAGCAACTGAAATAGTATCTAGGCTCACCCCCTCTGTTGTCTAAACCTGAAGAAGGTGAGCCCCTATTCCTCTACCTCGCGGTCTCAGCCTCGGCTGTCAGCTCGGCCCTGATCAGGGAGGTCGGAAGTAAACAACACCCCATTTATTACGTGAGCAAGGCTATGGTGCCGACAGAAACAAGATACTCGCCCCTAGAGAAGCTAGCGCTCAGCCTTATTGTTTCAGCTCGGAGGTTACGTCCATACTTCCAAGCTCATTCTGTGATTGTGTTGACAGACTACCCTCTCAAACAAGTTTTTCAGAGGCCCGAGGTTTCAGGTTGGATGACCAACTGGGCCATCGAACTTGGTGAGTTAGACATCCAGTTTCATCTAAAGATGGCAATTAAGGGCCAAGCTATGGTTGATTTTATTGTCGAATTCACCACTTCAAGCATAGAAGAGATTAGTACCGAAGTCGAAATGACTCCACCTATCCCCAAAGATGACCAAAAGGTGGTGTTGGACCCTGGATGAGTTCTCTACGTGGACAGGTCATCTAATATCAAAGGGGCCGAAGCCGGAATCGTCCTGATCGCGTCAGATTCCACGGTTATCCAATACGCGATCAGACTTGGTTCAAGGCCTTAAACAATGAAGCAGAATACGAGGCTTTACTGGCCGGACTCAGATTGGCGACGAGTCTGGGTGTCCAATCTCTTCAGGTTCGATGCGACTCTCAGCTGGTGGTAAATCACATCTCTAACGAGTATGAGGCCAAGGAAACAAGGATGATCGCTTATCTTGATGAGCAAAGAAATTGATTGAAAGATTTTGGAATTGCACTATCCATCAAATCCTGAGAGCGGAAAATTCATGGGCCGACGCCTTAGCATGACTTGCCTCGGCCGCAGAAGGAAAGATCCCGCGAGTCATTCCCATTGAATTCATAGAGAATCCAAGCATCAACAAGTCGGAAAAGAAGGAAGTCAATCCGATTCATGCTAGTTCAAGCTAGATGGACCCAATCTTTAACTACCTCACGACCGGCGAGATCCCCTCTGATAGGTTGGAAGCCAGGCGACTGAGGGTCCGAACAACTCGATATACTATCCTGGATGGCATCCTATACAAGAAAGGACATTTCCAGCCCTACCTCAGGTGTCTCCGGCCTGATGAGGTAGAATATGTCATTCGGGAGATCCATGAAGGAATCTGCAGAAACCATTCCGGCAGCTGAGCCTTGGCCCTGAAGATACTTCAACAAGGATATTTTTGGCCAACTATTAGGGAGGACTCCAAAGATTATGTTCGTAAATGCGACAAATTCCAGTGCTTCGCGGTCATGTCGAGACAACTCGCTGAAGAAATGACTCCTATGAGCGGCCCTTGGCCGTTCGCTCAGTGGGGAATCAATATCATCGGCCCTATGCTATGGGAAAAGGGTAAGTCAAGTTCGCCATCGTAGCTGTCGACTACTTCACCAAGTGGGCCGAGGCCGAGCCCGTTGCCAAAATCACAGAATAAAATGTGATTGACTTTGTCTGGAAAAACATCATTTGTTGGTTCGAAATTTCATGCGCTATTGTGTTAGACAATGGTCGGCAGTTCGACAATAATAAATTTCGAAGCATGTGTCAAGGACTCGGCATCATAAACGCATATTCTTCTCCTCGACCTCCCCAGTCCAACGGACAAGTGGAGGCGGTCAATAAAGTTATCAAACATCATCTCAAGATGAAGTTGGAAAAAGTAAAAGGCTACTAGACCGAAGAACTGTCGTTCGTTCTCTAGGCCTATAGGACCACAACTCAGTCCACAACTGGAGAAACTCCGTTTTCACTCTCCTACGGCTCGGAGGCGATGGTGCCAGTTGAAATCGGTCTCCCCACGACTCGAGTTAAGAACTACCAAGAAAACCAGAATACCGAGCAGATCGCAGCTAACTTGGATTTGCTCGAAGAAGTTAGAGATGTCTCAAGACTCCGACTCGTAGCTCTGCATGAGCAAGTCGCGTGATTCTACAATTTGAATGTTAAGACCAAGCGGTTCCGACCAGAGGACTTGGTCCTTCACCGGGTATTCCAAAGCACCGCTGAGCCGGGAGCCGGGACACTCAGGCCTAATTGGGAAGGGCCTTATCGGGTCGTTCGATCGACCAAACCTGACTCCTACCACTTGGAAGACCTCGAGGGCTGTCAGCTCCCCCATCCTTGGAATGCCGAGCACCTAAAAGTTTACTACCGATGACGAAATAACCTTTAAAGGCCCTCAATAAATGTACGCCCCTGGGCGATAGGCCTTGAAGGCCCTCAGCAAGATGTACGCCTCCGAGCGACAGGCCTTTAAGGCTCTTAATAAAATTTATTTTTTCTCATCTACACGAACGAACTATCTATTAAGGAAAAGTTGTCTCTCATATGCAGGGGCGGACTCAATGAATTAATCCCTTAAAGAAGGGGTTAGTACATTATCCCACAAAAATTCTACACGGCATCCCCTCTAAATCAGGGGAAAAGCTCAAAAACTAACTTGACTCCTCCAATGTAGGAGTCGGGTCACGGATTAACGGATGAAGTAGAAGGTCTTCGCCAATTGTGGGATGAGCCGACCCTCTATGGGTCCGGTGGCGACGAACGGGCCATAAAGGCTCCAAAAGCTCTACGAGACGGTACTAGAAGGAACTGACCCGTCAGAGGGTCAGCTCAGCCATGCCGTAAAGAAATTCGATCTATCAGTGAATCAGGTCGTCGATCAACTAATCTACAATTAACATTCAAAAATCAACTGCGGGTTAACATATAAGGAAAATCATCATTCATACTCCCTCTCCAAAGGGTCACAAAAATCATCATCCATGGATCTTCATCAGAAGGTCAAAAAGCAGTCAGAAAGAAAAGTTTCGATTAGTTCAAAAAAAAAGTAATCTAAGCAATGCAAACAGAGGAGGAGCTTAGGCGTCAGGAGTCTGATCCAAGCGGACATCGTCTACCGGCATCTCTCCAGCATCTTCAGACAATAATTTGTCAAGGTTAATTTCCAGATACATGCCCAAGACCGCCTCGATGCAATCATCATAGCTGCGGTCGTAAAACTTGGCGGCCTCGGCGTCTCTCTCCTTGGAAGTTTTGAAGGCCTCTACCGTTGTGGCCACCGCCTCTGCCCGAGAAGCTTCATCTTCGGCCCACTGGACTTTCCTCGCCTAAGAGACGGGTCGGTTTCACTCTTCAGTCGCCTTGACCTTAGCTCGCTCAAGGGCTTTGCCCAATCGAGCATTCTCCTAAGCCAGCGAGTCTGCATAAGCCCTGGTCCGGGTCAGCTCGGCGGTCGTAGCGTCGCACCTAGCTTTAAAGTCATCTACGACTCCTTGCAGTCGCAGCTCCGTAGCTTTGAGGTCAACTACGACCCCTTGTAACCGAAGCTCCCTGGCCTTCCCGTCTTCGAGCTCCGACGCAGTTTGCCCTGCTCGAGTCGGAGAAAGGTACCTTCATCCTGCAAGACTCCCACTTGGGTCTTGAGGGCCTCCACCTCAGCCTCTCTCTTTTTCGACTCCCGTGCCCTCTCCCGAGTCGAAAAAAGCTTCAAGACAGACTGTACAAGGACAAAAGAATGAGCACTTGAAAGCAGTAAGTACAAGAAAAAAGAAAACAAACGAGGAAAGTCAACAGATACTGTGTAAAAGACGGAAGCCATGTCATTCAAAAAGGAGCTGTCCGACTTGCTGAGAAGATGGTTTATGCTCTCCTCTTGGGTGTGTTTGGCAACCCAAGGCATTAAGTAAGATAAATGGTAGCCCGGCGCGAACTTTCCACCACTCGTCCCTACGTGAGCCGAGTCCGCTGCTTCCCAAACCCGGTCCTGCTACTGGCTGAGGCCTGGGCCTTGGCCCCAAGATCGTCTCAAACCTCGGGAGGAGTAATCATGGCATTAGCCATCCGAACGGCCTCCTCTCGCTGGGATGATGAAGGGATAGCTATACAGGGGGCTAAAAGATGAGCCTCTCCGATGGGAGGAACGATTGTGGGCGAAGCGAAAGGAATCACGGTCGCTGAAGCGGAGATAATGGTTGCTGGAACCCGCGTATCAGCAGGCACCGTAGTTGGAGCCGCTTGCGGATCGGCAAGCACCGCAGTCGGAGCCACCCACATATCAGCAAGCACCGTAGTCGATGCCGCCCGCGTATCGACAAGCACCGCAACCGAAGCCACGACAACAAAAGCTAGGCCAGAGGGCCCCTCTCCGCGAGGAATTGCTTACCGTCTTTGAATGGTGGTCTTTATCCTGGGCTCGCCCCTCAACAATTCCTCCACTGTTGGAGTAGCCTTCCTCTTCCGAGAGTCAAATGCCTCGGTCATGCCTGCGTAAAAAATGACAAATCAACAACTAAATGAGCAAGTCTGATCCTTCCAAAGGAAATGAAAGAAAAACTTACTGAAAGACGTCATGAGAGGTGCCGACTTACAAAGCCCGGACCAATGAAGGTTGGCAGTGGTGATCAGATCTGACCAGGAGCGGAGCTCTCCCGATCACGCCCTAGTCTTGGCTATGCGGTTCTTCTGAGCCGAGTCGAGGGGAGGTATATCCCTTGCAAAATCTACAAAGACAAAAAGCTCTAATTCGGTTTGAACGAAGTAACCAAAAAGGTATCGGGGAAAATGGAATGATTAATCCAACCTAGTTTCAAATCGGGTAGGAACCCGAGTCGTCAGAGTCCCGACTTCAGCAGCCGGCGCCTCCCATTCGCCCGTAGTCCAGAACCATTTATTCTTTCAGTTCTTTTTGGAAGATGGAAGGTTCATTACCAGCCCCAACACTTTACTGCCTCGGGTCGTAAAGTAGTACCATGGTTTTTTATTATCGTGCTTGACCAGGTACAAGCTCATCAGTTTACCTAGGGTCAGCTCCGAGTTCCCGACTTGACACCAGATAATATAGGAAGACTTTAAAATCCTCCAGGCATTGGGAGTGAATTGCCCGGGAGCTAGTTCGAGGTAGGCTATAATGGCTTAGACGAAGGGATGCAGAGGAAGTCGAAGCCCACATTGTAGTGCACAGAGGCAAATGGCCACTTTTCCCTCAGCAAGCGTGCTAGCAGTGTCGAGGGGCTCAGGGGCTCTTATCCGTACGGAGGCTAGGATCTGAAACTCTAAGCGGATCTATTCCATTTGGGACTCCGACAGCACGGAGCTTCTTGGGACTACCTCCGAGGCCCGCCTACTTGCTGGCATCTCAGTAGCCACGACAGTCACGGTCCGGGGGCTCGAGCGACTTTCTTTTGGCCGGCCCTACGAGTCCGAGCCCCCGTCTCCTTCTGCTTTCGGGGAAGAGGGAATAAGGGCACGGCTTCAAAGGGGCCTTCAGAGGCCCCTCTCCCATTGTCAGAGTTCTCTGACTCGGAGTCGTCATCATAATCCCGAACAGTCTCCAGGTCAGATGACATCTTAAGAAGAAGGAATGCAAAGAGACGTAAGGAGACTCACTGGACGATCACCGAAAATCTCTCCTGCTGGAAGTGTCCTGCCGGTCGGAATCGCCTATCGAAAAACCCTGATTGGCCGAAATTGCCTACGTCGGAAATTGCTTCCTCCGGTACCAGCTCAAACATAAAGCGCAAAAGTCAACCGAAACCTTCAAAGAATGGTTTATATAGATCTCACCAAATCCCCGCATTAATGACCAGCTATGATGGTTGCAGCCGAATAGTCATGAGCCAACCTCAAAGTTGACATGGCCACATATCATTGGCTCAGGCTCTGTCGAGTGGTACACCTCTGACATCGAGTGACGTGTTTCGAATAAACGTAACGATGCTCGAGTAAGGAAGGGTTCCGTCCAGTGCACTACTCCAAGTATACGTGGCAACGAATCATAGGCGGACAGTAATTCAAAATCTTAACCATCGCCATGCGTCCACTAAGCGTGGACCCGTAGGCGGGAAATCCTAAGAGCATGAGGTTTCAAAGCGTAATAACTTCGGCATGCGCGAAAGAATCGGCGGATGAGGCGTTTGATCTTCCGTATGTCTACTCTCAAAGTCTTAGTAGACCTCAAAGAGTAGGGGGCTTCTGTTATGGGAAGATCCGAGCCCCTTATGATTCCATGGACCGACATTCCCAAGCAGAAAACTACTCTGTATAACGCCCACTGCTAGAAGATTCACTAGTGAGTCGCCAAGTTGCCTCGGATCTGAGACTAATGGACGAGAGGATATCCGACCCAATAAACCAGGTCCGATGCCTCACCCCGAACCTCTTGAGAGAACGAGACGCGCGACTGTCAAGAAGTTGTCTACCAACTCGGCTCGGACCGCAGGCGCGGTCACTATTCGAAGAAGACTTGTAATCACTCTGATTGGGAGTTCATCTGCCAACAGGACCGAGCCGATTCCGAGTCCCAAAGTGGGCGCTCCACGAGCTGAACTTAGAAACTACCATAACTGGACGTGGCTGGTTACTCCGCTTGCAGATACGCACGATGTGCATGATATAATACAGGATCCTTGGATTGCGTGCAGTATCTCCATGATCCAAAAATCTTCCTGATTAAGTGAATCGTGCCGAGATTAAAGGACCCAGATCATCCAACAGTCAGGTATAAATACATGAGGACCCCATTGCTACCAGTATGGAATATCTCGCACTCTCCCTCTACCTTGACCCCGATTCCCTTGACCTAACTTAGGCATCGGAGGGTCCCCCAGCTTAGCCAAGGTTTCCTTTGTTCACCCTTTGTGCAGGACCAGGGTTTATCCGAGGAGTGGAGAGTGATTCAGATATTGTCATCAACAACATTCGAGGAGAAATCTAGTGAAAGTCTATTCCCTTTTATGGTTCCTATTCTGGTTTCCTCATTTATGAATAGTGTGAGATATTTGGATGATGTTTTCAAACTATATGGCTTTCCTTGTGAAAAATTCAGGTCGGTCCACTCATCTGATGGTCAAACATGTACGTTAAATGGTAACTGTCCATTTCTTTTGCATATGTTTGGCTCGCCAGATTTGTGACCGACCTGATTCTTGGACATAAGGTGTAAGTGGAACCTTGCCAACCACATGCACAAAAATGGCATTCGGGTTTGAAGTAAGAGCTTTCCATCAAGTGGACCACTGTGTACAAAACAAATGGATGTCTAGAAAAAAGCATTGTAATCACCATCCATTTCTTTTGTATACTATCCCCAACCTGCGAAGCAAAACTGCCTATTTTTTGTGCAAGAACATCCAATCAATCTTGCTCACCTAATGGAATTATGGAAAGCTGGGATCTAAGACGCATTCCATATTGGCATATGTGGCTATATGTGGATGGGCACAGCTCCAATGCGTGTGGGCTTAGCTTTACTTAATATCGTATTGATTTGTTTGGTCTTATGTGATATTAGCTCTTACAGCATGTGTAACTCTTAACTACATTACCGTATTTTTTATGGTCAATAGGGAACTCTTCGAGGAGCTAATACGTTTAGATTTGTTTGCGGTCAATCCATGCTCTGAAGCCCCATAATTGGAATGTATTAGTAATATTTCTACAATTTTACATGTTCTCTTTCTGTCATGACGCAACTGAATCTAATCATGCGTTCCCTGTAATCCAATCTTCGGCCATCCTTTTTTTTTTTTAGAAAATTGATATTTATGTTCTTTTCCTAACCATCTTTTGTAGGACATTGACTGACAGATTAGGATTTCCACTCTATAAGGATTTTGGAGCATCTTCCATCTATGGGACAGATTATCAAATTAAAGTTTGTATCTCACAACTACCGGCCTCACTTATAACAGGTATCAGGATACTTCAACCCAATGCACTAGGAACTTATTACTTCCTCTTGTTTTCTCCAAAATTAGTCTTAAGGATGCCTGTAAGTTTTATTAGTTGTAAAGGGTTTACAGGTAACTCACAAGTGGTGTTTGGATAGGAAATTTCACTTTCAGGTAACTTGCTTACAACTTAAAACGTTCCAGGCATCCAAATGACCCCTTGAAGTAATTATATATTTAAACTACTTTTATAGATTTAAGCAAATAAATTAGTGCATGTAAATTCCACGTCTTAATCACAAATTTGATTTGCAGACTTTTTTCTCATAGGAAATGTTGAGGTCAAAATCTGGTCAGCTCTCCACCTCGTCCTACGTACTTCGCGGCGTTCTCGAACCCTGAAGCTACACACGAACGATGAGCAAAGGAGACCCTGGCTAAGCCGGGGGACCCTCCGATCCCTAAGTCAGAACATAGGAATTTGGGTCTAAGTTGCAGAGTAATGGGAGAGCGCAAGATGTCGCATCCATGTAACAATGGAGTCCTCCCATATTTATACCTGACTATTGAATGATCTGGATCCGTTAATCATGGCATGATTTTCTCATTCAAGGATATTTTCGGATCGTGGGGATATTTACGCAATCCAAGGATCATGTGCTGTACTATGCCCATCGTGTGTATCTGCGCCCGAAGTAATCGGTCACATCTTTTTATAGTAATTTCCAAGTTTAGCTTGGCGCATAATATATTTGCATCTTTCCCCGACCTTAGCTCGGGATAGCCTCATTCGGAAGAAGATGAGAATGAGGATGAAAACGAGAGCTCGGCTCGGCCGTCCTTTCCTGGAGTATATCTGTCGAGGTCGAGATGACCTGACTGAGGCCAAGTTGTCATGCCGAGGCCGAGCTGACCTGACTGAGGCCGAGCTGTTATGCCGAGGCCGAGCCGACTTGATTGAGGCCGAGCTGAATAGGAGTCCTTTTTGGAACTTGTTGAAGTCTTTCAATTTGTGCATCATGATGACTACTCGTTCACCCGACTGAGTCAGTATGGTCTCATCCTTTGGAAATATATAGATGGCTTGGATCTTTCCTTGACAATGTAGATGGCTCGGATCTGCCCATAACGGGAAATATTGTGATGAACATAGACGGATGTGGAGCATGGTGGAAATGGTGATTCTATGATGATGAGATGTTTTGTTTGAATGATATTTTCTAATTGTTGCTTGTGAATGTTTGTATCTTTTGCAAACAATCGTTTGATATGGTTCATTGTGCTAATATTCATTATGATAAGTTCTCTACTTTAAATTACACCAAAAAATTAAGTAATATTTGATTTATTTTCTTGTATGCATATCTGTATGTAATGTGCTGGTTAAACATTGAAATGGGAAACAATTTCTTTTACTCTTTTAGGTAGTTACATGACTAAGAGTTTGAAGTGTGCTTGGATTTTCATTTTGCACAATCAGGACGAATGGTTCAAGGATACCTATATATAGTTGATTGTAAATGCTCAGCTGGCCCCTTACTGGAAGATCCTAGCCATTTGGCTTTCTTTGGCCTCTTCTCTGTTCAATGTGGATTATTGGCATTGAAACGTTTCATTTGTTGCTTGGATTTTGGGCTGTCAGCCAGTTGGTTTTGGGTTGGGTCCTAAAGTACCCACACCCATGCTAACCAGGTTTAGCTCCTTTCTGGTCTAGGTACTTGATTTTTACCGGGCCCCAAGGGGCTATACCCAAACCCAACCTGATTTTTTTAATGGGTTCAATAATAGGACCTGAACAGTTAGGTGCATCAGGTGCTCTAACAGGTCCAGTTACTCATCGATGGAGGAATTGGATTGAGCTTAATTTTTTATTTTGGAAGGCCCCCCCACTCGCGATGTTGATTTGTGCAAGTAAGCTGTGTTTTCTTCCACTTAATAACAAAATTTGGCATGTTTACTTTCTTACAACTTTTAAAGTTGTGATTATGCACAAGAAAGATATGCTTTAGTGAGACGAATCTGATGCGGGGGGTATGGGACCACTTTAATTCCGATCTAAAGCAAGGATGTAATAGAATAAGGGGTGGCAATGGGTCGGCTCAACTAGCCTTATCCGTTTTTGAGGTGGGTTCAAGCCAACCTAAATTGGTAGTGGATTGGGCTCGGCCTAGGAATCTGTTACTGTAAGTAAATGGGTCAGGCTTGGGTAAACCAGCCCAACCCAAACCAACCCAACCTAAAATCCGAGACAAAATAAAGAAGAAAAAACTCTCTCTCTCTCTCTCTATATATATATATATATATATATATATATATATATATATATATATATATCCAGTTTAGGCTTGGTTCATGGCCTTTGCATTGTATTCCATTCTGAAACCCTGAGTGGGTAGTGGTTGGGTTGGTTCAGGTCAGTCCAGCGCAACCCATTTACAATTTAATGGGTTCAAGGCCCCTTGCATTGTATTCCATTCTGAAACCCCTGAGTGGGTAGTGGTTGGGTTGGTTCAGGTCAGTCCAGCGCAACCCATTTACAATTTAATGGGGTCAGGTCTGATGAATTTTTAAATGGGTTGGGTCAGGTCAAAGGGTAGTGGGTCATGAGTTGGGTGTGTGCAATAATTCTTGGCGAGTTTAGTAAAATGGGCTGAGTTTGGGGTGATCCCAACCCATGGGCACCTTTTTTTTTTTCTTTTACACACACCCACACCCCACGCACTCACACACCCACCCACATGACATGGGCAACCCTAATTCAAATTGCGAGTGTGCTAAATTTCAGTGGAAATGAGAAATTGCTATAATAAAAAAAAAAAATTGGATTTTTCCTTTGTAACGTCCCCTAAAAGTTTATAGCTCTTATTGTGTCCCAAACATCCAATTATCTAAACTGGGCATCTATTGTGTATAATTGGACAAGTGGTTTGCAAATGGATTGATGCAAGGAAGGACGTGAGGTTGAGCACCGTCTTCCTCAAGAGGATAACTATTCCGAATCCACGGAACTTCCCTGGACTCCTCACAGAAATTGAATCCACGAGGAAAGAAAGCAGAAAATAGAAATATATTCTAATAAATTTAAAATTGATTAATCAATGAATAAAAACGAGTTCACAACCCTTTAAATAGGGATACCAAGCAATGGGAAAGAAATCAGAATCAAACTACAACCAAAACTCCTAGAATTCACGATTTACTATAAATAGTAAATTTACTATTTATAGACGGCCATAATGTCTACTAGGGCACAAGGTTTTCGGCCAAAAATAGTAAGTGTCCTATTTGGCTTCACCAAACCGTTCTCCTAATTTTTCTAAGCTCTTTTCATGTTGGACGCAACTCCTAAACCCCATTGATGAAGAGTTATAATCAAACTAAAACTTACTATTTATAGTAAAAATGAAATTAAAATAGGGAAACGACCGTCGATCTGGCGGTATTTCACAAATCCAGCTTGAGCAACCCGGCGTAGCGGGGTTGGTTGGCTAAAGTAGCTCGTTCTACCCCAAAATCATATATTTTACGTCAGATAACTCATTCTGGATTGCAAGATACGCCCGATTAAAGATCCAATGGTCTGGATCACTTTTGTCATCGACCGGGCCTTTTTTGATCCATCTTGGCCAGGTAACTATCCACGACCCGCTCTACATCAGTCTCCTCCACTTCAAAAGAACTCATCTTCGTGTTCTCGTCGTGCTCTAGTTCATGATAATTGGTCAGGTCCGCGACGTTGAAAGTCCGTGAAATTGCCATGTCACCTGGAAGAATAACAACATAAGTGTTGTCATTGATCTTTCGGATGATTGGTACCAGTCCATTCTTTTTATTCTTCAACTTGTTATACGTTTTGGTCAGAAATCTTTCTTTACGTAGATGGACCATAACTTGGTCGCCCACCTCGAACAATTTTTATCACTGATGCTTGTCCGCTTGCTTTTTGTATTTTCGTTCGAGACATGTAGCTTAGTCTGTACCTCCGTATGAATGTCCATGATCTTGTCTGCTATATGTTCTACTGTAATACTCATGCTTGGGAGCTTGGGCAGAGGGACGAAGTCTAGTGTGTGGCGAGGTACTCGTTCGTAAATAACCTGGAACGGAGTTTTCCTTGTCTAGCAGTTCACCATGTTGTTAAATGCAAACTCTGCTTGAGATAAGGTCAAATCCCACTATTTCAGTTTTTCTCCTGAAATACATCGAAGGAGGTTTCCCAACGAGCGATTCACAACCTCGGTTTGCCCATCAGTCTGTGGGTGGTAGGTGCTGCTAAACTAAAGTCGTGTATCGAATCGAGTCCACAAAGTTCGCCAAAAGTGGCTTATGAACTTCGTGTCATGATCAAAAGTAATAGTCTTGTGAACCCCATATAGTCGTATAATTTCTCTGAAGAATAGATTCGCCACGTGTGTTGCATCAAAAGTTTTCTTGCATGGAATAAAGTGTGCCATCTTGGAGAAACGATCTATTACCACGAACACCGAATTCATGCCGCGTTGTATTCGTGGGAGACCAAGCACGAAGTCCATAGATAAATCCTCCCAAGAGCCGTCAGGCACGGGTAACGGGATGTAGAGGCCCGTATTATAAGATTGCCCCTTGGAGGTCTGACAAATATAACAACATTGGATTGTCTTTCCCACATCATGTACCAATTGTAGCTAGTAATACCGTTCTTCCATAAGATGTCGCATCTTGTCTCACCCAAGGTATCCACTAAGGACACCTCCATGTAACTCTTGGATTATCTGTTCCCTTAATGAACTGTTGGGGATGCACAGTCGATTTTCGTTGAAAAGGAACCCGTCTTACATATGTAAGTCACCGGGGTGACTTTCTTGGCATCTAACCCATGCGTCTTTGAAGTCGTCGTCGTCGACATATATGTCTTTGAGACGCTCGAACTCGACAACCTCATTGCTCACAGTGACTAACAAAGTTGTACAACGACTCAGCGCATCAGCTATTTTGTTCTGTTACCCTGATTTATGTTTTAGCCCGAACATGAATTCTTGCAAAAACGAGATCCATTTAGCATGCACACTATTAATGTTAGCTTGACTATTATGAATTTGAGAGCTTGATGGTCCGTATAAAGTATGAATTTCCTTTGAATTAAATAATGTCACCAGTGTCGCAGTGCTTGGACCACCGCATACAACTCGATCTCATATATAGACCACTTCTTGCGTGCATCACTAATTTCTCACTGTAGAAGACTACCGGCATACCTTCTTGAGACAAAACTCCTCAACCCCGACATATGAGGCATCACGTTCTACTTCAAATAGTTTGTCGAAGTTAGAAAGTACAAGAACCAAGATCGTGGATAATCTGCGCTTGATTTCGGCAAAGCTACTGTTGGCTTTGTCAGTCCACTGAAACTGCCCTTTTTTCATGCAATCTGTGATTGGTGACACAATGATACTTTAATTTTTCATGAACCAATGATAGAATGTTGCCAGTTCATGAAAACTTCGCACTTCGTGAATATTTGTGGGAACTGGCCATTCTCTAATTACCTTTACATTTTCCTTACTCACCCGAATGCCCGTAGATGTTACGACAAAACTCATAAATAATAGGCTATCAGTCATGAATATGTACTTTTTTTTAATTGAGATACAGTTTATTTTTAGTGAGCACTTAAAGGACCTTCTTGAGGTGTTTCATATGGGTGGTTTCGTCTTGACTATATATCAAAATATCATCAAAATAAACCACAACGAACCGTCTGATGAAAGGTTTCAGAACTTGGTTCATTAATCTCATGAATGTGCTAGGAGCATTCGAAAGACTGAAGGGTATAATCATCCATTCGTACAATCCTTCCTTGATCTTAGAGGCCATTTTCCACTCATCACCCAGCCGTATTCGAATCTGATGGTAGCTGCTCCTTAGGTCCAATTTAAAGAATATTTTTGCACCCTCTAACATGTCCAGCATATCGTCCGACCGTGAGATAAGAAACCAGTATTTTATGGTGATTTTGTTGATGGCTCGGCTGTCGACACACATGCGCCAACTCCCATCTTTCTTTGGAGTCAATAGAGCGGGTACGACACATGGGATCATACTTTCTCGAATAAGACCTTTATAGATCAGCTCCTCCACTTACCCCTGCAGAATCTCACACTCATTCGGACTCATTCGATAATGGGGATGATTAGGTAAACTAGACCCGATGACAAAGTCGATATGGTGTTGGATATCCCACATGGAGGGTAATCCATAGGAAAGGTCATCGGGCCAGATTTCTTTGACTTCATGTAAAAAGGGCCTTAGTCTTTCAGGGATAATGGTAGGCTCGAGCTCTTCCTCTTTTACAATTGATGCATAAGCCTGTCTCGTTTCTTTGGATTCTTCCATGAAGTCCCGTATGGTTAAAAGAAAATAACCCTCCACTTTAGAAGTTTCAAGTGGTCCCTCTGTATCTATAGGGGCCAATATGGTCTTCAGGCCACCCTTGATGAAGATATATGTGTTATCTCACCCTTTATGAGTAGCATCACGGTCAGATTGCTAGGGTCGACCGAGTAGTATGTGACATGCTTCTATGTCAACCACATCGCATACTACTTCATCCTTATAATATTTACCAATTGAAAAGGATATGGTGCACCGTTCAGTTACCTTTGTTTCGCTGACATTCTTGATCCAACCGATCGTATATGGGGAGGGATGACGCTCCATTTTCAATTATAATTTTTTCACCATGACCTTGGAGACGATGTTCTTGCTGTTTCCATTGTCGATGATCACGTCACAAACTTTTCGATTCACCGTACACCTAGTGCGGAAATATTATGTCACTGTGGATGCACTTCTTTTCTTGGCGCATATAATAGCCGCCTCACGACAAGCGACTCGCCACGATCTTGCTAAACCCAACCTGAATCATCTACCTCGTCCTCGGTGGTATGCTCCTGTTCTTCAACATCTGGATCTTTATAGGCGTTATCAGCACACCATCATTGATGGCAAGGTTCGCCACTTTTTGCTGGGGACAAGTATTTGATAGGTGGCCCGGTTGGCCACAACGATAGCAATTGTCGGACCTTGGCCGAGCATAGAGTTTCGGAATTCTACTTAGACCAGCAGCAGTCGATACACCCCTTTGGGGTCTAACTTGCTCGTTTCCCTGATCTCGGCTCTCAGACGTAGGAAGTTGAGTGCGTGCTCCTATGGGCTCCTTCCCCTTGAGCTGTGGAGCTCCCTGTGACAGACCTGCCACAGCGATCCTTGCAGTATGATAGGTTCGTGTGTTAGAACATTCAAGTTACGCTTCAGCCGGAGTAGCAAACTTGATCGCATCATTCATCATCCAGACAAACTGCATCTGGACCTGATCCTGGATTGTCATACATAATCCACCGTTAAATCAGGCGACTTGCTACGATTTAGTCTCGACCAAATCATTACGCACCACCAGGCGGTAAAATTCTTCTGCGTATTCACTCACCGAACGACTACCCTGTTGACAGTTTTGGTATTGTTTGAGTAATACCTTATCATAATCGCTAGGGAGGAATCGGGCTCGTAGTAGCTGCTTCATCCACTACCATGTACGGATTAATGCTTTCATTTGCCTGGTTCGTGCGAGTTGCGGTTGTTCCCACCAAGCTGAAGCTCTACCTTTCAACTTGTAGGCCACAAGCTTGACCTTCTTTACTTCAAGGATGTTCATATAGTCAAAAAATCGCTCAACTTCAGAAAGACAATCGAGGAAATCTTCAATGTGTAGTTGGCCATTGAAGTTAGGAATATTAACCCAAATCTTGAATTCTCGATCTGTTCAATTTACTTAATCGTCTCCTTATCTAGGGTGTTGAAGGATTATATCATCGATCTCCTCCTCACTGGATCTCCCTTCCTCAAAAATGACCATTGGATGCACTGTTGGTGCTATCCTGCGATGAGGGCGATTACGAGTTTCAGCAATTGTCGGTGGAGGATTACCACCAGGAACACAGAGTTGCCCTAGGGTTTCTGCCAAGAGATCTGATATGTTGTCGATGGAAGCCTGCAGCCCTTACATGGATTGTCAATTCTCTTGCTACGCTACTTCGAAAGCTATCGCCATTAAAGGTAAATTCCCTGGAGCACCGCCCATGGGATTGTTGTCGGACCCGTCATTAGAAGCCATCTATTTAAGGAAAAAACCTCGCTTTGATACCAAATTGACGCAGGGAAGGATGTGAGGTCGAGCACCGTCTTCCTTAAGAGGATAACTATTCCGAATCCACGAAACTTCTCTGGACTCCTCACAGAGACTTCTCGAATCCACGGGGAAAGAAAGCAGAAAATAGAAATAAATTCTAATAAATTTGAAATTGATTAATCAATGAATAAAAACGAGTTCACAACCCTTTAAATAGGGATACCAATCAATGGGAAAGAAATCAGAATCAAACTACAACTAAAACTTCTAGAATTCACGACTTACTATAAATAATAAACTTAATATTTATAGACGACCATGAAGTCTACTAGTGCGTAAGATTTTCGGCCAAAAATAGTAAGTGTCCTATTTGGCTTCACCAAACTGTTCTCCTAATTTTTCTAAGCTCTTTTCACGTTGGACACAACTCCTAAAGCCTAACGGATGAAGAGTTATAATCAAACTAAAACTTACTATTTATAGTAAAAACGAAATTAAAATAGGGAAACGACCGTCGATCTTTTGGTGTTTCGCAAATCTGACTTGGGAAACCCGACATAGAGGGGTTGGTTGGCTAAAGTAGCTCGTTCTACCCCAAAATCATATCTTTTACGTCAGATAACTCATTCCGGATTGTGAGATACGCCTGATTTAAGGTCTGATGGTCTGGATCACTTCTGTCGTCGACCGGGCCTTTTATGATCTATCTTGGCCTTGTAACTGTCCGCGACCTGCTCTACATCAATCTCCTCCACTTCAAAAGAACTCGTCCTCGAGTTCTCGTCGTGCTCTGGCTCATGGTCAGGTCTGCGACATTGAAAGCCCGTGAAATCGCCATGTCACCTAGAAGATCAACAACATAAGTGTTGTCATTGATCTTTCGGATGATTGGTACTGGTCCAATCTTTTTATTCTTCAACTTGTTATACGTTCCGGTTGGAAATCTTTTTTTGCGCAGATGGACCATAACTTGGTCACCCACCTCGAACACTTTTTGTTGTCGATGCTTGTCCGCTTGGTCCTTGTACTTTTCGTTCAAGGCATGTAGCTTAGTCTGTACCTCCGCATGAATGCCCATGATCTCATCTGCCATATGTTCTGTTGCAATACTCATGCTTGGGAGCTTGGGCAGAGGAACCAATTCTAGTGTGTGGCGAGTTACTCGTTCATAAATAACCTGGAACGGACTTTTCCCTATCGAGCGGTTCACCATGTTGTTAAATGCAAACTCCGATTGAGATAAGGTAAAATCCCACCGCTTCGGTTTTTCTCCTGAAATACATCGAAGGAGGTTTCCCAATGTGCGATTCACAACCTCGGTTTGCCCGTCAGTCTGTGGATGGTAGGTGCTGCTGAATTAAAGTCGTGTATCGAATCGAGTCCACAAAATCCGCCAAAAGTGGCTTATGAACTTCGTGTCATGGTCAAAAGTAATAGTCTTGGGAACCCCGTGTAGTCGTACAATTTCTCTGAAGAATATATTTGCCACGTGTGTTGCATCGAGAGTCTTCTTGCATGGAATAAAGTGCGTCATCCTAGAGAAACGATCTATTATCACGAACACCAAATCCATGCTGCGTTGTGTTCGTGGGAGACTAAGCACGAAGTCCATAAATAAATCCTCATAAGGGCCATCAGGCACGGGTAACGGGTAACAATTCGTGGTGCGACACTCTTTGCTTGTGGCCTATCTTAATTATTTTATATTATATCTATACCATCCAACCATATTTTTAGATCATTTTAGGTCTTGATCCCAAAACAGAACCATGCTTATTCAAATATCAGGTATCAAGTGGACGACATGACTGGAACTAGTGGATAATAACCATTAGAATCTTTTTGTATGGGTAATAAAATTTTTGGACAAAGCTGATAATCGTGTGGTCTCTTCATCTTGGTCTTTGTGACCTCATCCTATATATTTGACCTGTTGCTAAGGTCAAGCATACCTAGATGAAGAGAAAATATCAAGATTAACTTGCATAGGCCCATTTGAAGCATTGAAACTTAGTTCATCCTAATCTGGCTCAGGAGGGCTGAATTGAGGTGAAGTAATCTGATGTGAACTTAAGTTGTTCTGATTTGGGTAAAAATTGGTGTGTAGCTTACTCAAAATATGCCAGGTTTACCAGAGAAATTTTGTCATGGATTGGGCCTGTCTGAGGTATCGAAACCGCTGTCACCCTTAACCGGGGTTGGAAGGGGTGAAGTGGGGGTGACATGGTTTGATCTGACCATAAGCTAGTAAGATTCAGTTCCAAACAAGTTTGGAGCTTCCTCAAACCATAACAGGGATGCCGGGTAAATTTTGAATTTGATGGGGTCCATTTGGGCTCAAAAAATTGAGTTCACCCTACATTGTCTCTGGATTGATGACTTGGAGAGAAGTTATCAGATATGAGCTTAACGCATTCTGATTTGGTTAAAAATTGGTGTGGAGCTTACTTAGAACATGATAATCTTACTTGATAAATTTCAGCATGGATGGGTTTTGTTTAAGGTGCCAAAATGGAGGTCTTCCTAATATAGCTTAGGAAGAGTGAAGTGGGGTGGCATGGTCAGATGTAGCATATAAATTGGCATAGGAATATGTTTCAAATAGTTTTGATCCTTCCTTTGACCTTGATAGGCGTGTGAGACAAATTTTGGCCTGGATGTGGACCGTCCTAAGCTCTTAAAATGAGTTCATAATACTTTCGATCTTCGGGATAAAGTGGTGCGAAGTGGTCTGATGTGATCTTAATTTATTTCATTTTGGATCAAAAGTGGTCTAGAACTTACTCAGATCATGATAGGCTTGTCAGAAAATTTTCATCCTAGATGGGGCTAGTTTGAGGTGCAAAAAGAAGCTGAGCAAGTTTTCAACGGCAGGCCTTTCTTCTCCAATTTTCCTTCTCATGTGGCATACTTGAGTTTTGGGTCTGCCTCATTTTTACGACATGTCTCAAACTAATCTCTTAAATGGGATGAATGGAGTGAATTTGTCACAAACAACGTGCAGTGCCACTCTTTTTTTTTTTTTTTTTTTTTTTCAATTTTTTAATTTTTTTAACACACGCACACACACCCCCACACACTCACGCTGGTAGAATTTCACCATAGGGTACTCGAACCCCTGACCGGGAGTTGAAACTCCTGGGACCCGGGCAAGAGTAAGGACCCCGTGCAGTGCCACACCTATTAATTCAAGTGATCCGCGCATTAAGTAGTGGATTAGTAGTTACCAGGGTAACTACTTAGTGTGTGTTATCCTTACCATGCGGGTTCCACCTGGATGAATATATTGTATATCTACACCGCCCATCCGTCTTCTTAGCTCATTTTGTGAAGTTATTCAGAAAATTAAGAATATCCAAATATTCTCTAGACTACATATCTGAAAAAAGTGATGAATAAAAAGTAAAAGTTTTTTGTAGGCTTCAAAAGTTTTGGATCAAGCTGATATTCGTAATTTCCATTCATGCAGCCCTGTTTGACCTTATCAATGGCTTAGATTTTCTTTAAGTGGGCCCTGGGAATTTCTAATGGTGAGCGTTCCCTGGGAGTGCCACTTGGCTGCTTCCAAAAGCAATTGAGTAAACCGTGTGGACCCCAATGCGATGGATCTATCATATCCTTTCCGTCAATCCATATTTCTAGATCATTTTAGTTTGTGATCCCAAAATTTAAGAATATCCAAAGCTCAAGTGCACTACACCAAAGGAAACAGTGTGAATTGAATGTATAAAGTTGAAAACCTCTTGGGATTTTATATATATATATATATATATATATATATATATATATATATATATATATATATATATTGTATGAAGCTGATATTTGTGTTTTCCTTTCATCCCATATCTTTGTAAGCCCATGAAAAGGTTTGATGACAAATAAAAATCGGTGTGATCTTAGGAAGTTTTCAAAGACGGATGTCATTATCCCACTGTTTCCTTTAATGTGTTCCACTTAAGCTTTGTTTATACTTCAAATTTGGTCTGAACACATAAAATGAGATGAAAAACTTAAAAGTGAAAAATCAATGACAAATAAAAATCAGTGTTATGCAAGGGGAGGAACACAAGGTGTATCGACTGAAGAAAACCCTCAAGCGAACAGCTTCGCCCAATGTCCATATGAGCATGCAGTTTACATTAAGAAGAATGCTCATAGCGATATACTTATAGCATGCCTGTATGTTGATGATTTGTTGTTTACAGCAAATAGCCGACCGATGTTCGATGAATTCAAGAAGGCCATGCATTTAAGGAATTCGAGATGACCGATGGAGGTCTGATGTCCTTTTTTCTGGGTATTGAAGTAAAGCAACAACATGGTTGCATCTATATATCTCAGAAGAAGTATGCCAAGGAATTGTTTGAAAAGTTTAAGATGGTCGATTACAATGCCGTAAACACGCTTGTAGCAACGAGCTTAAAACTGACAAAGGATGGAGAAGGAAGAAGCTTTGACTCGATTATGTTCAAGAGTATGATTGGAAGCCTAAGGTACCTCACATCACAAGGCCGAATATCGTCTACGGTGTTGGGCTTCTAAGTAGGTACATGGAAGCACCAAAAGAATCACACTGGTTAGCCGCAAAAAGAATCCTCAGGTACGTCAAAGGAATAATAGAATTTAGTCTTTTCTATCCATACGATAATGAAGCAATAGTGTGTGGATACTCAAACAGTGATTGGAGAGGTGACCAAGATGAAAGAAAGAGCACCACTGTCTATGTATTCTATCTCGGAATGACTGCTTTCACGTGGAATTCAAAGAAGCAAAGTGTGGTCGCCCTGTCCACATGTGAAACAGAGTACGTGGCAACATCATCCACTGTTTGTAAGGGAATTTGGTTCAGAAACCTACTAAAGGAGCTGAAGCATCCGCAGGAAGGATCCACAGTCATATATGTGGATAATAAGTCGGCAATTGAACTAGCTAAAAATCCGGTGTAGCATAGAAGAAACAAACACATTTATACCCGATATCATTTTCTGAGAGATCACGTGAAGCAGAAAACAATAAAATTAGAATATTGTCATACTACGAAATAGGTGGCGGATATTTTCACAAAAATATTACCGACAGATGCATTAAAACGACTAAGAACGATGCTCGGAATGAAGCCGGTTTTGGTTTGAAGGGGAGTGTTGGAAGTCCAAACCAAACCCGTTGAATTCTCAAGGACATTAAACGGAGGAGGAAGCTTCCAGCAATAGGTGTTTTCCTCCATGCGACTATTCAGTTCCTCCATGCAACTGTTCGGTTCCAGATGCAAGATATTTTAATATTTTATTTTGGTTTTTGTTACTATAGTAAATACCATGCCCCTATAGTGTAATTTAAAATGGCATTTGTGGCTTGTCACCTTGATGGAAGACGTCTATATTAGGAGCTCTGGTGGTCTGTTTGGGACCAAGTCAGTGAGCTTGTAAGCAAACAGTATAATAACAAAGTTTCTCTTCTCATCTCTTACGTGTCCAGATCCAAGGCTTTGTAAAGCCGAGTAAAGTTGTGGCTAATACAAGCCATCAAGGACACCTAGAAATTATAAGATATTGTCGGAATTTCATAGTACCTTCGTCAATTCTACACCAGTCTTCCAATTCTTCCATATCAGTTAATCCAATAACTCTTGAGCTTAGGAAATCCTTCTGGCATACATCCAATTATCTACTTCCCCACATAAGCATTGCTTAGACCAAGGTGCACCAGATTGGGTAGCTGTCTGAGGGCGGCAAGCGGGTCCTCCGAGACTAGATCCGATACTCACGATTGTAAGTTTAGCATATCTTACAAAGAGGTTAATTATGTAATTTCACAATAAAAGTAGGTACTTAAAAGCTTTTGTCGGGGAATTTCAGCGGAAACTCACAATCACTCCTCTTTTAATCTTTTTATTACAATTATGACACTAGATTTTGGTTGGCATCTCGGATTGTGAAGGCCGGCTTTAATTAAATCCAGTGAAAACACCCTTGATACCTTTTCTCAAGTCCTTGGCTATGGGCAGAAAAATGAGGCTAATCTAAGTAGTAGGTGGACCATAGGAAGTGTCAAAACTTTTTAATTTGTTGACCATTAAAAGAAATCTCTCTGGTATGGTACACTTGAACATTATATCTATCTCATTTTTATAGAATTATCAAAATATAATCCGTACATTTTAATGGACAACAAGAATCATCCCGATTATAGTGGTAGGCCATACTTAGTTTTCACATGACATTACAAGTTGGTGATAGGAGCATATCACGTTTTACCCATGTAACACAATTCGTGGTGTGACACTCCTCACTTGTGGCCCATCTTTATTATTTTATATTATCTCTAGCTGTCCAACCATTTTTACCAGGTCATTTTTAAGACATGATCCCAATACTTAAGCATATCCAAATATTGGGTATCAAGTGGACCACATGGCTGGAACTAGTGGATAATAACGACTGGAATCTTTTTGTATGGGTAACAAAATTTTCGGACAAAGCTGATACTCATGTGGTCTCTTCATCTTGGTCTTTGTGACCTTATCCTATGGATTCGACCCCTTGATAAGGTCAAGCAGACTTGGATGAAGAGAAAATATCAAGATTAATTTATTTAGATAGGGTCGTTTAAGGCGTTGAAACTTAGTTCACCCTAATCTAGCTTGTAAGGGCTGAAATGGAGTGAAGTAATCTGTCATGAAAGGTTGTTCTAATTTAACTAAAAATTGGTGTGGAGCTTACTCAAAATATGACAAACTTGCCAGAGAAATTGTCATGGATTGCCCATCTGAGGTATCGAAACAGTTGTCATCCTAATCAGGTTCGGAAGGGGTGAAGTGGGGGTGACATGGTTTGATCTGAACATAGGCTATTAGGATTTAGTTCCAAACAAGTTTGGAGCTTCCTCAAACCTGACAGGCATGCTGGATAAATTTGAAATTTGATGGGGTCCATTTGGGCACGAAAAGTTGAGTTCACCCTACATTATCTCTAGATGGGTAACTTGGGGAGAAGTATTATGATATGAGCTTAACTTATTCTGATTCAGCTAAAAATTGGTGTGGAACTTACTTAGAATATGATAGCCTTGCTAGAGAAATTTCAGCATGGATGGATTTCATTTAAGGTGCCAAAATGGAAGTCTTCCTAATATAGCTTAGGAAGAGTATAGTGGGGTGACATTGTCTAATGTAACCTTAAGTTAGTCGGATTAGGTTTCAAACCATGACAGGCGTGTGAGACAAATTTCAGCCTGATTGTGGACCGTCTGGGGTGCTTAAAACGAGTTCACAGTACTGTCCATCTGTAGGGGTAAAGTGGTGAGAAGTGGTCTGATGTTATTACAGGCTTGTCCAACAAATTTCATTCTGGATGAAGCCGGTTTGAGGCGCGAAAAGAAGCTGAGCAAGTTTTCCTTCAATGGTAGGCCTTTCTTCCCCAATTTTCCTTCTCATGTGGCTTGCCAGAGTTTTGGGTCCACCTCATTTTTTTTGTGGCATGTCTTCAACTGAGCTTTTAAATAAGATGGATGGAGTGAATATGTCACGAACAACACCCAGTGCCACAACTATTAATTCAAGTGATCTATACTCTTTTTTTTTTTTTTTTTTTAACACACGCGCACACACCCCACACACGCACGCTGGTGGAATTTCACCACCTATGGGTACTCGAACCCTTGACCAGGAGTTGAAACTCCTAGGAGTCTACCACCGCTACTCAAGTGATCTATACTTAAGTAGCGGATTACTTGTTACTATGGTAACAACTTAGTGTGTTATTCTTACCGTGTGGGTCCCACCTAAATTCTTAAGGAAACTGTGTTAGTTGAATGTATACCGTTGAAAACCTCTCGGAGTTATTTTTTTTTTGTTTTTTTATTTTTTTAAAAAAATTGTATGAAGTTGACATTTGTGTTTTCCCTTCATCCGTATCTTTGTAAGCCTATAAACAAGTTCGATGACAAATGAAAATCAGTGTAGGTCCTACGAGGTTTTCAACCATGGATGTTATTATCTCCACTGTTTCCTTTAGTGTGGTCCACTTAAGCTTTGTTTATGCTTCGAATTTGGTCTGGACTCATAAAATGAAATGAAAAAAATGGATGGACAACCTGGATAAGCCACATATATTCACAGTGGGCCCAATAGTTCACTCAGTACCATAAAATCTTTCTGAGTTACTCGGTACGCAATCCACTTCAAGTGTGGGTGAGATCCTGACCGTAGGGCCTACCTTGATATGTTAATTGTATATCCAGGCTGCCCATCTATTTTTACAGGATATTTTAATATATATAGTCCCAAAAAATGAAGCAGACACAAATTTCAGGTGGACCACACCATCAGAAATAGTAGTCATTAAACGGTCACCATTGAATACGTCAAAGCGTCCAGCGTAATGTTTATCCAACATCTAACCTATGGTTGAATGAAAGGAATATATATATATATATATATATATATATATATATATATATATATATATATATATATATATATATATATATATTGGCCCTTAAAAGGTTTCGAATGGTCAACAACTATTTTTTCTTGTAGTTTGGTCCACAAGGGCCCGTGGCCTGCTTTTGTGGCTGAATTGGTCTGGCCATTTGGACATCTCACCCACACGATGGCGAGAGTCCATGGTGGGTCCCTCAGCCACTGCACATGTCAAAAAATGAAAAATCATACGGCCCAGTACCTACCCCAAATCATTGAGAATTGGAGATGCCTTGATGTGGATTAGCCCACAGGCTCATTGTTATTTCCGGGGCCTAGATTAGCCGAGCCACCTGGGTGTAGCATGTATACACGACGGTGGGAACCATCAGTAGGTCCCATGACCCCTGGTTGGGCTGGAAAATCATCATCACAGTGGGTTTCAATGGTATGCATCATTCCCATTGTTTCCTTTAGTGTGGTCCATCTTAGGGTCAGATCTACCTTATTTTTGGGCCAATGGCCTAAAATAATCTGGTAAAGCGGATGGTCAGCGTGGATAATTAATACATACATTACGGGTATTATGGGCTGCACGATTTGATACGGTTTTAAGGGTTAATGATGTCTTACAATCTCGCTGTTATTATTATGGTCCACTACAATCACTAAATTGACCAAAATTTCAGCCGTGGTCTTAAAGTGTTATATTTTGTTTTAAAATAATATTAAAATTTGAATTTTCAAATTTTCGGTAATTTTCCTCCACATTTGAAAAGTGTTGGTACTTTTATGTTGTGGGTTTTATCCCACATCGGATTTGACAAAATAAACTATCTTGGATATAAGATAGTATTTTTACCTAGGACTTGTGCCCCTTTCAGGGGGCATGTGAATTTGGTCCTGTGGGGGGCTATGCCAATAGCTCTAATCTATGTCATTGACCACACACGTGCGCGCGTGCACCGAGTCCGAGTCTAAGTCCGTGTGTGTGTGTGTACTCGTGGGACTTTATTTGCGAGAGTGTATTCACACTTGCTCCTTTTCGTTTTAAACCAGAGAGATGCATCCCTTCCAGTTGGTCGCACCTGTTGGGTTTAAACCCAATGGACCTAACCTTTTGTAAAGGGTGTTTATACACCACTTCGGAGTCTATATAAAGACTACCGATTCCAGTTTTAAATATACGAAAATACTCTCTCTTATAAAACTCTCTCTGATACGGTTTTAAGCATTTTTATTACTGAGTTCATCGTTGAGTCAACTCAGCACTTTCGGATTAAACTGCAAGTGGTTCGAACCCGCGTACAGTGAGTGCACCGCTGGGACCGGGTCATAGTCGTTGTATCCTGGAGGTCGATTGCTCTGGAAACCTGTTGCACTTGGGACGCTGTCCAAGGAGACCAAATTCGATTTCAAGCTGAGTGACTCAGTCACGCCTCGACTCAATTCAATAAGTTCTTCTTTCTCAAAATCTTATTTTCTTTTTTGGTTCTCGATTTTAATAGTCTATTTAATTCAACCAAATATTCTTATAATCTTGAAATCGAATTGTTGAATTACATAGACTATGGCTACAGTAACAGTAAATGCTTCTACTGAGTTAGCCAAAATCGAATCGTTCACTGGACAATGCTTTAAACGGTGGAAACAAAAACTGATGTTCGTTTTGACTACTTTGAAAGTTTCATACATTTTATCTAAATCATTTACTATAGATCTAGCAAATCAAACTGAAGTAACAAATGAAAATAATTGTAAAAATTATATTCTAAATTCTTTATCCAACGAATTATATGATGTGTATGCTTTTTACGCGTCCGCTAAAGACATATGGACTGCTTTGGAAAAGAAATATATATTGGAAGATGTAGGCGCTAAGAAACATGCAATTGCTAATTTCCTTCATTATGAAATGACAGACGATAACCCTGTCACAAATCAAATTCATGATTTTCAAAATCTAGTTCACTAACTATCGACAGAAGGAATTAAGTTGGATAAAGTATTCTGTCAGGAGCGCTAATAGAAAAACTACCGCCCTCCTGAAAAGAATATAAGAATAGAATGAAACATAAAAAGAATGGTGTTTCTTTAGAAACCACTATCATACATATACGAATAGAGGATGCCAATAGAATCAGGGACCAAAAAGAAAATGAAAATGAGATAGATTCAAAGGCGAATCTTGTGGAATCAAGTCGGGTAATTAATAAGAAAAATGGCAACTGTCATAACTGTGGCAAACCTGGACATTACGCAAATGAATGCAGGCTCAAAAAGAAGAATGCAAATAATCAATTCAAGAAAAAGGGAAACTGCTACAACTATGGAAAGCCTGGACATCATGTTAAAACCTGCAAGCTTAAGAAAAACAAAGATAAGCCGCAGGCTAATCTTACAGAAACAGGCAATGAGTCTGACATGGTAGTAGCTATGGTGTCAGAAGTCTTCCTAATAAATAACTTGGAGTCGGTACTAGACACTGGTGCAACTAGGCACGTGTGCAAGGATCGTAGCATGTTTACCTCCTACGAAGTTTCAGGAGATGATGAACAGGTATTCATGGGTAATGCTAGAACATTTCCAGTTGTAGGGAAATGGAAAGTACTTCTAAAATTCACTTCTGGAAAGACTCTGATGTTGAATGATGTCTTACATGTGCCCGACATTAGACGAAACTTGGTCTCTGGTTCGCTCTTCAATAAGGCTAGTAGTAAGTTAATATTTAATTCAGATAAGCTTGTAATGACCAAGAATGGAACTTTTATTGGTAAAGGATATTATAGTGATGGTTTATTCATTGTAAATGTATCCAATGATAATAATAATAAGATATCTAGTTCTGTTTATATCGTTGAACCCTTTTATCTATGGCATAGTAGATTAAGTCATGTGGATAAAGTATCTTTGAAGAAAATGAAAAGATTAGGTTTATTACCTAATATATCTCATCAAGAATTCGAAAAATGTAAAACATGTGTAGAATCAAAATTCATTAGAAAACCTTTTAAATGAATAGAAAGCTCATCTGTTCTATTAGAGTTAATACACAGTGACTTAGGTGATTTTAGAAATCACATGTCTAGAGGTGGAAAAAGATATTACATAACTTTTTAAGATAATTAATCTAAGTTCACTAGAGTCTATCTATTAAGAAACAAAGATTAAGCTTTAGATGTTTTTCCTAAATACAAAATTGAAGTTGAAAATCAGTTAAATATAAAAATCAAAAGACTTAGAACAGATAGAGGAGGAGAATATGAATCTTCTCAATTTAGAGAATTATGTGAAAATAATTGAATAGTTCACGAAACTACAGCTCCTAATACACCAGACTCCTTATACACCAGAACAGAATGGAATAGAAGAACGTAAGAATAGAACCCTAAAAGAAATGATGAATCACATGTTAAACAGTTCGGGCTTACCCTCAAATATATGGGGAGAAGTAATTTTATCTGCTTGTTATATCCTAAATAGAATTCCTTCTAAATCTTCTGAACAAACACCTTATGAACTTTGGAAGATCATGTTCCTAGTTACAAATATATTAAAGTGTGGGGGTGTCTTACTAAAGTAAGATTGCTTTAAACTAAGAAAAGAAAATTAGGTCCTAAAACGACTGACTGTTTATTTATAGGTTACACACAAAACAGTGTAGCCTACAGGTTTCTAGTTTTAAAAACTAAGGACAATATTCTGGATCCTAATACAATTATAGAAGCTAGGGATGCAGAGTTCTTTGAGAATGTATTCCCTATGAAATCTAAATCTATAAGAATAGAGGAAGTCAATGAATCAGATATTGCATCTACTAGTAAAAATGTTTACGAGAAAGTAGTAGAAGAGATACAACCAAGAAAAAGTACTGGGGTTAGAAGAGAAACTAACTTAAGAGATGTTTTTTTCACATTCTTAGTAAAAGATGATCCTACAACCTATACAGAAGCTATTAATTCTTCAGATGCAACCTTTTGGAAGGAAGTAATAAATGATAAGTTAGAATCTATAATATCTAATAATACTTAGGAACTTGTAGACCTACCACCTGGAAACAAACTAATAGGTTGTAAATGGGTGTTTAGAAAGAAACTAAAACCAAATGGAACTATTGATAAGTTTAAGGTTAGGTTGGTAGAAAAAAGCTTTAAACAAAAGGAAGGAATAGATTACTTTGATACATATTCCCTGTAATTAGAATTACATCAATCAGGGTCTTAATAGCGATAGCCGCCATATATAAGCTGGTGGTACACCAGATGGACGTTAAGACGGCTTTCCTAAATTGAGACCTAGAAGAAGAAATATATATGGAGCAACCTGAGGGTTATAAGATATTAGGTAAAGAAAATAAAGTATGTAGACTAGTTAAATCACTATATGGTTTAAAACAAGCTCCTAAATAATGGCATGAAAAGTTTGATAGTGTTTTAAAATCAAATGGTTATTATATAAATGATGTAGATAGATGTGTGTGTGTGTGTGTGTGTGTATATATATATATATATAAAGTCCCGGTCTCCTGCGCACCGTGCCGCATGGAGCTTAAATACGAGCTCCTATAAAAGCCGTTAGAAACAAAATACCGGCTGGGATTTAGCAGCCATGTAGCAGGAGAGAGTCTCCGTAGAGAAGACTCGCGCGGCAGTTTTTTCGGACACACGCGGGTCCTTCTGAACTGACGTCTTTAAGTTCTGTGGGCCACACCGTGATGTGTGTTTTGTATCTACACCGTCCATCCATTTGGAGAGGCCATATTAGGGCATGATCCAAAAAATGAATCAGATCCAAAGCTCGAGAGGACCCCACCACAAAAAATAGAGGGGAGAGTGACACCCACCGTTACAAAGTTATGAGGGCCACGACAGTTTTCGTTCTGGCAAATATTTGTGATTTAAGTTTATCTTAGTAGGAATGACATTATGAACAGTATGGATGGGATATAAACATTATGGTGGACCCAGGGAAGTTTCAATGGTAAGAATTTACCTACACACGTTTTTCTAAAGTACGGCATACTTAAGCTCTGGATTTATATCATTTTTTGGCCCATCGTCTAAAATGATCTTTTAAAACCGATGAACATGGTGGATCTTCCATAAACATCATGGTGGACCCCACCTAACTTACCATGTAAGGAATTTCCATTGGAATCCATGTGGGCGAGGTCATCTACTATTATTGGAAACGTGGCCAGACTCTCTCTCTCTCTCTCTAGAAAGTTGCAGGAGGTTCTTCCCCCAGTCCCGGTCTCTCCACTATGGGACCACCTGTTAAACGGTCTGGATGATGGGTTATTGTGGTCTGTGTTGAACTGAAGTGCAACACACCGGTTAGAATGATCTTTTTTTTTTTTCTTTATCTTTTTTCCATTTCCATTATTAACAATTTGTGTTTTCTCCTCATTCTGTTTTGTGAAGGTTGTATGTATCTTATATATGCCCATATGCACAACGCACTTGGATCGCTAAAAATTACAAGTTTTTTTTTTCCCATCTTTATGTGATTTCTTGATCTATCGTTCTGAATGTCTTTGTAATTGTATCATTCCTTTCTCAATAAGACTTATTTGCACTTTTTTTTTTTTTGTGAGTGAGTAGGGATTGCAGGATAAAATAAAATTGGTTGCTATTGATCTGTAAAATAGACCTGATTGGTACAAGAGGAGAAGGTCTACCCTGGAAATAAGGTCCTACTCTGTGAACACTTCATGCTTTCTGAATCTTCCTGATATATGTGGCTGTGAAATTGATGAAGGGATTACTGGCTTTTTTATTTTGTTTATTCTGTAAGAATGGTTTGTAAATTTCTGGGAATGCAATGGAGGATGTGGGTTTAAGGGTAAAATTATTTCTGATGGGTACAGAAAATTTGAATAAATAGGAGAAATAGGGCTATGAATGACAATCTCATTGGATGGGGAGCATTTTTAGGACAAGTGGTACAAGGGTGAAAGTTTGCAATTGCAAACAAATGAGAGGAAGCATTTTACCTATAGATGATACTAATAAAAATTATTTTTTCTACCAATAAAAAAATCAAATAAAAATTTATTTTTTCGTGCTTGAAAAGAGGATAGTTTGATAATAAATGAGGTAAATACGTGTTACTGCAACTCCCAATCCATGGGGCAAAGGATTCTCCAAAACACATGTTGATCTTGGTTTAAATACTCACCACCATCACCACCACCATCATTATTATCAAACCCTTACCTAACTTATTGGGTCAGCAACATGAATCCTGTTACTCTGTCTCCATCATCATCTTGGTTGAAACACTAAGAAGTATGCATTTAAACCATTGGATGATCCCAATCTTCCATCATGATTGTACCCTTGATGGTCATGGGTTGAATTGTCTAAATATCAGTTATAGACATTTGGAACTTGTAGCACTCTTTTTGTGACTCGTTGATGGGCTTGATATGCCAGCCAATGGCCTGGTTTTTTTCAATGGATCAGCTTACGGGATCATTTGGGCAAATCTAATGATGCTGTGAAAACTGGATGCATCAATTCCCTGCAGCTACCGACAAAACTTGCACTTCTTGAGTTGATTGTTAGTACCTACCCATTACTAGGATTTACATGCCCTTTGCCTTTTTAGGAACTATTGATGGAAGCCAACATGCGTTCCATGGATTTCTTTTACCCGTTAGATTAGTAGACCATTTCACTTCTTCATTAAAAAAAAATGCCACTTTCTCATTTACTTCTTCGTGATTCATGTCTTCCCTTGCTTTCAATCAGCTTCCTGATTTACATCTTCCTCCCTTTTGTTTCAACCTTTTGATTTGCGTATGTGATAGTCAAAAACTTATTAACTGGGCATCGTGAGTTCCTAACTGGGCATATTAATATGGAAATTGATAATTTATAATTGTCTTGTTATTGTTGACTTTAGACCGTTTAATTTTTTCTTAAATCTGAAATAGAAATATTGATTTTTTTTATGAGTTGTGTTCATTTACTAACTTTTATACAATTTCACGATAAACCATTTCAAAATCTTTTTTTTTTTGTGTAGAATAAAAAATATGTTATAGCTAAAGAGGCCCGGGTACTTGTAGAAATGCACGAGAATTTAATGGCGCAAGTTGGCACAACTTCTATTCATCGATGGATTCCAGAAGTAGAAGAGGGGTTGAAACCAATAATTGAGAAGACTACTTTCTCTTCAGTTGATGCGGCGTTTAACTTCTACAACCATTATACAAAGAAGGTAGGCTTCAGTGTTCGTAGAGGATCAAATAAATACAATAAGAATCAAGAAGAGATCTGGAAGATGTTTGTATATTCAAAGGAGGGGACGACAGATAAAAAGGTACAAATGAAGCATGATGTAGTAAAAAAGCGACGGAGTATTACTCGAGAAATTTGTAAAGCTTGCATGACAATTAAAAAAGAGGGTGGTGGACCAAACTATATAGTAAAAAAGTTTGTTGAGGAACACAGTCATGAGTTAGCAACTCTTCAAAAGAAACATCTTCTTCGATCAAATCGTGAGGTTTGTAATGCACAAAAGAATTTGGAAAATACATTCACTCAATCAGGCATAGGCATTTCGCAAACTATGAATGTTTTAGCAATTGAATCAGGTAGTTACGAAAATATTGGATGCATTGAACAAGACGTGAGAAATTATGAAAGAGATAAAAGAAAAGAAACCAAAGACCATGATGCTCAATTATTGTATAAACATTTTTCTAAAACGAAGTAATTGGATCCATCGTTCGCATATAATGTGAAGGTTGATGTGGAGGGTAGATTAACACATTGTTTTTGGGCTGACCTGATTTCACGTAAGGCTTATCATCACTTTGGTGATGTTATAGTATTTGACACCACACGTACAATACAAACCACTACGAGTTAATATTTGCACCCTTTATAGGGGTTAATCACCATAGGCAATCAATTATACTGGGTTGTGGTTTTATCCATAATGAGACCACTGAATCTTTTATCTGGTTGTTTGAGAAATGGTGTGAAGCAATACCAAGGGACCCACCAAAAGCGATCATAACATATCAAGATCCAGCGATGACAAAAGTCATTGCTATTTTATTTCTGAATGCTTTCCATCGTTATTGTATTTGACATATTTTGCAGAAGGTCTCTGAAAAGTTAGGTCATATAGCTTTCAAAGATGAATTTAAAGTACCTTTTTATGATAGCATATAGAATTTTGAGAAACCCGAAGATTTTGAAGTAAAATGAAGCAAAGTTATTGAAGAAAATGAGTTAGATCATAATGATTGGCTTACCTCTTTATTTAACATTCGTTACAAATAGGTACCAGCATATCTAAGACGTGTTTTTTTTTGCAGGTATGTCTAATAGCCAACGAAGTGAAAGCACGAATGCATTTTTTCGTAAATATGTGTTGAAGAATAACTCGTTAATGGATTTCATAATTCGTTTTGATCGTGGAGTAGCACGACAGAGACATAATGAGTTAGTCGCCGATCATGAAACGATTAGTAGCAAGCCAAAGTTAAAAACTTTATTCGCCATGGAGAGAGAGCTTGGAGAGACTTATACTCGGTCTATTTTTTATAAATTTCAAGAAGAGTTGTATAAAAGAACCATTTATACTGCAATTCTTTTACAAAAGATGGAAGGCCTTTACATTTACAATGTTGGAGTATGTGAAGGAACATCTCCTGAATGGCTAGTTGAATTCGAGATGGAATCTAAACAAGCAAAATGTAGTTGCTTGAAATTTGAATTTGAGGGCATACCATGTAGGCACATATTATGTATACTACGACAATCTCGAATACCTAATTTGTCAGACCACTATATTTCGAAAAGATGGACAAGGGATACTAAACTGGATTTTGTTTATGATGCGAGTGGTGTGGAGTTAAATAGAGAGAAACATGAATCGTATGCTATTCGATATAGCAATTTGTTAGACATTTCTAGAAATCTTGTCAAAAGAAGTGCTAATATTAAAGAGACGTATCATATGTGAAAAGAAGGGATATAAGATATTCTCAAACGAGTTCAAGATCATAAGTTGGTTGTTGGTGAGACATTGGTGCCTAAAAATAAGAAACAAATAAAGAAGATTACTAAAGTAATCATTAAAGACCCGTTGTGTGCGAAAACTAAAGGAAGTGGAAAAAGATTAATTTTTGAAAGGGAAAAGGTTACTCGTAAGAAAGATAAAAGAAGATGCAATAGATGTGTGAAGTGGGGTCCTAGCCATGACAAACGTAATTGTCCAATATAGAAAAAACTATAAGTGTTTAATTCGTTTTATTCATTTATATTTTATTGATTCTTTAATTTTGTTTGTTAAATTATTAAATCCTTATTTTCTTCATTCTTTAAAATGATTTGCTTGCAGAATAAGAACTCCCACATGCCAAGAACCATCAATGAATGAAGTTGATATGTGTGAAGAACTATCAGATGACGAGGTTGATATGCATGAAGAACCATCATATGACGAAGTTGATATGCATGAAGAACCATCGGATGACAAGGTTGATATGCATGAAGAAACATTAGATGATGAGGTGGAGACGTTAGGTCATGACACACCACAATCTTAATAATGTAATCAATAGCAATTTTTTAATTTACCCATTTACTTGGTAATTATGTAACTATGACTACAAAAAACCATGCATATGAAACACAAGAGTAGTTACTGGTAACCTTGGAAATCTCATTGGATGGGGAGCATATTTAGGACAAGTGTTTAATTTTAATGTCAGTTTGGATAGAAAGAATCTACAATATTGAAATGGAAACCCCATTGAAGGAATGAAATCGTGCTTCTTCTATGAATATGTTAAAAGATCAGTAGTCTAGGGGGGGAGCGCTGTCTCTTATAACCTTGGAAATTGATATCCACAATTTTTTAGGGAATTGAAAACAGATTCCCATACTTAAATTTTTTTCATAAACAGTAGAGAAGTTAGATCCCATGAAAATTGAATCCATTTCCAGAATATCAGTGTATATTTGATCAAACCCAGCACTGATTCACAAAAAGGATCTTGCATGTGTTGTCATCTTGGCACTTAGTAAAACTGCAAACCAGTGTATGACTCACTTTCTTGAAAGTGTGTATTGAATAACATTGCCCTACTCTGGAGTATTCTTCTCTCTGTTACTCAAAACTTGAAACAGAATAGTATATGCTGATGGACAATACACTGAAAAGTTGGTGTAGTCCATATACAGCTGATCATTGCTTGTGTTTGTTTGGTAGCTAATGCAAGTTTAAAGGAAGAAAACAAAAGTTTAGTATGGCTGCCTGCCAGGATGGTGTTTGCAAATGGTTATACTATACAAACAAAAGAAAACAAAAGAGAACAGCACTGAGAAGATTCTGCACACATGAAACAGAACATATTCCATGTTTTATCATATTTCAGAACATGGGTAAAAGGGTCACCTAGATGAACAACTAGAAAGTCCAATCAATCAATATGGACTGTCCATCATCTCTCTGATTGGGAATTTAAAAATAAAACTAATTATCTAATTTGTAGCCTGTAAAATGGGTGGTCCAGATCATCTATGGAAAAATAGATCCAATCAATGATCATGGAATGCTTGTAGTTCCACACAATTGCTTTTATTAGCAGATCCTGTCTGATCCATGGGTTCGAAAACATGTGGCTATAAGAGGGAAGGCCATCTTTTGGATGGATAGGATCATCAAGTTGGTGCCAGTGGACCGAACGGCCACCCAGATTGATAGACTAAAAACTACTGTCCATGCGTTCCCATAGAATAAAGAGCAATATAACTTTTAGTGTAATGACAGTAGTAGATTGGTTAATTCAGTTCTCATGTGTGTGCTGAGTGAGAGCTGAGAATGAGTAATTGAAACATGGATTAAAAAGAAAAGATGCTTACTCCCATGGAACGTCGTCAACCAACATTCTGTCTCCTTCATTACCTTCATAAACCAAAGTATATTCCCCACTTCCGTCTAGTAAACCTGTAATTGCTTGATTTTCTTCCACTTTGTTCTGATTTCCACTGGCAAGAGAATCTATTTGAGCTGAACTGAAATTAAGAACAGATGAAAATAAGAAAACCCACCTCAGGTGTTTCTACGCTAAATATGGGAAGAGATCAATGCTCATGCACACAATCTACTACAAAGAACATGTGTTCCAGAACTGAAATTAAGAACAGATGAAAATAAGAAAACCCACCTCAGGTGTTTCTACGCTAAATATGGGAAGAGATCAATGCTCATGCACACAATCTACTACAAAGAACATGTGTTCCAGACCCAAGCTTTCCATAAGGTGAGTCAACCTACTACGATCTCCTGGCATATAAATGATCTCCTGGCATATAAATCAGGCCATTTCATTCCTAAGATGGGTTAGTGAAGAAAAAAAAATGGATGGCTAGAAAGAAATTGTTTTAGCCATCCCTTTTTTGTCTTGTACATTGTGGCCCACCTGAGGAGTGAAACGGCCTATTTCTTTTAGCAAGATCTAGTCAGTGTGGCGAAACCCGAAAGCTTACTCACACACCTATTCTCTTTTAGCCCGTGTGCTTGCATTTAGATGTTAGGGCTATACCCACAGACCTTAAATGAAGAAAACCCATTGCTGCTTCATGTGAAGAACTTCAAGTGATTCCCAAACACTAAGAAAGATTCACCACTACAACGCAAAAATAAAACTGAAGGTGCAAACGGGGTGTATTGGATACATTGGCTGTCCAATCATCAATCTGGATTGTCTATCTGAAGGGTCCCACCACGATTGTCCACAAAAATGCTCTAATCAGATGATCCAAATAATCATGGACGGTCACAAAAGGGCTTTTCTATATTAAACCGCAGATCGTCCAACTGGTGTAATGATCACGATCAGTGATTGGACCATCCATGCATTCAAATGAGTTGAATGAATCACACTCCCTATATATATATATATATATATATATATATATAAATATATATATATATATATATATATATATATATATATATATATATAAATAGTGGGTGCGATCCTGACCGTGGGCCCACTGTGATGTATGTGATTTATGTCCTCACGGTTGCTGAATCCCAGCCGATGAGGGGGATCATGTGTTAAAGCAAACATGAAATGATTAAATCACAAATATTTACCAGAACAAAAACTGTCGTGGCCCTCATAACTTTTTAACGGTGGGCATCACTCTCCCCTCTGTTTTTTGTGGTGGGGTCCTCTCGAGCTTTGGATCTGATTCATTTTTTGGATCATGCCCTAATATGGTCTCTCCAAATGGATGGACGGTATAGAAACAAAACACACATCACAGTGTGGCCCACAGAACTTGGAGATGTCACTTCAGAAGGACCCGTGCGTTCGAAAAAACTGCCGCGCGAGTCTTCTCTACGAAGACTCTCTCCTGTTGCACGACTGCTGAATCCCAGCCAGTGTTTTGTATCTAACGGCTCTTATAGGAGATCGTATTTAAGCTCCGTGTGGCACAGTGCGCAGGAGACTGGGACCCTATAGAAAAGGTACAATGTGCTCGAGCTCATGATAAGCTCCCGTGAGGTCGAGCTGTGTGGGCCCCACCGTGATGCGTGTCAACCATCAACATCGTGCATTTGATGGGTCCCCTTTAAATTATGGGATATCCCAAAAATCAGCCGTATACGGAACTCAGGTGGGCCATACCATTAAAGTTATGTGAAGACACCGTTAAAACATATAAAAGCACTTGATGGGGCCTACCTGAGTTTTGCATGCGCCTGAAACTTGGTCTGAACCCTCATTCAAGTGGGACACACAAAATGGATGGGCTGGATTTGCAAACCACATCTCAGTGGGCCCTAAAAAATGGTTATGAATGTTTTAATGGTGCACGGCCCCTCTCCACTTCTGTATGTGGTCTGGCCCACACATGTCACGGATTGACTTGATTTTTGAGATCTAGGCCCACGATGGAATGACGCATCTGACTGATGGGGTAGATGTTCGAAGCGCATTACGGTGGGGCCCACACAGCTCGACCTCATGGGAAGGACTCGTGAGGTCAAGCGCATAGTACCTTTTCCCTCTCTCTCTCTCTCTGTATATATATATATATGAACAACATTAAGCCGTTCCTAATGCAAAAAAATTTTGAACTGTTCCTACACTACCAAAAACCCCCAGAATCGTGAAATAGAAAACCACAATGTGTATTTCGTGTTGGAAATTATACAGATTAATGTAATTTCTGTAAAATGTGAAAACCGAAAATATCACAATAATCAGAAATAAGGACAGGCTGAAGCACGTCTGAAAAACGTTGTCCTTAAAGCGTTATTTGCCCCTACTCAAGTAAATTGAGTATGCCGATAGGTTACAAGCAAATAGCTTCTAGGATACGACGAGCCTGATGTGGGTCTGCGTTCAGCAAACACTAAGGCCCACCAAATGGAACTCTATTACACACTTTCTGGCAGTATTACATTATAGAAAAAAATCCCAAAAGAAAGAAAAAGAAAGAGAAAAGTGGTTTTGACCACTGCACTTGTCAGTTCAATTCTTCAGCTACTGGTTCAATTGAACCGTCCTAGACCACACCGTTGGTTTGTTCTTCAAGCTAAGGTTCAAGCCTTGCTATGTTGCTGGAAACACTAGAATTCGTATGAGTTTTGCTGGAGTGAGTTGAGATCGTTTAGAAACCCATCCAGGCCCTCCTTTTATAGGCTATGGTGGCTGGGAGTTATGGTCCAGGGAAATAAATCCCATGACCGTTTTCTAGCTGTTGGAGAAAACTAGCCATTATATGGCTGTTGTGAGAGAGCTAACTAGCCGTTTTATAGCTGTTAGCAACATTTTTTGCAATTAAGTCCATAGCTATTACACATTTGTGCAACAGCTGTATTTTCAACCTCTATATAACCAGAGGAACTCTCATTCAGTCATCTAGATTTTCGTCCAGCCAACCATCTGCCTTAGCCACTAGTCGCACCACGGCTCGCACACGTCTCGCTCCGGTTCGCGAAAGGAGCAACCCTCTGCGACACGATGCGTACGTGCGAAGTGTAAAGTGCGACACTAGCACCTCTACAACCACACTGCCTCACATGCCCACGCCCTCGCACTGAGCCCAAGACGAAGACCGAGACCGAGACCGAGCCCGAGCCCGAGCCAGAGCGCGAGCGCGCTCACAGGTGTTCCAGTGCGTAGGTCCATAGTCCACGGACTAGATAGGTAAATATTATAATACTCCACTATTATCATTTAAACCCCAGATTTTTCTCTTCTCTTTCCCATGTGGGATTATTCCCAAAAACCCACAAAACGGTGTTTTTTTCAGACAACATAATATATATTACATATTATTTTTTATTATTAAAATATATTTTATTTAAAAATCAATATTTTACAACAATCCCCCACTTGATTTTTTAAAAAAAAATATATTTTTTCTCGGTTAAATAATTCTGCCAGAATAATCAGCTTATATGCATAAAAAAAGATATCTTTTGATTTTAATCTTCCCTTAGTGTAAGTATCTCAAAACTCTGTCGAAATGACTGGTAGCCGCAGCTTTGAACCAGTTATTCCTAGATAACAAAGTTGGAGAAACCACACACATATTCACTATGTGTTTGTTAGAGTTTCTACAATTTTGCTCAGCACATTTAATGGTCATGTGCTTATCCTAATTCATGAACGATCCCGAGAGAAAACTCCTAACTCTCATGAGAGACGACACCATCTCTACGTTCATATAAGTGAAATCCTTCTAGCGTCTCCGTTACTATAAGACACTTGTCCTATAGGCTGGATTTCATTAAGAGTTTTCAGACTTAACCCTCTTTCGTAACGCTCAAATTTTATCTATTATGGACGAGGTTTTATAATTTAATGCTGAAAAACTTTCCACTTATCAGTGACTTGTTGTTACCCATTAAACCCAAATTTAGAGATTTTCTAACTTAAGGTTGGGTTACCATCACTGGTGGAACTTTGGTTAAAGAGTTTCAACCCCATCCCTCTAGATGTAGCATTTACTACCTGTCTCGGTAGAGATTTAGTAAAAGGATCTACCAGATTGTTGCTTGATTTCACATAGGAAATAGCAATGATTCCATCTCGAATCAATTGTCTGACATAATCATGTCGAAGACTGATATATCTAGATTTACCATTATAAGTAACGTTATAGGCTCTAGCTAATGTGGTTTCACTATCACAATGTAGTGACACAGTCGATATAGGCTTTACACAGAAAGGAATTTCTAATAGAAGATCCCTTAGCCGCTCAGCCTCTTTGCCTGTTGCAGCCAGGGCTATAAATTCAGACTCCATAGTCGAGTGCGTTATGCAGGTCTGTTTCTTGGATCCCCAAGATACAGCAGCACCTCCTATGGTGAATACTCACCTTGTAGTAGACTTGTTGTCCCCTGCACTCGATATCCAGTTCGCATCAGTATATCCTTCCAATACGGCAGGAAATTCTGAATAAAATAGTCCTAAGTCTTTAGTTGCTTTTAAGTAACCAAGGACTCTACTGATTGCATTCCACTGTTCAGTACTGGGGTTACTAGTAAACCTACTAAGTTTACTCATATCATATGCGATATCTGGTCTAGGGCATTGCATAACATACATAAGACTTCCTATAGCACTCGCATATTCTAATTGTGCAACGGTTCTTCCAGTATTTTCTTTTAGCTTGATACTTAGATCAAATGTGGTCTTTGCTTCTTTTATATTTAGATGGTTAAACTTGTTTAGTATCTTCTCAATATAATGAGATTGACACAAAGCATAACCCCCACAATATTTTTTAACTTTAATACCTAAGATGGTATCAACATGTCCAAGATCCTTCATTTTAAATACGGAAGATAGAAACTTCTTTGTTTCAGTCACACCTTCCATTTTATTACTTATTATTAACATGTCATCAACATATAGACAAATAATAACGATACAACTACCATCTACTTTAGAATATATGCATTTGTCAGCTGCATTATGCATGAAACCATGAGATAGTATTTTGGAATCAAACTTCTCATGCCATTGTTTTAGTGCTTGTTTTAATCCATATAATGATTTGACTAATCTACATACTTTATTCTCATTTCCTGGTAGAACGAATCCTTCAGGTTGTTCCATGTATACCTCTTCATTGAGGTCACCATTCAGGAAAGCGGTCTTTACATCCATTTTATGGATGTGAAGATGATGTATCGAAGCTAGCGCAAATAATATCCTGATGGATGTTATCTTAGCTACAAGAGAGTATGTGTCAAAATAATCTATCCATTCTTTTTGTCTAAAACCCTTAGCTACTAGTCGAGCTTTAAGGTTTGGATAGTCCCATCAGTGTGATATTTCTTCCTAAATACCCGCTTACAATATATGGGTCTAGAACCTGGAAGTAAGTTAACTAGTTCCCATGTTTGATTTGATAGTACGAATTCCATTTCATCGTTTATAGCTTCTTTTCAGAAAACTACGTCTCTAGAGGATATAACCTCTTTATATGATTTAGGATCATCTTCTATAGTCATCACTATAGGTATTTGTCTTATAACATTTTTTCTATATGCTTCTATAAGATGGAAAATGATGCGTTATGAGTCTATGTAGTCATCTCCTAGACTCTTCTCTATTATTGTCCTTTGACTCCTACGAGGTTCAATAGGAGCTTCCACTATTTGTGGAGCTATGCTATCTGGTTCTCTATTAGGAGTTTGGATTTCATTATCCTTTGACTCCAAAAATAGTGAGTTCTCAAAGAACTCAACGTTTATTGATTCTATTATTGTATTAGACTCTATGTCTAGAAGTTTATAAGCTTTACTATTTTGTGCATACCCTACGAAGTCGCACTTAATAGCTCTTGGTTCTAACTTAGTTCTTTTTGGATCAGGGGTTCTATAGTATGCAAGACACCCCCACACTATTAGATATCCTAGGTTAGGTTTTCTACCTCTCCATATTTCATATGGAGATATTTTATATTTTTTAGACGGTATTCTATTTAGAATATGGCATGCTACAAGCAGTACCTCACCCCATAGACTTAGTGACAACTTTGCTCTTATCTGCATTGAGTTGACCATTTCTACTAATGTCCTATTCTTCCTTTCAGCTATTTCATTTTGTTGAGGTGTGTATGGAGCAGTACATTGATGTATCAGTCCATGTTGTTCACAGAAGTTATCGAATTCATTTGAGAAGTATTCTCCTCCTCTATTGCTACGGAGAATTTTTATCTTCTTATTTAGTTGATTCTCTACTTCTGCTTTATATACTTTAAACATGTTCAATGCTTCATCTTTGCTCTTTAGTAAGTACGCATACACATATCTAGAGCAATCATCTATAAAGGTTATGAAGTATCATTTACCTCCACAAGTAAGAATGTCTTTTAACTCACAGATATCACTGTGCACAAGATCCAATACTTGAGACGATCTTTCAACACTTGGAAAAGGTTTCTTCGTCATTTTGGATCATATGCACACTTCACATTTACTAGTTTCATTATCTATGTATGAGATTAAACCATTCTTAGCCATGAACTTCAAGGTACTATACCCTATATGGGCTAGTCTATCATGCCACAGTCCAGCGGATTCAACCATATACGCAGAAGTGCTACTTTCATTCAGAGAAAACTTAACCATTTTATTACAAGCATATCCCTTTCTGACAAAATTCTCATTCTTAGACAGAATCAATTTACCTGACCGTATACCACCCTTATACCTGGTTTTTCCAGAAGATCCCCATAAACTAAGTTTCGCCTCATGTCTGGGACGTGTAGTACATTAGTTAGAATCACTTTCTTCCCAGAGGTGAATATCAGTTCGACAGTTCCTTTGCCGATGACCTTTGATCGGACTTCATTACTCATTTGGACTTCTTGACCATCGGTCAATTCCTCATAGGTTTTAAAGGCTGATTTGTCATAGCACACATATACCGTAGTGGCAGTATCATACCACCATCCTGGAACTCTGCCTTGGATGGTATTCACCTCATTGATTATGGCTACAATATCGCCTTCTTTTACTGCACTTGCCTCTTGTTTAGATTTGCGATATCGGCATACTCGAGCATAGTGCCCGGTTTTCCCACAAACATAGCATGGGCCTTTGAACTTTCCGTGGTTTCAGGGAATTGTCCTTTTCGGGATGTTTATTATTAGAGTTCTCTACTGCATGTACCTTGGACGAGGTATTCCCGTTATCATTCTTTTTATCGCAGTTACGGGATTCTTCCTCAATTCTGAAGTGTTTCTGAATTTGTTCCAGTGTGTTGTCCTCAGTTTTATAGAGTAACTTCTTTCTATAGTCTTTCCACATCAGTGGCAATTTGGCGATTATAGCCCCGACTTGGAATGATTTAGGAAGATTTATTTTGATGGCTTTGATTTTGTTTACTATTAGCTGTAGTTCTTGGATTTGGGACAGTAGTGGTTTGTTATCTACCATGTTGAAGTCAAAATACCTGGCGATGAGAAACTTGTTGGTACCTTCTTCTTCAGCCTTATATTTGAACTCCAGAGCGGTCTAGATCTCCTTTGCTGATGACGTCTGTTAGTACAGATCGTACAGTCGGTCGGAGAGAGCATTCAGAATTTGTCCTCGACACAAGAGTTCGTCTTCGGCTCGTTTGGTGCAGGCTGCCACCTATTCAGGAGTGTCGTTATCGGTTACTTTAGGTAGCGCTTGCAGATTTGGATCAATATGTAGTCGATCTTCAGCGCCGTTAGGAGAAATTTCAGCTTGTCTTGCCATCTTGTAAAATTGGTTCCATCGAACCGATCAAGACGTATCAAGTCCTGATTCATCAGCTTGATGGATGAAATACTGTCGGCTTCCGTCAAATAACGCTTTAAGATTGTTGGAAATTATATAGATTAATGTAATTTCTGTATAATGTGAAAACCAAAAATATCACGATAATCAGAAATAAGGACAGGTTGAAGCACGTTTGAAAAATGTTGTCCTTAAAGCGTTATTTGCCCTTACTCAAGTAAATTGAGTATGCCAATAGGTTACAGGCAAATAGCTTCTAGGATACGACGAGCCTGTTGTGGGTCTACGTTCAGCAAACACGAAGGCCCACCAAATGGAACTCTATTACACACTTTCTGGCAGTATTACAATATAGAGAAAAATCCCAAAAGAATGAAAAAGAAAGAGAAAAGTGGTTTTGACCACTGCACTGGTCAGTTCAATTCTTCAGCTACTGGTTCAGTTGAACCGTCCTAGACAACACCGTTGGTCTGTTCTTCAAGCTAAGGTTCAAGCCTTGTTATGTTGTTGGAAACACTAGAATTTGTATGGGTTTTGCTGGAGTGAGTTGAGATCGTTTAGAAACCCATCCAGGCCCTCCTTTTATAGGCTATGATGGCTGGGGGTTATGGTCCAGGAAAATAAATCCCATGACCGTTTTCTAGTTGTTGGAGAAAACTAGTCGTTATATGGCTGTTGTGAGAGAGCTAACTAGCCGTTTTATAGCTGTTAGCAACAGTTTCTTTCAATTAAGTCCATAGCTGTTACACATTTGTGCAACAACTATATTTTCAACCTCTATATAACCAGAGGGACTCTCATTCAGTCCTCTAGATTTTCGTCCAGCCAACCATCTGCCTTAACCACTAGTCGCACCGCGACTCGCACACGTCTTGCTCCGGTTCACAAAGGGAACGACCCTCTGCGACACGATGCGCACGTGCGAAGTGGAAAGTGTGCCACTAGCGCCTTTATAGCCACACTGCCTCACATGCCCACGTCCTCGCACCGAGACCGAGACCGAGACCGAGACCGAGACCGAGCCCGAGACCGAGCCTGTGCCTAAGAGCAAGCGTGCGCGCGGGTATTCCAGTACTACGCACTGGAACACGCAAGGGGCATAGTCCACGGACTAGGTAGGTAAATATTATAATACTCTACTATTATCATTTAAACCATAGATTTTTCTCTTCTCTTTCCCATGTGGGACTATTCCCAAAAACCCACAAAACGGTATTTTTTTCAAACAACATAATATATATTATATATTATTTTTTATTATTAAAATATATTTTATTTAAAAATCAATATTTTGCAACAATCCCCCACTTGATTTTTTAAAATATATATATTTTTTCTCAGTTAAACAATTCTGCCAGAATAATCAGCTTATATGCAAAAAGAAAAATATCTTTCGATTTTAATCTTCCCTTAGTGTAAGTATCTCAAAACTCTGTCGAAATGACTGGTAGCCGCAGCTTTGAACCAGTTATTCATAGATAACAAAGTTGAAGAAACCATACACATATTCGCTATGTGTTTGTTAGAGTTTCCACAATTTTTCTCAGCACATTTAATGGCCATGTGCTTATCCTAATTCATGAACAATCCCGAGAGAAAACTCCTAACTCTCATGAGAGACGGTACCATCTCTACATTCATATAGGTAAAATCCTTCCAGCGTCTCCGTTACTATAAGACACATGTCCTATAGACTGGATTTCATTAAGAGTTCTCAGACTCAAACCTCTTTCATAACGCTCAACACTTATCTATTATGGACGAGGTTTTATAATTTAGTGCTGAAAAACTTTCCACATATCAGTGACTTGTTTTTACCCATTAAACCCAAATTTAGAGATTTTCTAACTTCAGGTTGGATTACCATCACTGGCGGAACTTTGGTTGAAGAGTTTCAACCCCATCCCTCTAGATGTAGCCTTTACTACCTCTCTCGGTAGAGATTTAGTAAAAGGATCTACCAGATTGTAGCTTAATTTCACATGGGAAATAGCAATAATTCCATCTCGAATCAATTGTCTGACATAATCATGTCGAAGACTGATATGTCTAGATTTACCATTATAAGTGACGCTATAGGCTCTAGCTAATGTGGCTTCACTATCACAATGTAGTGACACAGCCGATATAGGCTTTACACAGAAAGGAATTTCTAATAGAAGATCTGTCACGCCCCAAATCCGGAAATCGAATTCACTGGAATGCCAATCGCCGAATCCGGTGCCGACAGCCTCCGTAGTACCCCATTCTCGGCTCCTAGCGTCCATACGCCAAATTCCGATCCTGGGATCCTACAAGGAGGATTTTTTCAATGTACATTTAACTTATAATATGCATAACCACAAGATTACCCAATTCACAAAGGCAACATCATCATCACATATCCACTAATATAATCATTTGAGTACAATGCTGAAAGGGAAATACATAAATCAAAAATCAAGCTCCAGACGACCGCTGCACGCTCCAAGCTCAACATTGCTGCAACTTAACATCACCTGCACGCATCTATCGTGCATAAGCTTATAGAAAGCTTAGAGGGTTGTATAAGTGTGTGCACAAGGTAAGTTCCGAGTAAGCAATATCAGAGTAATCAGACTAAGCGAGAATACTAACAAACCCATAAATCATACAATATCAGAAATAAGCAGAGATACTGACAATAGCATGAATATCCGAGTAAACAACATTATTAACAAGGTCATAAATCATACAATAACAAAGTAAGCAAAAATACAGACAAGTCCCTGAGTCGATCAATATCAAAATACTCATTATAGAACATCTATGCAAATGAGGAGTCATAAAGAGCCAAACATCAGATGCCAAGGATGCGATGCAGTACACAATTCCTGATGAGTGCATGAATACCGTTAGTCGTATCTAAATCGTATAAACGCATAAACATAGTAACCCGGAATGCCATATGCAGTAGATGTAATGCGTTATGCGGTGCGAATGGAATGACCGTGCTGGAGTGTGAAGTCGGGATGATAGTACGTAGTATCGCAGGCTATGAGGTCCATCACAAGGGCCTTCTATCCAAACCAGTCCCATACCTAAATTTGGATAGTCAGACTCGATGCGGTAAACTCCTGATCTTAGGTTAGTCGCGCGCCCCAACCGAAATCCTTGTCATAACGAAGGCACACAACAATTAGTTGCGCACCACCAGCCCAAGTGGATAGTGAATGAATGAATGAATGAGCATGTAACTCCTATTCAATAAGTCCACATATCAGTACAGTTCGTCTCTGGGATCATCACCGGGGTCTATTACACTTTACGCCAGCTTGCTGCCCCTATCCAAGCGCACAACTGGGTAAGTGAAAGAGACCTCACTATCCGCCTACCAATATCGGGCACAGCTCGTCGATAGCGGACCCATTCCTCAAGCTGGTCAAACTCAACCTAGATATTGCCCCCTCACTCAGGCGGGTAAGGTCACACCCCCTCCCAACCGACCATGACACAATGGGAGACACGGCCTCCTGGTATTCGGCCCTCGTGCGCTCATATATCCACTCGGTCTCGACGTTGGAGTCATCTCCTGGCCACGGAGGTTCAGGGATTTTCACCCAGGGACATCTATGGTGCCCGTATGCTAGAACCAAACATTTTTGGTGTCCCGTCTAGCCATCCATGATATGCCTGTGGAGGCCACGGCCCTGATGTCGCTAGGGCGTACAATGATTAAGTAACATGTATGCGAGATGCATGAATCACACCGTACAAACATGCAGTAATCTCGCGCGTACCATGCGCTCATGTCGGGCACTCCGTCTCATAAGGAGTCTCGTAAATGTCTCAGCCCAATGGCTTATGCTATGATCAAACATTCCTCATATCAAGCATACAAATGATGCGTATGGGTATGAATCATGGAGCTATACTAAACATGTTATAAAGTAATGAACTATCCTTACACCGAAGATGGGCCTAGACGGCCTACACATAACCAGTATGGGCCTATCAATGGGCCTTAAGGAGTGTGACAATGCGGACATTTAACCAACATTATACTTACAATGTGGACGTCAAACCAACATTGCTCCCAAGGCATAGCCCGCCATATAGGTCAACACATAAAACATGGTGGAATCACCTTCAATGGGCCTTATGTATGCCCTATTGGACCTCGACCCATGGGCCTCCAATACATCAAATGGGCCTCACAACATAGGCCTCATGTATATCAAAGTGGGCCTAAGCAACGGGCCATAAATATGACAAGTGGGCCATATGTATATACCAAGGTTGGCCTCAACGGATAGTCACAAGTACATCAACGTGGGCCTCACCACATGGGCCATATGCATATCGAATGGGTTACACCAATGGGCCTTATGTACATTACAATGGGCCATAACCCATAGGCCTTTGAAAACATCACAATGGGCCTCGTAACATGGGTCATAAATACATTGAATGGGCCTAGACACATGGGCCATATATACATTAAGGTGGGCCTCAACAACGGCCATAAACACACATCTAGGTGGGCCTCACAGATGGGCCTCAACCACATACCAAGGTAGGGGTCCGCTTGAACTTTAGATCTGCCTTATTTTTAGTCACACTCGGGTAAGGACAAGCTGGCCAAATGGTTGAACAGTTTGGATGCAACACAAGCATCACGGTGGGGCCCATGAAAGCCCACCAAATGCTATATACAATATATATAATATAATATTATATTATATATATACACACACATGCACACACCCGCACACACACACGCATACACACACATACACACACAGGGCACACACACACTGCCGCACCCACCGTCCCCTGGACGGTGGGAATACAACACATATATCATGGTGGGCTCCACCGTCCAGGCGGACGGTGGAGGAGAAATACATACATCACTGTGGGTCCCATGTGGGGCCCACCATAGCGTTTATCTTCCATCCACTCCGTTCATAAGGTCACACAGACCTGAAAGAAGGGGAAAAACAAATTTCAGCTTGATCTGAAACTTTCTGTGGACCCAGAAAGGGTTTCAACGGTAGAGTTCAATTCCCACCGTTTCCTGTGATGTGGGCCACCCGAGATCTGGATATGGCTCAAATTCGGAGGGGGCCCACTTCAGGGAGTGGCCCACCTCATGAACGGCATGGATGACAACATACATCATGTGGGGCCCACGGCAGGGGCCGTGGGTTACTTGCCTGCCGTCGCACTTTGAATGACGCAGACGCGCTGCGTCCTTCTGTCACAAGCAGCCAGCAGTAATTCTTCTGCTTGTTGTTTATATATATATATATATATATATTTTTTGAAAATCAGAGATTTTGTGGTTTTCCATATGTGGGATCCAAATCTGATGAATCCACCCCGTCCATTGTTTCATACAGCGTTGAACAATCACAACGAGCCCAATATTGGGCATATATCAGAGGTACGGGATCAACAGGGGGGTTTTCAATGGCAAGGAGACTGTTTCCCATGCCATGGCCCACTAGAAATTCCGATCGGCATAATCTTTTGGCTCAACGCCTCAAACAATATGAAGAGTGGAATGGACGGCTTGGATTGGATGCAAACATCAAGGTGGGTCCTATGCAAGTGGGTCACCCCAATGGCTTGTAAATCCAAGCCAATATTTGTGTTTTCCTTTTCACGTCAGAGAGTCCCTGGACTCTTCTTCTCTTTTTCTTTTTTTTTTTTTGTGTGGGCATGCAATGCCTTTAAGGTGGGCCCTTTGTAGATGGGCCACCACATGGTGAGGTGGTGTGGTCACCATACGTATGTAAAGTAGGCCCCACCTTTAGATGGTTTGGATTCCAATGCATGCTCCTTTGTGGGGTCCATCCAAGTGGGTCACACAACTATATCATCACAAGGAAAGAAAAATGTAAAGAGAGAGGGAGAGAGAAAAAGAGTGGGACACACGTGTGATGGAGGGACCCCGACATTATGGGTCCTCCCTTGCATCTAATCGTACATCAAATGATAATCAAAGTGGGCCATTGGCCACATCATAGGGTCCCAAGTGAGACCCATACCATTGATCGGTAGGCCTCACTTGGCCCATCACAAAATTTATGAAATCTAGCTTATGGAAACACCCACCATTGATCTTCTTCGGTCCGTTGGAACGCCAACCTTCTTGTGCTCCTCTTTGACGGTGGAGATGGGAAATCAAGGGCTAGGATGAGAGGTTTTGGGAAGGGAAAGGTGGGCCATACAAGGTCATTTTTTTTCATGGAAGGCTTGGACGTGGGAGCTCTCTTTGCTCTTGGTGTTGCTTGGAAAATAGTGTAGAGAAAGAGAGAGATAAGGAGAGAGAGTGATGTGAGGTGAGTGATGGATGTGAGTGATGGGTGAAGGGATGAATTGGTTGACTTTTGATGGTGGCTTTACTTGTGGAAAAAGAAAGCATGGGTGCTTTGTACTTGACATGAAGTGATGGATTGATTGATGTGATTGATTGATTATTGGATTGATTTGACATGTTGTAGAGATTCTCTCGGGATCGTAAAAGTGCGGCGTTTCTTCGAAATAAACACCGACTCACATCTTCTGGTCAGGGTATTGGATCGGTGCGTGAGTCGCGGCGTTGGAATCACGGCGACGGTGCGGTCGCAATGATATAGGTCTCGGATTAAACTGACTCGAATCTAAAGGGTACGACTTACGATCGATCGCAACATCGATTATCAGTCGCGGATTGCCGGACTTCGACGGAAATGATCACAGGATTCATCGGAACAGTACGAACTAGGATACGGGTCTTACAAGATCCCTTAGCCACTCAGCCTCTTTGCCTGTTGCAGCCAGAGTTATAAATTCAGACTTCATAGTCGAGCGCGTTATGCAGGTCCGTTTCTTTGATCCCCAAGATGCAGCAGCACCTCCTAGGGTGAATACCCACCCTTTAGTAGACTTGTTGTCCCCTGCACTCGATATCCAGCTCGCATTGGTATATCCTTCCAATACGGCAGGAAATTCTGAATAAAATAGTCCTAAGTCTTTGGTTGCTTTTAAGTAACCAAGGACTCTAATGATTGCATTCCAGTGTTCATTACTGGGGTTACTAGTAAACCTACTAAGTTTACTCACAACATATGCGATATCTGGTCTAGTGCATTGCATAGCATATATAAGACTCCCTATAGCACTCGTATATTCTAATTATGCAACGGTTCTTCCAGTATTTTCTTTTAGCTTGATACTTGGATCAAATGTGGTCTTTGCTTCTTTTATATTTAGATGGTTAAACCTGTTTAGTATCTTCTCAATATAATGAGATTAACACAAAGCATAACCCCCACAATGTTTTTTAACTTTAATACCTAAGATGGTATCAACATGTCCAAGATCCTTCATTTTAAATACGGAAGATAGAAACTTCTTTGTTTCAGTCACACCTTCCATTTTATTACTTATTATTAACATGTCGTCAACATATAGATAAATAATAACGATACAAATACCATCTACTTTAGAATATATGCATTTGTCAGCTACATTATGCATGAAACCATGAGATAGTATTTTGGAATCAAACTTCTCATGCCATTATTTTAGTGCTTGTTTTAATTCATACAATAATTTAACTAATCTACATACTTTATTCTCATTTTCTGGTAGAACGAATCCTTCAGGTTATTCTATGTATACCTCCTCATTGAGGTCACCATTCAGGAAAGCGGTCTTTACATCCATTTGATGGATGTGAAGATGATGTATCGAAGCTAGCGCAAATAATATCCTAATGGATGTTATCTTAGCTACAGGAGAGTATGTGTCAAAATAATTTATCCCTTCTTTTTATCTAAAACCCTTAGCTACTAGTCGAGCTTTAAAGGTTTGGATAGTCCCATCAGTGTGATATTTCTTCCTAAATACCCACTTACAATCTATGGGTCTAGAACCTGGAGATAAGTTAACTAGTTCCCATGTTTGATTTGATAGTATGGATTCCATTTCATTGTTTATAGTTTCTTTCCAGAAAGCTGCGTCTTTAGAGGATATAACCTCTTTATATGATTTAAGATCATCTTCTATAGTCATCACTATAGGTATTTGTTTTATAACATTTTCTCTATATGCTTCTACAAAATGGAAAATGATGCGTTATGAGTCTATGTAGTCATCTCCTAGAGTCTTCTTTATTCTTATCCTTTGACCAAGACCAAGACTGCCTCACATGCCCATGCCCATGCCCTTGCACCGAGCCCGAGACCGAGACCGTACCCGTGCCAGAGCCCGAGTGCGAGCGCGCGCACGGGTGTTCCAGTGCGTAGATAGTCCACGGATTAGGTAGGTAAATATTATAATACTCCATTATTATCATTTAAACCACAAATTTTTCTCTTCTCTTTCCCATGTAAGACTATTCCCAAAAACCCACAAAACGGTGTTTTTTTCGAACAACGTAATATACATTATATATTATTTTTTATTATTAAAATATATTTTATTTAAAAATCAATATTTTGCAACAATTCATTCCCAGGTCTCTCTCTCCTTGCGATTTCCATGGCTTTTCCCGTCATCTCCATTTGTAGTCTCTCTCTATTTGCAATCGTCATGCTCCGATCGAACCCAAAACCCTCTCACTGATGACAGACGAAACATCAATCCTCCTTCAAACCCCCCTTCTCTCCCTACCCATTTAAATCATTACAACAGAAGCTTCATTTCTACAAAAGCTCTCTCTCTCTCTCTCTCTCTCTCTCTCTCTCTCTCTCTCTCCATTTGCAGTTTAGGGTTTTCCGGTTATGGTTTTACTAGTTTATGCTAAAAGTTAATTTCTGATTTATTGTAGTTAGGATTAGTTTATTTTTATTTTTAAATTAGCATCAAGATATAACATCTGAAGGTTCAAGATTTCTGCATTTTTCTGGGTCTCGGTTGGGATTGAAACCATTTCGCATGTGGATCTTGATTTTGTGGGATTTTATCTTTGCTTTTTTAGATTTTTTGTCATTTGTTTTCCTTTTTTAGGTTTTTTTTTTTTTTTTTTTCTATTTTCTGTCCATTTTTCTTTTGTTTCTTGTTTTGGAATCTGCCTAGTGAAGTTGTGAGCCTCTTCCAACGGATGGAGTTTGAAAATGTGGTGCCTAATGAGCTTATTCTGGTGAATGGGTATATGGAAGAGAATCGAAATGGATTTAATATGATTCTAACAGCGGCTCTTATGGATGTTTATTGCTAGTGTGGTGCATCTCTCTTGCTTAGAAACTGTTTGATGGAATGTCTAAATTTGCTTTCTTATCTTTCTGTGGAGATAATGCGTTGTTAGATTTCTTAAGCACAATGCTTTTCCTTAAGACATTGGTCTAAACTAGTTGGAAATGTTCCTCTCCTTATTGCATTCACTTCAATAGCAATGATCTAATTCAGATCATAAGCATAAACAAACCAATCAACATTCAGACATTCAGATCATTGATCAGACATCCATACCCTTGGATGATTCTTGGCGGTTGAAAAAAGTCTAACCAAAGAACTACATTCAATGGATAAAAGGCCACTGATCATAAAATTGAGGTAGATACAAAGCTCAAGTGGACCACACCACAAAAAGTTGTGGGGATTTAACGTCTACCATTGAAAACTTCTTGTAGGTTGTAGAAGTTTTGGATCAATCTGATATTTGGTTTTTTTCTTCAATCAGCTGTATCTTATTTCGTAGTGTTCGAAACTCGTAACTCAACTCAGACATGATGGGAACTTGAGTCCCAGTCAGCCCAGAACTTAGTTGTTCTGTTTCGAGCTTAAAAGATTATGTCGTCTGATTTTGCAAGTTTTTCTTCTAAGTAATTATCTTTTTCGAGTACACGAATAAGTCTTGAATACTTGATTGAGTTCATAATTGTGTACTGAAATGTTAATCTGTATCGATGTGTCGATTGAGATTTGCTTTTCTTTGGCAGACTGCTTTGAAGTTATTAGCAGGGGATGAGCAAGAGTTGCTACATGTAATTCCTGTCCTTCTTAGCCACCGTGAGGAAAAAGATGCAGAAGGGAAGCTCGTAGAAATTACTGCAGTGCATGGGTTTAGTGATCTGCTTAAGGATACTGCTTGTAGCCATTTAATGGATGTGTTTTTCTTGGCTTTTATGTCCACAAATCCATGAAATTCGTAAAGGATGCACCATATATGCTTTTGTGTTTTTTTTTTTTTTTTTTGTCAATACATCATAATGTAGATTATTGAAACAATGTAAAAGATAATATAATTTGAATGCTCTGAGACTGGTAAATAATTATAGAAATGATGTAAAACTAGCAATTGCAACACCATTTATCCATGGGAAAATAACATTGATAAAATAATAAAAAAATGCAGGAAGCAGTGGTTTTCTTCCCCATGATTCTTATTTAGTGGTGCCTCTTGTTGCTTCTGTTGAGACTTAGCAGTTGGTTTATTTTTTTAATGGAACCTAGTGATTTTTGAAGGAATTTGTTTTCCATTTCCTGTTGGACATCGAACTGCTTGGATTACATGTATTTATACCTTTCAACTTTATAAGCCCTTCAGTTAATTAAACTGCTTTTGGTATTATTTTCCTTTGGGAAGTGAAATGATTTGACTTTTTTTTTTTTTTCTTGATTTTTGCAGGTTATCTTGGAAGTGGCACCTGAGACTTTGTATGATAAGCTTTTCATGAAAGTTTTCAGTGTGGCAGTTTTGTTATCCAAGCATTAGTTTCTCCTACAAGATCCAAAGGTCAGGTATTTGCTATAACATTTCCATTCATTTTGGAGCCTTTTTTTTTTGTTCTTATGTTGTTTTGAAGTCCCAATTGAGCCATGATGGACAATTCCATTCTTTTAGGTAAGGTTATTGGTACTGATTGTATATACATCTCTGATAAAATCTGTTGGCTTGGGTAGAGGCTGCTGAAGAAGTGGGCATTTTTTCATGGGACGTCATGTTTTATGTAATAGTTTGAGGCTCAGTTTTCCATAAAGACATGTAATGTATTACTTTTAACCTTGAGTTTCACATGCATATGCTAACAACCCTAAATTCTTTTAGTTTTAGTTCTTCATTGTACTCATTTTTATGAAATGGAAGAGCAGGCCAATTATTTCTACTGAAGAAAATTCGCAACTGTTGATTTAAATTATGAACCATGCAACTATAATACTATCTTCCAAAAAAGAAAAGAAAAGGAAAAAAAAAAAAAAAAACAAACTAGGTGAGTCATGTGACTGTTACACTTCTTTCACCATTTTCGTTTGCTTTCCTAACCATCCTTTGTACTTGCTTCACTATCTAGTAATACATGGAGCTCCCATACTCAGAATGCAATTAACAAACAAGGCCTTTTATTTTGATGTGAGTTTAGAAAACAATGTAAAATGTTTTTTTCCTCTTGATATTTTATGACCATCTTTCAGGGGCACATGAGTGAAAAATGAAGAATAATTTATTTTTGTGAGAAATAATTGGCGATTTGCTCCTCCCAATTTTTTCAATCTGTTTTGTAGATGGACTTGATTTGGGAGGAGCTCGGTCAAAAAATAAAGGAACTTCTAGAGAGTGGAAAGTCGGGAGTTGTTGCTACTCTCTTAGCTGCCTGTGAACTTGGTCAAAAGATAAAGTTTGACTTTGGGGAACGGTGGTTTTGTTTTCTAGAATTTGAAGATATATTTTGTCAATTCATTTCCACTTCCTTGAATCTCAAACTGTTTTTTGTTGTTGTTGAAAGGTCAAGAAACTTGCCTCCCTTATCTTCACAAATCATCTTTCTTCCTAGCTAGGTGATGTCAGCACGTTACTAGTTTAGGAGCTTGAAATATATTGCTAGGAGATCCATTGAAAAAAGTGTATTGTTAGGAGATGATAATTAGCCATTTGCTAAATATTATACCATGGCACTTTTCTTCATACAGGCAGTCCTTTTTGAAACATGGCATTTAATGGTGGCCTGTGGTCATTATGTCAGCATATATTTTGTGGGCCTCAAATTTTCTCCTAGTGGACCCAAAAGACTTGAAGTCACTGTTTGGCTCAGATTTTGTATTCATGCTAGCAAAACCAAATGCAGAATATTCTTTTCTTGATTGACTGTCAGTTCTTCTTTTCTGGGTCTTTTAATGGGCTTATAGTAGGACCATAAGGTGATATCTTGACTTCTCTCTTTGCATAAGTACCATAAGTTTTATGCCCCCCCACCCATTTCTCCCTCTTTTGAGATTTTCTGATTGTTGATTTTTTCATTTCCTCGCTAGGATGTTGCACTCCATGATTTGGATGCTGCAAATGCTCGCCCACAAGGAGGGCAAGATATATTATCGCTCATGGGCCAGATGATGAAACCCAGGAAGACCGAAATTACTGAAAAGCTACGACAAGAAATTAACAAGGTTCTGTCACTCTTCTTTGAATGGAATATGGCCTTTAATGTAAATTCATTATTTTAAGGTGCATTTGGTTGCTTATTTTAAGGTGATATTTTGCAACAAACGAGGCTGCTTAATCATGAAATATCATGGAATCTCATGATATTTGGAGCACCCAAATGCAGCCTTAGATATCATTCATCGTATTAAGGCAATTACTAAGTGAGTCCCGTGGAAATATGTATAGTGGGATGGTGGAAATGTGTGAGCCTTGCTGAAAAAACCACATGATTAACAGGTTGTTAACAAATATATCAAGGAAGGGGTAACAGGCTTGTCCCTGGAGTCCTATTCATTGATGAGGTGCCTTTTCCTTTCAAGCCTCTTTCATTTCCTACATGGGTTAGTTTTCTTCACAGTTCCTCTGGTTTGACATATCCTATTTGCAGGTTCATATTCACGATATGGAATGCTTTACATACCTTAACCGCGCCCTAGAAAGCTCACTATCACCAATAGTAATTTTTTCTACGAACAGAGGAATATGCAATGTCAGGTAATGAGAAACTCTAGGCTTTCAGGTAATGCGAAACGGACTCAAAGTTGATTCCATGACAAGTCATTTGTTTTCCATGCTCAGTTTGGTTGAGTGGATGAGCAAGTCGTCAATCTCAATCATATGAAAAGTGCCCAAGTCCATTAAGTGGGCCTATTTTGAATAATCAAAGGTTTGGGACTAGGGACTCAGAGCTTGTTCGAACTTCAAAGCAAGTCAATTTATTTGCATTTTTGGTCCACTAGCTAGTTCATTCTTGAAATTTGTTTTCACATATATCAGCTGCTTTTACATATAACACTGCTTCTTGGAAGATCCTACTTTTTGTTCTCTTATCTGAATTTTGTTCTTCCTAGAAATCTTTACATGCATTTTTTAGCATTAATTTGCAATATCTTCCTGCAAGCTTATGTTATTTTTTTCTTCAATGCATATGATGTAGGGGAACTGATATGAGCAGTCCACATGGCATACATGTTGGCCTGTTAGACCGTCTTGTGATTGTATGGACAGAAACTTATGGTCCAGCTGACATTATACAGGTTCATGCTCAATTACTTCTCTGTTTCTGTAAAAATGGATAATCTACTCTTCGTAGACTTGAATCATTTGGATTATTGTGCTTCAGGAGTGCGATGGAGAGATACATGGGGTATTATCAAACACTGTAAGCAATTGAGTAGCTGGTAATAACGCAAGAGGAATACTACCTCAAATGCTTGCATGGTTGCAGTTACACTTCAGATGATCAATTCAAATCTAAGGTAATTTACTTTAAGATTGTTCCTTTTTAGAGTGAAATTATGTCACTAATGCTCTGGTCTAATATTAACAAATTTGTGGAAAATCATGCAGGTTATATTATTTGGTCTGAATATCATGAGCGCTAATCATAGTTTTATGGGTAGCATTCGTCTTTTAAGGCTCGTTTAGATTGGTGAAATCCAAAACGGAGATTTAAAAAGAAAAATGCTACATCTCAAAGGTGGTTAAGGAAGATCGAGGAAAAGAATTCTAAAAAAGTTGTTCCTTTTCGTGTTTATGACTTTCAAGGAAATGTAGATTGATAAATGATCAAAAAGTGATAATTGTCTCTCAAAAATTTATGGAAATGTGGATTATCTAGGTTTGGGGTAGGAAAATGTCTATTTTAGGAAAATTGTAGAAAGAAAAGTAGTTTTCCACATATTACTTTATTATACTAATTGGTGAAAAATGTCATGTCAGCAAATTTTGTTTTTTTTTTTTTTTGTTTTTTTTTCCAACAGTAGCATTTGGATTCGACTAATAAAACATTGAAGGATCAACCAAATTCTATGCTAAAAATTCAAACATTGAAGGATGTTTATTATCTAAAAATACTTTTTTTCCCTCGACGGTAGCATTTGGATTCCACCAATAAAACATTGAAAGATCAACCAAATTCTATGCTAAAAATTCAAACATTGAAAGATGTTTATTATCTAAAAATACACTTAACAAAGAAAGGATGGGTCCTGTTTATGCAAACTAAAGATTAAACTTTCCATACAATTTCTTTGCCTGTGCATTGTCAACTACCTCCTTTTTTGGTAATTGCTTTGTATGGTTCTTGAATTGCTTTCTATAGTTTTAACTGATTTTTTTGGCTAACAGATCATTTAAAGGACATCATTTCATTGAGCAATGTGAGTAGTACATGTGTAAAAAAGATGGAGAAGGGGCCTAGCAGCATACATGCCAACATGGTACACTTGTGGGAGATTGAGTAAGATGGCTGGTGATTGGATCGAAAGTCAGGCCAGTCGGCTTGTCAGGTGGGTGATAAGCATACATTGAATGTGAACCAATAGTTATTTTCCTTGCAAAATTTTCATTTTTCTATTACTATTGTGATGCAACCGATGTGTGGAACGCAGAGTTTTGGAAGTTCATAGCTGCAGAGGTATGCCGTGTTTACATAATTTGAGGACCAGTGAGATTTGTCTCATGTGGGCCATATATATGCTAATGTTGGCCATATGTTATGGGACCGTCTAAATGTATGGTTTGGATCATCATATCATGAAGTGAACGGCCAAGATGATTGGGCGATCCTTGTAGGCAAATCTCATTTAGTACTAAACTGTTAGACACATGCAATGTATACTCACACCGGCATGCACTCACATCTGCTACCACATTTCCATGCATGTTGCAGCCTTTGGCCCTTTATATACACATTCTCCCCCTTGTAAACACATTTACTTGTCAAAATGAACTCCCCATCATTTTCAACCGTTCCTAAATAGAGATTTTGGTATAGTGCACCCTCTAACCACGTGGAAACCAGTTTCTCAGCAATGGATCTCTCTCAATTTTATGAATGATCTTGATTGTGATTTGGGTTTTGTTTACTTGTTTTAGATTGATGGATTTCTTCTATATTCCCCATAAATCAAGAAATTGTTACTGATTTCCAGTACTTTACTACTAATGACTTCCATCCATTTCTTCCAGAACTTTTAGAAATTTAGTTGTCTTTTTTTTTCGTATGGACTTCTTTGGTAAGCTGAATTTGCGTTAAGAATTGAGCCAAAATTGAAACTTAATTTTTTGCGACGCCATATTTTAGGAATGGTTGAAAACCGTTCCAAAATTGAAATTTTTGACACTAAACCATTCCTAATTTTTGTGACTCCCTATTTGGCGACGGTTGAAAACCATTCCTAAATGGTTCAGGAACGGTTTTCAACCATTCCTAAATAGGGTTTCGATGTAGTGGTTAGTCCCTCGTTAAGTGGAAGTTGTTGCTTGGGTGATGAAACCAAAAATAGATCAAGGATTGCAAGCATAGAGCCACCACGGCCGCCCTGAGCCTAGTAATCTGGATAAGCCATTGACTAAATGGAGGTGTTCCACCTTTCCTAATTTTGTTAGATGAATAGACTTAATTAACTCTGGCTAACAAGAACGTTCATCGCATCGCATTAGTTTAAGTTGTGCTGACTTAGGCGTCGTGGTTGCGTGTTGAGGGAGTGTTAGCATTTGCGAATGTGGTGTCAGAGTCGCTTATGAAGGAGTGTTGGATTGTGAGGGTGGGCATGCATCATCTCATGATAGCATACACGTGCATTGATAAGAGCATTTACGAACATAGTGTTTAAGTTGCTTTATCATACTTATGCTAGTGGAATTGATAACATACGTAACTTAGAATTAATGAAATCACTGAGTTGATCACTCACTCCCACTCTGGGACGATGTTTTAAAGCACTAACTAGACATCGTTGTAGATACAGGTACCATGGAGTCTGATGCGTTGAAGGAGGTGCACATAAATTCGGAGGAGTCCTCGTACTTTCAGTTGCTGGGTGGGTTGATGTAGAACACCCGCGGAACGTCGACGAGATTTTAGGGTCGACACATTTTGTATTTTTTTGGAACTATATATTTTGCTCAGCTGTAGTCATATACTATGGATAAACTTACTTTACATATTAGTTGATTTACTTGCGTTAAATATTTACGTTTATTATAGGGTACATCACATAGTATATTTTAATTCTATGAATTGCTCAAATGCTAGATAAAACGAACTATAGAACCCCGTTTCTGCAAAACATAAATGGCACCCAGGATATCAGGAGTCGAGTATTTACTCAGCCCGGAAATTCAGGGCGTTACAGAGTTAACGGTTTATCAGGAGTGAATATGATCACTTTGTCTACTTTAAGACAATAAGTGATGGAGGATTCATTTTATTCGTATTATATATTGATGACATGTTTATCGTCAGTCAAATCATGTCTGATATCAATATATTAAAGACTTGATTGTCAGAGACATTTGAAATGAAAGATCTGGAGGCTGCAAAAAAAATTCTTGGTATAGACATACATAAAGACGGACAAAGGAACAAATTACAGTTGTCTTAGGCAAAGTGTCTTAATAAGGTATTGGTGAAGTTTGGAATGGACAAAGCTAAACCAGTTAGCACATCCCATGCTGCTCACTTCAAGTTTTCTTCAGAGCAATGTTCGATTACAGATGAAGAAAAGCAGGTTGTCTCGTGTGACATATTCGAGTGCAGTTGGCAATTTGATGTATGTTATGGTCTTTATAAGAATGGATATTTCATATGCAGTCAGTGTTGTGAGCAGATACATGTCAAACCCCATCAAGTAACATTGGGAGACAGTGAAATGACTATTTCGTTATCTACGAGGTAAAATGGACTGTCTTGAAATTTTAGAAATCAGAAGAAAAGCTTGTTGGTTATGTTGATTCACATTATGTAGGAAATGTGAACAATAAAATGTCAACATTCAATTACTTGTTTGTATTGAGGCATGTCGATGTTTCAGTATGTGGTTGCTTAAAAAAAAAAAAAAAATTATTTGCAACTGAAGCCGAGTTTATGACAGTAATTGAGGCATTCAAGGAAGGTATTTGGTTACGTGGAATGATAAACGAACTCGGGCTTCAACAGGAGGCCACGTCAGTTATTTGTGATAGAGAAAGCGCAATCAATTCGACGAAGAATTTAGTTTACAATTCTATAACTAAACATATTGATGTTCATCATCATTTTATCCGACAGGTGATTAAGAAAGGTAGTGTTACTCTAAAGAAGATCCAAAGAAGTGTGAATCTCGTGGATATGCTGACCAAGGTGGTTCCCATAGAGAAGTTCCTATTTTGTTCGACTTCTCTGAGTTTGATGAAAGGTTGATAAAGACAACATGCATGAGAAATGATGACGATAGTGAAGCTATGATGGAGACAATTAGAGATGAAGCTTGGAGCCGTGGTTCGTGACAATTAAAGACATATTGAGATTGTTATCAGATGTCTTAAATTTATCTACAACTGGGTCTGTCGATGGCATCGACAGACCACTCGATCCCATCGACAACCCACTCAATCTCATCGAGAAAATCCCGATTTATTCCCTTTTCTCGTTGGACTATTTTTGGGTCCAAATTGATATGATTGAAGGTGGCCTCGATCCGATCAAAGAGCATTCGGTGGTTGTCAATCCCATTGACGGAAGCACATGGTTTTGCGGAATTGCGGAAATTATTTTCTATTCTAGGTGCGACACTATATATGGATGTTATTGCGAGATTATGATAATTCTTCTAAGTAACCATAAGCTATTCTAAGGAGGACTAAACGTGGGGAAGGTGAAAATGAGGGTTTTCGTATTATTGTAAGTGATTCCATCTCTTTTGCTTTTGCTTTCATAGTGATTTGCTATCATTTTGTGCTGTGATTTTTTTCCACGAGAGTTTTTTCATGTAAAATCATGTGTGCTTTGTGATTGCTTGTTTACATTTGCTTAATCTCGTGTAATCTGAAGTCGGGGTTTGTTTCCACGGATTCCCAACTAAAGGTTTGTATGTGGGCCACCATGCTATGTATTTTCCAGCTAATCATGCATTTGGTGTGCTTGTCAAGGATAAAGGGACACTACATAAATAATTTTGCTCCAAAAATCAGCCAATCCGTACTTCATGAACATTAGAAATAATTTACATTGATTTTGATGGTGTGGCCCACATGAGTTTTTGGATTGACTGATATTTTTATTTGCATGGTAACCATGTAGAGATCAACCTATGCATGGAGAGGACGCTATACACAATAGAACCGGCAACTAATGTTTCCACTTTTTTTTTCCATGGTAAATCGCCATGCTTCCAACAACTCACCGTTTGTACATTAGTAAATGGCCAGCCCTCGGTTGTCAATGCCGAGCTGGCTTCAGCGGGATTTTGGACTGTTGTACTTGGATATTTAGAATTTTGATTTCTCCTGACCCGAGCCCAGCTAGTTGACAGCCCCAGCTCACTCTGCTTTATTTTTCCGGAACCACGCTGCCAGTGAACTACTTTTGTTAACCACCGTCTCTTTTGGAAAGTAATCCGACAGCTAGAATCGTCTGATGTATATTTATTTTAAGCTATTTCCAATCGATCCTACCGAACCGAGGAATGCGGATTTTGTAGTGAGCGCTCACCACCTATTGTTGTGATGTGGAGATTGTGTAGCCCACATTGATGTATGGTTTTATCCACACCGACCATCCATTTTACCCAGACGGGGATTTCCCTGCGCTGGGATGCTAGGTGGGGCCCACCTTGATGTTTGTCATAAATCCACTCCGTTAATCTGTTTTATGAGATCATTTTAGGACATGCTACAAAAAATTAGATGGATAAAAAACTCAAGTGGGCCGCACGAGAGGAAACAGTTGTGATTCAATCACCACCGTTGAAACATTTTTAAGGCCACAAAAGTTTCCTGTCGTGCTAATTTTTTCGTGTTTTCACTTCATCCCAGTGGGAATGACCTTATAAATAGTTTGGATGGCATATAAAAATCAAGGTGGAGCCCTGGAAGGTTTCAACGGTAGAAAACTCTTTCCCCAGTTTTCCCTCTCGTATGGCCGACTCGAGTCTTGAATCCACATTATTTTCTGTGGAATGTCCTAAAATGATCTCAGAAAACGGATGGACGGAATGGATTTATCACAAACATCACAGTGGCCCACAAAAATTATTTCATGGTATATGTGACATTATCAGCAATTTGAATGGTGAATAAACATTAGGGTAGACTTCTAAAGTTGTAATGATGTGGTTCAATGGTCACTATTTCCTGTGGTATGGCTCACCTGAGATTTGGAGCTGCTTCATTTTTGGGCCCATGTCCTAGAATGATATGGAAAACGGATGAGCAACGTGGATATACAATACATATGTTGATGCAGTTTCCTACAGACCCTCCGCTGTTGACCTTCTTATACTTGCACAGGTGCGAAAAGAAACAAAGGAATCCCTGGCTAGTGCAGGGGACTCTCCGATGCCTAAGTCAAGAACGGGGTCTTTTTTGTAAGGTAGGATCTCCAGAAAAGAGACACCAGTCGAATGCCAGGGTTAGAATGTGCGTACCTTTGAAGGTTGGGGATACCTCTATATATATAGGAAAGGGAGTTCGATTGAATGAGGACTCTTCTCGATATCTTGGAGATTTGTCCAGATCTGGGATCCTTAAAGATTACCGGCCTCCGAGATTATCGGGATCCGATCTTATCCCCTAAAGATTTGGGGAGAGATCTTCGGAATTTTAGGGAATTACTTGAATCTATATCTCGGTTTTAAGTTGGCTCCCATTGGTGGGTGATGACTCGGGAATAAACAACACCGATCTCCCTGAAAAATCAGCATTCACCATCTTCGACCAATAATTAGGTCGGAGGGTCGGTGTTCCCTTTAGGTGGGCAATAATGGTCATTGACCTTGTCGCGGGATGTCGCCTGACTTTCAACCGGACGTAGATGCCTTATCAGGCTCAGGTTTCTTCGGGCCCGTGCTTGTTTAATAGAGTTGGTCCATTCCATAAGCTAACTTATCAACTTGTCCATTTTTCCCCCAACAGTGAGCCCCTCTTACTTCTCGGGCTGACTTATAGAGGTTCGAGAAGTAAGCTTGTCGAAGCTAAGCCAAGTTATACATGGACTAGGTCGAGTCGTGTTGTCATTAATGCTAAGTATGGCGCCCAACACGCTAGTCGAGGCATTGTCAGCCTCTAATTATAACTGTCATTTCGTCACTTGAGGTCATGTGGGGTGTCAAGCTGTCTTTTCGATGATGGACCAATGAGGTCGTGATTCGTGGCGTCGTACTCAATATTGGGGTCAAGCATCGCATGGGGTCGTGCCACGTGTTGAGTCGAGGTAGCCGAGGGGACGTCGTACGGACGCGCATTGATGGGCGTCTGCAACGACTGCCATGTGGCACGACTATATAAGGGAAGCCCTAATCCTCAGGGCCTATTTGGTTTTCCAAATACCATGGTATTTCGTTGTAAATAAGTAATAATTACTTATTACTTGTATTTGTAATGATTGTTGGTACTTCTATTGACTACTGTCACATGTTTGTTTTCTACAAAATTTTGGGTGGACTATACATAAAATCACTAGTCGTACGTTTGGTGTGATGGTGTATTAGATGGTTGATACCGGTTGGTATGTTCTGGTGTCCACCACCTCATCTCTATTACAGATGCAAAGGCTATTTGATTTCCATTGCATTCCCACGTACATAAATGGATTGTTGTCTCTCCCTCACAGTAGACCGATGGTCAGTGGTCAATGTGTTGTGGGCCCCACTTTCTGTATGTGTTTCATCCACGCCATTCATCCATATTTTCAAAGCTAGCTTTGAGAAGATGGTATATCCAAACCGACCCTTAAAAAATATTTATAGCTATATATCCAATATGACTTTTAAAATATGTTATTTGTGGTTTACCCACTCAAAGCTACCTTTGAGAAGATGGTGTATCCAAACAGACACTATTACTATATGTATAGTGTACATCCAGACAGACTTTTTTTTATGCTATTTGCAGTGTACCCACTTAGATTTTCCTTCCGCATTTTCGTTTCTTCCCCCTTTCATCTCCCTGCATCTCTTCTGGACGATCTCCGACGTTCATTTCTTCTGCAATTAGGCCAGCGACTCGCCCATTTCCTCTCCTGTGAGTTCCATCTCTTCCTCCTCCTGTTGTTTTTCAATTTTCGAGTAGCTTTACTCGTCGACACGATGTCCAGCTCATTGAGCTCGCGAGAGAGGGCTTTCGGCGGTGACAGTGGGGCGAGCTCTCACCTTAGGGTAATGTCGAACCCACCGTCGCCGCTGGTGATGATGGCGGAGTCCAATTTCCTGTCACTAGCGTCGCGCGTGTTGGAACGGTCTCCTTCCTAGAGGCCAACACTCGTGGCCAGGGCATTGAATTTGTCCCCATTGCAGAGGATAGCGCCCACGCCTGGGGCGTCAAACACATCTCTGGCTATGGGCCCGGTGGTTGTGGGGCGCAACCCTTCCGAAGAGGTCAATCCGGAAGAGCCCGATGATGAGGAGGGCCCGAGGGGGCCGGTGCCCTCGACCTTCTTTGAGGAAGAGTTGGCCCGGATTAGACTCGGATACCAAGTCCCCGAGTCTGTGGTCCTCCGGCTTCCTTCGTCGGATGAGCTTCTGGACCGACCTCTGGAGGGGGCTGTTGCGATCTTCCAGGTTACGCTTCAGTGCAGCCCACGGCTTCCTCGCTCGCCTTGGCTTTGCCCTGGGACAGATGATCCCGAATGGGTGAAGGGATTTGTTCAGCTATTCGGTCCTATGGGCGAAGCTAGACCAGCCCGAGCTATCTGTGGATGAGTTCCTCCACTTGTACCAGTTAAAGCCGATTCATCTTCAGCCTGGCTGGTTCTACTTCTCCTCTTGACGGAATACTGGTGGGGCCCTTATTATCAACCCTCCGTCTTCCAACAAAAATTGGAGAGACAAATGGTTCTAGGCCTTTGGATGTTAGGAGACAATCGAGCCAGAATTGACTCCCATTGTCCCCCGGGCTTTCTTCGATCCAGGTCAGCATTTTCGTTGTAGTTGTGCTTTAATTAGTTGGTATTTACTGATATCTAACCTTTGTTGCATGTGTCTTTTATTATAGTCGTACCCAAACATCCTCCTCTGCTCAGCAGTGGATCATTTGCTCGGATCTGTGATTTGCGGGCGTTCGAGGAAGGGAAGAGGTCTTGGAGAGTACTTCTTCAGCCCGAGCTACTCCTCAAAATGGGCTTGGACTCTACTTTACTGGTAAGAGCTTTGGTAAGATCTTCATCTGAGCTTCATGACTTAGAAATCTTTAAGAAATTTTATGACATGTTGCTCGTGTGTTGTCATAGAGATGCCTGAAGCTCAGCCCATCCTCTGTTCTCCCTCTAAGGTTTGCACGCCACCTCAAGATGAAACGACGACGCCTAAGAAGAAGAAACAAAAGACCTCCACTAAGGCCAAGGGAAAGGTCGGCCCCTCTTGCCTGGTCGTCTTAGAGGTAGAGGAAGAGGGCATGGAGGTGGAAACATCCTCTGGAACGACGGGAACAGTTGCTCCCGAAAGCGTTGCTCCTGTAGGGAGTATGCCACCTTGTTCGACTTTCCTATGGACACGCTCCTCGAGCATGTGTCGACGACTCTTCTTAGGGTAAGTATCTCATCCAAAGCTTGCAGGGAGTATGCCACCTTGTTCGGCTCTCCCATGGACAAGCTCCTCATGCACGTGTCGACAACTCTTCTTGAGGTAAGTATCTCATCCGAAGTTTATTCAAATTTCATTTTTCTTGTGGTTGCTCGTCTTCACCTTTTTTTTTTGTAGTTTTCCCCGTGCGTGTTGAGGGCGCGCACCGAGTTTGCTTAGATGTAGACTCGGGCGGAGGTGGCCGAGCAACAAGTGGCTCATTTTGAAGTTGAGCTGCAGGTTGTGAAGATGACTCTTGAGGCGTCTTTCGCTGAGAAGGCCGAGGTAGTTGCGTGGCTAGAGGAAGCTAAGGGCTTGCATGATGAGTGTCATGCTCGGCTTGTCGAGACCGAGGCGAAGCTGAAGAGGCTGAGGAAGGAGACCAAGGTTGTGATCGCCCAGGCTTGGAAGGAAGCTGTCCAGGAGTTTGAAACGTCTCAAGCATTTTTGGACGAGAGGGATAATCTCTTCTACCAAGGTTACACTGAGTTCGTGAAGGGGATGAAGGAGGCCTTCCCAGAGCTTGACCTCTCCGCTTTTAATGAGCCAGAGTCGAGTTCCGATGGGTCGGGCAATAAGGTGGCTTCCAAGCCACCTTCTGAGGTTTGATGCTCGGCTTTTGCAGAGCAGAATTTCCTCCATCCTGCTCAACCTTACCCTTTTTCAGCTTCAAACACTTCAAGCTCACTTCTCCCGAGCCTTTTTTAGTTTTCAATACTTAGCCATTTGTAGATCAGTGTACATGTATTTTTCTAGGACATTACTGATGTAATCATGCCCTTTGGGTCTTTATCAATGAAAATACTTCTTTGTCTTGAATTCTGGATTTTTAGGCGAAGTAGGTTATTTTTTTAATTCATATGAATGTGTCAGACCGAGCGTAAGTTATAGCTCGGGTATCAGTCGGCTATTGTGCAAAGAATTGTTGAATCTATCCAAACTACATAGTTCGAACGTAGTTTCAATCGTTGATCGGATCTAGGTCGATCATTGATCGGATTAAGATTGCTTGCTGGTTAACCCTTAGTCGGTTGTTAATCAAGTCGATATCGCCCAGTCATTAGATTTTAGTCGGGAATGGATCGGATAATTGTGCTAATGCTTTATTAACGTAACTCAGGATTGAATAATACATAATGAATGTCGTACCGACCCAGTTTAGGGGTAATAGATCTTCAAATGTTTGGTGTTCTAAGAGTGCGGGAGTAGTTATCCAGCTAATTCCTCTAATCGATATGAACTAGGTCGGCTCGTGCTTGAAACCTCATAGGGCCCCTCCCAGTTCGGACCTAAGGTTCCTGATCCTATCTCTTTGGTATTCCGGAACATCCTCCGAAGAACTAAGTATCCGACTCGAAATCTTTTGACCTTCACCCATGCATTATAGAAGCATGATACCTGCTGCTGGTGAACAACAGTCCGAGTCCAAGTTAGTTCCCTTTGCTCTTCGAGGAGGTCGAGATTGAGGGCCATAAGTTAGGTATTGGCTTGTTCGTCGAATGAGTCTGTTCGGGCTATATGCAATCCAATTTCTATGGGAGTGACTGCCTCTGCTCCGTATGCGAAGATGAAAGGGGTCTCTCCGGTAGCTGTTCGGGCAGTAGTTCAGTATGCCCAAAGGGCTTTTGGGAGTTCTTCGACCCATGCTCCTTTGGCATCCTTGAGCTTGGTACGGAGATGATGCTTAATGATCTTAACGATGGACGGTTTGGATTCCCCAAACGTGATCATATGATGGCCCATAGCTGGTCGGAAGTAAACGCTGTCCGGTCGAGTTTCACTCGAACGCAATTCTTGTGAACTCCAAACCGTGTGCACATACACGTATTTCACCATGTGAAGTTGATTAGGTTTTGTTCAAAATTTCCATGTGGACACGATGGACGGCTCCGATCATTGATCGGGACTCAATCGGTGGGCCCGATTTCAAACCCGACGTTGGTGGGAAGACGAAGGAGAGAAATTCTCCTTTTTCTAGTTTCCATCGGGTCAACACGGTCTAACCATGTTGACTAGTCCGGTGCGTTGTGGGAGCACCATCCCTAGTGTACACAGTATTCCTGGGGGGTCCACTGTGATGTATTTCCTTTTGGATCCACACCATCCATTTCATTTGGAGGGCTCAATCATAGTCGTTGACCAAGTATTAGGTAGATACACAGTTCGGTGGGCCATATAAATCAAAATATATGGTTTAAGTGCCTATTAATGCAATTTTAAGAGCCAGATTGATTAAGTAATTTGCTATTCAAATCTTCTTGGGATTTAGGGCCCTATTTTAAGGTGAATGATGTGAGTAAGAGGGCCACACTACATGATTATGAATTTTATTACGATTTATTATTAAATTTGTGGTTGTATCTGTCTAAATTTGTTAATCTTCATAAAATTGATGGTTAGGTAGTTTCCAAACCTAATCTAGAATAGTCTTAGGAGTTCGATATTAACGATGGGTGGTTTGACTTGTCTATCTAAGTGATTGAGATCTTAGAAATAAGTTTCTTTAAGGACGTGATGGTCCATCTTAATATCGATTGATGGACGGTTTGATCGGTAGATACAAACTATTCTTGACGGTTAGATTGTTGCACGATTGAGTTTATAGGCTAATCTCAAAGTACATAGGTGCGATATCACATGTCTTAACTGTTGGATTTGGATCGTGGGTCGGCTAGTTAGTGTCGATTCAATCCTACGTTGAGACATAATGGGTCATTCAAGGGTGGATCATGAGTAATGATACGTGGTGTAAGTTATAGGTTACGTGTGTTTTATCATGCATTCACGCTAGATTTGATTTAAATGGTAACACTCAAGTACTGAAAGTATAAGGTGTTACACTTATCAAAGAAGTCCACGCCGTTCATTGGTTTCCCCTCGAAAAACTAGTCGGACCTGATCAGTTTTGGATCAGATTCGTGGTGGCCCATGAATTATTTTAATTCACCGTCAGTCTTCCGTTTGGATGATCGAAAATCGATCTCCGATGTATCTTGAAATTTCACCACCTAGGCCATGTTTATAGGGCCCTTTTAAGCCTAATGGACGGTCCCAATTATCTGGATCATGGACCATGGTGGCCCATAAGAACAAACCGCAACCTCTATTGCGAAACAGAGTCGACGCACGTCGACTCTGTGAAGTGTGATGGCCCATTGATTGCTGTCAGGTGGAAGATCCACACCGCTCATTGGATTCAGGACGAAAAACCATCCGAGGAGTGTTTTTGGAGTGAAATCAATGTGGCCCACACGATCTTTTATTCCGTCGTCCATCCTGCGTTTAACAGCTAAGAATGTGTAGACGCTTGCATGATGCCAAAAGGACATCTAGGCGTGGGTTACATCCCTCCTCTAGATGCAATGGATGGCTCCGATCTTCAAAAAAAGTGAAAGTGGGGCCCACAATCAAGACCCGGCGTCAGCAGCGAAGACACTGTTACGTCTTTGGTTTTTTTTTCAGAGAGATCATCGGTCAGCGCAACGCTGACCGACTTTGCTTTGTTCAGTGCATGGCGACTATGCGTGTGCTGTGCACACGCACCATGTAAGGTGGGTCCCACCTTGATGTATACGAAGAATCCACTCCATCCATTTCTTTCCTTATGTAAATTAAGGGTTTGAGACTAAAATTGAAGCATATCCAAAGACCAGGTGGGCCCCAAATCACTGATATGTAGACTGATCTATCCGTTGGGCCACTTCTAGAGGGATCTGATTGGTCAAATTTGATGTGTACGGTTCATTTATGGTCCTCAGGCCATGTACGAAGTTTCGAGACGAATAGATGGTGGAAACCCTGTGATCTCGCATTCTAGTTGACTTTCAGGTTGAGCTTCAGTTTCTCGATTTTCTCAGATCTCTGGCATGTGAATCCATCGATCTTGGTCTCCTAGGGTCCATCCTTTGCTTTGGTGAATTTTGAGCATTAATTCCATGCTTTTAGTACCCCGTTTCAGTTTAAGCTCGTAAATACACCTTAAATCACAAACACGATTAAATCGGGCCGTTAAACAGTATTATGTTCATAAATTCAGGCAATAATTGGGGTCTGATATGCAATATTTAACCCTCAACAATAAATCGGTTGAAATTACATTTGGCTTGTTAGGGACCAGATGTTGTACCATGTAGCAAAGCTCCTTAGGAAGTCTGGAATTTATTTCATGTCATTCTCAAGTCAAATACAAAGACTTTCTCCGCACCTCCCCCAACAACTACAACCAATACAACTAGTCACAGAAGATATAAAAGTAGGTCTGCTATAAGTGAAGAAGGATTAAGTAGAAGAACTGCCTCCGGGTCCTCCACAATTAATAAAGAAGAATAAGAGAGAATTTTAAGGGAACAAGAAGAACAATATTATAAAGAAGCCGTAAAAGAAAGCTTGAAAATGGCATCCGTGACCAGACAACAACATCCACCCCCTCCAAGACAACATGATGCTAAAGCAGACACGAGTAAATCATCAAAGTTTAAATGTAAGGACCGTATCTTAGTCCGTACCATTCCTTAAACTTCCGCGATCCTCCTCGTCGAATTTCGACGACCCACGACCTGTAATCGGTGTTTGCACATGACCCTAAGCCGCATCCCATATATCTGAGTTGACTCGACCCGAGACTTGTACCATTGCGACCGCGCCGTTGCCGCGGTTCCAACGCAGCGTCCTGCGCGCCGATGAGATACCCAAGAGAATATTTCGAGGAAACGCCGCGCGTTACAAATCCCAAGAGAATCTCTACCACCTTTCACATCAATCAATCAATCACAAGTCAAGTACACAACCCATCAGTCACCCATACCTCTCTCTTCACCAAGTCAAATAAACCCATACCCAACCCATCCCTCTCTTACACAAGCCTTCCTAAAGTCAACTCTCTCTCTCTCTCTCTCTCTCTCTCTCTCTCTCTCTCTCTCTCTCCCACCCATCCCTTTCTTACACCACACCATCCCATTTGATCCCATCACAACTCCTCTCCCTCTCATTCTCCTTACCATTTGCAAGCAACCCATAGGAGTGACCGTCCAAGCTCTTCCAAGAGAGCCAAGAGAAGGTCCACTCCCTACCACCCAATCTCTCATCTCAACCCTTCAACTTTCATCATCTTCCATCAAAGAGGAAGCTTAGGAGCTAGGGATTCCAAGGAACCTAGAAGGAGTGCAATCGGTGGGTGATCGTAAGATTTCCATCATTAATCTCTATTTGAGGGCCCACAAGTGGTGGGACCCATCTCGATGTATGCATGTACATGGAGGAGCTCATAGTGGCGGAGCTCCTCCCATCTCCGTTGATCTCTCTCTTCTCTCTCTCTCTCTCCTCTCTCTCTCTCTCTTTGTGATGGAATGTGGCCCATCCGATCCAACCGTTCATGTGTTGGGCCCCACCTTGCTACCTGTCCGTTTGGACAGGCCTAGATGAAGGAAAAATACAAATATCAGCTTAAATCCAAAGTTGGTGGTCCCCACACGTGTGGACCTACCTGATGTATGCCTTTCATCCATGCCATCCACTGTCCAGTAAGTGACGGTGGGGCCTTGACCTGATATATGTGTTGTATCCCCACCACGTGGGGCCTGCCATGATTTATATATCCACATTGTCCACTGTCTGGACGGTGGAAATCCACCTGATGTGAGTGGTGTATGGGTTTTATCCTAACCGTCTGTCCCTTGCTGGGACATGGACCCCATCGACGTGGCCCACCTTGATGTATGTGGAATGCCCACATGTCCAGCAAAGACGTGGGGTCCACCTTGATGTATGATTTTATCCACACGGTGGGACCCACCGTTGATGTATATGTTTTATATCCAAACTGTCCGTTGTGGGGCCCACCCCACACGTGTTGCACGTGTGGAGGTGGGGCCCACCAGATGTATGTGTTGTATATCACACTGTCCATTCCTGGATGGTGACAGGTGGGAGCCCACCATGATGTATTTGTACATCCACTCGCCCATCCGTTTTGAGAGCGTGGGACCCACCCCACATGTGTGACACGTGTGAGGGTGGGGCCCACCAAATATATGTGTTATATATTCAAGCCGTCCGTCCACCAGAGCTAGGACGGTGGGGCCCATTGCATTGACGTCAGCAAGTCCGCAAGTCCTTTGGCTTGATCATGAGGTGTATGTTATATCCCAACTGTCCATCTAAACGGTGGGGAGCAGCTAGCCAGATAGCTGCTGGACTGACATCAACAGCTCTGTGGGTCCCGTATGATGTATGCGTTACATCCAAACCGTTCATTTATTAACCCCATAGGTTATATAGTTGTTGTATTGACATTAACAGCTCTGTGGGTTTCGCATGATGTGTGTTATATCCAAACTATCCATCCACTTTGCAAGCTCGTCTTAAGGCTTGAGACAATAAATGAGGTAGATCTGTCTATCAAGTGGACCACACTGCAAAAATCAGTGGAGGATTGAACGTCTACCATTGAAACCCATTTGGGGTCACAGAAGTTCTGGATCAATACGAAATATTTATTTTAAAATAGTGAAAATCATTATCTCCACTGTTATTTGTGGTATGATCCAAATGATCTTTCGATATAATTCATTTTTTGGGTAATGCTCTAAAATGATCTCTAAGGGCCTGTTTGGCCGGGCAGATCCCATGGTATTAGGAGGGATGGGATCAATTTTAAGGTAATGATGGTGGTGTCAGTGGATTGTCTTAAGATCCATGGGATTGCTTATATCCCGGGACAAGTTCACTGGGTCTGTTTAGCATGCCCTGCATATCCTGGGATTTTACCTTCCAATCCATCCAACCAAGGGATAGGATCGAATTTAAGGTAATGATGGTGATGTCAGTGGATTGTCTTAAGATCCATGGGATTGATCATATCCCAGGACAAGTTCACTGGGTCTGTTTGGCACGTCATGCCTATCCCATGATATTGCCGATCCCATCCCTCCTAATACTGTGGGATTTTCCTGGCCAAACAGGCCTTAAAAATAGATGAACGGTGTAGATAGTCCAACTAGGACGATGTGTCCCACTTGATGTATATGAGGCCCATTGTTGCGACCCATGTTATGCAGCCTGATGTGATGTATATGAGGCCCATGAGTGATGCCCAGTGTGATGTATGTGAGGCCTAAATGGTGAGGCCCAATGTGATGTATATGAGGCCCATGAGTGAGGCCTAGTGTGATGTATGTGAGGCCCAGATGGTGAGGCCCAATGTGATGTATATGAGGCCCATAAGTGAGGGTGATGCATGAGAGGACCATGGATGTGGCCCATTGTGATGTATTCGAGACCCATGGGACGTGGCCCATTGTGATATATTTGAGGCCTATGGGATATGACCCCATGGGATATAGCCCAATGCAATGTATATGAGGCCCTTGTATGAGGCCCAATGTGATGCATGTGAGGCCTTTGTGTGAGGCCCAAAGCGATGTATATGAAGACCGATGTGATGTGTGATTCCACCATAATGAACGTAATGATGTTTATGATGGGTCATGCCTTGAGAGCAATGATGGTTTGATGTTCACATTGTAAGAGCAATGATGGGTTAAATGTCTATATTGTAACTCTCCCTAGGGCCCATTGTTAGGCCCATTCTCACATCCCCTTAGTGGGCTAACCCAAACCGTTGGGCCCCCATGATCGTTAGGCCCATTCTTGATATGAGTAGGTTGTCTAGCCTATCCTTAATATGAGGAGAGTACATCATCATCATATAACATGCTTAGTCTATGCCCATGCACATCATATGTATGCTTGATATGAGGAGTGATTGATCATAGCACATGCCATTGGACAGATTATTACGAAACTCCTTGATAGGAGGAGTTGCCCACGTGAGCGCGTGGTACGTGTTGGATTGTTGCATGACTGGATAGTATTATTCATGCATCTCGCATATGTGTGATATGATTTCTGTATGCCTTAGTGACATCGAGATCATAGCCTCCACAAGCATATCATGGATGACAAGATTGGACATCGAAAATACTGTTACTAGCATCGGGACACCATAGATGTCCTTGAGTGAAAATCTCTAAACCCGATGGTACCAAAGGATGACTCCAACGTTGAGACCGAGTGAATACATGAGCGCACGAGGGCCGTATACCAGTAGGCCGCGTCTCCCACTCTGTCATGGTCGGTTGGAAGGGGGTGTAGCGTTATCTGCTCGAGGGTAGGGGCATAACAAGGCTGAGTTTAACCAGCTCATAAATGGGTCTGCTATCGACGTGCTGGGCAGATATTGGTAACCGGATAGTGAGGTTTCTTCCATTTGCATGGTTGCGCGTCCAGTGGACGATGATCTGGTGTATAGTGTACTAGACCCCGGTGATCTATATATTCCTGAGATAAATTGTATTAATATGAGGCTTCAGATGAGATTTGGTATACTTGAGTTACACCTCACCTTTGACATTGGCCCTGTAGGCCTTGCATCGCATAGCCTTGGTATGGCCGATAATATTCATGCCTCGCATCGCATGGCCTTGATATGGCTGATAGCATTCATGCCTTGCATTGCATAGCCTTGGTACGGTTGAAGGCATTCATGGATTTACTAGCATTTTCGCATTACTCTGATATTGCATACTTGTATTTCTACCGTGCGCACACACTTTCACCACCCTCTAAGCTTTTTATAAGCTTATGCACGATTAATGCATGCAAGTAATGTTAGGCCGTAGCTGAGCAGGAGCGTGCCACAAAACTTTTGGAGTTTTGTTATTATTATCATTGTATTTCCCTTTATGTGCAATGTACTTAAAGTTTTTTTTTTTTTTTTTATCATAGTGGATTTTTTTATAACGTTCTGATTATTATTCATGGGTTATGCTTGTAGTTATGTTGAAACAAATTATATTAAAATTCCTTCTTGTAGGATCCCAGGATCGGAACCTGGTATATGGATGCCGGGAGCCGAGAATGGGGTACTACCGAGATTGTTGGTGCCGGATTCAGCGATCTGAAATTTTGTGAGCCCGGTTTCCGAGTTCGGGGCGTGACATTAAAAGTCTCACAACATTTTATATGCAGTTGAAAATTTTGTACAAATCGGATCATAAAAAGCGTTTGAAAAAACTTGTTGAATCTATGAATGAGGACGATGGAAAGACATTTGCACCATCTAATTCAACAGAGGTAAACAGCCATCTTTGGACACCTCCAGCTTGGAGTCAACCGAGAGTTCTCTTACAATTGAAGCCATAAAAAAAGGACCAAAGGATAATTTTGATGACGGAGGAGGCCGGGGTTACTATTATGAACAAGGTTACTCTAGTTACACGCTACAAAGGCATTCATCATATAAAGGTTATTGAATGAATGAAAATTTTATTTGTCTGTATGTGCATGTTAGGTTTATTTACTTTTGATTTTCGACTGAGTTTATTTACTTTGTTCATTTTATTGACGTAGTTTATTTACCTTGAAAATTAGATCTGTGATATTTTAACAGTTGAATAACCTAATTAAATGGTCCAACGTATTGATATCATGCATCTCACAATGGATGATGCTTCATTAAATCTCTCAAATTGAAAGATCTTACCTTGGGTCTGTGATATTTTAATAGTTGAACGAGAACTGTTGAATAATTTCTTTAGGGCCTGTTTGATTTTCCAGCTTAAATGTAATTACCTTGTAAATAAGTAATCATTATTTAACAAGATAATTACCGCATCTTTCCCAATGCTGACTTGACCGGTTACTTTTTAAACACTTAAATCGAGGAATTTGTAAAATAAATATGGGGCCCACCGTAATGTGTGTGGCTTATCCACACTGCCCATTCATTATGCCAAATGAATTTAAGGCATGAGCCCAAAAATTAGGCAAACCCAAAGCTCAAGTGGACCACACCACACGAAATTGTGAGAATCGAATGCCTACCATTAAAAACTTCTCAAGGCCCTTAAAAGTTTTAGATCAGGCTTATATTTATATTTTTCACTTATCCATGTCTATGTGACCCTATGAACGGGTTAGATGGTGAATAAACCTTAATGTGGGCCCAGTAAAAGAATCAACTTTCGACGGTAGACAGATTAAGTCCATTGTTTCCTTTCGTGTGGGCCAATTGAGCATTAGATCTACCTCATTTTTTTTTCGGATCATGCCTTAAAATATTATAATAAAATAGATGGACGACACGGATATATTATATACATTATGGTGGGGTCATGGATGTAAGTCAACATTTTTGGACGGGTTTTCTAAGTGGAAGTACTCGCTCATTTTGAAACAAGTGAAAAAGTAATAATTACTTCTTTACTTGGGATTTAACAGCATCGTGAAAAATCAAAAAGGCTCTTATTGAATGGCTAGAATTTTCAAATACGGGATATATATCGTGTTTGGTTTAATCAACACTAGACTCTTTGTCCCTATGGCATGAAATGTTTCGATCTGTTGACATTAAATTGATGGTGAAAATGAAATGTTCGGGTCGACTCGATATGACTCAATATGTTTGACCGAGTCGGACTCGATATCTGTTTCGATCTTCCGACATTAAAGTGACCCATTAACTTGATCCAAATCGTAGCCAACTCGATACGACTCAGTATCTCTGGCCGAGTCGGACTCGGTTCGGGTAAGCCCAGTCAAGATCTGGTTCGAATGGAGTCAAGCCTGACCTAGTGCCAAGTTGATTTGAAAATAATACTACTAAGATGTGACACTAGTGGCAAGTTGGCTTAAAATAATGGAGCTATGACGTGTCTCTAGTGGCAAGTTGGCTTAAAATAATGGAACTATGATAGGACTCTAGTGGCAAGTTGGTTTGAAAAAGTGATACGACGGTGGATGCTAGTGGCAAGTCGGTTAAAAAAAATAATAAAAATGGGACCACACACCAGCAACGTAGCTGTGGGTACGTGTCATGTTAAGCCGAACACTGGTGCTCCTGGAGCTCTCAAGTTGTTAGAACGGTTCAGAGGAGATCAAAGTTACATTAGCCTTAAAATGATGTATTTAGTATGTCTACACGATTTATCCATTTGGCGATACCATTTTAGATCTTCATCCGAAAAATGAGTAATTTCCAAGGTTTAAGTGGACCACGCCATAAATAGCAGCGGGGACAATGACTCTCACCTTTAAAATATTTGTAAGGCCCACCCTAATCCAATCTGTTCGTAAGGTTACACAGACCTTAATGAATAGGAAAAACAAATATCATATTAATACAAAATTTAGGTGATCCCAGCAGGGTTTCAATGACAAACGTTCAATTCTCCACTGCTTTTTAGAGTGTGATCCACTTGAATTTTAGATTTTTCTTATTTTTCAGCTCAAGGCTTTGGACGAGCTCACTAAGTAAACAGACGATTTGGATATAACTCGTACTTCATAGTGGCACCAACAGAACTTGGTGACATCAATACACCTTTTAGGTTGCTGGGGTGTAGTACACTAGGCAATCCTCTTCTAAATAATAAAAAAAAAAAATGGTTCTAGGACGTGACTCAAGCAGCAGGCGCGTTCCAAAAAGTAATACTACGATGTGACGCTAGGGGCAAGTTGTTTGAAAAAGTGACACTAGCCTCTTAAGTCTCGTGTTTTGCGCGGGTCGTGGGTTGGAAAACTCGTAAAGGTTGATCTATCGCTGTAGGCAGTGGTAAAAGCTAAGGGCGAGTTCGGTCTTCATTAAATATAGTATTGAATGGGATTAGGATGGTTATCGCGCGCCATCCCATCCCGTCTGCTGTCTGAGATGGCGGGACGTATTTCATCCGCCATGTCCCCGTAAACACCGCTTTAAGTCAGAGACGAATTCCGCCAAGAATTCCGCCAATCCTGAGATGTGAGTTTTCACCGCTATGTGGGGCCACTGAGATATCAATGAGATATCTACTCCCTCTATCATTTTCACCGGCCTACATTCAGCCATGATCATGTTTTGAGGCAGACATAAAACAGTGAGTGGAGCACACCACAAGAAGCAGTGGAGATGCAAACTCATTCATTTGTGACGGTCCAAACACACTGCTTTATATCCCATCGGCTATTGCAAACCCATGGGATCAACGGACAAACACTGACATCACCATTGTTACCTTAAAATCCATTCCATCCCTCCTAATCCCATAGGATCGGTCCGGCCAAACACGCCCTAAGTGGGTAGAGCCGTCGGCTCTCTGGGGAGCACTCACGTGCACGCAAAAACTTATCTTGATACAAAACTTATGTGGTCCTAAGACGGTTGCAATGGTGGCCATTCAATCTCAATTGTTTCCTCTTGTGTGGCTCACTTTAACTTTGGATACACTTCATTTTTTGTTTTATGTCTGAAATGTGCCGGCAAAATAGATGGATGGGATGAATTTCACACAAACTTCAGGGTCAGGAACATCCTGCAACACGCTGTCCACGCAATCAGAATCCTCCATCCATTACGTGCGCACTTCTATGTTGGTGGCGATCCAGGTTGGTCACACAACAGGAAAGAGTTGGAAGTGGTCACAGAGGTTTGTATGTGGGCCACATGGTGTGTATTTTCCAGCTAACCAAACATTAGGCATGCCTGACAATGATTAAGGGGCGGGAACTACAAAAGTCATTTTGCTCCAAACATCATGCAGGTTACACTTCATGAACTTGGATGTTACACGAGTGATTTTACATTGATCCAGAAGGCGTGGCTCTCACATGAATTTTTTAATGGAGCTGATACTTTTATTTGGATGGTGACCACGTGGAGATCAACCTGATGGATGGAGAAGATGCCGCACACATTAAACTGGCAACTAATGTTTCAGCTTTTTTATTTTTTAATTACAGTAAATGGCTATGCTTCCAACACCTCACCATTGATGCATTAGTAAATGGCCGGCTCTCGGTTGTAACCACGCAGCTTGGGGTTGGCTTCGGCAGGATTTTGAACAGTTGGGATATGCCTTTTTAAATTTTTTATTTTTCTGAGGTTGAGCCCTGCCTATGACAGCCCGCACCCACTCTGCTTTATTTTATCGGAAACAGTGCTTTCGGTGAACTACTTTTGTTTACCACCGTCCGTTTTGAAAAAGTAATTGATAACTCAAATCATCTCATGTCTATTTATTTTCAACTGTTTGCAATCCATCGTGCCGAATTGAGGGAAGATTGTGTAACTAGGCCTCACCACCCTTCACTGTGGTTTCGTGAACGAACTGTGTGGCGTGGCCCACTGATATTTGTGTTTTATTCACACAGCTAATCTTTTTGTCAACTCAGTTTAAGCCATGAGAAGCATATCCATATTTCAAGTGCACCACATCACACGAAAAAGTGGATCGAACACTTACCAGTGAAGATTTAGATCAAGCTGATATCTGTGTTTTCTTTTCGTCAGCGTCTTTGCAACTTTATAGATTGGTTGGATGACGAATAAACGTAACTGTGGGACTTTCAACGGTGGATATAGTCTTCTCCATTGTTTCCTGTGGCGTGGTCCACTTGAGCTTTGGATGTGCTTCAACTTGGGATCTTGGCCTAAAATGAGCTCACAAAACAGATAAATAATGTATATAAAATATATACATCACAGTGCCCCCACAGAGTCTCGATGATAAGGGCAGCGAGCGCCTCATTACACAATTCCCGACCGGAATGGAGAGAGACGAACATGATTCGTAAATATATCACCCCCCGAGACCGTGGCATCTTTCCTTAGAAAAAGTAGGGAAACGGATTGGCTACTTCCCTGCCACCAGCCAATGGTTGATGATAGGTGCTCGGTGGGCCCGACCATGATGTATGTTTTTCATCCATGCCATCCATCTTCGTTCCTAGATCAGCTTTGGATATGAGACCAAAAATGAGATATATTCCAATCTCAAATGGACCACATTACAGGAAACAGTGTTGAATGAACGATTGACCATTAAAAGCTTTTTGGGGCTATAAGAGTTTTGGATCAAGTTGATCTTTGTTTTTTTCCCTTCATCTAGGTCTGTATGATCTAATCAGCAGATTGGATGTCAAATAAACAGTACAGTGGGCCTTAGTAGGATTTTATTGGTGGATATTCAACCGTTATTGTTTTCCTGTGTTATGGTCCACCTGAGATTTATATCCCTCTTATTTTTGGGATCAAGTATAAAATTATCTGTAAAAATGGATGAACGGTATAGATGAAACAAATACATCATGGTGGGGCCCACAGAGCACCAACTTCCAGCCACCGGGCTAGTGGCAGGGGGAGTAGCCAATCCATTTCCAAAAAGTAGACGTCCCAAGCAAGTGAAAAAAGTATGAGCGAGAGAAGGGGTACCTTCATTCTGCATCAGTGAGCTTTGAACAAAGTGAGTGCATTTGCTTGCGAGAAGAAGAGAGAGGCTAAGATGATTACTGAGGCTGTTGTTTCCTTTCTCATAGGAAAACTTGGAGATCTCCTTGTCCACCATGGATCCGCCCTCCTCGAAGTAAGTGATCAGGTCGAATGGCTTAAAAGAGAATTGGAGTGGATGCAGGCCTTCTTTAAAGATGCAGATACGAAACAAAATGATGCAAGGGTGAAGAAATGGGTGGCTGATGTAAGAGACATTTCTTACAAAGCGGAGGATGTCATCGACAACTTCATCCTTCAAATAGAACAAAGCAGAAGAAGAGAGTCAATCAGGTACAGACAGAATTTCACTTCCTTTGTTGGCGAACCTATTGCTCGGCAACAGCTACGCAAGATGATCGAAGAGATAAAGAGTGAACTCATTGAGATCGGCCGGAGAAGAAAGACTTATGGCATCGTAAGTCTCAACAAAGGTGGAGAAGGAAGCAGTTTCATGGGCGAAAGTCTGCAGGAGCAAAGGCGAACCTCTCCTGTACTAGAAAATACAGCAATCGTCGGTTTTCAAGAAGACATTAAGACCTTGGTGGCAAGGTTGATCGAGGGCGAGGCACGCCGATGTGTGATTTCTGTAGTTGGAATGGGCGGTATCGGCAAGACCACTCTCGCCAAGAAAGTTTTTAATCATATCTCTGTTAAAAAGCATTTCGATTGTTGTGCATGGATTTATGTATCTCTAGAATATAACACAAGGGATCTTTTGCTGAACATTATGAGATCCTTCAAGATTTCTACTAAAGAACATCAGCAGATGGAGACCTTTCATTTGAAGGAGAAGCTTTTGGAATATTTGACAGTGAAGAGATATTTTGTGGTGGTAGATGATATCTGGAAGACCGAAGCATGGAATGATTTAGCAGCTGTTTTTCCAGACACGGATAGCGGAAGTCGCATCCTGCTTACTACTCGTAACTCTGACGTAGCATTACGCGCAGACCCCCGAAGCCATCCTCACGAGCTACAACTATTAAAACAAGATGAGAGCTGGGAATTATTCTGTAAGAAAACATTCTTACAACAAGAAATTAATTGCCCCCAAAATTTAGAAGGGTTAGGAAGACAAATTGTAGCAAAGTGCCATGGTCTGCCTCTTGCAATTATTGTTATTGCAGGCCTGCTATCGACGAAAAAAGGGCTTCCAAGTGAGTGGAACCAAGTGCTGGAGAGAATTAGCTGGCATTTTGTTGAAGGTGAGGCACAAATTTCAAGAATATTAGCTTTAAGCTATGAAGACCTATCCTATCACTTGAAGCCATGCTTTCTCTATTTAGGAGTTTATCCAGAAGACTACGTGTTCTCTGCCAAGGAGTTGATTCAGTTGTGGGTTGCCGAAGGATTTGTGCATTCAAGAGGGGCTGAAACATTAGAGGAAGTTGCAGAAAATTACCTGGTAGAGCTTATCCAAAGAAGCCTAATTCAAATAGTGCAAAGAAGTTCCACCGGAGGAATTAAAAGATGTCACATTCATGATCTTCTTCGGGATCTCTCGATCTCAAAAGCCAAGGAAGAAAATTTTCTCTGCACCACAAATTCTCCTCCTCCATGTACAGCACGTCGACTTGCTATTTATCTTGACGTCCGTAACTGCATTTCTTTAAACGACTCGTACCCATGCCTTCATTCTCTTATCTGGTTCAGCCCGAAGAGCAGGTATCTTGGACAAGATCAACTGGGAAACTTTCAATTACTCAGAGTGTTACATCTGCATGAAATAGGGGTAAAAGGGGTTCCAAATGAAATATGTACACTTATCCACTTGAGATACCTTCAAGTGGCAGTAGACGTGAAAAAATGCAAAAGCCTGCTAGAATGGATAGCTAATCTATGCAACTTGCAAACACTACATATAGCCACCATCAAATCCACCATCAAAGTACGCAACTTTCAAACACGACATATAGCCACCATCAAACCCCGCAAGTTGCAAAAACTATGGGTGACCACCACCAAAGTAGATGAGGAAATTTTACTCGACATAGATTGGAATATTTTGAAGATGCAAAATCTAAGGCATGTACGTGTAGAACTAGGCAGATTTACAGGCACGCCAGTACTCAGTTTTCCAAGCAACCTACAAACTCTAAAATATATTGAGGCAGGCAACTGGATGGGTAATAATCGCTTGGGCAGGCTGATTAATCTTAGGAAACTAGGAATAGTGGAAGTGGATACGCGTAGGCATGGAGATATATTGTCCCACTCAATTCCCAAGTTGAAGCACCTCCATTCTCTGACATTACATGTTTCACCTGGTGGGATTCTATACCCATTTCCGCCAATTTTAAACCTGCTGCATCTCTATAAGCTGTATTTGGGTGGAGGGTTAGTGAAGCTACCTGAGTCTCATGAATTCTCACCAAACCTCACCAAGCTTACCTTGCAAGACACTATGTTAGGACAAGACCCGATGCCGACACTCGAGAAACTACAAAACCTTCGGATTCTCAGATTGCTTCATTCTTCATACATGGGAAAGGAAATGGTCTGCTCTGAGCAAGGGTTTCCTCGACTTGAGTCGTTGAAGTTTAAAAAATTAAATTATTTAGAGAAGTGGAGAGTAGAAGAAGGAGCGATGCCGAGTCTTTTACATTTACATATGTATCAATGCGGACAATTGAAGACACTTCCAGAAGGATTGCAGCATGTGACTTCCCTCAGAAAATTGGAGCTAATTATGATGCCTTGGAGTTCCACAAAGAGGCTTCAAGAAGAGAGGAGAGACGACTGGCAAAAGATTCAACACATACCCTCCATCGACATAAGATGATATTCATTCAAAATTAAAAAGGGAGAGAAGAAAATCTGCATACAAAGAGAAGGACAGAGGTCCCAGGTAATGCAAGCCGGAGCACCTTATGTCCAAGCTATCATATCCTCAGGAGCACCTTCCACAGAAATATGCTGCAGCAGTTTCTGAAGATAAATATTGAGATGTGGAAATGTTGTTGCTGTTGCAACTGGCAATCAAAGGCAGGCTTTCATTCTTTGTTGCAGACAGATTCAGGATATCTCCTAAGTAAAGCCGGTGAGATTTACTTCTTTCATTTTATTTCTCTCATTTCCATTCATACTTTCAAGTATAATTGTAGCCATTTTAACTTCCAAGTTTCTGTATTTCTGTGCTCTCTTTTTTTCTCAGTTTGTACAAGTTGGGACCCTTTTTCAGATTTTTGGCACATGGACCATAATATCAGCATTTTAGATCACAAAAAAATGGCCCCACTTGTAAAAGCTGAAAAGCCCATTGTGTAATGCCTCCTGTATGTCATGCATGCTAACTGTTGGATGAAATGGCTCGACGAGGAAATTTTTTTATTATGGATCACATTCGAGTCCCTTTTTTTTTCTCTATCGATGAGCTGGGCCACAGGGCAGTATGGTTGGATGACCAACATAGAAAATTGGTGCTGCAGGACATGCCTCAACATGGCTTTGAGAAGGGGGAGAGGATTGGCATCAGATTTAACATATACCCCCATCAACATACATGAATAAGATGTGGATATAGTGTTATTGTGACTAACAATCATAGAGGAGCTTTCTTTGTTTCATGCACACGGATTCATGATCTCTGCAGAGCAAAGAGGGTGAGATTAACTTTTTGTTGTTTTATCTCTCCTCTTTATTGATGATGTGCAACAATAATCATAGCCATTTTAACTCCTAGTTTCGTTATCTCTATGTTATTGTCCTTATTTTTCAGCTTGTACAAGTAGGGCCACCTTTACAGATTTTTGGTGCACCATGGGAGCCATAATGTCAGCATTTTGGCTCACTGAACAATGGGCCCATTTGTACAAACTCAAAACCATTAGTATTCTGTAATCCTTCAGACAGAGTATTGCATAATACCTATTGTCATCATGCATACCAACTGTTGGATGATTTTCCTCAAAAAATAACGGTTTGTATGGATCTCACCTGTGGGCACATTCTTTCTCTGTCAATGAATGGACCCGGATGGCTGTATGTTTGGAAGACCATAACATTGATGCCCCATTGGATAAAAGCAGCACTGGTCTGTCCATTGAAACTTTTTCTTTTATCATTATGTGTTTTTACACCATATAGATTTGCTATACTTATAACCATTTGTGCTTTTAGCCCTGTTTGAGGAACACCATTCAGATGATAAGGATGCAATTGCCAAAGTGATTTTTACACTGTCCATCCACAAAAGGGCTCTCTAGAGGGATGCTTCAGACCATCAAAATATTGAACCATGTGTGCATTGCTCGTGCATAATTGGTAGAGCCAAGAAATGGACTTCAACCACCAATTATCTTCACATCAAATGCTTACACAGATGCATTGAGGTTGGAAAGTCTCAAGCTTGTGCAATCCAGCTCCCTTACAAGCCAACACAGTTCTGGATGGAAGATGTGCAAGATCTAAGCTGTCCATCAGGTGGGTCCCCACTCGTCGATGCCACAGCCCAAAAAATTGGCGATTCCACTCCTTGGGAGGTCACGAAAAGTAAGGGCCCCACACCCTAGGAATTTGGTGAAGCAATACCCATTTCGGAGTTCCTCTGTTCTAAGCACAACATATGGCTTCACAATCTGGGCAGATGCTTCCAGCAGACTCAGGTAAGTGGAATCACATTTCTGTTGTACCTCAAATAAATTGAATTCAGTTCCTTGGCCTCCCATTTGATGAGAAATAGAAAGAATTATACACTTTGTGTGGAGAATTTTACTCTGAGAAAAGCTCTTAGATTTTCTTCTTTTCATTCTTTTCTCATTTCTGATGTGTCTGTCTTGCAGTATCTAATGACTATCATATGAAGTGAAGTGGACAACAAGGACATGGCCCTACATAGGTGGGCCAAGATTATCTAAATAGCAATGCTTATATTGCCCATGGCTTCAGCATTATTAGTTTTGTTTGTATGTTTGTTTTTTAGTGATGATGGTAGATGAGAAGACTTGGTTTGTTCATGTTTTGATTTTCAAAACAATGTTATTATGTTATTTTGGAAAGGGAATTAATAACTATATTTGAGGAGAAATCCAGTGAAAGTTCATTACCTTTTATGATTTCTTTTTTGATTTCCTCTTTTATGAATAGCATGAGATATTTGGATGATGTTTTGAAACTATAGCATGAGGATGTTTGTATTTTTTATCTTCCAATCGTCAGCGCTTTAATATAACAAAGAATTCCCCTAATGTTTGGCATGTATTAGTGTATTTATCTTTGGATGCAAGATGCTTTTCAAAGTGGAAGCAATTATTTAGACTGGGGGTCCACAATGCTTACATGGATGCATGATCAAAGCTGATCATCAGGTGCAAGCCACTATGTGGCTTTCCTTGTGCAAAATTCAGGTCCATCCACTCATCTGATGGGCCACACATGTACATCAAATGCTGACTGTGAATTTCTTTTGCATTTGTTCGGCTCACCAGATTTGTGATTGAACTGATTCTTGGCTCCAAGGCATTAGTTTTGGGTGAGCAAGCTAATAAGACCACACGTATGTGGAGCAGTGGAGCCTTCCTAACCACATATGCCAAAATAGCATAAGGGTGTGAAGAAAGATCTTTCCATCAAGTGAACCACTGTGTACAAAACAAATGGATGTATAGAGAAACACTGTATTAGCCATCCATTTCTTTTGTATATTTTCCCCGACCTGAGAAACAAAACTGCCTGATTTTTGTGCAAGAACATCCAATTAATCTGACTCATCTAATGGAATTATATAGCTGGGATCTCACACACATCTATGTTGGCATGTGCAGCTACATGTGGATGGGCAAGGCTCCACATGCATGTGGGCTTAGCAAGCATATGCCTTAGGTTTATTTTTCAAGTTCTCTTTTCGTTATGACCCAGAGAAATCCAACTGAGAGTTCCTTGCCATTCAATCTTGGCCATCTTTTTCCTAGAAAATTGATATTTATATTCTTTTCTTCTCCATCTTTTGTAGGACATTGAATGACAGATTAGGAGCTTCATTCTATAAGGTTTTTGGAGCATCTTCCATCTATGGCAGAGCTTATCAAATTCAAGTTTGTATCTCTCAACTACTGGCCCCACTTGTGACAGGTATCAGGACACTTCAACCCAATGCACTAGGAACTACTTCCTCCTGTTTTCTCCATGATTAGTTTTAGATGTGTGTAAGTTTTATTAGTTGTAAAGGATTTACAGGTAACTCACTGACAGTGTTTGGACAGGAAATCACACAGTCAATTAAAATATAGCATAAACTCACTTTCAGTGGTAACCTGTTTACAACTTAAAAGCTACAGGCATCCAAACGATCCCTTGAAGTAGTTATATGCTTCCACTACTTTTATAGATTTAAGCAAACTAATTGTAGCATGTAACTTTCAGGTTTTAAGCACAAATTTGATTTCCAGACTTATTCTCATAGGAGATATTGTCATGACCACTAGACAGATGTGGAGAATGGTGGAAATGGTGATAAGATATTTGGATGATATTTTCTAATTGTAGCTTGTGGATGTCTGTATCTCTTGCAACTAATCATTCCATATGATACAATGTGCTAATATTCATTCTAATACGTTCTCTACTTCAAATCACACAAACAATTTATGTAATGTTTGGTTTATTTTCCTGCATGCGTCTGCATGTAATGTGCTTGTTAAAACTTGAAATAGAAAACAATTTCTTTCCATTTTGCACAATTGAGGCTGTTGGTTCAAGGATACATGTGGTTGTTACGATGGATTGTTGATTGCAAATGCTATGCTGGCCCCTAAGTTCCTAGCCATCGGCTTTCTGTGGCCTTTTCTCTGTTGAATATGGATTGTTGGCATTGAAACGTTTCATCTGTTGCTTACGGATCCGTTTGGGTAGGGGATCCGGCAGAACTGGGATTTAGGGCTGTCAGTGTGTCAGTTTCGGGTTGGGTCCTATTGTACCCGTACTAAGGCTAACTGGGTTCCTTTCGGACTCGTGTCTAGATCTTGACGACCCGTACCCATTTCCAATCGTTTTCAGGTACCCACCAGATCTTTGGATTGAGGTTTTGAGTTGGGTTCAGAAGAATTGAGAGAAATGAAATGGTTGGGCCCATCTGATGGATGGATTAGATCTCACAGATATATATTGCTTTGAGATGCTCATGGGGCCTGTGCAAGTTCTCTTACACGTATGTGGCTTAGGAACCTCATTTCTTTGCTAGAATAATCAATATAATATCAAATATATATAATTTTACTAGTAAAATTGACTGGACCCCACTAGACCTGAGCTGACCCAACTCGACGTGATTTTTACCGGGTCCAAAGCGTGATAAATGCTAGCTGGACCCATTATAACAAGGTCAAGTGCACCAGGCATCCGTGGGTCTGGGTACTCATTGATAACCCTATTGGATTGAGCTTAATTTCTGATTTTGAAGGCCCCAACTCCATATCGATTTGCACCAGTAACCAGTGCTTTATTCCACTTAATAAATTTTGACTTGTTTACTTTTTTGAACTTGTAAAATTGTGATTATGTAGAAGAAAGATCTGCTCTAGTTACACAAATTTGCCGCGGAGGGTATGGGACCATCTTACTCCTTATCTAAAGCATGGATGAAATAGAATTGGGGGTGGCAACGAGTCCAGTCAACCTGCAGGTCGACTAGCCCGACCTGCTCTTGAGGTTGGTTTAGGTTAACCTAAACCGGTAATGGGTCAGACTAGGGTTAACCCTACCCGACCTGCCCATATAGGTTATTAATGCGTCAGGCTGGACAACCTTTCCCAACCTAATCTAAAATCCAAGACAAAATAAAGAAGAACAGTGTAAATAAATATATATTTTTTCACATGTATCCACTATCTAGGCTTGGTTGTTCATAGCCTTAGTATTGTATTTCATTCTTAAAGCTGAGTTGGGTCTTGGCAAGTTGGGTCAGGTCAGCCGAGCATGACCCATTTACAATTAAATGGGTCAAGTTGGGTTGGGCTTGATGAATTGTTTAGTGGGTACGGTCAGATCAGAGGGTAATGGGTCATAGATTGGGTGTGTGCAGGAATTCTTGTCACATATAGGAGCATTTGGATTGTAAATTACTTTATATAAGCTACTTATGCCTCAAGTAATATATTTGGTAAACAACATACTTGTCAGCCAAAGGTAGAAAAGTATGTTTGATTTCCAACATCACATAAGTACTTATTGTCACGTCTTGAAAACGAAGCTCAAGCTCCTGACGCTGCTCTTAGGATGTGACTTGAGGTGTGTTTTTTTTTTTTTTTTTTTTTGTCTGTTTGGTAGTGTTCCCTCTTAACCATGATATCCAACATTACAATCAAGATGTAAGAGCAACCCAAAATAAAATTTTATTCAACGATGTAACATTTACCAATACAATGAATGTACAAGTTTCAATTACATACCGCATGATTCTAAAAAAGCAGAACATCAAAGGATAGCTAATATAGTCCGTGCTATGCTATTCCTGCCAACAAAACAATGTATGAGCTTAAGAAAGCTTTGTGAGTACATCTTTCATGTGTCCGGTAATCTTATGACATGCCATGACTTACATGGATAATAGCATGTGTAGGGTACCTATATGCAATATTACAACATAGTGCCATATAACAAGATGCAATGCAGTCATGAATGCCATGCCATGAATTACATGGATAATAGAGTGTGTAGGGTACCTGTGTGTAGGGTACCTGTATGCAATGCAACATAATGCCATGTAACAAGATGCAATGCAGTCATGAATGCCATGCCTTTTATGTATATCTAACATATTTCAATGCAGTTATCATATGTGAACAACGGAGGCCAATACCCAAACTCACCATGATATATGGCCTTGCCTTGCATACCTAACCTCGGTACTAGAGGCCAAATGCACCATGGCCCATATGCTCACTCCACCTAACCCAACAGTAGCAGACTGTTTTGCAATCGCGATATGCTAGGCTGTCAGATCAGAACTCATTTTCATAATTCTGACATGCCAAGCTAGTCAGACTTGAACCCATTTAGTAATTCAGACATGTTAGGCTGGTCAATTCCCTTCCAAATCGACTTTGACAGTAGGAGTCAGATGCACCATGACCTATGTGTTCCACTCAGCCCCATGATGATGCACTCGACTGGTACCAACGTGGTTTAGGGAATTTAACTCACAAAGCCCCCAAGTCCCTAGTATAAAAACATAAATTTTTGGTATTCCAACTACAAATAGGCCTGTGCTACCAAATCTGTCATTGTATACCATGTCTAATCCAACATCCGACATTTCATTATTCTAACATTCATGAACATACCATGCACAATTCACATGCATATGCAATGCATATTACATCTTTAACTCATGTTCCATACTAATATGCAATACACCCAATCAACCAGGGTTCCAAACATACATCTGGTCAGGACCATCAAGATTCGAAACAGAATTCTCGTGATTGCTTGGGGACCAGTCACAACCATAAGCAAGTGGAATTAACTCTAATAGCAACTGCTATATACTTTTTACCATAGATACATAGATGATTCCTTTGGTGGGGTTTGACAGGAATGCCATGTCATCAAACACAACATGCTTGTGACACCGAGACACGCCCTCGTTTGAGTTCAGGTCCTGATCAACCAATGCTTGTATTTCGAATCAGACCTCTTCTTCTTTTTTTTTGGCATGGCAACCTAAACTTTATATATGCAAAGTAACCCTAGAAAATGATGACTAATTTTTCAAAGAAAAATAGCACTGATGCAATGGGATTTTTTGTGCTTCTCTCCAATATGAAGGTAACCAAAGTCATTTCCCTTCAAAGGCATGGAGAAGAAAAGGTAATGAAAGGGAGCAAAGGGCCAGCATAACTGCAGAAATTGAATAGAAGTCCGAGAAAAATAGAGCATTGTTTGGAACGATGGAGTTAAAATTATAGAAGCCTGAGTAAAACACATCAGACAATCATTGATCTCTTTCAAGCCAAACAGAAAGAATAGAAGGGCCAGACCTCATGTTTGTTGTACTCCTTTAAAACAGATACGAGCAATTCATCTGCCTTCTGGTTACTCCACACAAAACCTTTCCCAACACAATCTGAAAGCGTGGATGCCTAGTCAAGAAAATATGCAAGAAATGCAAACTAATGTTGATCGATCATGTAACAAAACTGAACTCTTTCTACAATGTCGTATAAATAATCTGAATTATGCAAGAATAGGGCTGATTAAAGAAACCTTTTGAGCTCAAGTACAAAGTATGCTGTAGCAAATCCCAAACATCCGTTTTTGCTATGTAATATTTTATAATATAAAAAAATAAAAAAAAATAAAAAAAGTCAACATATCCAAGGACACCGTAGCTCCAAGATACGAAGGTCTAACAATCTCACACAAACTAAATGATATCACCGACTCTAAAGGAGTTTCATTTTGTGATATCACCAACTCTGAAGGAGTTTCATTTACGAACAATCTAAATCTAAAAAATCGGAAGACGTAAAAGGTGTTTCATTTATATGATATCACCAACTCTCACTCAAATTGGCATCTCCATCTTTCTACCTGTCCACCTGTGTAGATAGGTTTCTGCATCTGAGTATGATATCCATCCCATGCATTAGTTACACCCACAATGGGAGGGGACACCCATCATAGAAAAGCGGCAGATTCTGTGTCGGGCCCACAAAAGAGTGTCTTCTAACCCCGTCAAGTCTGCCCACCATGATGCATTGGCACTAAAAAAACATTAGCCTAATCTAACCATCAGGTGGGCCACACCACCTGGACTTGTAGATATATTAGGCATTTTTTTCCATTTTCTATGTTGCATCCCACCGTGATGATAGGATGCCTCAAAAGGCAGCCCAGTCCAACGGCCGTGGTTTTGGAGCACTATTTCATTGTTTTCAATGATGTGGCTCACCTAATCATCAGATCGGCCTGATTTTTGAGGGGTCTCATTTCCATTGTGGGAAACACCTATTGGATGGACTGGAAGGCAGGTCGGATGTTGTTTATACAGCATTTGATGCCCATTTCCAGCCACATTGCGATCACAGTAGTCAAGATTCATGATCGTGGCCTACCAATGAAACTGAAGGGAATTTTTCATAAGATAGCTACAAGACCAGCCGTGCTTTGTGGCATAGGATGTTGGACAATCAAAGAACAACATCTTCACTGGAAGAGGATAGCTGAAATAAGGATGTTGAGATGGAGAAGAAGCAAGACAGAGAATAAATAATGAATACATTTGAGGGAACTTATGAGTAGCACCTATACGTAAAGATGAGGGAAAATAGACCTAGATGGTTAGGCCATCTGCAACAGAGACTGCGAGCTGCACTAGTTATGTGTGAGTTGGTTCAAGTTGAAAGCTCTAAAAAAGCAAGGGAAAGGTCCAAAAGGATGTGGCTCTATAAGTATACATGCACATGCAAATATCACATGCATATATGCAGTTAAATGCATGGGCAAATGGACACCCAAACCCACGTGCATTCATGCGCTCACGTACTATGCATTTTTTTTTTCTAATACTGTTCCAAGATAAGGCACACGCTATTTCACAGCTTACTTTTACAACAAGATCCAAGAACACAAGCAGCATCCCCAATTCCAGGGCATTGATAATTGATCAAGTTAATATTTAATTAAAATTTAATAAATTACAAGATTTAAAACATTTCAACCTGCAGCTGACACAACACAGCTTCCACGGTAGAAAAGTACCAAGTTTATCAATTTTATGTTTCGCTTCCTCTCGCCTTGATCACCACATCGAAAAAGGGTGCAAATATCACACTAAATTAAATCAATATATACTTATTCTAAATAAAGAGTTTCATATACAGATTACCCTAGTAGGTTAGTTTCATAATTCTAGAACGTATGAATTATCTAAATTAAGAATGTATTATTGTTGTCGTTGTTGCTTCTACTAACCCACTCATGGTTTCAGGTTCATGATCACTTCCTTTTGCAGTAAAACAAGAGAATTACAAAGAAACTAAACACTCTTGTTTAGAGTGAGTTTCTATAACTGATCAAGCTAGAATCTCAATCTTTAATCAACCACTACAAGAAAGTAGGCCTTTAGCCTCAATTTTTTAGCCTCGGTTCAAAAAAAGGAGGTTAAATGTGCTTTTTAGCCTCGGTTGTAAAGGAACTGAGGTTAAAAGTTTATTTTTTGCCTCGGTTGGTGAGAAACTGTGACCAAAAGTCTGTCCTTTTACCTCAGTTGGTGTGAAACTGAGGTCAAAAGTTTGCCTCGGTTGGTGAGCAACTGAGGCCAAAAGTCTGCTCTTTTACCTGAGCAACTGAGGCCAAAAGTTTGCCCTTTTGCCTTGGTTGATGAGAAACTGAGGCCAAATGTCTGCCCTTATGCTTCGGTTGGTAAGCAACTGAGGCCAAAAGTCTGTCCTTTTGCCTCGATTAGTGAGCAACCGAGGCTAAAAATCTACTTTTTTGCCTCGGTTGGTAAGTAACTAAGACCAAAAGTCTGCCCTTTTGCCTCAGTTGGTGAGAAACTGAGGCCAAATGTCTACCCTTTTGACTCAGTTGGTGAGCAACTGAGGTTAAAAGTCTACCCTTTTGCCTCAGTTGGTGAGCAACTAAGGCTAAAAGTATGCCCTTTTGCCTCGGTTGGTGAGCAACTGAAGCCAAAAGTCTGCCCTTTTACCTCGGTTGGTGAGCAACCAAGGCCAAAAGTCTGTCATTTTGCCTCGGTTGATAAGCAACCGAGGCTAAAAGTCTGCCCTTTTGCTTCGGTTGGTAAGAAACTGAGGTCAAAAGTCTGCCCTTTTGCTAAAACTGAGGCTAAAGTCTTTAGCCACGGGGGTTTCAACCTTGGTTTAGATAACTGAGGCAAAACTAAGGTTAAAAGCTTTAGCCTCAGTTTTTAACCTTTTTAGCCACAGTTTTGAACCGAGGCTAAAGCCCCCTTTTCTTATAGTGAACTGACATTGAGTGGATTCTAACCTCGGACTTCCTCTCTAAAACTAAAAGAAAAAACTACTTAATTGTGCCGCAAGATTTGATGATGCTTGCATTTGTAGTATCGATAGCATCGGTTGATGTATGCTATTGATATAGCATGGACCCCACATGAAACATACCATATTGATGAAAATATCACATGTCGTCAATACATGGATAGATTGCAGAATAAACCAAAAAATTATGAGGAAAAAAAAAAAATCCAAAACTCCATTTTCTCCCCATTTTTTCTGTGGAATCCGATTTAGACAGCGTATGTTTTTTTCTCTCTCTAAACGATAGGGATTTAGACAATGCCTTTTAAGTTGTATGGAGAGAAATCAAAGTTGGGTGGAGAAATCACAATGGAACAACAGAAACTAGATGAAACCCATTCCATAAGATTTTTGTGGTTTTGTTTGCTTTTACTTAACTCTTTTGCACAATTTCGATAGAAATAAGTAACTAAATCACAATTATACATATTTGAATGAAAAATCATGGATTTAAAGTTTCAATTTTTTAATTTGTGGAAAATAGATGATTTTGGAGAAAATCCAAAAATCTTTCGTTTTTACCCAATTAAATTGCAGGTAGGGTCTTGAAAAATCAATGGAAGCTACTTACAATTTACAGATTGGAGATGATTTCTTGAATTTTTGAAAAAAAATAATATTTTTAATTAAAATTGCGAAAATAATTAAAATATCATTTTAAAGAAATTCTACTGAAGTACTTTTGGTTTTAGATGTATTGTTTGTTTTAGTGCTTCTATTGTAGGATTTATGGATTATATGAACTCTTTTTTGGAGATTAGGTGCATCACTTCTATCAAACAGCATATACGCCACATAATCTAGGAACCACATACAATGGAAACTTATTATGCATTTATTTTTTTTGTAATGTCTTTCGGAGTTGTGCATAATCACGTCTCTACATGTATACCCGGTTCGATAGTGAAAGTGGACATGTCTTTGCAATTCATTGGTTAATGATCCATCGTCTTGTCTTTGAACAGCGTTGCCCCTGTTTCTTCATTGTCACCTTCGATGCTATTCGGTTGATTTGGCTTAACTAAAAGTTCAATGGAAGCTTAAATACGATATTACAATTTATTTTCAATGAAGGTAATTTTCCAAAGGTAATAATTATCGAGCCCCATTCCTCTAGTCCTTCAATGTTCTCTGGGTTTGTTGTTCGTTGAAAATCAACATCTTCTAAAATCTTTGCATTTGCCAATATGTCTTATAGCTGTAGATTGCAGGCTTCTTTTGGCTAGTAGCAACTCAAAAAATCAAATGCATCTTTACATTCGATTCAATTCCACAATCCAAATGTGCATTTGAAAAGCAGAAGTGAGAGCACCTCGCTTGCATGAGAGCTTTTACAATGAGATTTGATTGGGTGTCAGGTCATTATCAAAAATAAAACTCAGTACATGCTCGACAAAACAACTTTCAAACATGCTTTGTATGAGCCCACATATCTGATCGTGGCCTGCTACCTAACAAATTCCTCTCTAAGCTACAGAGGTCAGTCCTGGCAAGGTTGGTACTCAATCCTCCATTAATTTAACTATCCGTTTTCTACAACCCATTAAAAGTTTGAGGACACGATGAATATTTTTGTGCATGGACCAAATGATGGATCATATGTGTGGGGGCAAGAAAAATCCTCAACAGTAGTCTTGAAAAATCCCATGGTCCAAGATGATTTTACCTTTTTTGCAAAAGAGGTTTCATAAATTTAAACGCGTGCAATGCCTTGCCTGACCTATTCTCACATTGTCGAATGTGCCAATCGTTGCACACGTGTGCAAGGTTTAAGCTTTTTATTTGGTCAGAAACAACACTTTAAACTTATGCGTTGAAAATCAGGCAACATCGTTCAGCGGGTGAACCCTAATTTATAAGGAAACTCACAGGCTCGCAAAGACAGAGCAACATTTTTCTTGGAAGACCAAAAAACATTTTCCCAGCTATCCATTTGTCTGTACATTTTAGTTCAGTTCAACACATGAAATGGCCTAATTTTATGGTAGTGTACCCCACCTGATGCAAAGCCGTATTGGGATGGGCACTATCTTCCGAATTGAAAGAACTTTTAGGCATCTCCCATTCGCAACGGGGCCTACCAACTCAATGGTAGTGATTGAGTATGCAGACTATAGTTCCTGAAAGCGGATTCTCTAGTGGTAGGAACTGTGGAGCCCACCATGATATATATGTTTTATATCCACGCCGTCCATCCGTTTTGCGAGCTCATTTTAGCTCAGGATCAAAAAATGAAGTAAATCCAAGGCTTAGGTGGTCCACATCATAGGAAAAAGTGGGGATAATGATACTCACCGTTGAGACTGATGGGTTATTTTGACCCATCTTCAACCGGTTGAGAGCTCTGCTCGACTGGTCGAAGGCTGGTGTCGACCGGTCGAAGGTTCGAGTCGAAAACTTCGACTCAAAGTCCAGCGAGTAATTTTGTTGTTTTTTACTGTAGCTTGGACTGGTCGAAGGAACCTTCGACTGGTCGAAGGGGGCCTATGACTGGTCGAAGGGATGTCTCGACTAGTCGAAGGTTACGCAGTTTGTTTCGCGATTTTGCGCGAAACTGCGGATTTGAGTCCTTTCGCAACTGGGATGCGGAAAGGAGTTTCCCAAAACTATAAAAGGGGTTACCTAGGGTTTTTCTAGGGGTCACAGAAAATAGCAAGAGGGTTTCCTAAAGCTTTGCAAAGGATTTGCTAAAGGGTTTAGGGCTATCAAGGTGAGAGAGAGGGAGAAAGAGAGAGAGGAAGCTTATAGAAGGGAGGTTCTGCTCGTGGAGGTTCTCTACTATGCAATCTATATCTCACGCTTTCTATGTCGCCGTGTCGGTTAGATCTCTCCGTTTTCTCTATTTCTCTTATTGTTTATCCACTCCTGCGTGAGTGAAGAAGATTGTAACGTTCTACTTCATAGTGGATTGTTGATCTGGACGAGGTCCCGTGGTTTTTATCTCTTTGAGGGTTTTCCACGTAAAAATCTTTTGTGTGGTGTGTGATTGATGCTTTGATTGATTTCATTGCTTTATTATCCATAATTCCAATTTGTTTCGGGAGGCTAGATCCTAAGGTTTGTGCAAGGCATCCCAACAGAGACCTTCCTAGGGCCCACCATTATGTTTAGTTCTCATCATCATATTCATAATATAATGTAGATATGTATGAAGGGAAAACACAAATATCAACTTCATCCAATACTTTTGCGGCCATAGTAAGTTTTTAATGATAGTCATTCAATCTTCGTGCCTTGAAATGGGCTGGAAAAATGGACTGCATAGATATACAATACATATATCAAGGTAGGCCACTTGTTCTAGCTCATCTTAGAGTATGGTCCCAAAAATGAAGTGGATCCAAATCTCAAGTGGATCACACCCAAAAAAAAAAAAAAAAAAATAGTCTCATGCCCCATTAATAAAAACTTCCCTAATTCTAACCGAGCATGAAAAATAGGGAAGTGATCGGCTTTAAGAAGCATGGATCTAGATTTAACCCTTCTAAATATTCTCTACAATTATAAATATAAAAAATTTATAAGCATTAAATTCCCATTGAGTTCATTCTAGTCTACAAGTTGACTCGGCCCAATTGAACATCAAGTCTAGGCGAGTTTTTGGATTTTTAAAATATGATCGGTACAAATTTTCATTAAATGTGGTGCAACCAAATAAGCCAGAACTTAATTATTTTTTGGCTCAATAACTTTTTTTTATTTTACATTTCTAAGCTGCTATAGCATGGGTGGCTATGGAATTCCTCTTGGAGACTGCCAAGATAGCATGACTCAATAGGACTACTCTAGAAGCCTAGAAGAAAATCTTGATGTTCTAAAAATCAAAATACAAGAGTTGAGTTGCCAAGAGGCCGATGTAAAGATTGAACTGAACACGATGGACGAAATGCATGGAAAGAAGCCAAAGCGAGAGGTGAGCTTATGGATGAAAAATGTGGAAAAAATTACAAGTGAAGTGACGAAGATAAAAGAGGACTCTAGAGAAGTATCGAGATATTTTTCACTCTCACGTGTAGCATTGGAAAAGCTCGTAGTAGAAGCTTAAGGAGAGGTCGATGTTCAGAAGGGTTATTTGTTGATCTATTACATGAAAGCGGAAGTATACCTGAAACGAAATTTGTGGGTAAAATGACAACTGAAAGAAATTTGGAATAAATTTGGGAGTTGTCGATGGATTGCAAGTGTATTTGGCATGGGGGAGTCCATAAGACGAGCATCATAACACGTGTACAATAAAGTAAAAAGCTCCCAAATATTTGGCATTGCCATTTGGACGACGGTTGCTAATGATTTTAGTATTGGGAGACTACAAAATAGTATTGCAGGAGCATTAAGATTAGAATTTTTCGATGAAATGATGAAATGAGAAGGTCAATGAAATTATTTGAGGCTTTGGAGTATAAGAAAAAGTTTAACATCATCTTAGATGATATGCGAAAAGCATTTTCATTGGTAAAGGTAGGGAGTCCGGATGGCAATGCATACGAAGTCAAATTGACTACGCAATCAAAAAAATGTGTCGAGCCATAAAGTGCCAAAAAAGATTAAAGTGCAGGTTCTTTCGAGAGAAGAAGTGTGGGAATTGTTCAAGGAAATGCTTGGAGCTGATGCGGTGCTTTATGGAGAAACAGAAGCGATGGCTAAGCTTGTAATTGAATAATATGGTGGTTTGCCTCTTGGGATCATCACAGTAGCAAGTGCAATGAGAGAAAAGGATGATGTCAGAGAACGAAGAAAGGCATTACAAGAGTTAAAATGCTCAACAATAGAGATTGAAGGCATGGATGATCAAGTTTTTCCAATTTTGAAATTTAGCTATGATAGACTAAAATCTAAGAGGATTCAATCTTGTTTCTTGTGTTGTGTTTTGTTTCCAGAGGACCATGCATTCTCTGATGAAGAGGTGATAGGGTACTGGAGAGCAAAAGGATTGATGGATGATATGGGAGACTGGGAAAGGGAACTCGACAAAGGCCAGATAATATTGAATGAACTAATAGATGTGTGTATGTTGATAAGGGGGTTCAATCATCTTGTAGTAATGCATGATTTAATCAGAGATTTGGCCATCGGTATTACAAAGAAGAGCCCTTGGTTTGTGGTCAAGGCTGGGACAAGGATAAGGGGATCAATTGGTGGAGAAGAATTTACTGAAGATGTTGACAAAATCTCATTGATGAGAAATGAAATTAAAATGCTTTCGGGTGAACCCAATTGCCCAAAACTCTCCACATTGCAGTTGCAACGTAACCCTCTCTCAGGCAACATTTCTCATTTGTTCTTCAATCGCATGAACGGCGTATGAGTTCTGGACCTCTCCGACACTTGCATTGAGTATATTCCAGTATCAGTTTCAAATTTGGAGAACTTGTTTATACTCTTATTAAATAATTGTAAGAGGTTAATTAAGGTAGGTACCGTCCCTAACAAAGCTCAAGTGTTTAAGGCTTTTGAACCTCTCTTATGCTGGCATCAAAGAACTGCCACATGGGATGGAATGTTTGGTTAATCTCAAAGGGCTTTATGTTCTATCTGAAGATAGGTTTGATTTCGATTGATATGTCAGCTCTGGGCATTGGAATTGCTTGAAACGCTTCTGCATTGTTTCAAAATCCCATAATTTCACCTTCGAGGCAGAGGGAATTGTATTTGATGCATTTAGGGAAATTGAAAAGCATTTGCAAGCGGTTAATCATTTGTCCTTCCCGGAATAAGATTTCTATAACGGATTGTGGTCAGCTGAAGAGGCTACATCTTTCCTTGGGTAGCTCAACACCTGTTGTGAGTGGAAAGATCTAAGGAAACAAAGAGTGGTGGGATGCATTGGAGTGGGAAGATCCCAACACCAAAACACTCCTCCAACCTCTTTTTCAAGAACACAAGGAAGAAGACGGACGTGGAATGAAAAGTGCAAGGACGTGGAATGAAAAGAGAAGCAGAAAAAGTAGAACAGGTTGCTTCGACGTCATGGCAACAAGAATCTGTATGATTTTTCATTTATCTCTTTCGTCTTATGTATTTCAAACAAGTACGCTGTTGAAAAATGTAATGCTAGTGAGAATGGTCTATGTCCTTGTTTTTCTTCTCTCCCTTCCTCATTCCTAATTTGCTTTGCCTCTTCTGTTGATTCGGTGATTAGCATATGGATCTGATTATAGGAATTTACCCATAAAAGAGATTCACTACCTTGGTGTGGGACAAACATTATATCAAATCGATGGTGAAATCCACTTTCCGATTTTCAGATAGCCCATGTTAGGCTCAAGGCCCAAAACTCAAGGCATATCCATAATTCGAGTGTACCACACGACTATAAATAGTGTACCAGAGACGCCTACCCTCCAAACTGTTTCCCTTGGTGTGGCCCATGTAGATGACAGATGAGCATAATCACAGTGGGTATAGGCATAACTTTTAGTGAGGTGGCTGATGGTTGGAGAGGATTTCACATGGCCCTGTAAAAAATTAACGATGGTGAGGCCCCACCTGAACCAGAAGTCATTGATTTTTTTGTGAGGCCTACCTGAATCAGAAGTCATATTGATTTTTTGGCCCCAGGCCTAATGAAGGGATGCTGCAACTGACGTATGGAGTGGATTATACATATACATCATGGTGGGCTTCATAAAAAATCAAGGGCGAGCATCCTTCCCAACTGTTTTCTTGGTATGGCCCGCATAAGTGACAAATGTGCCCAATTCTTGAACGCAACAATTACCATGGGTCATGGAACATCAACGGTGAGAATGGATTTAAGAAACATACGAAGATATAGTAGAACAAGATATGGTGTGTGCCCTTAGAGAAAGAGAGTAAACCTGACTATAAGTTATGGTTCACTTAGCAAATAACTTCAAACCTTTCATGTGTGTGACGATCCAACCGAGCAAACATGTTAGATTCATCAAGAGGGTCACCTTATAGAAGAAAAATAAAAATAAAAAAAATCTATTCATAAAGTGCATCACACAATTTTTTTGTTATTTACTAATGTCTAGAAATTGTTTTATATGGTGTAATCCACCTAATAATTAGATGGGGATAAATTTTGCCTTAGATGATCATTATGGTGGGACCAACCTATTGAAAGGGTTGGATGTTACGTGCACTTAATAGGTTGTATGTTATCCATCAGTTGGATTATACTTCATGGTGCAACTGAATAAGACTCGGGGGACGCATTATTCTGCGCGTTCTCAAAAGTTGTCGTGCAAACTTTTTGAAAACTCATCTGGATGATATGAGCCAGTTCACTAATGCAGTAACTCATGAAATCCTTTTACCCTGATCTAAAACTCTAGTGGGTCATAGCAAAAGGAAATAATTTCCTTTCTTGATTTGCCTCTCTTTCATTGTGGCCCAGTAGAGTAGTTTTGGATCAGTGTAGACATCTCTCCCAACTATTTTCCTTGATGTGCTTAACCTGAATAACGTATCATCTTGATTTTTCGGCTATTAGCCTAGCATAGGATTACACATATAATATTTGGAGTTGATCTCACATATACATCAAGATGTGGCCCAATAAAATATGACTGATGGCATACCTCTCTCACTAGTTCCTAGGAAATAGTGTAGTCACGAGAAAAAGAAAATAGTCTAGTTCCGAGAAAAAGATTGACGTTTGGTTACCCGAGAATAGTCTAGTTCCGAGGAGAAGATTGTGTACCGTACCACACAGCATGGACGTGTATAGATGGCAAAGATATGTGGGCCTCACCATGATTTATGTGTTTTATCGATGCCGTCCATCCATTTTCTCATATTACTTGAAGGCATGGCCCCCAAAATTGATGCTGATCCGAAGCTCAAGTGAACCCCACTACAGGAAATGGTGGAAACAATGATGCTAAGCATTAACATCTTCATAGAGTCCACCATGATGTTTATTTGCCATCTAGCCTGTTCATAAGGTCATACAGACCTAGATGAAGAAGGGAAAACACAAATATCAGCTTGATCCAAAACTTCTGTGAACCCCAACAAGTTTTTGAAGGTAGGCCTTTAATTCCCACTTTTTCTTGTGGTGTGGTCCACTTTGAGCATTAGATCTGCCTCATTTTGTAGATCATACCCTAAGATGATTTGAAAATATGTATAGACGGCATGGATAAAACATATAAATCATGTTGGGGCTGAATTTTAGTTGCTCGGTCTAACATTTGGTGATCCACTTGACGGTGGAAGTTGATTTTAAATTAACACCACAGCAGGGCCCATCTGAATTACCAACCCTTTGCGGCCTTTAAATTACGTGAAATTACTCCTCTCATGGTATTTATCTCCGGAACCAAGTGGTGCCGTGGCGTGGACAACCACCCTCCATTTTTTAATGGGGCCCACCATGATGTGTAAGTGAGATTTGCTCCAATCATTGTGTAATCCCATTTTGGGCCTACATCCAAAAAATAGGCTAACCTTTGATTTAATTCAGCCATATCATTCGAAATAGTTGGAAGAGACGTCCACCCTTGATTTTTACCACCTTAATATGATGATCATGTGAAATCTACTCCAACCATTAAGATGACACACTAAAAATCTATGGCCAATGCACAAAAATCAGGGGCATACGTGATTCAAGTGGGGCCAAATCATTGAAAATTGTTTGGAGGGTGAGTTTCCTTGCACATTGTTTTCAGTCATGTCTTCCACTTGAACGACGGATGAGGTTGATTTTTTTTAGCCCTGCTGCCAATATGGAGTGACTCATGACACTAAGTGGGGCCACTCCAGCCGGCTACTTTTCCTCTTAGGATTAACTTTTCTCTATCTCCTTATTAAATAACATTAATTAATCCTTGAATTAATCAAAGAAAATGCAACAGGAGACCTTCGTACGGACCAAGGTAGGCTTTGTTAAACAGGTGGACTGGGGTCAGCCCATTGTGATGCACGGAAAATCCACCCCGACCATTAGGCATGTGAGAGAAATTAAGTGATGAGATTCCAACATCAAGTTGATACTTGATTCATGTGGGCTACACGAGGGGAAACAGTGGGAGAGGGGGACGGCTACTGTTGACTTTGTACAGGGTCCACCGTGATGTTTATCTAGAATTCACTCCAAACATTATCTACCTTATGAAAATTCATATATGGGGATCAAATTTTATGCCCATAAGTGATTTATGTGAGCTACACCAAGTTAAACAGTTTGGATGGTGGGCATCCCTTGCATTGTTTGCGCATATGTGGTCCAGCATAAATTATGAATGTGTCTTATGTTTTCCTCATGCACTATATAATTGGAGTTGATTTCACATACACATCACGATTGGGCCATCTTCGGCCCTCCCACCTTGGTTTTCCCACCCATCTCATGCACGTTTAGGTGAGTCTTGCAAGTGGCAACCTATACTCGACAGTGTTGAAACTGCAGTGTAGGCCCATCATGATACATGCAAGATCCAAATTGTCCATCCATTTTTCCATATCATTTAAGGGCATAAGATCAAACATGAGTAAGATCCAATTCTCAGGTGGACCACACCACAAGAATCAGTCGTGACTGAACAACGACCGTTAAAAATTTCCTAGAGCTCTCAAGAATTTTGGATCAAGCTGATATTTGTCTTATCCCTTCATCCAGGTCTATATGCCCTAATCAACAACAGGTTGGATAGCTAATAAATGCTGCAAGACTCTTAGGAAGTTTTTTTTACCGTGGACGTTCAATCACCACTATTTTCCTATGGTGTGGTCCAGCTGAGATTTAGATCTATCTTGTTTTCTAGCTAATGCCATAAAATAAGATGGAAAAATGGATGGAAAGCTCAGATAAAACACATACATCATTGTGGGACCATGAGCACCAACAAGCAGTGCCCCTGGTGGCAGGGTTAGGATGCAATCCATGTCCTGACAGTCTTGCCAGGCTAGGGTGGGCCCACAATGATGAATATTAAATCTACTCCGACGGTGAGGTGAATGACAAAATTTTAGCCATAGATATCAAAAACTACCTACATCCATAATTCAGTTGAGTCATATGAGCGGAAACATTTTAAGTGGAGATGGCCATCATCCAAACTGTTTCACTGGGTGTGGCCCACCTAAATCACTTATAGGCCTAAATTTTGGTCTCTATGTGTGAATTTTTACGAGTTAGTTAATGTTTGAAGTGGTTTTCCTATAAACATCATGATAGGCCTAGTAAAAATCCAATGATATGTGTCCTCTCCCACTTTTCCTCGGTGTGGCCCACTTAAATCATGAACCTACATAGTTTATCAACTTTTTGGCTAAATTTTCATTATAGACTTAATCATCAGAATGTATTTCATAAATGCATCACAATGGGACCTAACCTTAGCCCACCGTGTAAGCAATCCTGCCTTGGTGCCTATGAATGTCTCCTGTGGGGACGGTGCACAAGAGACCACCACTCTCTCTCTCTCTCTCTCTCTCTCTCTCTCTCTCTCTCTCTCTCTCTATATATATATATATATATATATATATATATATAGGGTTTAGGTACTATGCGCTCGAGCTCACGATAAGCTCCCGTGAGGCCGAGCTGTGTGGGCCCCACTGTGATGCATTTCGACCATCAACACCGTGCATTTGATGGGTCCCCTTTAAATTATGGGATATACCAAAAATCAGCCATATACGGAACTCAAGTGGGCCATACCATCTAAAATTATGTGAAGACACCGTTAAAACATATAAAAGCACTTTGTAGGGCCCACCTGAGTTTTGCATGTGCCTGAAACTTGGTCTGAACCCTCATTCAAGTGGGACACACATAATAGATGGGCTGGATTTGCAAACCACATCTCGGTGGGCCCTCAAAAACGGTTATGAATGTTTTAATGGTGCACAGCCCCTCTCCACTTCTGTATGTGTTGTGGCCCACGCAAGTCACAGATTGACTTGATTTTTGAGACCTAGGCCCACGATGGAATGGTGCATCTGACTGATGGGGTAGATGTTTGAAACGCATCACTATGGGGCCCACATAGCTCGACCTTATGGGATGGACTCGTGAGGTAGAGTCGCATAGTACCTTTTTCCATATATATATATATATATATATATACACACACACACACACACACACACACACACACACACACACACACACACACACACACACACACACACGTAAACACTCACCTGTGAACCAGTTCGTAGGTGCTACATACCAACTTTTTTGAGAACCCATCATACGTGATAGGGATCCAAAATCTGAACCGTTCATGTGAAGCAGCACCTCGTGAAACCTCCCAGCCCAAGTTTTACTTTGATCTAAAACATTGATGGGCCATGAAAAATGAAAACAGTTTCCTCCCTTGATTTGCATTTCTCTTTGCTATGGCCCACCAGAATTTTAGATCAGGGTGAAAATTTGTCACATGGGGTTTCATGGGATTCCACATCACATGGACCGTTCAGATTAGACACCCATGGCACATGTGCAAAGGTGCGCACGTGCGTAAGTGCGCAGGGGAGCATGACTCTATATATATATATATATATATATATATATATATATATATATATATATATATATATATATATACACACCACCCAGGCAGGGCTCTGTGGGGCGCACCATGATGTAAGTATTTTATCCACGGAGTTCATCTCTTTTCTCGGATAATTTTAAGATAAGATTCTAAAATTGAAGCGTGTCCACGGTTCCAGTAGACCACACCAAAGAAAGATGCAGTGATAATGACACCCTCTGTTGAAACCTTTTAAGGGCCACCGTAATGTTTTTTTTTACCATACAACCTATTCATAAGGTCATGTAGGCGCGGTTGAAGTTAAATAACAAATATCAGCTTAATCTAAAACTTCTTCAGCTCCTAAGAACTTTTTAATGGCGGAAATTCAATCCCCACTTTGTGGTCCACTTAAGCTCTTTATGTGCCTCATTTTTTGGCTCATATTTTAAAATGATATGAGAAAAACGATGAACAGCATGGATAAAACTCTTACATCATGGTGGGCCCCACAAATCCTTGCCCGGACAGATTAGGGGTATTAAGCAATCCGCGTCCATATATACGAGAAATGCTCACACACAACTAGTTGGACATTCCATTTTTGTCCAACCAATTGACTAATTCAAGGACTAATTAATGTTATTTAATAACAATACATAGACAAAGTTATTCTAAGAGGAAAAGTAGTCAGCTACAGTGGCCCCACCATAGTGTGAGTCACCCCATATTAGAACCATGTATTAAAAAATTAGCCTCATCCATGGTTCAAGTGGACCACATGATTGAAAACCGTGTACAAGGAAAACTCTCCCTCCAAACTATTTTCATTGGTTTGGCCCCCCTGAATCACGTATGCCCCTGATTTTTGGACATAAGCCATAGATTTTTAGTGTCATATTAATGGTTGGAGTGGCTTTTACATACTTGTCATGTTGAGCTTAGTAAAAATCAAAGGTCGACATCTTTCCCTACGTTTTCCATCGTTGTGGCTGAGTTGAATCAAAGGTTAGCATGATTTTTTTGACTCTAGGCCCAGAATGGTATTGCACATCTAATGATGGGAGTGAATCTTACTTACACATCACGGTGGGCCCTGTAAAAATTGGAGACAGTGGACCCTGTAAAAATTGGAGGATGGTTGTCTGCACGGGCGGCAACACTCGGTTCAGAGATGAATACGACGAAAGATGAGTCACAAGGGTTGGAGATTCAGATGGGCCCGCCTACGATGTTAATTTGAAATCCATTTCCACCATCAAGTGGATCACCCAATGTTAGATCAGGGGACTAAAAATCAGCCCCAACATGATTTATAAGTTTTATCCATGCCATCTGTTGATGACAAAATCTGGATCACCCTCCACTCCTCGGGATGCTCCCCGGATGGACCCTGGTCCTACACAAAGGATTTGCAAAGGAGACCCTGGCTAAGCCGGAGGACCCTCCAATGCCTAAGTCAGGTCAAGGGAATCGGGGTCTAAGTTGAAAGGTAGAGAGAGAGTGCAAGATGTTGCGTACTTGTAGCAATGGGGTCTTGATGTATTTATACCTGACTGTCGAATGATCTGGGTCCGTTAATCTAAGCACGATTCCCTCAATCAGGAGGATTTTCGGATCATGGGGATATTATACGTAATTCAAGGATCGTGTAGCATATTATGCACGTCGTGCGTATCCGCGAGTGAAGTAACCGGCCACGTCCACTTATGGTAGTTTCTAAGCTTAGTTCATGGAACACTCACCTCGGGATCTGGCCTCGGCTCGATCCTTCTGGCAGATAAAGTCTTAGTCAGAGTGGTTATAAACCTTCATCGAATAGTGTCCGCAATTATAGTCCGAGTCAAGTTGGTAGTCACTCGTACGATCGGATCAACATAACGTCATCCCTCGGAACTATAAGGGGCTCGAATCTTCCCATAACAGAAGCCTCCTACTCTTCAAGGTCGGTTACGGACTTGGAGAGTAAGCACACAGAAGATCACTCGCCTTGTCTGCTGAACCTCTCATGTGTACTGATATCATCCTGATTTTGGAATTTTGAAGCATCGCGCCCTAAAGGTTTTCCCCCCCACAGACCAACATTCAGCAGCCACGTGGCGACGGTTACGATTTCAAATCGTTGTCAGCCTATGCTCTATTGCCACATACACCCTGATTAGTGCTTCGGACGAAGCTTTCGTTGCTCGGTCGTCGCTTCGCTTATCGGGAGCACATTGCTCGATGTCAGGAGCGTACCGCTCGACAGAGCCCGAGCCCATAGTGTGTGGCCACGTAAGCTCTGAAATCGGCTCACGACGATTCGGCTGCGGCCATCATTCCTTGTCATTAATGCAGAGATTTGACAAGGTCTATATAAGCCTCCGTTAGAGACCTTGATTCCACTTTTGTGCTTTGTGTTTGAGTTGTTATCAGAGGAGGTGATTTTCGGCGAAGGCGATTCCTACCGGTCAAGGTTTTTCGACAGACGATTCCGACCGATCAGGCATTCCCGGCAGAAGCGATTCCCGGTGACCGCCCGGTGAGTCTCCTTCCTTGTGCTTCTCTGTGTTTCTTCCTTTTAAGATGTCATCTGACTTGGAGACCGTTCGGGATTATGATGACGATTCTGAGTCGAGGAGTTCTAATGACGGAAGAGGGGCCTCCGAAGGTCCCTATGAAGCTGTGCCCCTATTCCCTCTGCCCCGAAAATTGAAGGAGACGGGTGCTCGAACTCGTCAAGGTGGTAAAAAGAAAACCGCTTGAGCCCCCCGAACCACCACGACCGAGGCTGCCGAGATGCCAGCGAGTGGGAGGGCCTCAGAGGAAGTCCCAGGAGGCTCCATACTATCAAAGTCTCAAATGGAGTGGATCCGCTCGGAGTTTCAGATCCCAGACTCCGTTCAGATAAGGGCTCCAAAGCCCCTTGACACCGTGGCGCGCCTGCTAAGGGAGAAGTTGTTATTTTTCTTTGTACGCTGCAATGCGGGCTTTGACTTCATCTGCACCCCTTTATCCGAGCCATGACAACCTACCTCGGACTAGCTCCTGGGCAATTCACCCCCAATGCTTGGAGGATGTTAATTTCTTCATTTATCATCTAGCGTCAAGTCAGGAATTCGAAGCTGACCCTAGAGGAGCTGGTAAATTTGTACCTGGTCAAGCACAATAGCTAAGAACCATGGTACTACTTCGCGACTCGAGGCAGCAAGGGGTCGGGGTTGGTGATGAATCTTCCATCTTCCAACAAGGACTGGAAGAATAAGTGGTTCTGGGCTGCGGGCGAATGGGAGGCACCAGCAGCGGAGTTCGGGGCTCTGACAACTCGGGTCCCCACCGGATTTTCAAAATCAGGTCAGACTTTTAGTCATTATCTTCCCTTGTGTCCTTTTTTCTTTACTCCAGTCGGACTGAAGCACTTTTTATCATTGTAGATTTCCCCAGGGGTTTGCCTCTCCTCACCTCGGACCAGAAAAATCAAGTAGCTAAGGCGAAGGCGCGTTCGGGGGAGTTTCGCTCTTGGTCGGACTTGATCACTGCCACTAACCTTCACTGGTTCAAGCTGTACAAGTCTCAACCTCTCCCGACGTCTTTCAGTAAGTTTCTTCCTCCCGCTTCTTCCGGAAAGACATTTATATGGTTGCTAATTTGCCATTCTCTATGCAGGCATGGCTGAGACATCTGGTTCTCGGAGAAGGAAAGCAGCCCCAATGGCAGAGGAGTTATTGAGGGCCGAATCCCGAACGAAAACCACCGTTCGGAGGAGGTAAGCCGTTCCTCGCTGGGAGGATCCCCCATGTCCGGTCTCTGTTCTTTGCGGCTTCACCGTGGCCCCGCTTTTGTCACAGTCGAGATGGTTTCTAACGTGGTGCGAGTGTGGTGCATCACTACAACTAGTGACTCAGAAGATAATAGTTGATCGTTAGTCGACATTGATGTTGCTCGCGGCTATGGCCCGCCGAGGCTCGAGTCCCAGCAATCATTGTTCTAACTCCAGCAATCATTGTTCCAACTCCAGCAACCATAACTCCTTCTTTCCGGCCCACCGTCATTCCCCCCACCGAGGAGGCTCATCCTGAAGCCCCCTGCATAGCTATCCCCTCATCATCTGAGCGAGAGGAAGCTGTTCAAATGGCTGACGCCATGATCACCCCTCAAGAGGCTGGAGAGGATCTCGGAGCCGAAGCTCAGGCCTCTGCTAGCAGCAGGACTGGATTTGTAGAGACAGCAGGCTCGGCCCATGTGGGAACGAGCGGTGGGAGGTTCGAACTGGGTGACCACCTGTCTTGTTTGACGCCTTAGGCCACTAAACATGCCCCAGAGGTGGATATAGTCCGCCTTCTCAGCAAGTCAGACAGCTCTTTCTTAAATGACATACCCTCCGTATTCTACTCGGTATCTCTGTTAACCTTCCTTGTCTTTTTGTACTTACCGCTTTCGAGTTCTAATACTCTTGTTTTTGTTCAGTCTGTCCAGAAGCTCCTTTCGGCTAGGGAGAGAGCGCGGGAGTTAGAAAAGAGAGAGGCTGAGGTGGAGGCCCTCAAGACCGAGGTGGGGGTCTTGTGGGATGAAGCCACCTTTCTTCGACTTGAGCAGGGTGAATTATGTCAGCAGCTTGAAGACGAGAAGGCTATAGAGCTTCGGCTGCAGGGTTTCTTGACTGACCTCGAAGCTAGAGAGCTGCGTCGGTAGGGGGTTGCGGATGACTACAAAGCCTGGTGCGATGCTGCAACTGCCGAACTAACACGGGCCAGAGCTCATGCGGACTCGCTGGCTAAGGTGAACACTCTATTAGGTGAATTCCTTGAGCGGGTTAAGGCCGAGGCTGCAAAAGAGCAAAGCCGAGCTATTTCTCAGGCATGAGAAACTCAACAGGCTGAGGACGAGGCTTCTCGACCGCGCGGTAGTGGCTACGCAATTGAAGAATGAAGTAGTTCCGGGTCATGCTAATTGGCCGCGGCGAATGGGAGGCACCCTGTGTTAATGGAGTTCGGGTTTCCATTAACCCTGGATGGAGAGATGCCTTCAAGGCTTCAAAAGAAAGGGACGCTAAAGCCGCCAAATTTTACAACTGTGGCTTCGATGATTGTATCAAGGCGGTCCAGGATCTATATCCGGACCTTAACCTCGAACTTTTGTTGTCCGAAGATGCCGGAGAGGTTTCTGTTGAAGATGTCAGTCCAGATCAAGCCCCTAACACCCAAGCTCCTCCTCCCCCGACCGCGTAGATTGGGTCATTTATCTCTTATTTTTTGAATTTGTCGAAACTTTTTCTTTTTGGTGGTTACTTTTTGACCTTCTAATGAAGGTTCATGAATGATGATTTTTGACCCTCTGGAGAGGGCGCATGAATGACGATTTTTTTATATATTAATCCGTAGTTACTTTTCAAATGTTAACTGTCGATTGTTGATTGCCGAACTGATTCGTTAATAGGCCAATTTATTTTAAGGCATGGCCGAGCTGACCCTTTGTCAGGTCAGCTCCTTCCAATGTCACGTCATACAGTTTAAGGCCTTTATAACTTGTTTGTTGAGTCCGGACCCCTAGGGGGTCAGTTCGTCCCACAATTGGCGAGGAGCATCTACTTTATCCATTAGTCAATGAGTCGACTCTTATGTTAGGGGAGTCGGGTCATCTTTTGGCTTTTCCCCTGATTTAAAGAGGATGTCATGTAGAATTTTTATGGGATAATGCACTAACCATTTCTTTAAAGGATTAGTTCATCGAGTCCGCCCCTGTATACTAGAGGTAACTTTTCCTTAGTAGATGATTCGTTCATATAAGTAAGGAGCGGTGAATTTTATTGAGAGTCTTAAAGGCTTGTCACTCGGAGGCGTACTTTTGCTGAGGGCCTTAAAGGCTTGTTGCTCGAAGTCGTACTTTTGCTGAGGGCCTTAAAGGCTTGTCGCTCGAAGGCGTACATTTATTGAGAGCCTTAAAGGTTATTTCGTCATGGATAGTAAACTTTCAAGTGCTCGGTATTCTAGGAGTGGGGAAACTGATGGCCCTCGAAGTCTTCTAAATAGTAGGAGCCTGGTTTGGTTGGCCGGACGACCCGATAAGGCCCTTCCTAGTTAGGCTCGAGTGTTCCGGCCCCCGGCTCAGTGGTGTTCTGAAATACCTAGCGAAGGAAAAAGTCCCCTGGTCGGAACCGCCTAGTCTTGACCTTTGAATTGTAAAATCGCGCCATTTGTTGATGCCAAGCTACGACTCAGAGCCTCGAGGCATCTCTAACTTCTTCGAGCAAATCTAGGTTGGCCGCGATCTACTCGGAGTTCTATTTTTCTTGGTAATTCTTAACCCGATCCATAGGGAGACCGATTTTAACTGGCACCATCGCCTTCGAACCGTAAGAGAGTGAGAACAGAGTTTCCCTGGTTGAGGACTAAGCTGTGGTCCTGTAGGCCCAAAGAACGAATGAGAGTTTCTCGGCCCAGTTGCCTTTTGCTTTCTCCAACTTTGCCTTGAGATGGTGCTTGATAACTTTATTGACTGCCTCCACCTGTCCATTGGACTGGGGGTGTCGAGGAGAAGAATATGCATTTGTGATGTCGAGTTCTTAGCACATGCTTCGAAATTTGTCGTTGTCGAACTGCCGACTATTGTTTGACACGATAGTGCGTAGAATCCTGAACCGACAGACGATATTTTTCTAGACAAAGTCAATCACCTTCTGTTCTGTGATTTTGGCAACAGGCTCGGCCTTTGCCCACTTGGTTTAGCAGTCGACGCAATAATGGCAAACTTGACTTACCCTTTTCCTGTGGGCAGAGGGTCAATGATGTCAATTCCCACTAGGCGAATGGCCAGGGACCGCTCATGGGAGTCATTTCTTCTGCGGGTTGCCTCAGCACGGCTGTAAAATGCTGGCATTTGTCGTATTTCTGAACATAGTCTTTTGAGGCCTCATTGATGGTCGGCCAAAAATATCCTTATCAGAGTATTTTCAGGGCCAAGGCTCGGCTACCAGAATGGTTCCCGCGGATTCATTTGTGAATCTCTCGAATGACATATTCTGCCTCATTGGGCCGGATGCACCTGAGGTAGGGCTAAGAATGCCTTTTTTTGTATAGGATACCATCCGGAATGGTGTATCGAGCTGCTCGGACTCTCAGCTGCCTGGCTTCCAACCTATTTAAGGGGATCTCGCCGGACGTAAGGTGTTTAAAGATCTGGTCCATCCAGCTCGGATTAACATGCACTAGATTGACTAACTTCTTCTCCGTCTTGTCGATGCTCAGATGCTCTAATAATTCAATGGGGATGCCTCGCGGGATCTTCCCTTCCACGGCCGAGGCGAGCCGCGCTAGGTCGGTGGCCCATGAATTTTTCGCTCTCAGGATTTGATGGACAGTGCAACTCAAAAATCTTTCGATCAATTTCCTTACCTCGTCAAGATAAGCGATCATCCTTGTTTCCTTGGCTTCGTATTTGGTGGAAATATGGTTTACCACCAGCTGAGAGTCGCATCGGACCTGAAGAGAATGAACACCCAGGATCGCTGCCAATTTGAGTCTGGCTAGTAAAGCCTTATATTCTGCCTCATTGTTTGAGGCCTCGAACCCGAGTCTGATCGTGTATTTGATAGTCATAGAATCAGGCGCGATCAGGACGATTTCGGCCCCTGCCCCTTTGATATTGGATGATCTGTCCACATAGAGAACCCATCCCGAGTCCAATACCGCCTTTTAGTCTCCTGGGGGGATAGGTGGAATCATTTCAACTTCAGTACTTACCTTTTCTATGCTCGGAGTGGTGAATTCGGCAATGAAGCCGGCCACAGCTTGGCCCTTGATTGCTGTTTTTGGACGAAACTGAATGTCGAACTCACCAAGTTCGATGGCCCACTTGGTCATCCAACCTGACACTTCGAGCCTCTGAAAAACTTGTTTGAGAAGGGAGTCTATCAACACAACTATGAAATGAGCTTAGAAGTATGGACATAACCTCTGAGCTGAAACAACGAGGCCGAACGCTAGCTTTTTCAGGAGCGAATATCTCATTTCCACAGGTACAATAGCCTTGCTCATGTAATATATAGGGTGTTGCTTACCCCCAACCTCCCTGATCAAGGCCGAGCTGACGACCGAGGCCGAGACCGTGAGGTAGACGAACACAAGTTCACCTTCTTCAGGTTTGGATAGCAGGGGTGAGCCCAGATACTGCTTCAATTACTGGAAGGCTTATTCGCACTCCGACATCCACTCTGCCTTCTTATTACCTTTTAACTGTTAGAAGAAGGGAAGACATTTATCTGTTGCCCTGGATATGAAGTGTTCGAGTGCCGTGACTCGCCCTATGAGGCATTGTATTTCCTTGAAAGTTAGAGGCGAAATCATGTCGAGGAGTGCTTTGATCTTGTCGGGGTTTGCCTTGATGCCTCTCTGACTAACTTGAAACCCAATGAATTTTCCTGAGCTGACTCCGAAAGCACACTTCGAGGGATTCAGCTTCATCTGGTATTCTCGGAAGACGGTGAATGTTTCTCTGAGATCCGCAAGGTGATCGGTTGGCTTAATGCTTTTTACCAACATGTCATCAACGTACACTTCCATTGTGCGTCCGATCTGTTTGGAGAACATTTAATTGACCAGTCTTTGATACATGGCCCCAGCATTTTTCAAGATAAATGGCATAACTGGGTAACAGTAGAGTCATTTATTTGTAACAATGGTAGTCTTCTGCCTGTCTGGGGGATGCATTGCGATCTGGTTATACCCGGAGTATGCATACAAAAAAGAGAGTAATTTGTGTCCCGCTATGCTGTCCACCAGCTGATCGATCCGAGGCAACGGGAAACTATCTTTCGGACAAGCTTTGTTTAGATTTGAGTAATCTACGCAGACCCGCCACTTCCCGTTAGCTTTCTTCACAAGGACTACATTTGCTATCCAATCGGGATAATGTACTTCTTCTATAAATCCGGCGCCGAACAGAATAGAGACCTTGGCAATTGCTTCATATCACTCGGCATCGAACGACCTTCTCTTCTACTTGACGGGTTTGTGATTTGGATCCACATTCAGTCTATGGACTATGACATCCGGAGAAATTCGGGGCATATCTTGGTGGGAACATGCGAAGACATCCCTATGTTATCGTAGGAAGGTTAGTATTTCAACCCGTAGTTCAAGATTCAACGATGTCCCGAGCTGAAGAGTTCTGCTCGGATCGACCTCATCGAGCGGCACCTTCTCCAGGTCTTTTACGGACGATCCTTTTGCAGGTCCTCTGGGGTCTATTGTGTTAATGGTAAGTGCCTGCTTAACTGATCCTTTCTTTACGTTCATTACGTAACATCTCCGAGCTTCTCGCTGATCGCCTCGGAGGTAGCCTATCCCGCCCTTAGCGAGGAATCTCATCATCAGGTGATAAGTGGAGTCAACTGCTCTCATTACATTGAGGGAAGCTCTGCCCAAGATGATGTTATGTACTGATGGTACATTAACAACTAGGAAGTCCACCATGAGTGCGACTTGATGATGTCCTTCTCCCGCAGTCACTGGGAGGGAAATGGCTCCCTCGGAGATCACTCTTTCCCTGGCAAAGCCGTATAGTGGGGTCTTCACAGGTCTAAGATGAGACCTCGGAATTCTCATTCTTTCAAAGGCTTCAGAATAAATCATGTCGGCCGAGCTCCCGGTGTCAACTAAGTGCGATACACCTTTCGGTTTGCTATGGTCATGGTAACTACTAAGGTATCGTCATACGGGTACTGGATCCCATGCGCATCCTCTTCTGTGAAGGTTAGAGTGCAGGGGCTGACCCGGAACTCCTTGCTAGGTCGCTCAGTCAAGTGGACGTAATGTTCAAATTCGGACTTTGGGGAGTGAGCCTTCCGCACTCTATTTGAATCTCCTCCACCAGATGAGCCCCCGAAGATTGTACGGATTTCAACAGGCATTTCTGTGATATTGTTTGGCTACTCTCTCTCTCTTTCTTCTTTCCGAGCGGCTTTTCCCTCTTTAGTGTATCGGCGCAGGTGTCCCTTCTGAATAAGGGCTTTGATCACATCTTTGAGATCCACACAGTCAGTCGTATTGTGACCGTGATCTTGGTGGAATCGGCAGTACTTACGCTTGTCTCGATGATCCGAGTCGGCCTCATGCAAATAGGCTAATTCAGCAGCTTTTCTCCCCGGATGTCCAGTAAAATCTGCTCGACAGACGTGTTAAGGGGGGTATAGGAACGGAACTTTCCTTCTGGCCTTCTGCTCAAATGACAATCGCAAGGGGCGCAGTCGTTAATCCCCTTATTAGACGGCTGAGCTTCCTCGTTCCTAGGCCTCTTCCCTTTACTATTCGGCTCTGTCACCTGAACACTTTTGTAGGCATTGGAGAATTCTTCTGCGTTGGTGTATTTCTGAGCTCTGGTGACAAGTTCAGCCAGTATCTTTGGTAGGTTCTTTCCAATGGAGAAAGTAAATTTCCCTTCTTTCAGGCCACTGAACACAGCAACGAGCACCATTTTGCCATCGTAATTTACTATCGACAGTGCTTCCTCATTGAAGTGCATGATGTAATCTTTCAACAACTCCTTTGGCTCTTGCTTGATAGCGAACAAGTGGGTGTTGGGCTTTCAACTTCTCTTACCACTTATAAATTGGGTAAGGAATAGTCGGTTCAACTCTGTGAAGGAATTGATGGAATTTGGTTTGAGCTGCTGGTACCAACTCTGAGCGAAACCTGTAAGCGTGATTGAGAACACTTGGTACATCATGGCATCCGTCGATTTCTGAATTTGCATCCACGAGCGATAGGCTTCCACGTGCTCGGATGGGTCTGTAAACCCAGAGTATTGGATGACGGGAGGTATCTGGAACCTCTGAGGCATCACCTCTTTCATGATTTTTGAGGTGAAGGGGAGCTCGGTCTCTTCCATCATTGCCTAAATGGCAGTAGGAACTGACGTCGGCTGTTGTTTCTTTTTCAGAGCTGAGAATTTGTCGTTGAACTCCGCGAACTGTTTCTCCTAAGGGTCCTTCTTTTCTGCTATGATTTCTTGGGTGTTCTCTATTTTTGGGGTCCTCCTTCCCCTCCTCCGTTCTAGCCGGTGACAGAGATCTATCAGTGTCAGGGCTGAAGTGACCGAAGCGTTGGTCGGAGCTCGAGTGGCAGTGTTCCAAGCTGAGGCTAGGATTTGGGTCGGAAGAGGATTATGACCCAAAACTGACATCTGGTGGTGTTGAGGTGCCCTGGGCCTCATACTCCTCAGCACGAAGTGAGCTTCCACAACCAAACCGATCGGTTCATGAACAGGATTTTCTTGAGTTGGGTGTGGTTGTGGTTCCTGTTGTTGTTTCATCCTATTCACTTCATCACGTAGGGCTTGTATTTCGCTCTACCTGGCGCGATATTTACTGGCCCAATTATGAGAACGCTGGAAAGGCCACGGGGCTAATTCGGCATGAAGTAGTGAGGAGGAGAGGGTTTGCTCATTTGGCTCTGGTTCCACAACTACTACTTTTTTTTCCTCTAGCCATTACACTCAAGAATAGGAACCTGACTTTTTGTATCAGACTTCCCACAGACGGTGCCAAAAATGTTGGTGACAAAATCTGGATCACCCTCCACTCCTCAGGATGCTCCCCGGATGGACCCTGATCCTACACAAAGGATTTGCAAAGGAGACCCTGGCTAAGCCGGGGGACCCTCCGATGCTTAAGTCAGGTCAAGGATATCGGGATCTAAGTTGAAAGGTAGAGAGAGCGTGCAAGATGTTGCGTACCTGTAGCAATGGGGTCTTGATGTATTTATACCTGATTGTTGGATGATCTGGGTCCGTTAATCTCGGTACGATTCCCTCAATCAGGAGGATTTTTGGATCATGGGGATATTATACGTAATCCAAGGATTGTGTAACATATTATGCATGTCGTGCGTATCCGCGAGCGAAGTAACCGACCACTTCCACTTATGGTAGTTTCTAAGCTTAGTTCATGGAATACTCACCTCGGGATCTAACCTCAGCTCAATCCTTCTGGCAGATAAAGTCTTAGTTAGAGTGGTTATAAACCTTCTCGAACAGTGTCTACAATTATAGTCCAAGATGAGCTGGTAGTCACCCGTCTGATCGGATCAGCATAATGTCATCCCTCAGAACTATAAGGGGCACGGATCTTCCCATAACACCGTCCATACATATTTTCAAATCATTTTCAAATCATTTTAGGGTATGATCCCAAAAATGAAGCAGACCCAACACTCAATTGGACCACACCACAAGAAACAGCCGGGATTGAAGGCATACCCTCAAAAACTTCCTGGGATTCACAGAAGGTTTGGATCAAGTTGAAATTTGTGTTTTCCCTTCTTTATCCAGGTCTGTATGACCTTATGAACAAGTTGGATGGAAAATAAATATCATGGTGGGCCCTGGGAAGATGTCAACACCGAGCATCATTGTAGTCCGACCCCTCTTTGACAGCTTGACAAAAGTAACATAAGACCAACGTCGAAATGGCAGTCGTGAATGTCATGTTATTCCAAGCTCCTGCTTGGTATCGCCTGTCATGGACTATATGACTTGTCAGAACAATAAGGTCACTAGAACTGAGCAGACTAAACAAGGAATCACACCCAAGTTGAAATACACACTGGCCTCAGTCCAAATCAAGTCATCCTCAGCAGAATCGCCCAAGCTCGACCTATTTAGGCTCAGCTCGGATAACTCTTGGCCGACCAGAGAAGCAAGGTCGAGCCGAACAGTTATTGGCTAACCGTATAAGCTCGATTTGGATGAATATCGATCGACCAAGTAGGTATAGCCCGAGTGATCATCTGCCGACCAATGGAGCTGAATCTACTCCAGTAACACACAATATGAATAAATGCCCTACCCACGATCATGGGATAACCAATAACAACACCATTTGCGCATGTCCCGCCTAGTGGCTGAGATTGTGCTGAAGATGATGGGCCCTCAGCGTCCCACTGACATTATAAATGTAGGGCTTGACCATAGGGAAAGGTAAGAAAAATCTCTAACCCAAAATCCCTTTACACTAGACCCAGATTCCTAGCCTCACTTTGGCATTGGAGGGTCCCCTGCTCTAGCGAGGGTCTCCTTTATCTTCTTCCTGCGTAGGTGCTCGGAAGTCAGAAGAGGGTGAATTGAATTTTTACATCAACATTTTGGCACCTTCTGTAGGAAACGACGTGAAGGTCATCTTGATTTATCAAAATAGCAATGGCAAAAAGAAGAAAGAAAACACTCCCTTCGACCACCACTGCCAACCTCGAGCCGGCCGGGCAGCATAACTCGTCTTCTCAGCTTCAAGCTAAATCGGCCCCTATAGGGCCAACGCAGCGATCTCGGAACCGGGGAGGGCAATACCACTTATTATAAAACCAGGTTGAGAAGCTGGTCAGCGAGCTCACCCAAGTGAGGTGAGTACTAGAAAGGTAACTCCCCCTCCCTAACCAAGGGACAGTGGCCCTGGTTGCTATTAAAGACTCTACACCCGTTGGCTCTAGGAAAGTGGCATCCCAAACTATGTCTGTTCGAGCATCATAACACGTTTTAGGGGACATCAGTGCAAGCCCCTTCAAATTTACGTCATGAGCTGGAGAAGCTAAAGCAAGGGAAAACGCCTGAAGTAGATCCAGCCGCCAAAGCTGTAGCCGAGAACAAGGACCCTTGGGAAGCTCAACTCAATGAGCTCCATGGTCAGATCGGCACCATGCGTCGAGCCTATTAAGCGCAAGCTCCAGCAACAATAGAGGCAATGATGGACGAGATGGACCCCCATTCACCATTGAAATCATGAGCTCGACGCTGCCCTCGAGATTTCGGATGCCACCTATTGCCCCGTATTCGGGTTCTGGGAATCTGACAGAGCACATGAAGTCTTACCGATCATGGATGGAGCTCCAGTTAGCATCTAGGTTGATCATGTGTTGCACTTTTTCCCTAACCCTCACGAGGGTACGTGGAGTTGGTAAAGGCAACTGAAGCCAAGGTCGATTGGTTCATTTGCCAACTTGAGCAAAGCCTTCCTGACACAATTCATCATCGGGAAGGAACGACAAAAACCGTCCACCCATCTGCTCACCATCAAGCAAAGAGAGGGGGAATCTTTAAAAGATTACATCGTGTGATTCAATGGGGAAGCCGTGCAAGTCGATGACTACTCGGATAAGATTGCACTAACTACAATGATATCGGGTCTCAGAGAAAGGAGGTTCCTCTTCTCAATTGGAAAGAATCTTACAACTACCCTTGGAGAGGTTATGAATCGAGCTTGGAAGTACTCGAACATTGAAGATCTCTTCAGTTCTCGGAAGACTGCGAAGAATGCCGAGAACTCATCAAGGGATAAGAATCGTAAAGAAGAAGCAGCACCTCGGACGACCTCTTGCAAAAAGAGGTCAAATGAAGATACTACACGTTGACAATGACCGAGTAGGTGTCCCAAGAGTAGGTTTAGCTCATACACACCTCTCAACACCTCTCCAGAGCAAGTCCTTCTGGAGGTCAGAGACAAACTACTGCTAAAATGGTCGAGCTGCATGAAGACTGGTGCGGATCAGCGAGACAAGCGGAAGTATTATCACTTCCACTACGACCGCGGCTACAACACTAGCGATTGTTTTGACCTCAAGGAGGAAATTGAAACCCTTATTCATAGTGAGCAACTGCAAGAGTATGTCAAGGATGGACAGTTAGCTAGGAAGGATGAGTAGCCAAGTAAAAACTGCTGGCACCAGCATTGAGATCCGAACCATCTGCAGTGGACCTACAGGGGGCGAAGACTCAAACCATGCTTGAAAGGCACATGCTCGAAGTATTGATCTAGACCACTATGTTCACCTTGCAAGCAGGCTATGAAAAGAATAGTGAATGAATACGTGCAGCTTAACATTCTCCCAGGACGGCACCCGCAGTATCCAACACCCCCACACGACACTATGGTCGTGGCCATGACCAGAACCAATTAGAAGGTATATCGCATTTTGGTATATATGGGTAGCTCAACCGACAAACCTTTTTCCAAAGCCTTCGACAAGATAGGAGTCAATAGATCGTGCCTTCGACACCATTTAAACCCCTCTGCATGGCTTTGCAGGGGACAAGGTCATTTTTTAGGGCGCCATCCTCCTCCCCGTCACAGTCGAAGAACGAAAGAATCAGATCACCTTAATGGTAGATTTCCTGGTTGTGAACTGCCCGTCAACTTATAACGTCATCCTCGAACGACCCTCGCTCAACTCCATAAGAGCCGTGGTATCTACATACCACCTGATGATAAAGTTTCCCACCGAGGGTGGGGTTGGCTACCTTTAAGGAGATCAACGGGAGGGTCGGCGTTGTTATTCGATTGCAGTAAGGAAGGGAATGCCTAAGCAAGCCTTAATGATCAATTCACTCGATCCTAGAGAGGAATCCTCGGAGAGAAGCTCCCCGATAGAAGATCTCTTAACCATTCCGCCTGATGAGGACAACCACACAAGAAAAGTCCAGGTCGGGTCTTCTTTGACCCTTGACCATCGTGCCCAAATGATGAGCTTCCTATGACAAAACAAGAATGTGTTCGCCTAGTCCCATCAAGATATACCGGGCATTGATCCTGAGGTGATTGTCCACAAGTTAAAAGTGGATCCGGACAACAGATCGGTCAACTAGAAACGAAGGATGTTTAAGCCAGAACGATACGCAACGATTGCCGAAGAGGTTAGAAAACTTCTGGAAGCAAGGTTTATTGAGGAAGTTTATTATCCTGAGTGGATTGCCAATGTGGTACTAGTTAAGAAGTCTAATGGAAAATGGCGAGTCTGCGTCGACTACTCTGATCTGAACAAAGCTTGCCCCAAGGACAGCTTTCTGCTTCCCAGGATCGACCAACTAGTTGACAGCACAGCCAGGCACGAACTCCTAACGTTCATGGATGCATACTCGGGTTACAATCAAATAGTGATGCACTCGGATAAATAAAAGATGACCTTCTAACAGATGGAGGTCTCTACAGCTACAGGGTCATGCCCTTCGAGCTGAAAAACGCAGGGGCAACGTGTAACGCCCTAAAATTCGAGGGTCGAGCATAGGTCCAACTCCCGAGTTCCAACACATCACTTATGCAACATAGATAATGATAGTTAAATTTGTCTGTATTGGTGCATTAAACATGAATGAGATTATACCAAATCAACATATCATACTCCAGAGATAAGTGAATTTCGCAAGCGGAAGACTGTAATAGATGTATAAGATATATGAACTGTAATAAGTCTCCAAAGTGTGATCATGTTACCAGGTTAAATATATCCATGTATACTCCCAAAATGTACAAAATGAATATATATGTGTGCTCCAAAATATAATCATAACGAGTGTTATGATATCTAGTCAGCATCCCTGTAAGCCCCGTTGATCATAACACGATCTACATAGACCCGCCTGATAATTGCATGTAGGAGAATTCCTCCTCGTCATCATAAAAGTCCGACTCCGCTTCATAAGCATCGTCATCATCTGCAACTATAACAGGGTCTGGTTGGTGTTTAAGCACCGTCCCAGAATGTGGGAGTGAGTGATCAACTCAGTGGAGCTATAAAGCAAAGGTTAACATGTTCTCAATTCAGTCAAGCAGTAATGATAAAGCAATACAACAATCAGATCTTAAGTACTCTTATTAATGCAATAACGGTATGTAATAATGATGCATGCCCTCACCTGTACTCCCTCTTGTGACAACATCTTACGATCGTAACATGCACCCCTTCCTCTGTGCTCAACTCCAACGCCAAAGGCACATGCAAATACGTTGCATGTGTGTGATTAGCTAAGTTCTTATTTAGTCTTACTCATACGCAGGTTGGGAAGCTAAGGTACCTCCCTTATATCATTTCCCAAACGATGATCCATTTAGGGTCGTCAATCCTAGTAAATCACAAACGATAGGTAGTTCTAGGTTGCTACGAGGAGGCTTGTCACCATCAGTACAGGCCTAGTTTATACTCAAAGCGACTAAGGAAAGGCTCGTCGCCTTAGCGTAGTCCTAGTGTATACTCAAAGTCACTAAGGGCTTGTCACCTGATCGTAGGCCGACAGCTCGAATACAGTGTCCCATACCACTATATTCGGCTCACGAGTTTGGGTTACTCACTGGACACTATGGGGAGGCTCGTCACCCAGAGTAGGCAGACAGCTCGACCACGATGTCCCATACCACCATGCCTGGCTCATGAGTCTTAGTGGATCGAGGTACCAAGGTTAAACGGGCTTTCTACTGGTGAGTTTGGTACTTTAGATTCAAGCAGTAGCGTCCATATATGGTGAACATATAATTGGGCCAATCGGGTTACTTGACAGGCCCGACTGATACGAGCGTACGTTGACTCAATCGACATGGAATGCATAAGCATTCCGCGTGGCCTAACCACTGTCATCAAATGTTGTACGACTAAGATTCATCGAACGCATCCGTCGTGGCTAAAATAGCTTGGCCACTGATCATAAACCATTACAGATTGCCTGGACTACATCGTAGCCCCAATTACACTCCAAGCAAATAGCATTAACATGTAATAGCCAAAACAGCACGTGACAACGAAATCTACACATAATCTTATTTGAGCATTTCAACAATCACATAATACAAATGCTACCACACATAGGCATTTCATCCATAAATCACATAGTAATAGGATAGGTTACGTAAAGGAAACTGTAACCATAGATAAGGGAATTGAGAATCCCATCTCAATACCCTCATTACATACATGTAAATAAGCGTTTTCTCATTTAGGCATTTTATCAAACACTTAGACTACACATATCACATACATGTAATAAATTAGTTTAAAACACATATTATGACAAGTCCTTTCACAAATGAGTTGTCACACATACAACCATCATATATTTACATTCAATAAGCATGGCATGCACAAATCCAAATTCTACATTCATTCAGGCATTTCAACAAACACATGGAATGCATTTCAAAATCAACATAGTTACATGTATGTGTATATACGGAAAACATCGTATCTAAGCGTGTAAGATAGAAATCAAGTCAGACAAAAATTATTTCTGACATTGAAAGCCTTGAAAACCATAACCTAAACATTTATAGTCCGCACCTTTCGCCGATAAACAAGTATCGAACTCAGTTTGTATGTCAAGCCTTGGTCTACGGCACGATGGCCACCTATAGCATGAAATAGGTTAGCTATTTCATCACTTACACTATTTGAAACCCTAAAACAGATTAGGGTTAGGTTTTCTTACCTAAAAATGAAATTGGAATCACCCATGTAGCGAAACAGGAATGGTGGTTAAGCACGTAGAGCGTCAGGATCGAATCTTAGGAACGATCTCCCGTTTTCTCTCACACTTTCTCTCTCTTAGGGTTGCAAATTCGTATAGAATGAGAGAGAGATGGTTTAAGGCCCATATATAGGCCCAGAAGTGATGGGAATGGCTCCAAGGCCATGGTATACTATGGTTATAGCCAAAGGCTGGCCGTTTCGGTCCAACGGAGCACATCTGGAGTCCCCTTTTCTGCATGTGATCGGAGTTAACCTCCCTGGCATTGGATCTAGGTCGAGTTAAGTTTTTGGTCCGATCGGATTTACAGATCGACTGTGGAGGACCAGTATCAATTCAACGGTCACCGGCACTCGATCAGGGCCATAAGAACACTGACATGTGTTGAAAAAATTTTCCTAATCCGAGGGTGTAATTGGGTTAAATTCTGATGGGCTGAAACCTTAGATTTTGGCCCGCATGCAAACAGCTCAGTTTACTTAAATCTGAGTAAATTTTCTAAAGATATTAACTTTTCTCACACACTTCGCTTCAGGTTCAAGTTGTGCATTTTTTGATACTATCTGGATTTAATTTCTGAGATAGTTGTCAAGTCCAGTAAGGCGGTCATAAGCATATAGTTTTGCGTTAATCGGACTTTCGACGCGCGATCCAGGTTTGATAGGAAGTTTCATGATGCTCCCGAGAGCAACTGGTTTAGAGATGGGTCCTAAGTTTTTAGGTAATGTAGCGTTAACGGTTCTACTCGTTTTGGGTCTTACAGATCGTATTTAAAGTGATTAGTGCTAATTTCACAGGTAATCTAGTTTAGCACTAGTTAATTCTCGCTTAATTTCTAAAGGATTTGGTCCTTAGTGATTTCTTCCTGAGGTGGTACTCGGGTCTTTGTATGAATTTTTTTTCGAGGCGTTACAATCTACCCCCCTTAAGAAAAAATTTCATCCTCAAAATTAGTACCTTTTCGTACTCCTCGAGAATCTGAGGGTAGTTCTTTCGAACCTCGGCTTTTGTTTCTTAAGTAGCCTCTCTTTCCGTGTTATACGTCCATATAACCTTCACAAGTGGAATCACCTTACCGCACAGCACCTGCTCCTTCCTATCTAGGATACGGATCGAACGCAGTACATAGGTAACGCCCTCACTCAACTGCACCTACACCCACTTAATAATGTGGGAAGGATCAGGAACGTATTTCTTCAACATCGACACATGAAATATGTTGTGCACGCTTACGAGTGGTGTAGACAAATCCAGGCGGTACGCCACCACCCCCACTCAATCCAGTATCTGGAATGGGCCAATGAACCTCGGCATGAGTTTTCCCTTCTTTCCAAACCGAATGACTCCCTTCGTGGAGGAAACTTTCAGAAACACATGGTCCCCGACCTCGAACTCTAACTGTCGCCGCCTCGTATCGACATAGCTCTTCTGTCTGCTCTACGTTGTCAGAAGTCGACGCCTAATAATGTCGATCTTCTCTGAGGTTGCCTACACTAACTCGGGGCCAACTAAACTTCTCTCGCCAACCTCTACCCAGCAATGCGATGCTCTACACGGACGCACATACAGCGCCCCATAGGGGGCCATGCCAATACTCGCCTGGAAGCTGTTACTGTAGGTGAACTTAGCATATGGAAGACTGTCATCCCAACTGTCCTTGAAATCAAGCACACAAGCTCGCAACATATCTTCCAACACCTGATTTACCCGTTCCGTCTACCCGTCAGTAGGGGTGTACACGGGTCGAGCCGAGTCGAACTGGCTTCAGCCTGTCCAGGCCCGTTCAACAGCCACACAAGGCCCGAACCCGAATGGGCCTGGTCACCGGGCCAACATCTCCAACCCGAACCGAGCCCGGTGCGAGTTCGGACTAGTTTCGAACCTTTGAGTTCGGGCCAGTTTCGAACCTAAGTTCGGGCCAGTTTCGAACCTTACAGCAAGTTCATGGGAAGGGCTTTAGCAGGTAATCCGCGTCCCATTACAAGGCCCTCGATCAACGGTTTAGATAGTTGAACTATAGATTCCACAAAAAATCTAACTAGTTAGGATATTTACATACATTTACATACATTTGACAAAGTATAAAATAAAACATTTTATACAGATTAAATACAGTCATACACAGGTCGGGCCGGGGTGAGTCGGATTTCGGATCGAGTCAGGCCGAACTGGGAGGTATCCGAACTCGACCTGAACTTACTTTCGAGCCTAGAAAATTGGCCCGTCCTGACCCGAACTCAGTTCCGGGTCGGCCGAAATCCGGGCTTTGTTGAATAGCGAGCTAATCGGGCTAGCCTAATTTGTGTACACCCCTACCCGTCAGTCTGTGGGTAGAATGCAGTATTGACGTATTGTACTTCAACTTCACACCCATTGCTTTCTGGATATGGGTCCAGAAGATAGATGTGAATCATGTGTCTCGGTCCGGCTCTATCTCCATAGGAACTCCATGCAGACGCACTATCTCCCTAATGTACAATCTGGCCAAGTCGTCTGCCGAGTTCGAAACTCTAATAGGGAGGAAATGGGCCGATTTCGTCAATCGGTCCATAATCACCCATATGGAATCATGTCCATTCCTTGTCTTCGGCAGCCCTGAGATGAAATCCATAGAGATGAAATCCCACTTCCATTCAGCTATAAGTATGGGCTGAAGCAGTCCAGGAGATCGGTAATGTTCAGCCTTGACCTACTGGCACGTGAGACAATGTGACACGTACTCTACTATGTGGGCTTTCATGTTGTCCCACCAATACGATCGCTTCATGTCGTGGTACATCTTCGTATTGTCAGGATGCATTGCCATCCTCGAATTGTGAGCAGCCTCGAGAACTTCCTTCCTCAGGTCATGAAGATCTAGGACGCATAGGTGGCCATGATAACGCAAACCCCCATCCATACCAACTCTCCATTCTGAGTTTACATCGCCACTAAGTAGCTCTCTCATCTTTGCCAATAGCTCGTCATCTGTCTGAGCCGCAATAATCCTGTCATCAATGAGTGGCTGAACCTGAATATGTGCGATGCTCTCGAACGGCTCCTATACCGTAAGTTTCTGGTCAAAGTCCCTCACAAACTCTACCATATCTCACTCTACTATCATCAGCGGAGCCGCAAATGCTAGTCTTCTTGTGGCTCAATGCGTCTACCACAAGGTTGGCCTTGCCAGGATGGTAAGAGACCTCGAACTTGAAGTCCTTTAAGGTTTCCATTCATCGTCGTTGTCTCATATTCAAGTCTCTCTGTGTGAATATGTACTTAAGGCTCTTGTGGTCGTAAAAGAGCTCGAACTCCTCTCTATAGAGGTAATGTCTCTAAAGCTTCAATGCAAAGATGATGGCTGCTAACTCCAAGTCATGCGTAGGGTAATTTTCTTTGTGTTTCCTCAACTGTTGCAATGCATAGGAAATAACCCTGTCTTTCTGCATCAGGACACAACCCAAACTAAAGTGAGAAGCATCGGTATAAATAGTATACTTGACCCCTTGCTATGTCAATACTCGCACAGGGGCGGACGTCAACTTGTCCTTTAGCTCACGAAAAGTTACTTCTGCCTTCTCATTCTAGGCAAACTTTAGATCTTTCCGAGTCAGCTGAAACAATGGCCTGGCTATCTTGGAGAAATCTTTAATGAATCGACGGTAATAGCCTACCAGGCCAAGAAAACTCCTCACTTCAGTAACCGAACCGGGCTGCTCCTAGTCTTAAACTGCAGCTACCTTATTAAGGTCCACTGCTACCCCTTCCTTGGACACCAAATGTCCCAATAACTTGACTTCTTCTTTCTAAAAGTCGCACTTCTTGTACTGTGTAAACAACTGGTTCTTCCTAAGAGTATCAAAAACTGCTCGCAAGTGTTCCTCGAAATCTTCCCAACTCTTGGAGTATACCAGGATGTCATCTATAAACACAATGACGAATCGGCCGAAACACTCGGTTCATCAGGTCTATGAACACGGCTGGTGCATTTGTGAGTCCAAATGACATCACAAGGAACTCGTAATGCCCGAAGCTGGTTCTGAACGCTGTCTTCTACACCTCCTCATCCCTGACGCACAACTGGTGATACTCCGACTGTAAGTCGATCTTCGAGAAATATTGTGCCCCCTTCAATTGATCAAACAGATCATCTATCCTGGGTAAGAGATACTTGTTCTTCACTGTCGCTTGGTTTAGCCTGCGATAATCAATACACAATTGCAGAGATTCATCCTTCTTCTTCACAAATAACACAAGTGCTCCCCAAGGAGACACACTCGGTCGTATGAAGCCCGACTCCAACAGATCATCGATCTGTCTCCTCAGTTCCTCCATCTCACATAGAGGCATGTGATATGTCGATAATGAAATGAGTGTCGCACCAGGCACCAAATCAATAGTAAAATCTATCTCGCACTGGGGAGGCAGTCCAGGAATCGTCCTGAACACATCCTGAAAATCCTGAACTACTGGCGTGCTCCACAACGTCAGGCCATCAACCTGCTCTAACAAGGTAGCGTAACAACCAACACGGCAAGGCCAATTGACTTGCACTGGAAAAGTAAAGACTGTGCCCGCAGGCATCACTACCTGGGTATCGCAATCAATCTCTGCCTTCATCTCGGTGAGCCAGTCCATACCGAGGATAACGTCGTAGTTCTATAGTGGGGCGATAATAAGGTCGACGAACACTATCCTGCTACCCAAATCTACTGAGCAAGCCTCACAAATCTGGGTAACATCTGAAAAGGTCCTTATAACAGTAAGGATTCTCACTTCCCTCGTAGGAGCAGTACCCAACCCCAGTCGCTTGACTATTGTGCATGTTATGATCAAGCTAGTGGACCTAGTGTCCACCAACAAGAAGACGTGTGTACCTTGAATGTGACCCGTGACTTCAAAAGCCATCGGGGCTGTAGCTGATATCTTAGGCACTTCATCTGCAAGCGTGTGTACTCGAGCCTATTGTGGACAGTTTGGCTGCGGTACCATAGGCCATTGAAGCGGCCTGAAGCGAGGTGCAGGCGGCAAAAATGATGGATGTGTTGGTGCTGACCGCAGAGGCGAGGCAATAATGGCATGAGGAAGCTAGTGGTTGATCCTCTGAGGCGGCGAGAAGCCATTGTCCCTCATCTTGGTGAAACAGTAGGTATCTGCATGGCTCGCCCTCTTACAGTACATGCACCACAAGTCCGGTCGCCTCATAGGGGCTGGTGGAGCTGCAAGCCTGGGAGGCGAGTCTGCACGAGGCCTCTTGCCGAGGAATGGCCTGCTCGGTAACTCGGGTCATGGCCTAGGAACTATAGGCCCACGAGTGCGGGATAACTTATCCCCGTCCTGCTCCGCTCGCAAAGACATGTTCACTAGCTCAGCATAAGTGGAAATGCTACGTAGCACATCTTCGAGCGCATTTCGGGCCACAGACCCTCAAAAAACCGCCGCATCCACATCGGCTAATCAACTAATATCATGGGAGCATATCTGGCCAGCTCTGTAAACCTGTTCTCATACTCTGCTACTGTCATCCCTCCCTGACGGAGGTGAAGAAACTCACTTTCCTTCTCATGCCGGTACGTGAGAGGGAAATACTTCCCGTGGAAGCGCGTCTCAAAGGCCTCCCACGTCCATACGTATCCAACAACAATAGTCCGCAGGTCACTGTCCCACCATAAACTGGCCTCCTTTTCGAACATAAAGGTGACCGACTCCATCTGCTCTGCCTTAGTGCAGTGTAGTGGCCTTAGCATCTTAAAGATGCGGTCAAGCGAATACTCAGCCTCCTCGGGTCGGTGAGTACCCGCAAAAGTATGAGGCCACAAGTACTAGAATTGCTCGAAGGTACCACTGACACTCGTGTTCCCAGCAGGGTGCACAGATGGTGCAGGTGGAGTCACAACCATACTTTGGGCAAAGACCCCCGCAATTAGGGGTGCACACGAGCCGGTTTGGTCCGGTTCTAGGGCAAAACCGGAACCGAACCGCTCCTAACAGTTGTAGGATATTCGGAACCGAAACCGGACCGTTGGCACCCTAGAACCGAACCGAAACTGAACCGTTAAAACCGGTTCGGTTTCGGATCGGCTCCACGGTTCTGGGCTTTTTATAATCCAGCCCAATTACATGTTTAATTTTATTATTTAGCCCATGTTGTGGTCCATTTGATGAATGGTTTAGATATTGTACAAGGTGTGCAAATTTACATTTATGAAAATAATTAAATGGTGCAATATAAACCATAAATCATGAGTCAAATATGGAAACAATCAAAGGGTTCTTGGTTCGGTTCTAAGTTCGGTTCAACGGTTCGATTCTACGGATCAGATCCATGGTATGGTTCTACGGATCGGTTCACGGTTCGGTTCTGTTCTACATACCCCCAAACCGAGAACCGAACCAATGTAACCGGTTCTTTAATTTTTGGAACCAGAACTGGAACCTGTGCACTCTAAAACCGGACCAAACCGGACTGTTTGGTCGGTTCCGGTCCAGTTCCACGGTTCTACCAGTTAAATGTGCACCCCTACCTGCAATGGTAGCCAGAAACTGTTGTTGTTGTTGTTGTTGTTGTATCTGCTGCTGCTGCATCAACAGCATCATCTACTCCAGCCTATCAGGAGGTGGAGCAGACGGTGGAATGTGAGGTGTTGAGGTAGACGCATGGTTCTGCTCAGGAACCGATGGTGTAACAGGTGGTACCACAGGTGGTACCATAGGCAGTGTCATAGGTGTCGACCCAGCGGTGGGGCCAGTAGCCGGCTGAGAATCTGACATGATCTTGTAAGTTGGACCCAAGCTGGGGTTCGTATGGCTATCGCTTAGGAGAGGTGCCCCGTCAAACGATTCGCCCAGTGAGAGACGTGCCGAGCTCCGCGTGCTCTTAGGTGGCATTCCCTAAATACAGCAGAGGGTGCAACCCGTGACATTTAGCATACAACACTCAATTTTTCAAACATTCTACACAGTTCACAACAAAAGGAGTCGCATGCATTTCATTTAACAAAATTTGCCACCATACATGAGATATAGTTTTACATGAATCATGATAGGAAATGCATGTGAGCTAATCTAATAAAGCCTTAAACATGACACACCATAAACCTACCCTACTGCTAAGCCCGTCAAGGCTAAAACATAGAAACTAGGAAATAAGCAACAAAACAAACTAAAAGATGATTGCGAGCATGACTAGTCATCTGAATCAGGCGATAGTGGTGGCACACCCTTGTCCTACAGACAACAAAGGATGGCCCTCAAGGTGCGAGACACCTTGATAAATTTTCGCTTTGTGAAGGCCTGATGCTCTTCAACCTTGGCTCGGGTCACAGTGACCTCCTGTTGCAGGACGGCCTGACCCTCCTCAAGTCGAGCCAAGCGGCTTTCCACAACAGCCCGATCGGTATCAGGCACCTGTGTAGCAGGAGGAGAGCCCTCATCCGTGTCCTGGGCCTCCTCTTCCTCTTCCTGCTCTCCTTCTTCCTTGATCTCATCTCCTTCTTCATCACTCTCCTCTTTTTCACTTTCCATCTCATCCTCACTCTCGTCGAGTCAGGCTTGATGCTGTTGTGGCCTAATCTCCATGTTGTTGAGAGTGGTGTCGTTGATGAAATGGATCGGCACAGGAAGTTCTGCGCCAAGTCTGTAGCCGAATTCACGTGCAAGCTTGCATATAAGTCGGCCGAAGGAGAACGAAACGGACGTCCTAGAAGAGCGCACAGTCTGCACTATCTGTAGCAGTACATACGTAGGCACACACAACTTCTCTCCCTGCCCAGCATGGTACAGAAAGTCCACCATCAGGCAGGTGTACTCGCTACGATTACTCCACCTGGGGTACACGTTATACGTGAAGATGTGGTGGAGCAGGCGGAAGTCGTCGGACATATTGGATGCTAGGAGGCTATTGTTTAGATTCCAGTGGGTCAATTGGCCATAAAGGAATCGCGTACGGCGATCCCTTTCACGTGCACTCTTAAGACTCTTCTCACTTGCATGGACTTCCCCAAGCAGCATCCCAAGGAGTCGGGCTATTAAGCCAACGTCAACCGTGGCTTCCCGCCTTCCCATGGGAATTTTAAATTGCAAGGGCTCCAGCGTCGGCGCTTGAATATGGGCATAGAAGGTTCGGACAGTGCCCGTATTTGCACGAAAATTTTCCTCAAATATGAGACCCCACCAAGCGATCTATCACCAAATATTCTCTAAAGAGCTTCTCTTCCACGTGCGCTTCAAAAAGGACCCTACAGCCCTCAAATCTTCCATGGGAGAGGTCCGCCAGTAGAGCTCTCTCGAGGGGAGCCTAGGGATCGAGGTCCCGCTTTGTCCTTATCTCTCGATCGATGCTTGTACCTGCGGCGGCGCTCTTCGGCCTCCTTGAACGAGTAGGGCGGCTAGGCCCAGCTTCATCCGTGGGATCTCTCTTCTTCCCCAAGAGGGAAAGAAGGGTGAAAAGCAAAAATATGGCCGCCACCAGCTCAAAAAGAGCCATTGTAATGAAATAAGGTAGAGAGAACAAAATGGGTTGTTGAACTTTGGGGTTTTTGAGACACAAAGGAGTATTTGTGTACTCAAATGAGAGGGATTAAGGGAGATAGACAACTGTGGAAGATGGGTTTGAGAGAATGGTATAGATGGTGCAAGAAAAAAGGAAGAAAATGAGCTTGGAGGGGTGATTTGAGAGGGGAAATTTGGGATTTTTGAGAGAAAGGAAAGCTTGGAGAGGTGGGAAATGAAGAGGGGAAGAAAATGGAATGAATAAAAACATTCCTACTCGATTTAGTGGGCCACACAACAACTCACACGGGCTGGCCCACCCGGCCCGCGTCGACCCGACAGGCCCAGGACGTCTGACCAGCGAGGCTGCGCCGAACCGGCGATGCCATCGCCGGTCTCTGGCGATTCCGGTGAGGCCTCACCATATGGGTGATGGCCTCCCCTCCGTGGGGTGCTGGAAATATGTGAGGTCCACTCTGCCCCCCCCCCCCCCGATTTGTACGATTTTAGCCCCAGAGTCCGTTCGAGTCATTTCGGGTCCTATCTCATGTACATTCGCGTTTTCTAGGTTGTTTGAGGTTAAAATGGGTTAAATCTTCATCTAAACCCATCGATTGACGGTCTAGAAGTGATCTGGGATCACCTCAAGTGATCACGGGTGTGTGCAAGCCTGATCTCGGTGGTCGATTTTGGTTAATTTCGTCGATTGGTGAAACTAGGAATCCTATGCTTGTTCCTATGTTTTATCGCACCCTCCTAGGTCAAAGTACATCAGAGTACATCGTGTGACCATAACCCAGGTCCAGTTTAATCCAAATCATGCTCTGATACTAACTTGTAACGCCCTGAAATTCGGGGGTCGAGCATAGGCCCAGCTCCCGAGTTCCAACACATCACTTATGCAACATAAATAATGATGGTTAAATGTTGTCCATATTAGTACATTAAACATGAATGGGATTATGCCAAATCAGCATATCATACTCCAGAGACAAGTGAATTTTACAAGCGGAAGACTGTAATAGATGTATAAGATATATGAACTGTAGTAAGTCTCTGAAGTGTGATCATGTTACCAGGTTAAATATATATACATGTATACTCCCAAAATGTACAAAATGAATATACATGTGTGCTCCAAAATACAATCATAACGAGTGTAATGATATCTAGTCAGCATCCCTATAAGCCCCGTCGATCAGAACACGGTTTACATAGACCTGCCTGATAACTGCATGTAGGAGAATTCCTCCTCGTCATCAAAAAAGTCCAGTTCCACTTCGTAAGCATCGCCATCATCTGCAACTATAACAGGGTATAGTTGGTGTTTAAGCATCATCCCAGATCCTAAGTGGAGCTATAAAGTAAAGGTTAACATGTTATCAATTCAGTCAAGCAGTAATGATAAAGCAATACAACAATCAGATCCTAAGTACTCTTATTAATGCAAGGATGGTATGTAATACTGATGCATGCCCTCGCCTGCACTCCCTCTTGTGACAATATCTTGATCGCAACATGCACCCCTTCCTCTATGCTCAACTCCAACGCCAAAAGCCACATATAAATGTGGTGCATGTGCATGATTAGCCAAGTTCTTATTTAGTCTTATTCATACAGTAAGTTGGGAAGTTAAGGTACCTCCCCTATATCATTTTCAAAATGATGATCCATCTAAGGTCGTCAATCCTAGTTAATCACATATGATAGGCAAGTTCTAGGTCGCTATGGGGAGGCTCATCACCATCAGCGCTGGCCTAGTTTATACTCAAAGCGACTACGAAAAGGCTCGTCGCCTTAGCGTAGTCCTAGTGTATACTCGAGGTCACTATGAGCTCGTCACCTAATCGTAGGCCGATAGCTCGAATATAGTGTCTCATACTACCGTATTCAGCTCACGAGTTTGGGTTGCTCACTGGACATTACGGGGAGCCTCGCGCCCCAGCGTAGGCCGACAACTCGACCACGGTGTCCCATACCACCATGTCCGGCTCATGAGTCTTAGCAGATCGAGGTACCAAGGTTAAACGGGCTTTCCACTGGTGAGTTTGTACCTTAGATTCAAGCAGTAACGTCCATACATGGTGAACATACAATTGGGCCAATCGGGTTATTTGACAGGCCCGACTGGTATGAGCGTACGTTGACTCAATCAACGTGGAATGCATAAGCATTCCGCGTGGCCTAACCACTGTCGTCAAACGTCGTACAACTCGGATTCATCGAACGCATCCGTCGTGGTTAAAACAGCTCGGCCACTGATCGTAAACCATTACCGATTGTCTGGACTACAACGTAGCCCCAATCACACTCCAAGTAAATAGTATTAACATGTAATAGCCAAGACAGCATGTGACAACCAAATCTAAACATAATCTTATTTGAGCATTTCTGCAATCACATAATACATATGCTACCACACATAGGTATTTCATCCATAAATCACATAGTAATAGGATAGGTTACATAAAGGAAACTGTAACCATAAATAAGGGAATTGAGAATCCCATCTCAACACCCTCATTACATATATGTAAACAAACGTTTTCTCATTTAGGCATTTTATCAAACACTTAGACTACACATATCACATACATGTAATCAATTAGTTTAAAACACATATTATGACAAGTCCTTTCACAAAGGAGTTATCACACATACCCATCATATATTTACATTCAATAAGCATGGCATGCATAAATCCAAATTCCACATTCATTCAGGCATTTCAACAAACACATGAAATGCATTTCAAAATCAACATAATTACGTATATGTGTATATACGGAAAACATCGTATCTAAGTGTGTGAGATAGCAATCAAGTCAGACAAAAATCATTTCTGACATTGAAAGCCTTGAAAACCATAACCTAAATATTTATAGTCTGCACCTTTCGCCGATAAACAAGTATCGAACTCAGTTTGTATGTCAAGCCTTGGTCTACAGCATGACGGCCACCTATAGCATGAAATAGGTTAGCTATTTCATCACTTACACTATTTGAAACCCTAAAATATATTAGGCCTAGGTTTTCTTACTTAAAAATGGAATCGGAATCGCCCGTGTAGCGATACAGGAATGGTGGTTAAGCACGTAGAGCGTTAGGATCGAATCCTAGGAACGATCTCCCGCTTTCTCTCACACTTTCTCTCTTTCCTTCTCTTTCTCTCTCTTAGGGTTGCAAATTCGTATGGAATGAGAGAGAGAGGGTTTAAGGCCCTTATATAGGCCCAGAAGTGATGGGAATGGCCCCAGGGTAGGGCTAAAAGTCGGGTGGGTTGGGTCGGGTTGGTGCTCAACCTTAACCCAACCCAAGGTTCCTATACCTCAACCCTAACCCAACTCAACCCAATCTCGGGTTGGGAATTCTCAACCCAAGCCAATCTAAGCGGGCTCAGTCCGGTTGATCAGGTTGGTCGAGTATATACGTGCTAATATTTTCGTTATTACATTAGTTTATTATATTTCAATATAGGACGTATTTTTTATATCTATAAATTTATTAATTATATATGTGATTATTCATTATAAAGAACTTAAAATTTTTTTTAAAACAAGCTAAAATATAAGATAACTATTCCTTTAAAAGTCATGTAGCATTGCATGAAGTCCATTTGGGAGAGAGAAATCTCGCATATCTTGTTAGCTTGAGTCCTTGGAAATGACGTGGACAAATGAGACTTGACATGCCTTTGACACAAAAGATCGACACTCAATTATAATTTATAAGTAACTTATATATTTTGATCGGGTTCGGGTTGGGTCGAGCAACCCGAGAACTCAACCCGAGCCTAACCTAAGTTTTATCGGGTTGGTGTTTGTATAGCCCAAGCTTAAGATTGGATCCGAAATATCCTGCCCGAGCCCAACCCAATGTCGAGTCGGTCACAGGTCGGTCGGGTTGAACCCGCCCAACTTTCAGCCTTACCCCAGGGCCATGGCATACTTAGTTTATAACCAAAGGCTGGCGGTTTCGGTCCAACAGAGTACATCTATAGGCCCTTTTTCTGCATGCGGTCGGACTTAAGCTCCCTGGCATTGGATTTAGGTCAAGTTAAGTTTTCGGTCTGATCTAATTTACAAATCGATCGCGGAGGACCAGTTTCAATTCAACGGTCACCGGCACTCGATCAGGGCCACAAGTACACTGACATGTGTTGGAAATTTTCTCTGATCCGAGGGTACAATTGGGTCAGATTCTGACGATCTAAAACCTTAGATTTTGGACTGTAAGCGAACGGCCCAGTTTACTTAAATTTGAGTACATTTTCTAAAGATATTCGCGTTTCTCACACACTTCGCTCCGGGTTCAAGTTGTGCATTTCTGGATACTATTTGGATTTAATTTCTGAGGTAGTTGTCAAGCCCAGTAAGGCGGTCATAAGCGTATAGTTTCACATTAATTGGACTTTTGATGCGTGGTCTAGGTCCAATAGGAAGTTTCATGATGCTCTCGAGAGCAACTGGGTTTAGAGATGGGTCCTAAGTTTTTAGGTAATATAGCGTTAATGGTTCTACTCATTTTGGGTCTTACAATCGTATTTAAAGTGATTAGTGCTAATTTCACAGGTAATCTAGTTTAACACTAGTTAATTCTCGTTTAATTTCTAAAGGATTTGGTCCTTAGTAATTTCTGCCTGAGGTGGTACTCGGGTCTTTGTATAGATTTTTTTTCCGAGGCATTACACAACGTATCAATGATTGGTGAATAAGATGTTCGCTTGACAGATCACCAAACAATGAAGGTTTACGTCAATGACATACTGGTAAAAAGCGTCAGCACGGCCGATCATCTTGCTGACCTTGGTGAGACCTTCTCCATCCTGAGGAAATACCAGTTGAAGCTAAATCCAACCAAATGTGCATTTGGCATAAACTCAGGTAAACTCCTTGATTTTCAAGTCAGCCAGAGAGGGATCAAAGCAAATCCAGACAAGATTAAGGCCCTGTTGGACATGGGGTCTCCCCAAACAGTGAAAGAAATCCAATGCCTCACCAAGAGAGTAGTTGCCCTCAACCGTTTCATCTCCAGAGCAACTAACAAGTGCCTCCCCTTCTTCCAATAGCTAAAGGGTATTAAGAAGGCAGAATGGACCCCATATTGTGAACAAGCATTCCAACAGTTAAAACAATACCTGTGGTCACCCCCACTGCTATTGAAGCCAAAAGAAGGGGAACCGCTGCTGCTTTACTTGGCAGTATCCGCTTCAGCCGTAAGCTCGACCCTTGTCCGAGAATTTAAAGGGAAGCAGCACCCCGTATACTACGTCAGCAAAGCATTGGTTCCTGCCGAGATTTGCTATCTGAACCTAGAGAATCTCGCTTTAGCCCTGGTAGTTTATTCCCGGTGACTTCGCCCCTACTTCCAAGCTCACTCTATAGTAGTCCTCACCGACCGGCCTCTTCGTCAAGTACTTTAGAGGCCTAAGGTGTCAGGACGACTCACCAACTGAGTTCAACATCAAATACCAACCTAGGACCGCATCAAGGGCCTAGCAGTGGCCGATTTCATCGTGGAACTCTCCTCTCAAAACAATGAAGTCGGGGTGGCTAGCTCAAAAGGATCTTCTAACCCTATAAAGACATCCAATCAGGGCACCACAATTCTCCAATCCGTCCACTAGGTCGAGGACCCTAAAACAAAAGTGGACCCAGACAAGTGAACCCTGTATGTGGACAGGTCATCCAATTCGAAGTGCGGCAGAGCAGGAATTGTCCTCCTAGCCCTTGACTTGACAACCATCCAGTATGTTATAAGGCTCGACTTCTATGCCTCAAATAATGTAGCTGAGTATAAATCATTGGTGGCTGGGCTAAGGCTAGCAGCTGCCATGGGAGTTCGAACACTTGAGGTTCAATGTGATTCGCAGCTCGTTGTCAACCAGATATTAACAAAATACCAGGCAAAGGAAGCACGAATGATTTCTTACCTAAATGAAGCTCGGAAGTTGATTAGTAAATTTCAAAAATGTAGTATCAGCCAGATCCCATGCGTCGACAACTCATGGGCAGATGGTCTCGCAAAGCTAGCTTTTGCAACAGACAGGGACATTTCAAAGATCGTTACGATAAAGTTTCTCAACGAGCCGGGCATCGATCATATCAGTCGTGAAATCATTCAACTCGTGCACGCGAACCTAAGTTGGATGGACCCTATTGTTGAGTACATCCAGGAAAGAAAGCTGCCCAAGGATAAATTAAAAATGCAACGACTAAGGCTTAGATAGGCTCGACATGTGATCATTGAAGGCACTCTGTACTGTAAATGCTATTGTGAAAATCTAACACCTGAGTATTGTCAAATTTTGTTGTGCCAAACCACTTTGTATTTGCATCATGCTTTGAGTTGAAATAATCAGGTTCGTACATTTTAAAGTTGTCTGCATCGAACTTACCTACATCTTCAAGTTGAAGTGAAGCGTGTTGAAGTTCATGCTTTCAAGATCAAATTCAAGAACTCAAGTGCAAGTTTAAAGTTCAACTATTGTACGCTAGAGACTCAAGAACTCAAGCGTAACTCAAGATCAACTTCAAGAGATTGAACTTAAGCTTCAAATATCACAAGATATCAAGATTCAGAAGCGAATGATGTTTCATTTGTTCCTACTCACAAACAGGTTTGGATGACCCTAGATAGTGCCATATTCATTGCATATTATTTGTGGATAATTTTGTATCCCTGAAAGTTGGGGCTCGTGCATACACTAAGCTCCGGAGTTACTGGGGTCACTTATAACTGAATTTCATTAATATGCGTTTAATTCGATTTAAATGCGCAGCCTGGAATTTCCTGGAACATGAAGCACAACCACACAAGTCTACTAAAATGAAAGAGATCAAGTATATATAGGTTTAAAAGAATGTAAATGGGTCGCACAAGGCGTCACCCAACAAAATCACAAAAGAATGTTATGTCCAAAAAGAATAAAGCTGAGTCCACAACTCAGCGATCTAAATTTCGCCTGTCAAGCCAATGGAGAGCCGCCCATCAACTGAAAGTAGGACAGCTCGTCCTCCTCGTCTAAGCTCATGCCGTCAGGCTCCTCATACTCCTCGTCACCTGCAGCTACTGTAGAGTCTGGTTGGTGTTTTAGAACACCGTCCCAGAGCGAGAGTGAGTGATCAACTCAATGGGTGCTATTAGTCTTAAGTTGTAATAAGCATCAGTTATATTATGAATTTAATAAAAAGTAATCATTCATAAATACCTAACTAATCTTATTAATGCACATGCATGACGGATGATATGATGCATACCCTCGCAACAACACTCCCTGGAGCGACTCCATCTAATGATCGCATATGACCAATACTCCCTTAGAGTGACCTCGACTGCCGAGTCGCCTCCCTAACTAGTGCGATGCAATGGTAATGTTAGCCAAGTTCTTAGTTAAGTCTATTCATCCAGCAAGTTAGGGAATCTGACACACCCCATGTATCAATGTCCTCAACTATTTGCAATGTCAGGGCCCCTCAACCCGCAAGGCCAAGGTACCGTGATCCTTGATCCCGTCGGGTTCCCCATCCCCGACTTCAAGCACATGGGGAGTGCTGAGAACTAGGATCCCTCGCGGTCACTATGGGGAGGTTCATCACCCCAGCGCAGGCTGACAGCTCAGACACAGTGTCCCATTCGAGGCAGTGGATCGGCTTCAATTATTTATCGATGGGCTACAACAGTTGTAGGGTGTTCCAGGTTCCATATAAATGTGAACAATCAAGGTCAACAGGCAAGATTGGTCAATAAATAGACTATACCGCACAAGTTCAGGCAAGCACGCAACAAACAACATTGGGTACGGGTGACCCATGTAGTTTAACTACTGTCACCTATCCGCACTCGCCCAAACCCATGGGTTTAGCCCCAGGGTAGTCCTACCAACGGGACCACCCTCACTCTCCTCATTTCCTGACCAACCCAAAGGTTGATAATCATCCATAACATACTAAATATTAGCGTTATCAACTAGCATAGGCAATATCATACATTCATATTTATCCCACACAATTTAGATTTATCTACAAGCAGGCTAACAATATTATGAACAAGGTGCAAGTGTGTTATGTGGATTAGTGAGGAAGTTAAGCACTTTCTATATCTCGTAGAACCAAAACGCACAAGAGTTAATGAATCCTACATATGATAAAGCCACACCATATAAGAAAATCATATAAGACATGAACATGTACTCATCCATTGCAACCAAGCATGTGAGAGGCACGAACAACATCATATGAGCTAAATAAACATACAATCCCAAACAATCATCTAAATCCTAGGTTTTCTCTAGATTCTCCAAATACATCATCCAAGCAATAAAAATCATTAAATTCATGGTACAATTGGTGCTAGGCCACCTAAGGATAATAGTCCGCACCTATGGATTCATTGAAGGCTTGGAAAATGACCTAGGAGCGCCGAACTCGGTGTTAATCGGCCAAAATCCTAAGACAATGTACTTGCATGTTAGAATCTCATGTGAATCCACCCTCAACATAAGGGATTTCTAAGAGATGAGGGTTTTACCTACTCAATCGGTGGAGAGGGGCTCTTCCGGTTGTGGGTGAAGAATTTATTAAGGAAGAGGTGAGGAGTTGTAAGAATCGGTCTCCTTTGGGCCCCACTAGAGCTATGGCCCACCTTCCCTCTTCTTCACTCTCCCTTCCTCTCTTCTTCCTTTCTTCTTTCTCCTTCTTTCTCTCATTTCTCTTCTCCCTTTTTCCCCTTTCCTCCTAGGGCAAATTCGTATGGGGAGAGGGGTGCCCCAAAGAAGCTCCTTTTATAATGCCAGATTTGGTACAAATGGCCCCAAGTATTGGGTTTTTACTATACTAACCCTATAGGAGGCTTTTTCTATCCTCTAGGGCCCACTATAGGGTGTACAAGTCGATATACACAGTAGGATAGTTAGCCCTAATGATGATCTACATATTGATATGATCGACCCACCATTTGGATGTGTCAATCAACGGATATGATTAGAAGTCTTTTTAACAATCACTGATGGTTGGTCGGGGCCGCGGCTATACAGATATGAGCAGAGAAATATCCTTACTCCATATGTGAAGTTTGGTTGTAAACCGACGGTTCGAAATCCTCAACTTTGCATAAGAGTGGACGACCCAATTCACTTAAGTTTTAGCTTCTTCCTTTAGGGTATTTGCACTTCTCATGCATTCGTCCTTCGGCTCAAGTTGAGCGGTTCTGGACAGTACCCAAGTCCGACTGCCGCGATGGACGTCGAGCCCAGTAAGACTGACATTATTCTATAGTTTTATAACTAGTGACCCACCAACGAGCGGTCTAAAGTTTGTTCAAGAAATCGGGCCATTTTTGGAATGAATTAGGTATTGAGATTTTTCGTGGGCAATGATTAAGGTTTGGATTAATTATGTTCATAGTGTGGCCTATTTATAACTAGTGAAAGTGGAGATTTAGTCATGATTACTTTAAAATGTCGATTTTAGGCTAAAAGAGTAACAGGGTTTATTTGGTCTGTTAGTTAAGATCCGGGCCTTATTTGACTCGGCTTCGGTTAGTTCTTTAATTTAGTTATGCTTGTCTTGATTAGTTAGTGATGGGTTGGTTAGATTTGGGCCCTATGTAAGTAAATCACGAGGTTAAACTTGTTGTTCAAATGATCGGACGGATTCATTGGCTTCCTACGGTTGATTAAAAGGACTTATACGATTCTTTACCAGTACCACCCCTGTATAAACTAACATTGAGTGCTAATGGTCATTAAGTGATATTATAAGTTAATTAATAAAAAAATTTCAAGAATTTTTTAGAAATCCAAAATAGTGAAAATCTAGGATGTCACAAATTTCATGTGTTTATAGGTCTTTTTCTCGACTAGTCTTAGACCTTGTTACTAGTCCAAGTACTGGCTCAACCAGTCTAAGAGTTTTCTCGACCAGTTCAAGGTTTGTTGTTAATTTTCAAAATTTTCTATTAGGCTCTCAACCAGTCCTAGAGACTGCTCGACCAGTCAAGTGAATAGTGCTATAAAGGGTCGTGTAGGCTCGACTCAAAGTCCAGCAATATTTCTAGGTCCCACTTGACCAATCGAGGGCAATGCTCGACCAGTCGAGTAACAGTCTTATCTTATCGCGGCAAAAAATTTAAAAATTTTTTGGTCCTTCAACCAGTCGAACCAACCCTTAGACCAGTTGAGTGAACAGTATTTTCACCTATAAATAGAGCACGAATTTTAAAGTTTATTCATTCATTAAAGCGAAATCAAGACACCACTCTGAGAGATAAGTTTGTGATATTTTTAAGCTATATTGTGCTCATTTAATATTCTCTTTAATTAGCTTTTGTTATTTGATTTTGAGATCTTTATTCCAATCTTACTTTGAAAAGGGATTTAAGTTTTTCCCTTTCTTTAGATCAAAATTAAATCAGGCTAGCCTGGGTTGATTTAATTAAAAATTATTTAGAACTAGAACCTTTTCATCTATGAGACTGGACATTGAATATCTTCGTCTACATTGGATCGGTTCTACCGGGCTTCTTCAAAGGAGAATTTCTAGATAAGTACATTTACATTTTGTATATCTCTTTTTGGTTTTTGAGGTTATACCAGAAAAATCTCTATTTGGTTTTGTCTGAGGTGATCCAAAAAATCTCAGTGTGGGGTTTTTGGAATTGTGTACGCCCAATCAAAGACACAATTGTGAAGGTTTTAAGGTGAACCTTTGAAAACCATATTCATAGTGAACGCTAATATCTTGAGGGAGTGTTAGGAGTGTAGTTGTGTGGCTATTTTCTAACAATTGGTGTACAGACAAGCGAACCATTATAATTTCTGGTGTTGTGGTGGATGATTGAAGTGCCTTTGTGTGTGAATGTTGTAATTTATTTTCAGCACTTGTGGTGAATGGTCACTACGCCAAAATCGCTGATTTGCGACGAACTAAATCCGTCGTAAAACCAAATAAACGACGAACTTCATCTGTCGTGAGGTCCGTCGCTGTTTAGTGGGTCGTTTTTGGTTTTACGACGGATTTTATCTGTCATGTAATATGTGATGGATAAGGTCCGTTGCCTAATAGCGACGGATAAAATTCGTTGTAAAAATAAAAAAAACCGTCGGTGAAATTCAAAAAATTGGTCGTCCCTAGAAACATTAGTGACGGATAAGATCCGTCGCTAATATTAGTAAGCGACGGACCTCAAATCTGTCATAAAAATAAAAAAAACCGTCGGTGAAATTCAAAAAATTAGTTAGTCCCTAGAAACATTAGCGACGGATAAAATCCGTCGCTAATTTTAGTAAGTGACGGACCTCAATCCGTCGTTATTTTCAATGTTCGGAGCATAGCAACAGATTTAGTCCGTCGCTAAAATATCTGCAAAAAATATATATATATACCAATAAATTATTATTAAAAAAATTTTAAATCTTGCACCTGATAGTCATTCAAAAAATAATTCACACTATTGTTTGATAAGGATCCTATTCACAAAATTGGTAACAACTCAAATTCAATAAAAGAGGAAATGACCCAAGTGGCCCATGCAACAAAAATTCACTTCAACCCTCCTAACTAAACACTTCCCCCTACTAAACTAGCTAGACCCATACAAAAGAAATTACCTGGAACTTCCAACTGTTGGCTATGCATTGTTTTGTATTGGCTACTTAGTATCTGCTCCTGTTCAACCTTCTTTTGAGCCCTTCCTACATATATTACAAGCAACCAAATTTAATCCAAGAAAAGACTAGTTTAGTCAACCTTTCATATATTTCAAATAACCAACTCAAATCCATGGAAAGTGAATAGTTTAATCAACTAAAACCAATTAACAAAATAAAATATTAGAATTCATCCTACCAATTAGATGTCAAGGTAAGAGCATTTCAATTGGTATGTTTCTTTGTAAGGCCTGTTACAACCGTCGATTAGAAAATCCTAGTGGGAAAAGAGAGCATTTTCGATACAAATTTTATCATCTTCTAGATGCACTTGATTGCCACATTCAAAGAACAATATGCTAACATATGTACAAACTTCGTAATATATAAATGCCAACAAAAGATTAAAAAAAAAAAACTTGAGAAAAATAAAGACCACAATTACTAATAAAACTATTAAAGCTCTGTTTTCTTCAGGGTAGCTTTCCCCTGTTGTTTTTTCTTTTTTTGTTTGATGTTTAGCTTTCCCCAATGTGACACATGATCATATTAGAATATCCAATCAGTGATATTCTTCAGAGCTGGTTCATCTATGGTTGGGCCCAACAGAGATATTCTAGATCATTGATGACAATGAGTATTGTCTTCCTTTTTCTTTTTTTTTAGTCGTAGGACCACATAACTTGGTCACGTCAACACACTAGCCAGGTGGGTGTTATATGCTACACCAGCTAATCTACTTACATAACTACTACTTGTGATATGTCATGTCAGTCACCTTCATTCCCTTGTTATGTCATTTTATTCCCACACATCTACTACTTTTAATATCTATATAAAGGAGATAAGCCCTTTGTTGTATTCATTCTCTCTAAGTTAGCCTTTTATATTTCAAACTTAAGTTTTTCAAGATATCCAGAGCAAGTTGTAACCTAGCTCCTTTTCTTACCTGTTGGTAGCTGCCTTTGGTGGTGGTGCAAATCAATATTAATTCGATCCTCATTTTAGGCATTCTTCTTTTGCTTTCTCATTTTCTTCTTTCCTCGTTTGCTTCTTTTTTGATAATTTGTTTAGGGTCAGTTTGGGCAGTGGGATTAGAAGGGATTAGGTGGGATGAGATTTAAAAAGATAATTATTACCCATGGCAGAGATTGTTCCCTATTGCCGTGGGATAAAATTAATGCTATGCTTTGTTGATAATACGAGGGTACATTGAATGGATATACCTACCATCATTTGAAATGACTGAATAACATGCATATGTTATATCTAAACCGTTCATTTGTTTTGTAACCTCATTTTATGGCATGTGCCTAAAAATGAGGTAGATCCAAAACTTATGTAGCTCCAAAGAAGTTTTCAACGGTAAGTATTCAATCCGTGTTGCTTTCTATGGTGGGGTTCACTTGAGCTTTAGATTTACCTAATTTTTTGGCCCATGCTCTAAAATAATCTCGATAAATGTGTGGATGGTGTGGATATAGCCCACACATCATGGTGGGACCTACACAACTTTCTAAACATTTAGTGAAATTGGCACGGACCCAATACAATTCCATTTAATGTAATTCCAAGCGTTTCCATTCTTCCCAAACATGAAGTGGAATTGGCACAGGACCAGATGAATCCCATCCCACCTAATCCCTTCTAATCTCACGCCCAAACTAACCCTTAGCAACAATGGGTGCATGGCTAATGAACTTGTGGTGCATCCTACGAAGCTACCCAGAAATCCTGTTATTAGCCTTTGCATGTTTCTTCTTCATTTATAGCAAGAACAGTGTTATTCCTGTGAACTGGCTCCTGGTAGGAATGCTTCCTTCCTTCATTTTCAACGCCCATAGATTGCACGAGTGGGTCACTCAAGGTCTCCGGGAATGCGGGTCCACACCCTTGTAGGCCCCACTCCTTCCCTTACAGACGATGGTCCCTAACAGACACGGATTACGTACTAACTCTGCCTGTCCACATCCTAAAACAGGTTGGTTTATCAACACCGCCTGTCCATTTTGTCATGTCATCCAACTGTTCATTAGGGAAACGGATTGGCTACTTCCCCTGCCACTAGCCCCGTGGCTGTGGCCCCCACCACGATGTATGTGTTTCATATATACACACTGTTCATTCATTTTTACAAATCATTTTAGGGATTTATACCAAAAATTAATGAGAAGGATATAAATTTCAGGTGGACCACACTACAGGAAAACAATAGTGATTGAATATCTACATTAAGGGCCCGTTTGGCCGGGTGGATTGGAAGGGAGTGAATGGTATTAGGGTGGATGGCGTGGATTTCTAGGTAATGATGGTGTTGTCAGCTAATTGTCTTGAGATCCATGGGATTGCTACATCCCTATATTGATACATCCAGTCTGTTTGGCACGCCCGGCCAATCCGGAGATTAAAGCTTCCGATCCCTTCCAATCCCTCAAACCAAACACGTCGCAGGCTAATTTGAACGGATTAGGATGGATTGGATGGGATTTAAAGGTAATGATGGTGTTGTCAGTGGATTGTCTGAATATCCATCGGATTTGGATTAGATCACCTACACTGTTTGGCACGCTGGCCGTTCCTGGGATTTACCATCCAATCCCTTCCACTACCATCTAATCCCTTCCAATCCAACCAGCCAAACGGGCCGTAAAATTAATCCTCCTAAGGCCCACTTGTACTTCTTATTTGACATCTTGTTGATTAGGTCATACAGACTTAGAAGAAGGGAAAAAACAAATATCAGCTTGATCCAAAACTTTTATGGGCCCCAAAAAGTTTTTAATGGTAGACCCTCATTCAACACTGTTTCTTGTAATGTGGTCCACTTGAGAATGGTAAATATCTCATTTTTGGTCTCCGGGATTTAAACTACAACTAAAACTTGTAGAAATCGTGACTTACTATAAATAGTAAAGTTACTATTTTACTATTTATAGACGGTTATAATTCCTACTAGCGTGCATGGTTTTTGGCCAAAAATAGTAAGTGTCCTATTTGCCTTCACCATGTTGTTCTCCTAATTATTCTAAACACTTTTAAAGTTGGGCACAACTCCTAAAGCCCAACAGATGAAGAGTTATATATAATCAAACTAAAACTAACTATGAATAGTAAAAATGAAATTAAAACAGGAATTCGACTGTCGATCTGATGGTATTTCAAAAATTCGGTGTGCTTTACCAACATAGCAAGGTTAGGTGGCTAAACTAGTTCGCCCTACCCCAAAATCATAATTAGTACGTCTAATAGCTTATTCCAGTTTGTGAGATGCGCCCGTTTTAAGTTCTGATGGTCCGGATCACCTTCGTCTCTGATTGGCCTTTTCTGGTCCATCTTGGCCATGAAACTGTTCGTGACCTGCTCTACATCATTGGACATGTGTTGCTTTATATTAATGGTGTTGATGTTGATGGGATGACTGCCCCACTTTCAACCCATGAGTTAATCTTACACTACAACAATCACCGAGAGAAATTCCACTGCTATAAACTAACTACTTGTATTCCTTCTTCCCGTCATTACTAATGTTAGTGTTAATTGTAGAGTGAACATCTCACTTTCCTATATATACTTGTCTACTTAGATGTGTTGGCCCCACCACAAAGATCACTTTATTTAAAAATTAGTCATATTCACTCATTCGAACAATCTTTTTAAGAATTTTGAATCTTTTGTAGTTTAAGCACAATAAGTATCCAAAATCATTTTCACAAACTAACTTAGAGTTAACGAGGAGGATTGACATCGGTGGACAACCAATCACCACAGGTAGAAGCTATGATAGTCCCTGTCAAGGTCAGTTAGGATTTAGAAAAGGAACCTTATGGCTAAAACAAAGTTAAAATAATGATGGCAATGGTGATGACAGCGACATGCGACCTATCTTCAAGACGGCAACCTCCAAACATTTTTTACATAAATAATAAAATACAAATGTGTTACAATCATTCTCAGATCTCGTTCTTTGCATGTTCTATTGTTCCTTAATGGTTGCTCTGGGGTTTGTTTGGTTGCACTAAATATCATGATATTTCAAATGTAAGATAGGTTTCTTTTGGCATTTTTAGCAGGGAGGGTATAGTCGTTGTCTTGGTAAATAACAAAATACAAGTGGGGTATGCCAGATGATTTTTACACAAGGTGATCCTTATGGTGGGGATAACCTAATGGATGGGTTGGATGGTCCATGTTCTATAGAAAATAATGTATAAAATGCTAATAAATAACAAATACAAGTGTGGTCCACTTGATGATTTGGATGGGGACTGATTTTTATGCAAGACTATCTTCATGGTGAACCAAATTTTTGGATTGGTTGGATGTCAACCACATATGACGTATTGGAAGTTTTCCATTGCATGGATGGATGATAATTTATTGTTGGAATGCGCTGGATAGGAGTCTCTCTCTATTTTAACCTTTTTTTTAAGCCATTCTTTTGTGGGCCACAAATCAATGGGGAGAGATTCTTGGTGTGACTACATTGGTGTCCCTTGCTAAAATGGTTTTAAGACTTGAAAAGGTTGGATTTAACTGGTTGGTAAAACTTAACACAAACCGAGGCGGCTTGGCTAGCTCACTCCGTTTAACCTGATTTAGTTTGGCTTGGTTCAGCTGAATGATCTCTTCAGGCGAATCGAGCCAGAAATCCCAGCTCATTTCAAAATTGGCCCAAGCTTGAGTTGTATGCTAGCTCAATTTGGTTTGGCTTGAACCTTGGTTCAATTCGGCTTAGTCGAGTATAAATATAGTATATATACATATTCCTAACTTGAATGTTTGAATAGGATATTGTCTTAACTTTTGTTTAATTTATTATAGATTTCAATGTATGAGCTTTGGATTTTATTGTTCAATTATTCTCAACTTCATTTCTTTTGTCTACAATTACAAAACCAAACCGATCAAACGAGCTAAACTTGTTTCGGCACCAAAAATAGAACTTGAAGCAACTCAGAAATTGGCTAGAACTCGAATCGGTTCGAACCTAACTTGAATTAAAGTCAGAGACAGATCACTTATTTAACTTGTGTGAATGGTTCGATCTACATTTTATAGTGATAGCTGATAGGTTTTCATCGTCTCGAAGCATGGAGGAATTGAAGAGTCGTTATTATGCAGGTAATGCTTATGTTGCATTATCTTGGATTGATGCGCACTATGTTTCCTTATACTTCTATCAGCTAATGCACAAGCTACACATGCTAGTGTGACAGACAAACAGGTGTAATATCCAAGACATCCATCATGAGGATATAACTTTATAGATGCTACTACTCTAAAATAAAGGTAATAGACTAAGTAGGTGTGCCATCATATTAAAAATAAGTAAATCTCGCTGAGTCTAGTTGACTCAGCTGAGTTTTGAGTCGAGTCCGTGAGTTTTAGATCTATGGTCTAATCCCAATATGTATTTTTCTGAAGGCTACAAAGAAAGGAGAAATTGTAAATAGGTCACTAGTATTTTTTATTTTTATTTTCTGTTCTTCCTTTCTTTTTTGTTATTGTTATTAATTTTGGAATCTATTTAGATCTTTTTTTCTGCTCTCTCTCTCTCTCTCTCTCTCTCTCTCTCTGTTATGGGCTGATGCTGGTCAGGGCTTCCAAGATTTGGGGATTAACTGGTTAGGAATTTGAGTTTTTTATATTTGAAAAAAAAAAAAAAACCCAATTGTGCTGTAGGTTAGGGATTTGCTTTTCCCCAAACATTCTAGGTAGCTTGGGATTTAACCCATGTGATGTTTTAGCATCTGCAGGTCAAGACATGCTTGCTCACAATAACATAAAATGATTTGGTGTAGTATAACTTATATTTGGATCTCCACTGTTTATAATATTAAATCATTTTTCCTTTATAATATTTGTACCATTTCTATGATGTGCAGGAAAGGGAAAGAAAATAGGTCATCTCTATCATGTGCAGGAGAAGATGGATCAAAGAAAAAGGAGCAGGTGGAGACTTTACAAAGGTAGTGGGGAGAAATTAGAAAGATATTTTTTTATAATTTTTTTTAATGAATTTAGAAAATAGTATTTTGGCTCACGTGTCTTGTCAAATGCCAGATTCATTAGTTGAAATTTCATTAAAATAAAAGTACAAAACAGGTTTCAACCCCATCAACAGTGTCAGATTGTACCTGTCAGCCCCATCAACAGTGTAGAGTTTACCTCCACTGGGAATAGGGGCATTTTTGCTATTTTGAAATGTTGCTGCATTATGCGAGTAGCTTGTTGGCAGTCCTAATTGTGTAGTTTGGAATTATGTTTGGCATGTGAGTCAGTATCAATGTGACCCTTTGCCATTTCCAGTTCCAAGACCTTGGTAAAGAGGAAGGCGAATGTCTAGTTGGCAACCAATCATAATTTCTTTTTGCCAATCTACCATTTAAAGCTAACCCCAAATCGATTGAAGAAAGGCTCAAATGATGATTGTATAACAGGAATTTGGAAACCGGGAATTGAAGTTTGGATCATAGGTTTATATATATATATATATATATATATATATATATATATATATATATATATAATGAAAATGTTATTTTTTCTTCTTTTCAACCAAAAGAGTTTTCATTTTTTTTTTTTTTTAAGTTCTAAATCCTTAAAAAAACTGTAATTTGCAGATAAACTACATTCTGTTCGTGAAATAGAAGAGAAAGGAAAGAAGAGACATACCTTCTCTAAAATTTGTTGTTATCTCTGCATCTTTTTGTTTGGTTTGTTGTGGATTTCAGTTGTTCTAGATCCGACATAGCTTCAATAGCGGATTTCAGTTGTTCTAGATCCGACATTGCCAGAACATTTCCCATTGATGCAAATGCAATGCAGATTGAGGCTTATGAGGTTCTCCTCAAGGCCCATGCAGCAACAATAGGTGCATTGAAGGCTGGGAATAAGGTCAGTGTTGTTTACCAAGCAGCAGTCTCGGTGGTAGAGAGGGATGCTCCTGAATTTGCCTCTCATCTTACAAAGTCAACGGGAACAGGAATCAGTCTCGAGTTCCATGAGTCGGTATTGAGTTTAAATGCCAGGAACGATCAGGTGTTGAAGCCTGGAATGGTTTTTAATGTATCTCTTGGGTTCCAGAACTTGCAATCAGAAACCAATAACCCAAAGACTAAGATGTTCTCGTTGTTGCTTACAGACACCATTATTGTCAATGAAAAAGCTGCAGAAGTTGTGACTTCAATCAGCTCCAAGTTAGTTAAGGATGTTGCATACTCATTCAATGAGGAAGAGGAGGGAGGAGGAAGAAGAGCGTCCAAAGGTCAAAGCCGAATCTAATGGAGCTGAGACATTCTTGTCGAAAGCGACTCTAAGGTCGGATAATGGGTGGTTCTGCAGTTGGAGATGGCCGTGGTTTTGCAAAAGCTTCAAGCGATCTCATTGCCTACAAGAATGTCAATGATATCCCACAGTCGAGGGAATTAATGATACAGATCGACCAAAAGAATGAGGCTGTCCTTTTGCCAATCCATGGCAGCATGGTGCCATTTCACATTACTACCATCAAGAGTGTTTCAAGCCAGCAGGATGGTAAAAATTGCTATAGGATGTGCCTTGGGAGTTCTAAATGATCGTCGAGTACCATTCAAACTAAAAGGGAAGTTTTATAGAATAGCTGTAAGACCAACCACGCTTTAGGGAACAAATTGTTGGGCAAGGGGAAGGCCTAAAAAGACGTGGATGGAGGTAGTAAGAAAAGACCCGATGACCTATGGTCTAACTGGAGGTATGGCCCTTGATAGAGTGGAACGGTGAAATAGGATTCATGTATGCGACCCTAATTAATTAGGATATGGCTTACATGATGACGATGATGACGATTATTTCATATATAAATTACAATATAATAATTTGTAATATATATATATATATATAACTATATTACATATACTTAGTATATGTATTAGAATTTGGAGCAACCGACATTATCCCACCCCCATTGTACCATGTATTAGAGGAACTAGTGGTGAATGGATGTTTGGTTTATCCAAAAGGTATCCAGTTTGAAGCTGAAAGGCATAAAAAGTGTCTCTTCCAAGTTCTTTTACTCGGTCTTCCACTCAAAACAAAATGTTTACTATTGATCCTAGTATTATCTACTACATACTAGTAACATACAACCAATATTGGGGCACCATACCAGAAGCTACAAAATTTCATATCCCCCTAAACAAGGCATCCTCAATTGATAACATATATATATATATATATATCATAAGTTTTTTATTTTCATTTACATTCACAAATACATTCATCATCCATCCAACTATTAACAACATTTACAAAAAAATAAATTATATCCAACCAACTCTTAATAATAATTTGCAACTTAACCTGCTAGGAACCGTCATGCACCGTAATGTCTTGCAGTGAGCTGGGTTCGAGAGGAGTTACAAGTTGACCACGACAAAGACATATAAATGAAGCGATAAAGATATAAATGATTCAAGATTAATTATAGGTTTTGAGAACTTACATCCACCTTACTCTTATTGCCAAGTAGTCCTGATGAAAATGCATCCACACTACAAGAAAGGGAAAAAAATAAAAAATTTGTGGCTGCACCGATATGGTTTAGTATGGACGGCTGCCTACGTACCCAATGTTGGAAGATTGGGATCAAGCCACTACGTAGTTCTTAATATTTAAATCAGAACATTTTACGCATAAGCAAAGAAAAAATGAAAACAAAACATAATAGAAATATGTGTACCTTACATCCAGTGCATAAGAAGATGAACAGCTGAAACAAATCACTAGATTAGTCAATCAAAACTACTAAATAATTCAAGATAAAGATTTATGCTAGGACACTCCATGCACGATGTGGCTTGCTTATATGTTAGAAACGTGTCATAACAATAAGCATCTAGGTGGTCCCCACTGTCAAGGACTCACCATGTTGGGTGAGGTCTCAAAGACACTTAATCTGCTCTCAAAATAATTCATAAAGTGTCTCTGGTGTTGATCAAGTTCGTAGTGCATTGACGTTTCAAAAATTTTGCAAGCCCCACAATAATATCATATACAAACCGTCCATCCATTTTTATTTTTTGCAAGCCCCACAATGATATCCTGAAGATAGATTATCTTTTCTTTTTTTTTTAAATTCTTTTATTTCTTTTAACAATTGTTGAAATATTTAGAAAAGGACAATAAATTTGTATGAAAACATTAACCATTTAAGACAAGGCTTAAACATGCAAATCTAACATGTTTCATCTCAAATTTCTTCATTTATTTCATTGTGTACCACTTCAAGTTACTAACAATTCCTGACCCCATCATGATGTTTATATGTGACACAAAAAAAGACGTGAAATAATGAGAAGAAAATCAGTCTTCATCAAACAGGCAAAACCTTAAATTTACGCAAAAGTTCTTAAATTCATAAGATTAAAAAAAACGTTATTTAAAAAAAAGGTTCAAAATTGCATTGAGTTATAATGATAAGACTTTTCCAATACTTCCTTATTAAAGGATTTCTAGTATTATTACTAGTAATTTCTAAAAAGATAAGAAATCCTATAACTCCAAAAATAATAAGATATAACAAAAATAAAGCTTCTAAAAATAATTAGTTTATCTTAAAATCATAAATTTATTCCTACAAAATAGAGAAATGTGACTTGCTATGTATGTCTATTGACCCTATAACCATCGTTATATAAAGATTAATAGGCTATGCGTTTTATTACAATGACTTTTGAAACAACAATTTTTCTCTATCAAAATGAATCTCTTCTAATCAGGTGCACTTGGCGCTCAACTACACTATGCCCTATATAATATTGGCCCCGTATATGATAGACTACTTTCGTTTTAGTTTAGTTACAATTGTGTAAAAAATACATATGTAGTATGTCCTACATCAATAACCCATTCAATACGTTCACAGAGTGAGTACAATAAGAATGTAAGGAAAAACCACCACTCAGAGTGGGGAAAAAAAATAATAAATCAAATATCAGCCAAATTCACGACTTTGATGGCCTCAAAAAGGTTTCTAGTAGGCATCCCCATCCCCATTTCTCCTTTATGGTGTGGTCCACTCGAGTTTGGATTGGCAGAATTTTGGGCTGATGTCATAACATGAACTAGGACAAATTATAGGGTGACGTCACAAACACGTTCCAGTACGCCCACCAAACTTTATTCACATGTGCTCCCATCACCAGTAGTCAAATTCATGTCGTAGCAAGTCCACTCATTCCCACCTCCAGTACGCCCACCTAACTATAGCTGGCCATGTACTATATTCCATTTTCGGTAGCGGATGCACACAATCATATCACGGCCAATCCCATGCCTCACCATGCAAGATGAACATGGGAAAATATATACTCTTTCCATATTAATTCCAGTTGATATGTGATCAAAGTTTTTTTTGTTTTTTTTTTTTTTTTGTTAGCTTGTCAGTACATGCACTGTTAGCCACCCCCACTAGGGATCGATACCAAGACCTCAAGTGTTGAATCGAGGTACCTCCACTCAGTCTACCAGTTGAGCTATGGATTAGGGTGTATATGTGATCAAAGTTAGCAATGGACCGTACTATTGCCACTCAAAATCAATATTTTGAATCAGCCGGCCTAATCCATTCAAAACTCGAGCCTAAACTGGCTTAGCCAGCCCATCACCAACCCTAAGTATACATGTTGGTCTAATCATGTAAGTGCTCTTATATGTTCCCAACCCAACTCGAAACCTAGATCCAATTAGCTAATGAGTCTCTGACCCAAATTGAATCCAGGTCTTTAAGACCTAGGCCCAAACCCATACTCAAACCTGATTAGCTATAAAACCTAACTCGAACAGTTGGCAATGAGTAGGGAAACCCAGTCAACTGGACTCGGCCTTTGAGCTAGCCTTGAACCTACTAGTTTGGCTTAGCCTTTAACATGTGTGGTTAATTAAATTTCTGAGTTGGATCGAGCTCAAGTCATTTTAGCCAGACCAACCTGGTCAAACTCACCCCAACATGTGTGGTCCATTAATTTTTTAGGTCAAGTCAGCTCAAGTCATTTTAGCCTAACCTAACTCTAGATGACGTGTTGAATTTGAAAATATTTATTAATCGTGATGGTTTTTTATTATTTTATTCTTTCCCCTTAGATTTCCTGATAATATCCTAAGAATTTGTTAAGAACCAGATTTTCCAACGGTTGGTGTAACCAAAAGCAATTTGGGGCCACCATTATCGGCATGTGAAATCATTTATTTCATCATTTAATTTATGCCAGCTTATGTTAGGACGTGCACATAATCAAGCCGACCACACCCACATAAAAATGAAGCATATCTAAATCTTAGGTGGACTATATGACAGGAATCAGTCATGATTAAATCCACACCATTAAAAACTTCATGGGGGCTACCGGAATGTTTATTTGCCATCCAACTTATTGTTAAGGTCACAAAGACCTGGATGAAGAGACCATGCGAATATTAGCTTGATTCAAAACTTTATTGGCCCACAAAAGTTTTTAATGGTCGATTACCACTGTTTCTGTATTATGGTCCACCTGAGATTTGGATCTACTTCATTTTTGGAATCATGACCAAAAATGAGTTTTCAAAATGGATGGACAGGTGGATATGATGCAAATACATCACAGTGGACCCCACCTACCTCAATAGATCCACATAAGCTGCGCCCAGGATGTATACACCCACCATTAGGACTGTACACAAACTGAGTTAGCACGGTTAGCTCACTCGACTCGACTCGAAAAAGCTCGACTCGAGTTGAGTCCAGCATAGTTTTTGAGCTGGCAAAAATTTTAAACCGAGTTCAAGGTTGCCCGAGCTCGACTCGACTCGGATCGGACCCAACTCAAATCAATTCAGTGAATCGGTCTCGAGTTCAGTGAGTCGGGCTTGAGTTTAAATGCCAGGAACGATCGGGTGTTGAAGCTTGGAATGGTTTTTAATGTATCTCTTCGGTTCCAAAACTTACAATCAGAAACCAACAATCCAAAGACTAAGATGTTCTCGTTGTTGCTTGCAGACACTATTATTGTCAATGAAAAAGCTGCAGAAGTTGTGACTTCAATCAGCTCCAAGTTAGTTAAGGATGTTGCATACTCATTCAATGAGGAAGAGGAGGGAGGAGAAAGAAGAGCGTCCAAAGGTCAAAGCCGAATCCAATGGAGCTGAGGCATTCTTGTCGAAAGTGACTCTAAGGTCGGATAATGGCTGGTTCTGCAGCAGGAGATGGTCGTGGTTCTGCAAAAGCTTCAAGCGATCTCATTGCCTATAAGAATGTCAATGATATCCCACAGTCGAGGGAATTAATGATACAGATCGACCAAAAGAATGAGGTTGTCCTTTTGCCAATCCACGGCAGCATGGTGCCATTTCACATTGCTACCGTCAAGAGTGTTTCAACCCAGTAGAATGGCAAAAATTGCTATAGGATGTGCCTTGGGAGTTTTAAATGATCGCCGAGTACCATTCAAACTAAAAGGGAAGTTTTATAGAATAGCTGTATGACCAACCACGCTTTAGGGAACAAATTGTGGGGCAAGGGGAAGGCACAAAAAGACGTGGATGGAGGTAGTAAGAAAAGACTCAATGACTTATAGTCTAACTGAAGGTATGGCCCTTGATAGAGTGGAACGATGGAATCGGATTCATGTAGGCGACCCTAATTAATTAGGATATGGCTTACATGATGACGATGATGACGATTATTTCATATATAAATTGCAATATGAATATATATATATATATATATAACTATATTACATACACTTAGTATATGTATTGGAATTTGGAGCAACCGACATTATCCCACCCCCGTTGTACCATGTATTAGAGGAACTAGTGGTGAATGGATGTTTGGTTTATCTAAAAGGTATCCAGTTTGAAGCTAAAAGGCATAAAAAGTGCCTCTTCCAAGTTCTTTTACTCGGTCTCCACTCAAAACAAAATATTTACTATTAATCCTAGTATTATCTACTACATACTAGTAGCATACAACCAATATTGGGGCAACATACCGTAAGCTACAAAATTTCATGTCCCCCTAAACAAGGCATCCTCCATTAATAACATATATATATATATATATACACACACCATAAGTTTTTTATTTTCATTTACATTCACAAATACATTCACAAATACTATTAATAACATTTACAAAAAATAAATTATATCCAACCAACTCTTAATAATAATTTGCAACTTAACCTGCTACGAACCGTCATGCACCGTAATGTCTTACGGTAGAGCGAGTTCTGAGGAGTTACAAGTTGACCCTGACGACAACATATAAATGAAGCGATAAAAATATAAATCATTCAAGATTAATTAAAGGTTTCGAGAACTTACATCCACCTTACTCTTATTGCCAAGTAGTCCTGATGAAAATGCATCCACACTACAAGAAAGGGAAAAAAAAATAAAAAATGTGTGGCTGCACCGATACGGTCTAGTATGAACGCAGTTTTACGTACCCAATGTTGGAAGATTGGGATCAAGCCACTACGTAGTTCTTAATATTTAAATCAGAATATTTTACGCATAAGCAAAGAAAAAATCAAAACAAAACCTAATAGAAATATGTGTACCTTCCGTCACGCATAAGAAGATGAAAAGCTGAAACAAATCATTAGATTAGTCAAACAAAACTACTAAATAATTCAAGATAAAGATTTAGTCAAATAATATCCAAAATAACCTCAAACACAATCCATATGTCCTGACCAAATTACAAAAATATGTTCTTGACTTAGGAAAAGTTCCAAGTAAACTACTTTAATATCTATGTTTTCGTCAGCACTCTAGGCCAAACGAGAACATCACCTATGTCGCAATCGGCTAACGTCTTCTCAATGTCACCAAACACATTCGCGCAGTGAACTTCAACGACATCCAATATAACTTTGATGCAATCTAGAGGGATGCCTGCATTATCTCTAATCAGAAGCCCACGTGCAACAACTCGACTACAAATATCTGTTAAATGACAGATTTGTTCCACCCGTGGAAGTGGAGGTGGAGGTGGAGGTGAAGTTGATTTATCACTGACTTGAGGTATCGCCAGATCCATAAAACCCCTACAAGAAATAATTTTAATTATTTTCATGGATAAAATAGTAACTATACATTATTCTTTAATTAATTGTTAAAATACCCGAGAACCAGCAGTGTCAGGAGAGCATTGCATTGGTTAAACTAGATTATTTATTTGATTATGAACTTCAAGCAAACGTTCTCCAATGTTCAATATCATGTTCTTGCACTCGTTGAACTTGTTTTCCAACTTGTTTTCCATTTGCTCTTGTAATACAATCATCGATGCTTTAATCTCAGCAATTTCGCCCTTTCCTTCTCTAATTACATTAATGTAAGGGGTTGAAGCAATAATGGTAGTTTTTGGAATATGACCCAACCCTCTTACACGTCCTCTTTTATCAAGACCACAAACCTAAATGATAATCAGCCATTATTAGTAATGCATGTATATTAGTAATAAAAAATGTTCAGAAAGCTAAGTATGTCAAAGTGAAGAGAATGAATGAAAAACCTGTGCAACCGGATCATGATTTAAATCATTATACATACAAGCCGGGTCATTGACAACTATTTCTTTTATTTTTTCCGTTGTGATGCTCAGCTCCTGTGAAGGGAGAGACCCATCGGATCTAGTATGAGTTGCTAGAAACAATTCAGTTCTCGTGATTTGAGTATCTGGATTTTTTTGTTGCTGTAATTTACAATGAGAAATCATGTTAATTATTCTGTATTCTTAAATTGGATTAAAAGAAATTAAAGTTATGTTAAAAACTTACAATCAACTCTGCCGTCCTAGCAGACCGTCGTCGACCAGTCGTGTGAGGGAACTTCATCTCTCTTTTAGATTCCTTTCCCTTTTCATGACGAGACTTCGCCTCTTCTGTAGATTCGTAATCAACGAATTTGACCCAATCTTCTAGCTTGACACCATTTGGGCAATTTTTCTTTCTGTCTCCATCATTATCATACATATCCAGGACACTTCCTCGTAATCGGTTCTTCCAGTCCTTCCACATATCATTAGCACACTTAATTATGGCACTTTTACAGTTGTTACTATCGTCAACATCATATTTAGCCTACATATTTCATTACACAGGGCAATTAGTCAACAACAATGATATTATAAACATTAGAAAGTAAAACTCATGTATTTAAATGCTTACCAAAACAATTGACCAAACATTATCCTTGATGGTATCTGGCACAAGCCGCCAATTTTTGTATGCAATTGAACAATGAGTCCTAACCACATTTCCTAGAAATGAGGTGAATTGATTTTTATTAACTCCAGTAATCTCTCCAAGTGGACTGATTGAAACTTTTATCCTTGTGGTGCTTGCTGGGGCAGAACTAGAAGGCCCTACATACGACATAATTTCTAAAAAAAAAAAAAAATTTAAATGATTAGTCATTTAATATGTTGCTATACATTATAAAGAGATGACACTATACACATGCATATGTTTTTGCTAAATGAAATGGAAAATAATCTAATATAGTAAATGTAATTATATTTACTTCAACCTGATATGAAACTTGATCAGTTTCTTTTCCGCTTCTGAATACGTGGGTTACATTCAACAATTTCTACATATGACCCTTCTTGTATATCTTCACTAGTTGGGTCATACGGATCATCTATTAAGGAAGGGCTTGAGGAACCTGCAGTCAACCTAGCCTCAAACACTAGCGGATCCTCAAATGCATATGCATCTTTTGTCAGTCGCTTCGGAACATCTAAGACAACATGCCAGTCATCTCTTGTCGGATCCTTGCAATAGAAGACCTGAGCCGCCTGAGATGCATGGATAAATGGCTCATCCTCTTCCTTGATATTCCTTCTAAACCTTCCTAGGTTTACAAATATCAGATTTGTTTCAGGATCTACATAACATCCATTTGAAGTATCTTCGATATGCACCCAATCACAGTAGAACAATGTTATCTTGAAGCTGAAGTAGTTTAATTCAAGAATTTGTCTAATGATACCATAGTAGGTGGCTTCCTGTTCTACCAAGTTCTTATCCCTGGCACTCGCTTACGAACATAGTTAAGGCTTTCATAGAGACCCGCTATTTTGTGTTGTCAAGTTTTTTTCGAGTCTGATGTGCAAAAAACATATCCATTTACTGAGTATGTACTGTATGATGTGGCATCATAGCTAGGACCAATAGCGATTCTCTTAAATTGTGACATTTCTTCATTCTCTAATTGTTCCCTTAACCAAGCATTGTAGTTTACTTCTTTTTGCACCGACGGATTGCCCCTCCTGTTTTGTCCCTTACGTGTTTGGCCATGAATATATTCATTGTACTTCCTACAATTCACATACAATATAATATATGAATTAAATTTTTACTTTGCATGGTACAATTTAAAAACATTAAGGATAGAAACATAGTACCCCAGCCATTGAGCATTTTCAGCATGATGTTGTAATACCCATCTGCGTGCTTGTTGATATTGCACATTAGTAAGATGATAACTTTTCCCTTTTTTATCGATTTGGAAATTATCGGCATTATCATCACCCCCATCATAGAATATCTTTTTCACTCTCTTATGGCTTCCTAACATCTTATCAGGCATGTAGTCCATGCAGTACATCATGGACTCTTCCAGTATGTAGCGTTCACCAATACAACCCTCTAGATAAGTTTGATTCATCACATACTTTTTGTATGTTCTCATCATCCTATACACATTAAAATCAAAAATAGATATAAATAATAATAATAATAATAACAACAATAATAAGGAAAAAGAAAGTTGATAAATTCTGATAATTAATGTTACCTCTCAAAAGGATACATCCACCGATATCTAACTGGTCCACAAAGTTGTGCTTCCTCTGCTAAGTGCACCACTAGGTGTGTCATAGGAACAAAAAAAGATGGGGGAAAATATTTTTCGAATACAGATAATGTTTCCACTATTTTATGTTTCATATTTTGAAGCTCTTCACGATTAATAACTTTCGAACATATGACGTTGAAGAATCTTGACATTTCACAAATGGCGGTGCGCAATGTCTTCTTCTTTCCCAAAACGAGTGCATCAACAAAACTGGTAGCAATTGCTGCATCATAATGTGATAATCATGCGACTTGAGGGCCTTTAGCTGATAATCCTCTAAATTGACACGATGTGTCCAGTTTGCACAATATCCTCTTGGAACTTTCAAATTGCTCAGTGTCAGACAAAACATGTTTCTTTCAGATGTGGACAATGTGAAAGGAGCTTTGGGTAAGAATAACTTTGTCATTTCTTTCTTCATGCCACATAGACTTTCTTATCTTCATAGCATGAAGATCCTGACGGGCTTGTAAACCATCCTTAGTCTTATCTTTTGTATCCATGATTGTTGCAATGAGGTTCTCGGTGACATTTTTCTTAACATGCATCACATCCAGATTGTAACGAATGGGCAAATGCTCCCAGTATGGCAAGTCAAAAAGGGTTGATCTCTTCGTCCAGGCAGTAATGTTGTTCGGGTCATTGTTAGACTTTTTCTTAGTCTTTTCCACTTGCTTTTCGAAAATGGTTTCAATATTATTCATTTTACGTAGTACATCTGAACCTTTCATACGCTTCGGAGCCTTCCTTTTTCCTCTTTCCCATTGAATGCTGGTTATATCGAGTCTAAAGTTATGACTGATGGCAGGAATCTTCTATGTCCCATATATGCAAACTTCTTTCCATGTCCAAGCCAAACTGATTCTGTCTCCTCACTACAAATAGGGCATGCGTACTTTCCTCCTGTCCTACAACCAGAAAGATGTCCATATGCTGGAAAATCATGTATTGCCCATAGTAAAATTGCCCTCATTGTGAACATATTCTTACTGTGCGAGTCATATGTCACAGATCCTTCCCACAATTCAAGCAACTCTGCAATCAACGGTTGCAAGTAAACGTCAATGTCATGTCCTGGACCTTTTTTTCTGGGGATCAAAAGTGTTAACATGGTAAACTCCCTCCGCATGCATAAATGAGGCGGGAGATTATACGTAACAATCATAACAGGCCAACAACTATATGAATTGCTCATATTCCCAAAAGGATTGAATCCATCCGTTGCAAGTCCAAAACGAATGTTACGTGGCTCCGCAGCAAAATCAGCATACTTTTCATCTACAATCTTCCACATAGACGAATCCACTAGATGACGCATGCAAATATCATCTTGAGCCGACTTTGAAAGCCATATCATATTCTCTGCAATTTCTGGTATAGTGTAGAGTCTTTTTAACCTCGGTGTTAATGGGAAGTACCTCAACACCTTACAAGGTACACGTGGGGCGGTTGACCTTACAACACTTTTAAATTTCCATCTGCTTGCTCCACATTTTGGACAACACTGCTTATCAACATGGTCCTTCCAGTACAAAATACAATCGTTAGGGCATGCATGTATTGTCTCATAGTTCATACCCAATGAACTGATCAGCCTCTTTGCATTATAAGTACTATCTGGCAAAGAGTTCTCGTTGGGCAAAATTTTCTTGAGCAAGTTTAACAACTCTGTAAAGCTATTCTCTGACCAACGAAACCTAGCCTTCATACTCAGCAACTCCACTGTCACAGACAACTTTGTATGCTCCAGTTTACACGATGGATATAAAGGTTGTTTTGCATCCTCCATTAACTTCCTATACTGAGCCTCATCGCTTAAGTCATCATGAGGTTCAATATCATCTTCATTGTTAACCTCATCCATACATGCATCTAACTCAATGGGTTGAAAATGACTGAAGGCATCATTCACCAAATCGACCATTCTAGGCAACACATCTTCATTACGATTATCGATTCGATGATGTACTACTTTGTTTTTAAGACGTTGTTCCCCATGGAGAAACCATGTCGTGTACGTTTGATCTATGCCATTAAAAACCAAGTGTTCAGAAATGGTTTCTAATGTCATCTTCCCACGTATATTACAACACTTGGCACAAGGACAGTTGTGCCAGTCTTCCCCATCTGAATTTTGTTTCACGTACTTTAAAAATGTTGCAACACCTTCCATGTATTCAACAGTTAACCTTCCTGCCCTCATCCAGTTCTTGCATGGTGTCATGGAAGCCATCTCTGGTAACGTGTACATGATATGTTTAAGTCAGATTACGAATGAGTATGTCTATCTAATTTATAATCTAAATGAACATGATTCAAAATACAACTCATTTCTAAATGTAGAATCAAAGCAAAAGAACTGGTAACCTGAGTTGTTTTCCTGCAACCAGTCTTACCAGATGCCAGCACCACTTGTTCTCCATACATAAACAGAACCAGTCTCACCAGATGCCAGCACCACCTGTTCTCCATACATAAACAGATAAACAAAACTCAGAGCGTGACATCAAATAATATTGAATCCTCCTTTCACCAGTAGTAACAAAAAGAAAATGCTCAATACAAGTGTAACAGGTTTATCCTCCTTTCTTTTTATTGAGCATGGTGATGGGGATATTCTTTTCTAACAGATGGGTGTAATCTATATAGTTAGGAAATTGCATTTTGGGTTTTCATCCATGGATGGTTAGGAAATAGGATAAAATTTACTACCAACAATTTCTAAGCATAGATTATTCGGACCTGTATTTAATTTCATCCATTGTTCATTCAAATGGTCCACCCCACATAGGGCCACCAAATGGTATAGGTCCCATTATGAATGAGCATAACCAAAAGAATTACATTGATCCGATGATCCTTGCCATCCAGTTGGTGGCCATCAACAGGAGAAATTAGACGGTTGTTATCATCTTACTAGTGTGATAATGGTTCATCCACAAACGCAGCCTGATGTAAATGTATACCACTTGCACAATAAATGTGGTGCCGACCCATTCAACGTGAGAATGGATTAGGTGTTACCTGCGTAACACCATAGTGGGTGTTTCCCGGACTGTGGGGCCCACCTTAATGTATGTGTTATAAAAATCAAAATTTTAAGTGGACTACACCATAGGAAATAGTGGTAATTGTACTACCACCATAAAAAATTTCCTAAGGCCCTCTATGGTGTAATCACCTATAGATTTGTATCTGCTTCATTTTGGGGGCCATTGGTATATATCCATGCTGTCCATCAATTTTTTCAGCTCATTTTAAGAGACACTCATAAAAATTAAGCAGATCAAAATCTCTACTTTCATTGAGAATCTGGTCTCTTCGGTACGTGTCCTTTCATGATCCAAATACCTAGACATATCCACTGTACACGTGGCATACATGTATCTCTATCAACACTGTTCAAATAGTGGGGCCAAATGCAGATGGTTCATATGACAAAAATCGTACTATAGGACTGTTGATTTTAAATTTTCAATGGCAGCCATCAAATCAATGGTTTAAAATGTAGAGCAGTCCAAACTGTGTAAACAAAGCTCTATTTGTCAGAGGGAATGTTCTGGTCAATCTGATCAAAGGCCCATGAATTGAATGGCTTCTGTTAAGGTATGCACGCACATCCATACACTATTGTATGAACCTTCACAAGCATATATTTCTTTTTTTAAAAAAAATAATAATAATAATAAAATTCTATCATAGTCTAACAACTTGGCTTTATTTCATAGGCATGCAAATGTTTGTTAAAAAAGAATCATTGACAATCTTTTGAAAGTTGGTGGTCCACTCTCTAACAAGCATATGTAATCCAATAAAATAATGCCATGTCTTTGTCTTATGGAATTTGGTGTTATCCAAAAAATACCTAATCCACTCCCTAATAAGGCCGGCCCACAGCTTTTTGGAAGCTTGTTTTAGCAGTCCATTTATTTAGTGCATTAAATGAAACGGACGGCTTTTAGTTGTTTTGGACAGCACATCTAACCAACATGGCCCACCTGATGGTGGTTTTTGTCCTTGGCATTGTTCAAAAACCTGAAAAGGTGTGCCCTTGAAGAACTCAGTGTATAGGCCATCAAACCCATTCATCAGGAGAACCCCACCAGGATGAAGGCACAGACCAAAGGTGTGCCACTGAAGAACTCTGGTAGGCCAAACCGTGTGAATATATAGGTATTAGGCGTGATTTTACATTGCTCCTGTTCATGTCCTATCTGAGTTTTGGATCAGTATTATTATTTGGATGTACGGTGAAAACATTACAATCACAATGAGTTCAAAAAGGGGGTGTATCTATCAAGACCAAGGGGCTGAAAATATCAATTCCCATAACAATTACACATAAACCCAACACCCAAAAAAATAGGAGGGTTTCCAATCATGGGGGTTCCGAATCTAGGGGTTTCCAATCATGGTGCTAGGAGAGAGAGATTGAGAGATGAATGAAAAGGAAAAAAAAAAAAAGATGAATGAACATTCCGATGGAAATGCATGCAAGAGATTTGGTAAGGATAGTAAGGACAAGAAAAGGAAGAGATGGATTAGAGAAATTAGTTGTACCTCAGTGGAGGTGAAACGGAATGCAGGGCCTTCCGTTTAAGGGTGATGGTCGATGGACGATGACGCGGATGATGACACTCCAGCGGCCCGGGGAGGATTTCTCGATGGAAGATGAGGGAAAAGTGGAAGAGAGGGAGAAGAGGAGCGGGCGTGGGAAGGTTTTCCTGTTGGAAATAAGATAAATTTTTCAAATCCATATATTGTGAGTTTAACATAATTTATAACACAAGCTCTATTAACGGTCGTACATGTGTGGGACCATTTTCTGCATGGTTAAGATTATTTTACATAATAAAATTATAAATATTTACTATTTGCACCTAGACTGATTATTTGGATGGTTTGGATAACTCTGAATCATAGCCACTATTGTTATGGACGAGTCACCACTATTTTACATAAAATACAAGACACATTGCAAAACTATGATTCAAAACGGTAAGTTGACGTTTGGACCTGGCATCGCTCTATGGGCCCCACCATGATAGATTTGTTTCATCCACGCCGTCCATCCACTTCACGACATCATTTTGTATGAGATCCCCAAAAATTATATTGAAATAAATCTTGGGTGGACCACACAATCAGAAAATATTATTGGTTGGATGTATGTGGGTCAACTGGAGCTTTGGATTTAAATCTTGAGTGGACCATACAATCTTTGGATTTAACTCGTTCTTTGGATATTGCCTTAAAATGATCTCTCCAAATGGATGGAAGGTGTGGATACAAACCGTACATCATGGTGGGGCCTACGGAGTTTGGTGACGTCACTTCAGTATATGGTCTCCAGAGACGCTGGCTTTCGCAGAAACTTCCTACGCAAGAATGTTGGGTGGGGCCCACTGAGATATTTTGGAGAAATACACTCCGTTCATCCATTTTAAGAGATCATTTTAGGACACGTGACCAAAAATTAGGTGGATCCAAAGCTCAAGTGAGCCACAAGAGAGGAAACAATGGGGATTCAATGAGCACCGTTGAAACATTCTTATGGACATGAAAGTTTTGTATCAGGATATTTTTTCAGTTCTTTTACTTTATCCCATTGAGAGTGACGTTATAGACGGTTTGGGTGGCCCAAAGACATCAGAATGGAGCCCAGGAAGGTTTCAACCGTACAAATTTCTTTCCCCAATTTTCCCTCTTGTGTGACTCAATTGAGTTATGGATCAACTCATTTTTTATCACATCCTACAATGAGCTATAAAAACGTATGGATGGGGTGGATTGATCAAAAACATCGCAGTGGGCCCCACATCCTTCCTCGAGAGAACTTCTTCTGCCGCGAATGCTTTCACAAGAAATTCGCGTCCCTAGTCTCCCCAGCACCAACCCCTTGGCTGGTGGTCAGTGTTCTGTGGGCCCCACCGTAATGCATGTATTTCATCCATTACGTTCATCCATTTTAAAATATCGTTTTAGGAATTTATTCCAAAAATGAGAGGTATATAAATCTCGGGTGGACCATACCACATGAAAATAATAGTGATTGGATATCCATCATTAAAATCCTCATAAGGCCCACTGTACTGTTTATTTGACATCCAATCTGTTTATTAGGTCATATAGGCCTAGATGAAGGGGAAAAACAAAAATCATTTGGATCCAAAACTTTTATGGCCCCCGAAACGTTTTTAATGGTTGACGCTCATTCAACACTGTATCCTGTATAATATGGTCCATTTCAGATTGGGATATACCTCATTTTTGGTCTCATGCCATAAGATAATCTTTCAAAATAGATGGAAGGCATGGATGAAACACATACATCATGGTGGGGCCCACAGAGCACCGACCACCAACCATTGGCGGGTGCCAAGGGGAGTAGCCAATCCGTTCCCCTTATTTGTAGCGTGGTCCATTTAATCTTTGGATATGATTCATTTTTTGGATAATTCTCTAAAATGATCTCAAAAAATAGATGAATAATGTGGATTGATTCCAAATTTTCAGTAAATCCAAAACTCAAGTGGACCATGCCACATGGAACGGTGTGGAATAATGATTTCCACGTTGATACCTTCCTTGGGCCCACAATAATGTTTATTTCCCATCCAACCTGTTCATAATATAAAAAATATATGAATGAAGATAAAACACAAACATCAACTTGATCCAAAATTTACATGGCCTCCAAGAATTTTTCAATGGTAGAGGTTCAATCACATTATTTCTTGTGGTTTGGTTCACTTGAGCTTTGGATATGCTTCCTTTTTGTTCTTTAGACCTCAAATTATCTGTTAACATGGATGAACGGAGTGGATAAAATAAATAAATAACGGTGGACCCCACAGAGTTTTCTCTGGTAATAAGGGTAATGAGTAACCTAAATATAGTAAATATAGTAGAGAGGGGTTTCCTTGAAACATTCATAATCATATATTAGGCCTGCCTAAATGTGATTCACATATGCAACCCACTCATTATGTGTGTCCCACTTAAATGAGGGGTCAAACCAAGTTTCAGTCGCATCCAAAACTCATGTGGGCCCCACCAAGTGCTTTTATATTTTATAGGATGTCTTCATATGGTTTTAGATGGTATGGCCCACCTAAGTTTCGTATACGGATGATTTTTGAGATATCTCATAACCTAAAAGGGACACATCAAATGCATGGTGTTGATGTTCGACACACATCATGATAGGCCCCACAAAACTTACTAACATCAATTTTTAGGTTCTCATGATGTTACTAAGTTGGGTCATAATTTTGACTAGAATATTTGACCCATTTTACATGTCTGGTCCATTCACTCTACTTTACTGATCAATACCCTCAATTTGACTAGTTATTCGCCTCGATCAAGCTACATATGAGGAAGATATTGGGCATACAAGATTGATCAACAATTTGAGTGAAATTTGATTTTAACGTTTAAAGGTTCAATTAGTGGATGTACCTAATAATTTATTAACAAATATTTTTTATTTCACGGATAAATTTCAATTTCTATTTAAAAATAACATTTTTTTTAAATATATTTTTTTTACTCTTAATATTTCTTTGAAAACTTTTAACAAAATATCATTTTTATTATAAAATATTTTAAAAAAATTAAAATATAAATTCAAAATTTTTATTTTCAAAATCTCAAAAAATTTCCCAAATTTTAATATTTTTTTTTCCCCAAAAATTACAAAATGCTGATTTTTTTCTTTAAAAGCATCATTTGGTTTTCAACTTTTCAATTTTCTTTTTTAAAATGATATTTTTTTTTTTTCAAAATCTCATTGTTTTTATAAAATATTATTGTGGGGCCCACATTGTGAAAATTTTCACATTTTAATTTTTTTTTAATTTTCTTTTTCAAGATATTTTTTTCTCGAAATCAAATGCTTTTTTTTTCAAATTTATTAACTTTATTCAAATTTCTTTTTTCCCACAAAATAGATTTTTACTAAATCACTATTTTTATTTTTTTCAAAATCTAATTTGTTTTCTCAAACATTGTTAAATTTTTTAAACTTCTCAATATTCTTTTTCATGTGATATTACAAATCATTTAAATATTAATTTTAAATTAAAAAATAAAAATAAAAATTTCACTCATTTGATATAAAAACAAAATAAATTTTCTTTTTGCATTCAATCAATTGTTAAAAAATAATCTTAGATACAAATATGTACAATTAAACCCCTGAAATTCTATTAAAAAACAATTATTCAACTACAAAAAAAAAAAAAAAAAAAAAAAAAATTCCTTTTCCACCATATTTCGATAAAAATGAAAAAAAATAATAATAAGGCAACAGTCCTTTTACGATGGACATGAATCGTTGTAAAAGGCCTTTTACGACGGACCTTGATCCGTCGCAAAGGCAACCGAAAAGTGCGCCATTTTGGTGTTTTAGGCGGGAATTTATGACGGTGACAAAATCAAGTTTTCCGACGGATTTTGTCCGTCGCCTACTAACGACGGACCAAAATCCGTCGTAAATACGTCGTAAATCAGATTTTAGCGACGGATTGTGATCCGTTGCTAAATTTAGCGATGTTCAGACTGGATTTTTGACAAAGCGACGGACCTTTTCAATTAGCGACGGATTTAATCCGTCGTTAAACCAAGAGGTTTTAGTTCGTCGCAAAAATACGTCGCAAATTCCCCCTTTTGGCGTAGTGGGTGTAATTTATTTTATGCACTTGTGGAAATGTTGTAATAACTTAGTTTATCTTATTTGCTATTTCCTTTGCCTCTTTATTGGTTTAAGTTTTTGATACTTACAAACGTTTTAGTAAGGTTGTCTGCCATAAGCCTTTGATTTTTGTTGTTAGGTTGTCCTTAGGACTAAGTTTGTATCAACCTCTCAATACTAGTACATTGAGGTTGTTATTTACTTGAGCTTCTTTATTATTCATCTGTGCTATCATTCTTTAAATTCTGTATTTGTTTTTTAATTTGGTATAGTCCTATTCCCCCCCCCCCCCCCTTTCTAGGACGTATAGCTCGGCATTTTCATGTATAAAAAGGAATTCTCCCTGCCATATCTAAAGTGTCTTCGGCCAGATGAGGCAGACTATATCTTGCGTACCAAGAGGACCAAAACACCAAGCATATGGCGATATGTCTCAACCTCCTCGAAGAAACAAGGGACACTACTAAGCTTTGAATCGCGACTCAACAATAGCAAGTTGCTTGATTTTACAACTCTAGGGTGAAAACGAGGCGATGTCGACAGGGAGACCTTGTCCTCCGCAGGACATTCCAAAATATTGCAGAGCCCAAAGCAGGGACCCTGAGACCGACCTGGGAAGGACCCTACCGAGTAGTCAACATGAACCAGTCTAGCTCATACAGACTCGAAGACATAGAGGGTCGACCCTTACTTCACCCGTGGAATGTCGAGCACTTGAAAATCTACTACGCGTAAAAAGGATTGTAAGGAAAAGTGATAAAGGTTAGCACCTGTTTGTAAAGATTCCACTTTCTTTAATAAGATGTGTTCCTCAACATAGAATCCTCTGATGTCATGCACCATGTTATTGCTTACTCTACAAAGGCCCTCTCATATTAGAGAGAAACCCCTCTAATGAGATGACCCTTAAAGAAGTGGTCAGCTCATTAAATATAAAACTATGCGATCTACCGAGGACCTTCCCTCAGGTGCAAGGAAATGATCCTCCAACGACCTGACCCTTAAAGAAGAGGTCATCTCGTCAACTATATCAACAACCATGTTAAAAGCGAAACAGCGCAAATAACCATTCTACAACTACGATCGAACACATGGCACGACATTACTACCAAATGAGTATATTAAAATAAAATAAAAGTATTCTCCAAAAAGGTGATATCAAAATTTTGCACGATAAAAAAAAAAAAACACTCAATCAACCTGAGGAGGAGGTTAGTCAGGCAAAGGTTCTTGCTCAGTAGGTTTGTTTGTTGCTTCCTCACTAGTGATCATTTGGGTTGAGATCCGGATGAAGGTGCTTGAAGTCCTCGAGGCAAGCGTCATAGCCACAGTTGTAGAAGGTCTCAGCCTCAGCAAATCTTTCTATTGAAGACTTGAACTCTTCAACAGCAGCGGCCCTCATTGACATAGCCGAAGCTTCAAATTCAATTTCCTGGGTAGCCAAAACCCTCTCGACCTAGACAGCAGCATCGACCTTCGCTTGCTTCAAATCCGCCATCAACCTGGCGGCATCGTCAACGACGGAGGAAAGGTGGGCCTTCACTCTCGCCAGCTCAGTTTTAGCCATGTCCATGTGGGACTTAGTCTTAATAAGCTCGACCATCACCAAGCTCTCCTTCTCCCGAGTTTTTACCATCTAGGTCCTCAGAGTATCCCACTCCTTGCTAACAGGCATCAATAAGACTTCCACCTCAGCCTTCTGCTTCCGAAGAGCCTTGATCTCTGTCGCCCTCTCCTGGAGAGTCACTTCAATCACCTCCCTCTACCTGGTCATCTAAACGAATTTCTCCCGAGTGGACAGAAACATGGGGACCGCCTGGACAAGAGGTCAAAGATAAATGAGCTCGCAAACAAGGGAAACAACCCAGATGGGAACATCTCAAATGATGTAAGGAACTTACCTCATAGTAGACTAAAGCAAAGTCAGTTAGGAAAGACTCAGGGTGAAAGGTGAGATTCTTCGTGATCTCCACCTCTGGAGCATGCTTCGTCGCCCATTCAACCAAGCAGGATATGTGGTAGCCCGGCAGGAATGTCTCTACTCCGCCTGAAGGTGAGGGGGTGGACTCAGCAGCTCCACCGATGCCACTAGCGGCAGAGGCCTACGGCTCGTCTGCAGGCACCTCAACATCCTTGACCGGCGAGCTAACCTTGTCGATCAGGTAGTTGACCTCCACGGGCATAAAGAAAGGCATATCCTCTGCCACCTTTTCAAACATCCTCTTAGCCTCTGACAGGGAGGGAGAGGCAGGTTCAGGAACCTCCTCCCTTTACATCCCGGGCGGGAGTGAAGGGCCGGATAGAGGCTCCTCCTCAGTAGCATGAGCAGGAGCACTGTCGGGCCTCGGTTCGACGATAGAAGAAACCACGCGAGCAGCAAGAGTCCCCTTCTCCCGAGTTGTAGTATTCGTGCAAAGCATCTCCGCGACGGAAGGAGGTTGCTTTCTCTTCCCAACCCTTGAAGGTTCAGCCATACCTATAAAGCACAATCCAAAGCAGCAAAGGATCAACATCAAAATTCTAAGTGGCAGACAATTACTTACCAAGAGCAAGAGGGAAGGGATAGATCTGCAGAGCCTGGATCGATGAAGAAGGTCTGGAGTGATAAGCTTGTGCCAAAGATAAAACCCCTCCTTTAGTACTCTCGCCTTGTCGACCTAGGCTCGAAGGAAGGAGGAGAGCTTGGGTGGTCCCTTTGAGTAAACTGCAGAGCAATATAAGTCAGTTCAGTATTCTACTAAGATAGGAAGAGAAAACAAACTTTTCTCGAAATCCGACCTAAGAGGAAGAATTTGGTGGGCACTCTGACCCAAAGACTAGTAATATCGGCAGCGGGCGCTTCCCATTCTCCCGATGCCCAAAACCACTTATTCCTTCAATCCTTGTTGGAAGACGGAAGCTTGGCAATGAGGCTCGGACCATGGTGCACCCTTGTCGAAAAATATTACCAGCACGACTCCACTGGATCATGCTTGGCTTGGTACAAATACATGAATTCATCTGGTGTCAGCTCTTTATTTTTAAGCTGATACCAGATAATATAGGCCCCAAACAACAACCTCTGAATGTGCCCTGGTTTGTCAATTAGTGTGAGGGTTGAGTCGGTGAGTTAAGTGAGCCCCATATGAAGATTGTTTAAGTCATTGCCTCAACTAGATGTGTGTTCCGAGCTCATTACAAGTAAATTGTAACGCCCCGTAATTTTCAATACTCGGGTGTTACCATATGACCTAACCTAGTATGAATGTTAAACTAGCTTACTTGAATAGTCACCCTCAAACTATCCATCTTAACCATTTGACTTTGACTAGGACAACTAGACCCTTAAGAGTTAAGTTCAATCTGCCCTGGATCCCTAATGACCCTTCAAACATCCGATTTTGGACTATGAAAACTCACAACACAATAATAAGAATTGAGATCGATTTGTCCATGTAACTATCACAACATGATTACATTAACCCTGTACTTAAATAAATAAATAAATAAATATCCTATTTTTAGAACCTTGATCATGAAGATATTTCAGAGTACCCCTATTTAGTACAAATAAATCATATGAAGTAAGTTTAGAGATCAAAGTCACGAGATCCACCGTTCATCGTGTCCATCACACCCTATCTATCAAATTACCACTTAATCATGCAATTTAACCATATGATTATGAGGAAAGCCCTTAAGAATCTATTTAGATTAGACTAGAAGCCCTAAGAACCATTAATGGTCAAACTTAATTCGATCTGGCCATTTGATCGACGAGAATCCACAATCGAACACCAAGGCCTGAAAGTATGGCCCATCTGAACTTTTTGATCAGCCACACGTTTGATCCCCCGCCCTAGTTAAACTTGCTAAACAAATGGGTGGATTAAATTTATTGAAATACCTCTGTGGGCCCGACAAACACCTTATTGGACATGAAAATGTCAAGTGTAGGGCCACACAAATGTTAGAATAACCTCGTTTTTGGGACTCAAGGCCTTACGTGGACCAATGGATTGAATGGTCGGAGTGGATCAGATTTGAAACCCATTAGACCACTAGATCACATGGAATGGTCAACTAGACGCACAAATTCCAAAGTGTGGCCCACCTAGATTTTTGGATATATCTTATCTCCAGTCAGAGGCCCTAAGTGGGCTTCTAGAACTGAATGGATGGAGTAGATTTGGCAAAGAGTCGGTGGACCCCACCTCTAGATTGAGAGTGTGCACATGGTGCATGTGCACCAGCAGTGCACTGGATCATGGCCTTGGTCAAACCAGCGTTGAACCGCGGTTTCCGTAAAAAGAAAGGATTCCTCTCCTTTCTCCTTCTTTACTACCAGTGGTCAGACGATCGTCCGTGTTGGTGATCGTGGGCCCCAAGGGAGGGTTCCCTTCAAAGATTTGATCCGTCCATCGGGTGCGCAGTGTAGGCCTAACTAAAACCCAACTGTTGTATCTAGTTTTCCTGTACGTGTGGACACACGATCCTTGTTGCAAACAAGCCCTACAAACACACCATTACCAAAAGTGGAAACTATTCTCACTGTCATCTTGGCAATCTGCGCACCCTCCTTCCTTTACATCTTAGTCATACGTGAAATACAATCCTAGCCCTTCAAAGTTAGGTTTGTTGTCACGCCTCAAACTCGGAAACCGGGCTCATGAAACTCCCGATCATCGAATCCGGTGCCGACTGCCTCCGTAGTACCCCATTCTCAGCTCCCAGCGTCCATACGCCAGATTCTGATCCTGAAATCCTACAAGGAGGATTTTTCGATGTACTTTTATCTCGTAATAAGCATAACCACAAGTTTACCTAAATCACAAAGGCAACATCATCATCACATATCCACTAATATAAACATTTGAACACAATGCTGAAAGGGAAATACATATTTCGAAATCAAAGCTCCAGAAGTCAGCTACATGTTCCAAGCTCCACGCTGCTGCAACCTAACGTCACCTGCACGCATCTATCGTGCATAAGCTTATAGAAAGCTTAGAGGGTGGTGAAGGTGTGTGTGCAAGATAAGTGTCAAGCACACAAATATAACACCATAATCATACAATGTCAGAAATACTGGCAAGATAATGAATCATACGATATCAGAGTAAGCAGAAACATACTGGTAAGTCCATGAGTCATATAATATTAAAGTACGTAATGCAGATCATAATGAGCCAAATATCATATACTACGGATGCAATGCAATATGCAGATCATACTAATTCCGTCTAGGTCATATTATAGAAACGTGGCAACCTAAAATGTCATATGCCGCGGATATAATACAATATGCGACGCGAATGAAGTAACTAAACTGGAGTGTAAAGTAAGGATGATAATACGTAGTATCGCAAGCTATGGGGTCCACCACAAGGGACTTCTATCCAAACCAGTCTCACACCTAAATTTGGATAGTCAAACTCAATTTCGTAAACTTCTGATCTCAGGTTAGTCGCACGCCCCAACCGAAATCCTGGCCATTGCGAAGGTACACGTAACAAATAGTTGCACACCACCAGCCCGAGTTGATAGTGAATGAATGAATGAATAAGTATGCAACTCCTGCTCAATAACTCCACATATTAGTACCGTACATCTCTGGGATCATCATCAAGGTCTAGTACACTTCAAACCAAATTACTACCCCATCGCGTACAACCAGGTGAGTGGAAGAGTCCTTACTATCCGCTTGGCCAATAGTCAGCCAAGACCTACCCGACACATCGATAGCCAACCCATTTATGAGCTGGTCAAACTCAGCCTAGTTTTACCCATTACGAATTAGGCAGATAAGACTACACCCCCTTCCAACTGACCACGATAGAGTGGGAGACGTGACCTACTGGTATTCGGCACTCGGGCACTCATATAATCCACTTGGTATAGACGTTGGAGCGTCTCCTGGCCTCGGAGGTTTAGGGATTTTCATCCAAGGACATCTATGGTGGCTCAATGCTAGTAACAGATTTCTGGTGTCTCATCTGGCCATCCACGACATACCTATGGAGGCTAAGACCCTGATGTCGCTAGGACGTACAGTAATCACTATACACAATGCAAGATGTATGAGTCATACAATCCAGTCATGCATCAATCCTGTGCATACCATGCGCTCATGTGAGACAATCTCCACCTATCAGGGAGTCTCATAACACCTGCCCAATGACATATATAATGGTCATCAAAATCTCATAATAAACATGCAGATGATGCGTATGGACATGTATCATGATGCTATGTTGTCACCTACTCATAATCGACACGATAATCGGTCTCGATATCACATACTCATCATAATCGGTATCGGTAACCAGCATCGATAATCAACATCGATAATCGGCCTCAACGATCGGGCTCGACAATCAGAATCGGCCTCAATATCACATACTCATAATCGGTATCAGTAACTAGCATCGATAATCAGCCTCGACAATCGGAATCGGCCTCAAAATCGAAATCAGCCTCGATAATCAGAATCAGCCTCGATATCACATACTCATAATCGGTATCGGTAACCAGCATTAATAATCAATATCGATAATTGGCCTCGACAATCAGAATCGGCCTTAACAATCGGCCTCGATAATCGGAATCAGCCTCGATAATCAGAATCGGCCCGGACAATCAGAATCGGCCCTAACAATCGGAATCGACCTTGATAATCGGAATTGGCCTCAATAATCAGCCTCGACAATCGGAATCGGCCTCGACAATAGGAATTGGCCTCGATAATTGGCCTCGACAATCGGCCGATTAAAGGATCTAAGGGAAGGTCACAATGTGGACATTTAACCATAATTGCTTATCAATGTGGACATTTAACCAACATTGCTTCCAAGGAGTGGCCCACATAGAGCCAAACATATAGTGGGCTCATGGCCTCACACAAAGGCCTAATATACATCGCGATGGGCCTCATCACATCACAATGGGCCTAATCATATGGGTCGGAAATAAATCATAATGAGCCATGGCATATGGGCTAAAAATATATTATAATGGGTCACAACATATGGGCCAAAAGTACATCTCATTGGGCCTTACCAAATGGGCTGAAAATACATCACAATGGGCCTCATCCTATGGGATAGAAATATATCACAATGGGCCATGACATATAGGCCGAAAATACATCACAATGGGCCACGACTCATGAGCTTCAAATACGCAACAGGTGGGCCCCATCACATGGGCCATAAATACATTACATCAGGCTTTGCCCATGGGCCTTGAATACATCATAATGGGCCATAACCCATGGGCTTCAAATACACAATAGGTGGGCCCAACACATGGGCCTAATATACATCGCAGGTATGCCTTGTACATGGGCCTCATACAATCAAGTGGGCTGCCTCAATGGGCCGCACTAATGGGCCTCATACACATCAAGTGGGCTGCCTCAATGGGCCGCACTAATGGGCCTCATACACATCAAGTGGGTTGCATCAATGGGCCGCACTAATGGGCCTCATAGATGGGCTACAAATATATCTAGGTGGGCTCGAGGGATGGGCCACAAATATATCAAGGTGAGCCATAAAAATATCATATTGGGCCTCGTCAAAGGCCACAAATACATAACAGGTGGGCCCTACACATGGGCCCTCAAATACACCACATGGGCCTCATCCATGAACAGCTCGGATCAAACACGTATATCACGTGAGGGCCACATGGACGGTGTGAATAACATATATATCGTGGTGGGTCCCATTATAATGTGGGTGAGGGCTTAGATTACATCTAAAATCATTTCAATAGTGGCAGGTGCAACATGTGTATCACTGTGCACTATCATTCTATGGGGTACATGGCTCACTAATGATGATCAGCACTGACAAACATTGTCCAGCACCGTCCAAACATTGTCCAGTATCGTCCAGCACAATCTGGATGGTGTGGATGGAATAAATACATCATGGTTGTGTCCAAGGTCCAGATGGGACCCACAGAACTTCTGACGTCTAGTTATAGATGGACAGCTGAGGTATAAAATACATACAACAATGTGGGTTGCCACAGTCCAGCAGCTGGACGGTGGGGATGAAACTCATGGTAGAATCCCACACGTGTGGTCCCTACACAAACAGACGGTTGAGATATATGGGCCCACATGTGTGATTTTCACCCACAGAAATACTAACGTTAATACAGCAGCTATATAGCTGTTGTAAACATACAGCAACCATACTTCTCAGTAGGTGGGTCCCACGTGGGGCCCACCATATATATATATATATATATATCATATATACCTAGTTATTTATATTGTTATTTATTTATTTTTATTATTATTATATTTTTTTTAAATCCAACGTTTAGGGCCTTGGACAGCCCGGATGTGAAGACATAAATCAAGGTAGCCCCACTGTCCAGGGCTTGGATAGTGTGGCAAAATACATACATCAGGGTGGTGCCACGTGGTGGCCCACCCTACCAAGTTGATTTTTGTTTTCCTTCGTCCACGCCCGTCTAGGTGGGACGGCCAGGATATACAATGCATGCATGGTGGCGGATCCCACGTGTGGCCCACCAATTGTTTTGAATCAAACCGATATTTGTATTTTCCCTTCATCAGGGTCTGTTCAACGGGCAGCAAGGGTTGGCCTCAGGCGGATAGCAGGGATGGCCCACTGGATGGATGATCCTAATATATCATTCATCAAGGTGGCCCACAACAAGGAAAGGAGAGAGAGAGAGAGAGGGAATAACGGAGGGACTGTAACACCCCGGTTCCCGAAACCCAAGTACACTACTCGTTTTCCAAAATACCCAAGTCTTAACCTTTAAAATATCTCAAATTTCACATACATTTTTTTTTCTTTATCAAAGTTAACCATTTAAGCGAAATAAAACAATCTAAGTATAAGAGGGAGTCCAAATATACATAACCAAGGTTTCAAGTGGTTACCCAAAAACTTATACAAATCAATGTCTTAACATTTACAGAACATGACAGTACAAATTAAATACAAATGTAATCGAGGATAGAGAGTCGCAAGGTAGTCTGGCTCCCCCTATTCCACATGCACACCAACATGCGCATCCTCTGCATCCTCTGCACACTATTATGATTTGATAGCGTCAATGGCTATCCAGTGAAGTATAACTCCCAAGATTTATCACATCATTAAGATAATTAAGCATAATTATCAAAGACCGTATTTAACAAATATAACACAATGATTATCATGGGAATCAAGTAAGGTTCATCAGATACGCCCTCATTAAATGAATTACACCATTAATCTTGTTTAAATGCATGGATGCATGCACATGCTCACAGTCCTGGGGATGCACATCCAGCTGGTAAAAAGTCGCCTAAGGAGAACTGGCCACCCGGAAAAATACTCAAAGGTATGCCCAAGGAGAACTAGCCACCCGAAAAAATACTTAAAGGTACGCCCAAGGAGAACTAGCTACCCGGAAAAGACCATATAATATAAATCACCTAAGGAAAATTAGTCACCCGGAAACGTACACAAAGGCATGCCCAAGGAGAGCTAACCACCCGAAAAAGACCAAATAACATAGATCGCCCAAGGAGAACATAGATCGCCCAAGGAGAATTAGTCACCTAGAAAAGTACACAAAGGTACGCCCAAGGAGAACTAACCACCTAGAAAAGACCATAATATATGCCATGAAAATGCATGATTAGCCCAACCATTATTATTCCAATTTCAAACCATCATTTTAAGGGAGCTCAAAGGTCACTATGGGGGGTTTGTCACCCAGCATAGGCCGACATCTCAGGCATAGTATCTCATTCCACCATCCTTGCCTCATGAGGCTAATAAATAGGATGTTTAAAGGTAACCTACTCAACTAGTTGCCAATTGTAGTTCTACAAGTGGAACTTACCATCGCGGGTTTATACGAAATAAATCCATAAAAGCCACAATAGGCAAATAGTCAATGAAAGCCATATGAGGCAAATAGTCCATTCAAGGATACGATAAAGGGTTATCTCAAAAAGCCATAAAAGCACCAGCAATCCACACGATGGGAATCCACATCATAATCTCAATTTGTCCATTACATAATTCGCCACTAGCTTGAGGGCCTCCAAAAATACTATCAAGAAATCACATGTGGCCAAGTAAGCCACGAATAATATTAATGGCACTTACACATAAAATATTCATTTTAAAGCAGAATAGGGATATTTGAGATTCGTAGCATGTTCCGATAACTTGAATTTAAATCCAATCACCATCTATTTATAAATAATTACTCATTTACATACTACATTTATAATCATTTCTACTTAACACTATATTAAACAATCAAATAATATAAATGAATAAAGATAAATAAACAATGCTAATTATCAAGATGTAGTAAAGCTTGTAAGGTGATCCTCACCATTCAAGTCGGATTTTGTAAGTGTTATGGTCTCATGCTCCTTTGATTGTCAAATTTTGTAGTGTCAAAAGCTCTTGTGTGCCAAAACTTCTATCTGTGTGTCTTGTGTTTGTATGTTGATATTTATGTGATTCAAGACGACATCACAATGGTTCAAGACATGTACGGTGCTCGACTTCAAGAAATGCAAGGTTATGTACTTGTCCTCTTCGTATGCATCAATTTTCAAGTCTACATCAATAAGAAGTGTGATTATTCAAGACTCAAGTACGTTTCAAGACTCAAGTACAACTCAAGTTGAAGCTTATATTCATGCTGTAGAAGATCTCAATCTCAAGCTACATCAAGTAGAGGTCTCAAGCATCAAAGGTTAACTATCATCTGAAAAAATGATGTTCAATGTTCATACTTCATGTTTCAGGTATGATAAACCTTAGTTTGACCTTAGGGTAGGTCATTTTGGATACATAAGTCAAGATAAATCTTTATACATGAAGTTGGTCTGTTCTAAGACTAGTCCTAGACCTTGTTCGACCAGTCCTAGACTTGGTTCGACCTGTCCAAGAAATTCTACGACCAGTCCTAAGTTGTTGAAGATTTTCAGAATTTTTTGGTTATTCTTCGACCAGTCATAGAGATTGTTTGACCGGTCGTAGGGATGTCTCAACTCGTCCTTCGACCAGTCCTAGAACTACAACTCAAACTCCAGTAACCAAATCTGGTTTTCTACGACCAGTCCTAGGTCAGCTTCGACCAGTAGTAGGTAGTCTACGACCAGCCAAAGGGTCCCCACGACCAGTCGTAGAACTGATTTTTCAGATCGTGCTTAAAATTTTAAAATGTCGTTGGAACTACGACCAGTTGAAGGTTCCTAAGACCAGTCATAGACGTGATCTTTGCTTCTATAAATTGAGCACGAATTTCAGAGTTTTACATCGATTTAATTTGAGAAATTCAAGCCTCTACTCTGAGATAAGTTGTGTTCATTTTAAGCTAATTTGTTCATATTTAATATTCTTTTTGTTAGCTTTTCTTATTTGATTTTATTCCTAAATTCCAATGTTATTTGAAAAAGAGGAATTGCTTTATTCCTTCTTCATTGGAATCAAAATCAAATAGAGCTACGCCCAATTTGATTTAATTTAAAATCAATTAGAAACTAGAACCATTTCTTAAGTGAGTATTGGACATTGAACTTTGATTCGAACTTTTACTCTCATTGGTTCTATCAGGCTGCTACAAAAGAAGAAATCCAGGTATTTTACATTTGTTGTAAATTCCTTTATTTTGGTTTTGTTTGAGATTCGCCAGAAAAATCTCATTGTGTGGTTATCTAAGGAGAGCCAGAAAACTCAGATAGTGTGGGTTTTTGGATTGTGTAAGCCCAAGTTAAAAAGACACAATTGTGAAGGTTTTGGGTGAACTTGTAAAACCCGTTTAATAGTAAACGCTAATATCCCCTGTGTGAGGATATTATGAGTGGAGTAGCAAGCTGTGTGGCTGTTGTTTAACAGTTGGTGAACACACAGGCGAACCACTATATATCGGTGTATTTTGTGATTTGAATGCTCTTTTAATTTCCATATCTTTAATCATTCAGATTTATGGAATGTATATGTGGATGTGAATATTGTAATATTTACATTTCAAGCAAAGTGGGAATATTGTAATAGTTTAGAATTTATTTCTTGGTATTTCCTTTAATTCCTTTCTGTTTGAGTTTTGATATTCAATTTGTTCTAGTAAGGTTGTCCTGCCATAAACTCTTAGTTTTTATAGTGCAAAGGTTGTCCTTAGAACAACATTAGTATCAAGCTCTTTATTTAAGATTGTTTTACATTTCAGTCTTTGATTTATTTAAAGTGTTGTTCTTTATTTTTATATGGTTATCGTACTTCAATTCCGCATTTAAAGTTTAATTTGGCACTGTCTTATTTACCTCCCCACCCCACCACCCCCCCCCCCCTCTCCATCCCCTCCCCTCTAGGACATATACTTGGCCCCCCTTATTTTGCACCCTAAACATGGCGATTCACATGAGTTAGTTCTCAGCTCAACTCGGTACCTATGTCACGATTAAAGGAGGCATTTGGGAGTCAAAATTTGCTATATTTCAAATAAACATCTTGGTCATCCCTCTCAATTCAAAACATGATTTAATTCTAAAACTCATGAGATTAGAACTCACCAAAATCGTTCGGTGGCTCGGCGAATCGACTCAAGTGAGTCATGTGATCTTTACTCCGACTCTTGACTCTCATTTCTTCTTCCATTCTTTCCTTTTTTTTTCTTTTTCAACATGTAACGTCTAGCAAGCTTGCTGGACTTAACAAGACTAGACCCGACTCGTGCAACTTGACTCAGTGAGTTTTAGCCGAGTCAACTCGACAACGGTACTACTCTCTTACCTCTCTTCTCCTTCTTTCTTCTTCTTTCATCTATTTCTGCTTGCCCTGCCTCTTTCTTTCCTTTCACAGCATGGATGGGTCTGGACTCGGCCCAAACTTAGACCAGGTCCAGGCACAGTTCTAAGTCTCCCAGCGAGTCACAACTCGGTTGCAGTTCCGAGGTGCTGACCCAACGTGGCCGGAATCAGCTCACCCAGCGGACACCACGTTGCTCTCTCTCTCTCTCTCTCTCTCTCTCTCTCTCTCTCTCTCTCTCTCTCTCTCTCTCTCTCTCTCTCTCTCTCCCCAGGACATCTCAGAGTAACTGAGTCCATATCATACCTCAAAATGACTCGGCGAGTCGAATTGAATGGCTTGAACCCGACTCAGGAGGGTGATTGGTTGTTGGAAAGGGTCTGTTACAACCGTCCTTTTTCACTCGATCTCTTTGAGAAGGTCCAGCAGCCCTGGTTTGTATATGACTTGGGAAAACACCACCCCAAAATCTAGCCTAACTCGGTCCGACTAGTTAGTGAGTCCGCACAAATGGCGTAATAGAGGCACACCTGCACCCCCGCTTCTCTCGTTTTCTCCTTCATCTTCTTTCCTTCTCTTCCCCTTCCTCTCTCTCCATTCTCTGCTACATTGTACAACAACCTTCAAACCGAGACAGATCCGAGATCAGGGCAGTGCAGATCGTATGGTGGTTGCGGCTTCATTAGGGAAGATGATTGAGCTTCAATGGCGGATCTCTGATCAAGCTATAACGCCTCGATCCATGCCTTTCGAATAGCTCAGATGCACCTCATGGACTTCAAGGAATCTAAAAAACGAAGCTAAGAGAGTCTTTAGCTGATGGGTTTTGTAATGAAGGGTGCAACTGGAGTTCTCTTCTTTATTTTTCTGTATCTTCTTCTTCTCTACCTCCTCTTCCTTTCTCTCCATCTTTGTCGTGAAATGTGATTCAAATGGATGGTTAAGATCATCTCTAGGTTGTCTATTTTCAGACGCCCTCGGAGAAAGAAATTCAAAGCTTCTATTTATATGTGCGTCTAGCTCCCTCTCTTAACCCTAATCTAAACGAGTGATGGAGATGTCTCAATCTAGACAGCTAAGATGAAAGGGAAGACGAATGAATCTCCAGCCTAGCAAAAACGGAGCTTCCGTTTTAGTTTAATGTCGTGCGCGACTCCTCTTTGCGCCAGAATTTGTTCGTGTGCACTCGCATTTCGACATGCAATATGCATTGGGTTTTGTTCGGCCCACTGCTCAAATCATGATGGACAGTTTGGATCATCCAAACATGATCAGATGGTGGCCCACTGATTAAAACAATGGATGACTGTTTGATCGAGCAGCGCTAGGTGGAAAATGCGGGAGGAAGAGAGAGAAACCTCTCTTTTTCGGGTATTTGTGGGTCAACACCCATTAGACCGATTGCGCGGTCCCATGCACCAGGGGTGAACACAGATTTGTGTACAAACGTGGCTCAAAAGCGGGGCCCACATGATGATTGGTGAGATTTACACCACTAGATCATTTTAGTCAGTTGATTATTCGTCTACGGTTTAATATCAGTTGAGTTCAAGGTTTAGATGGGTCTCATTTTCACTATTAGTGATTGTTAGTGGTGTAGGTTCTATTATTAGGTTAGAGTTTAGGGTTGAGTTGTTACAACAATTCAAAAGTGGGGTCCACGTTTATGTTTTGTGGAATCCACTCCGACCGATAGATTCTAAAAGTCCAACCAGGACATCTGGCCAAGGATTAAACAGATCTATAAAGCTTAGGTGGGCCACACCTAGTCAATTTGAGTTGTTCTATTGATTTTTATTAATTCAATGGTTGGATCATCTCTAAATCTAAACATCAATGGTTAAAAGGATCTAAGGGACCACTTTAACAAGAAATTGATGGATGGATTAGGGATCATATAGCCTAATGTACATTTATAATAAATATCATTTTATTTTTATTTTTATTAAATTTACTATTATATTTTCAATTTCTATTTAAATCCCATGGTTCTCTCTTTCAGAGATGTTTTGTATGTTTTCAAGGACGAATTACTTATTTGTATTTAAATTTATTTATAAATATACATTCATACATGCATACATACATACATACATACATACATACATATATATATATATTTCTAAATTGTTCACGGGGGTCATACTCTGATCAGCGCCATTCATTTATTCGCTCAGCCCCCCCTTATAGGGATGTGATTAAGAAGATTGGGTTATTTTAATTGTAAGTGGGTCACAATACAGGGGTCTCAACTTATGGTTATTGTTTCATCTTAACGGCTGGATCTGAGTGGTGAATGGCCTAGGTTATGTGCATTTTCACACATTCCTACTAATCTAGATTATAATGGTAACACCCGAGTTTTAAAAGTACGGGGTGTTATAGGGAACCCCCCACTATGAGCCCCTCTTTGATACAAATCATACATCAAGATGGGTCCCACCACAAGTGGGCCCTCAAATGATCAAATCCAAGCAAAAAAATTATAAATTTAATCCCAGAAAACACCTACCTTAGATCTCTTCTTAGATCAATTGCAAGCTAAGATCCTCGGCTTTGACTTTGATGGAGGTAGATGAAGATTGGATGGTGGAGATTGGGGTGGGGAAGTGGGCCACACCTAGCTCTCCTCTTGGAAAGCTTGGACGTCTACCCTTGGGAGTTGCTTGAAAATGGAGTGTGAAATGAGAAAGAGAGAGAGAAGTGATGTGTGTGACATGAGAGGTATGGTACTTGTTGACTTATTGGTAAAAAAGGAATGGGATGAGTAAGGGTGTTGTTGACTTTGGGTGAGTGAGGGATGGGTAGGGTATGGGTTGTACTTGATTTGATTGCTTGATGGATTGATGTGATGGGTTATATAGATTCTCTTGGAATCCACAACGCGTGTCTTTTCATTAGAAAATACGCGGTCCCACAACTCCTTGCCCGGGTATCAAATCGGCGCGTGAGACATAGCATTAGAACCGCGACGACGGCGGGGTCATAAGGATGCAAATCTCAGGTTGAGCTAACTCTGAAATATAGGATAAGACAGGGTTGCGCACAAATACTGATTACAGGTCGCGGCTTGCTAGAATTTGACCGGGAGGACTGCGGAAGCCTACGGAACGGTGTGGTCTAGGATATGGGCCTTACATTTGTTATAAAAGAAAGAGAATGAGAGAGAAAAATCAGTCGTAAGCTCCTCCCTCCAACCCATTGGGGAAGCCTTACTAGAGCTTCGGTTCAGAGCTTCCCTAAGCTCCTATGGACCAAGCTGAAGTGCCCAATGCAAGTAAAATGTAGAAAAACCCATTGTTGTAAGATCTGCCATTAATAGTGGCATTCTTCTCCATCGTTGCTAGTGCGTTTCTGGGCACGTCAGACCTAAATGTTTGAGTCTAGAGATGGCTGGACTTTGCAACAGGGAAAAAGAAAAGAGAACAAAGGAGGAAAAGAGAGGAAGAAAACAGAATAAGCAAGAAGAGAGGAGCAGGTGGGGTGGTGCGGCTGTTGCACTGCACCACCATGACCGGTCGTCCAGGATGTGGGTTGGGTCTGTTGAGTCGGTCTAGATATTCCTAGACCTGCAGCAGGCAGGAGTGAGGAGAAGAAAGAGAAGAGAAAAGGAAAGAGAAGAAACAGAGGGAGAGAGAGGAGGTGTGTGTTGCACCAACTCTAACCGAGCCAAGTTCAACTCCCTGATGGGTTTGAGTTCAAGTTCGGGTCGAGCCAACTGGGTCGACTTGGCTTGGGTATGCTCCAGACCTCATTGGAGTTCTAGCAAATGAAGAGGGCAGGGAAGAAAGTAACGAAGAGGAAAGGAGAAGGATGTTACCTTCTTCACTAGTTTTGTCGAGTCAACCCGCTGACTCGTTGGGAACTCAGTGCGACCCAGGGGCTGTTGGTCCTCTCTACATGAGAGAGAGAGAGAGGGAGAAGAGAGAGAGAAGGAGAGAGCGGAAGTAGGGGTGGTTGTGTCGAGCCGAGTCAACTCGGCTCGAACTAAGTCAATCTAGGTGAGTCCATCTTCTCCTTCCATATTGAATTTCTTTCAATTATAGATATCATTGCTACCATTACTAACATCATTAAGATTGTTAATATTATATATGGCCATTAGTAAATTTTCTATTACGTACAAAAATTATCATTTTAAATATTAGAGTTTTATCCTTAAATACTATCGTTGATGATTAGAGCATACTATTTATTTCATTACAATAACCATTAGTGCCTCGTTAGCTAATACTAAGTATATTGTTAATATTAATGGTCATTTTAAAATTATTAGTATTATTAGCATTACGATTGACAATACATCATTAGCCATTATTGGATTTCTATTTTAAATTAGTAATGTTATTAATATTATTATTACATCCATTAGTAATTGAATTTAAAAATCTAAACCTAGATAGTGTGTGAAATTTGGATTTAATTGTAGAAACTAGTAATTCATGGTAGAACATAGTATCTGTTATCATGACTAGGTTCATTATGGATAGTTAGAGCTATTATCATTAGAAAACATTATAATTTTTCTTATGAGATTAGTATAATTGTTATTAATATGATTATTAGTATTAGTCCTTATTATATTATTGTTAGTAAAAGTTTTATTATTATTACTTGAATTATTTAAGAGATTATTAGCCATTATAAAAATAATAGATAATGTTGGTATGATTAAATATGAACTCGTGAACCATCATTATTAATATGGATGGATTAATACTCCTATCATGAATATTATTTGGCCCATGGTACAATAATAATAATATTAATAAAAATCTAGGATTCAAATCCTAGGATCTAAGCATTTAACTAAACCCTAGGATGAAACCCTAAAACCTAGGTAACCCAAACCCTAGGTTAAGACCCTAAGCCTAAATAGTGTGTAAGCTTAGACCTAATTGTACAACTTTACGATTGATGGTAGGAATTGATTCCAAGGGAACACGTATTTCGTAGCAATGGTGCAGATGATTCAAATATAAAGTGATGACTTTTCCTCTTGAGCATTCCATCTCTAAATTAGATCAAGGATGGCTTTTAAATTGATTATAAATGATGCCTTAGAACTTGATTAATTATATGAATAACTTACTTGGACATATGCTTGAGAATTGATCATGAATATCAGATGCATATGCTAGACCTTGATTCATTTAATAATTCTTGATTCATATTTACATTTGTACTTGAGTTGCATTTTATTATAATGGGATCCTAGTTCGATACTTGACCTCTATACTAGTTGGATATGCTATTGTACCGTTTGCAAGACACACGTGAATCGAAATTCTCTATTATGAGGTGAACCTCTATTTAAAAAAGAGAGTCCGTACTTAGGGTGTAATGAGATTGGTTGAGCTAGAAATAGACCCTGAACATGGACGTTATGTTAGTGGCAATTTATTAATGGGACTAACCATCTATGGGGTGAATCCACATATTTGATATTGGGATGAACCGTTTGACGTTGTTTATTACCGCTGCTTATTCATGTTTAAAATAGGCCTACCGACTCCTTTTAATCGTCATATTTTAGCATCTTTGATAGACATTTTCACTCAACACACGATCGTAGTTTTTCATATATTGAGAATTGATTGGTCACGTATTAATAGGTTCTACCCTAAGGCGGTAGACTCATGGGCTGGAGATGGTGGTCATGGGACACTATGCCCAAGCCGTCGGCCTACGCTAGTGACGAGCTCCCATAATGACCTTGAGTTTATTTAAACTGGCTAATCGTAACTGAACTAATAATGGGTTGACTAATATACATACATGGCACAAACCAGCGTCTATCGCTAATGTATGTGATGTACGATTGACAGTCGTTATGCGATACGTGATGTACGCACATGATGTGCTTCACTAACGGTTAGCCTCTATCCGACTGGATGAGCATTCTTAGGTCGATAATTGCATGAGTGACGAGTCCAATTTCTGCACGGATGAGCATCTCCGGAGTGATGATTGCATTCACGCATCCATGCATATAAGAAGAACGCATTTTGTTATGTTTTGATTACCTCATTGCTTTCATGCTATACTTGTCTGAGGAAGCAGTGTGTAATCTTGAGGGGAATTCACACTGAATTGGCCACTCATTCATCAAATATAAACCGTACAGGTAACACAGGTGACTTGAGTGATATGCAGGTTCAGACTGATGATGAGCCGTTATGATGGTCAAAGATGTGTGGCTGTACCTGTCAAGGAAGTTGCGCGATCTTGTGGCTTTCGTTTATATGTTTTATATGCTTTTAAATTTCTCATGTATGTAATCTTTTAATTATTAATGTAGACATATTGGTTTGTATAAGTCATTATGGGCAACCTTTTGTATATTCTAAATGTAAATGAAAATGTTCCTTTAGGCTGACTTGTCCATTCTACACTTATCTACTAACTCTGATAAAAGAAAAAAGATTATATATAGAATTCGGCTCTTTTTAGGTTAACACTTGGGTTTTTGGAAAATGGGTCACATACTCAGGTCTTGAAAACATGGGGCATTACATAAATTAAGCCTCACATTTCATGTCCCAAAACACCCAGGTAAACAAATCCTTAAAAGCCTTAAAACAACACAGGAATTAAAAGTCTGAAAACTTAAGTTTTAACAGGAAAATTTTCTAAGTTTTTCAGCTAAGTTCAATGATATCGAGTCTGTATCAATGACATCGAACACTCATGTTCGATGACATTGAACAGTACTCGATGACATCGAATTAGGCCTTTTTATGTTGAGTAATTTGGACAAAATGTTCGATAAATCGAACATACCTTCAATGATATCGAACATCAGTAATCGATGATATTGAAGGTCAGTTGATTATATCGAAGGACTTAGAGCATTATCCAGCAAATCTTCTTGAAAAATATTCTAATATTGCTCGAGTAATCGAACTAGCTTCGATGTTATCGAACTTTAAATTTGATGATATCAAATTTGGACGAGTTTGTGTCCAGCAAGCTTAATAGGAAAATCAATGAAATTGTTTGAGGAATCGAGACATCCTCGATGACATCGATATTCAAATTACGATGACATCGAGGGAGTCTCGATGACATTGAAAAGAGGACAAAAAGTGTCTAGCGAGCTTTCAATGAATATCTCTAAAAAAGATCGAGGAATCAAAATTGGATTCAATGATATCGGAATTTGAATTTCGATAACATCGAATCAGCATCGATATCATCGTGGTCAGTTGTAAAATGTTCAACAAGCTCTTGTGCTATAATGTTAAGGAATCGAACCGTGATTCGATGATATTGAAGCTTAAATTTCGATGACATTGAATCTGTTTCGATTTCATCGATCTTCTATAAAAAAGTTCCCCGAATGTTTTTCAATTGGGTTCGTATCATCGAACTGATAATCAATGGCATCAAAAGTATACATTCGATTACATCGAACTTAGTCAGACTCTGACAGTTTTATTTCTGTTGGAGCTTTTTGCCTATATAAGGGGAGCTTGTTCTTGGTTGCTATATTGAGAAAAAGAGAGAGTGCTTTGAGAGAGTAATTGCATACCACTTACCCTAAGCCCTTTTTTCTCATGGGAGTTCATCCTTTAATCCACCTACATCATTGATATTTAATAGAGTGGATTGGTGAATGAACTTCCACATTCAAGGATCATGTAGCTACTATCTTAATGGTAAATCATTGAGCTGAGATCCCTTAAATGTTTAAAGAGCTTGGAATCACTCCGTCTCTCAAATGAGTAATATCCATTAGAATAGATTCTAATATAACCTTAACCCAACCCGTAGCCTTACATTGGAGCATCATCAGTGTTGTGTATCAAGGGAGTTGAAGAATCTCCATCATCAAGGGAGATCATCTTCATTAGCGTGTATAATGAAGCTCATCTACTTATCTGTAAGTCATTAGAATCCAAAGACCCTGTTGATTATTCCTTGTATAGGATTGGGTCACAGGTGCATCTCACCCCTTCAAGGCCTCATAGGAGGCATTCGATTGGAGAGAACGTCTAGGTGTTGTGTGTTAACCCTTGCTCTTGTGTAGGGCATAAACTTGGGTCCTTTGTGTAGGTCCTTGACCTGTGTGGTCTAAAATCTAGGTTCCTTATGTGGATCCTTTGCTCTTATGTAGGGCATAAAACCTAGGTTCTAGGTGTGAATCTTTTGCTCTTATGTAGGGCATAAAACTTATGTGCTTCGTGTTAACCTTTACTCTTGTGTAGGGCATAAACTTGTGCCTCGTGGAGGCATGCTTAGGTACCTTGTGTAGGTCCTAGAGTCAACCTTGTGTAGATTGTAAAGGTTTGAGGTGAACCTGATTTAAAACATCCGTTAGTGAAATTCGGTACACTCAAGGGTTGAGTGTGTCCGCTGGGAGTGGAGCAGGCACATAGTCAAACTACTATAAACGACTGTGTTTGAGATTACTATTTGCATATTCTCTTATTATGTTTACTTTGAATGTTCACTTAAAAGCATGATAACATGAATATCTTGAACTGATAAGAATCACATCCACATAGTTCATCCATCATAGACTAATTGATATATCTTGTCTAAATATTGAGTAGTCCTGTGATTGGATCCTTTATTTGGCTTGGAAGTCATTAGAGTTAAAATGAGTAGATCTTGATTATTGCACGTTTGATCAAGATTATGTTAATATGATTTTAAATTGTCATAAAAGTTTATAAAGTCCTATTCACCTCCCTCTAGGACACTTTGACCTATTCTTACTTCTATTGTAGTGGTCCTTACCGCAATTTCAACCTCTAAACGTTCGGGGCAAGCTAACCTGGAGCCAACTTCGGGTGCGTGGGCATCGTCCTCACGAATGGATGGATCAGAAGCTGAAGCCCGCACTGGAGGGCGCAGATGAAGATAGTAACACCCCCTTCATCTAGGTCCCCGAAGGACGTCGAGCAGAGTAAGAGCTCGAATAACCACAGAGTTTTGGATCTGGAGCTCTGAGCAAACTTTAGCCATTTCGGCCTCAGTCATGACCCCCCCCCCCACGGGAACAAGCTTAGCAGGTCGTCCATCTTGTGGTTCAGCAATTACCCTCATGACCATAGACTAGGCAACCTTCTTTATACCCTTGGGCCGAGTTGTAGTTTCGGGCCCTTGGACTTCTTAGCTCGAGGATGAGTAGTCGTCTCAATAGGCCACAGGGGCACTGCAGTTAGTGACTCTACTAAGGCCTCGACCCTGGAGCTTACGCTCTCTCGGTCGGAATCGCCACCGAAAGCATAGGTTTCGTGAATGTCTTCCGAGTCATTTGACATCGAAATCTTGATGAGAAATGGTGCAAAAGCAAAGGAAATGGAACGGAAAAGAACGGGAAAGACTCATCGGAAATCGTCTGCCCTGGTAGTCTGTCTGCAACTAAAGTCTCTGCGCAAATGATAGAATCAATAGAGGAGAGTCTCTTTTATAATGAGGCATGGCTAGATGTAATCATGACAGACATTAATTATTGAAGATGAAGGGCCACCTTGCGAAGCACCATCTCATACGTGGCGGCATACTATCAGCCCAACCGATACGTCTTCAGTAACCGTGCACCATCTTCGATGAATGACATTTAATGCCGCGAATGAGGAGCTATCCTCCAGCCCAATGCTTTACACGTGGCAGCACCCTATCCACCCTGACGATACGTATCCTCGACCTCTGCCACATGTCCATCTGCCACAGGTTTACAGTCGAAAAGTTGTCGCCACGGAGTACATCGCCTCAGTGGCCTTAGGCCATAATTGCGAGATCCTCTCCGATCTTGCCGCCAACACTGTCATGAGAAGCATGACGAACTACTCATTTGAGTATTTATTTTTCGAGTTCGCACTGCAAACTCAAGGAGAGGGGGGCTTCTATTATGGGAAATATAGTCCGACCCCTCTTAGACAGCTCGGCAAAAGTAACATAAGACTGACATCTGACCTCGAAATGACAGTCGTGAAAGTCATGCTATTCCGAGTCCTACTTGGTATCACCTGTCATAGACCGAATGACTTGTCGGAACAACAAGGTCACTAAAACCGAGCAAACCGAACAAGGAATCACGCCCAAGTTGAAATCCACATTGGCCTTGGTCTAAATCAAGTCATCCTTAGCAAAATTGCCCAAGCTTGACCTATTCGCGTTCAGCTAAGATAACTCTTGGCCGACCAGAGAAGCAAAGTCAAGCTGAACAGTTATCGGCTGATCGTATAAGCTCGGTTTAGATGAATACTGACCGACCATGTAGGCATGGCTTGGGTGATCATCTGCCGACCAAAGGAGCTGAATCTACTCTAGTAACACATGATATGAATAACTGCCCTACCCACGATCATGGGATAACCGACAATAACACCATTTGCACATGTCCCGCCAAGTGACTGAGATCGTGCCGAAGATGATGGACCCTCAATGTCCCACTGACACTATAAATATAAGGCTTGACCACAGGAAAGGTACGCAAAATCTCTCACCCAAAATCCTTCTACACTACTAGAGCCAGATTCTTTGCCTGACTTTGGCATCGGAGGGTCCCTTGCTCTAGCCAGGGTCTCCTTTGTCTTCTTCATGCGCAGGTGCTTGGAAATCGGAAGAGGGTGAACTGGATTTTTGCATCAACTAGTTCCCATTATTTCTTTTGGTGAGATTCACTTGAGCTTTGGATTAGCCTCAGTTTTGGAGCCATGCCTTCAAGTAATATGAGAAAATGGATGGACCGTGGGATAGAACACATACATCATGGTGAGGCCCGCAGATCTTTGCCATCTATGTACGCCCATGCATTGTGGTATGCTACGCAATCTAAAAGTTCATTCAGAAGACATCAATCTTTTCTTGGAACTAATCGATATCTTTTCTCGGTACTAGACTATTATCTAAGAACCAGTGCGGGAGGCACGCCGGCAGTGATATTTTACTGAGTCAAATCTTGATGTGTATGTGAGATCAACTCCGACCATTATATGGGTTATCCCATGGTATGCTAGTAACTGAAAAATCAGGATGATTTGTTATTCAATTGAGGCACAACAAGGAAAATAACTGGGAGAGAGACATCCACCCTTGATTTTTAGGGGGCCCACTATAATGTGTATGTAAAATCCATTACACCCATTAGATGCGAAACCAAAAGATATCCTTAAATGCTAAAAAATCAAGCTCACATGGAATTCAAGTGAGTCACATTTAGGGAACAGTGTAGAGGGTGAGATTTTCCCATAAAAAAATTTCAATTGTGTGGCCCAACTAAAACATAGATCTATAGATTTTTTGGCCATGTCTCACACATGAGGTGACTCACTTCATGGTTGGGGTGGATTTCACTTTAACACCATAGTAAGGCCCACCCAATCTGGATACTCATTTTGCCAAGTAACATGGAGCAGCTTCTCTATGCAGGATAACATTTATTAACATTAGTTGATATGTAAATTAGGCAATGGATGTCAAGAAAAAATGGGATGACGAGAAAATTGGATGAGTTAGGAAGTTGCACACATGTGATGTATTTATGCGGTGCACTAAATGTATAAGAAATCTAATCCAGTAATTAGAAAAGATTTTTTTAAAACAAGCAAAGGACATAAATTTTTTTTAAATGACCAATGGTATGATATCTATTTACAAGAAAATGGGGCTATTAGAAATCCATTCTAGCTGTACATATTCAACTTATATGTCTGGCTTCAGTGATGATGATCATTTATTAGTTATTAGCGAATAAAATATAATTAGTATACCTTATTTGATGGCTAGGCTAGATCTCTGACATATAATTTCTATCATACTTATATAAAACTTGATATTATGAATACTCACCTGTGTTATATTACTTGTCGTAGGATAATAATTTTTGGCTATTTAATATACAACTATTTGGACCAATTTAATTTGTCCATATAATATATATATATGGAAAAGGTACAATGCGCTCAGGTTGACGATAAGCTTATCGTGAGGTCGAGCTATGTGGACCCCACCATGATGCGTGTCAACCATCAACACTGTGCATTTGATGGGTACCCTTTAAATTATGGGATATCCCAAAAATCAGCCGTATACGGAACTCAGGTGGGCCATACCATCTAAAATTATGTGAAGACACCGTTAAAACATATAAAAGTACTTGGTGAGGCCCACTTGAGTTTTGCATGCGCCTGAAACTTGGTCTGAACCCTCATTCAAGTGGGAACACATAATGGATGGGCTGGATTTTCAAACCACATCTCGGTTGGCCCTCAAAAGTGGTTATGAATGTTTTAATGGTGTACAACCCCCTCTCCACTTTTGTATGTGGTGTGGCTAACACAAGTTACGGATTGACTTAATTTTTGGGACCTAGGCCCACGATGGAATGGTGCATCTGACTGATGGGGTAGATGTTCGAAACGCATTACGGTGGGGCCCACACAGCTCGACCTCATGGGACGGAGCCGTGAGCTCGAGTGCATTGTACCTTTTCCCCCATACATATATATATATACACACACATATATATATACACACACATATATATATATATATATATGGGGAATGGTTCTATGCGCTCGACCTCGTGGGAACTTCCCATGAGCGGTCGAGCTGTGTGGGCCCCATCGTGATGTGCATTGAACATCAACATCGTGCATTTGATGGGTCTCCTTTAAATTATGGGACATCCCAAAAATCAGCCGTATACTGAACTTGGGTGGGCCATATCATCTAAAATCATGTGAAGACATACCTAAAACATATTAAAGCACTTGGCGGGACCCACATGAAATTTGGATGCGTCTGAAACTTGGTATGACCCCTCATCCACGTGGGACACACACTTGGTGAGCAATAGCAATATCAAAGTAACCGAGTTACCGAACTGGTTCAATCCGAGTTCGGTTCGAGCTTGGGCAAGCTTAAACTTGGTTCGAAATTTTTTCGAGCTAAAAAAATCAGCTTGACTCATCTCGAACACAATTTCAATCCGAGTCGAATCAAGCTTTTTAGCGTCGATCCGAGCGAGTTAACGAGCTAACTCAACTCGTGTACACGTCCATCTATGAGCCCCACCATGATGTATGCATTTCATCTCCCACTATTCATTTATTTTTCAATAATCTTATGTCATGAGTCCAAAACTAGAGTAGATCCAAAGCTCATGTGGTCTACCCTAGAGGTAGATCTAAAGCTCAAGTGGTCCACACCACAAATGGAGATACTGACACAACCGTTGAAATCTTGGTAGGCATGATGTTTGTTTTTCACCAAACCTGCTCCTAATGTTACATAGACAAAGATTTAATCGCAAATATCAGCTTATCCAAAACTTTTGTACCCTCGCTATGAAATCAATGGTAGACTTTAATACTTTAATCCCAGTGTTTTCTATAATGAGGTGTATCCAGCACTAGGTCACATGAGAGAAAAAATTACAGGAAAAAATTCCCACCGTTGAAACTTTTTTGGCTCCACCTTGATGTTTATATGCTATCTAAACCGTTTATAAGGTCAGATGAAATCAAAAAAACTAAAAATATAGTCTGATACAAAACTTTTATGTCCATGAGATTGCTTCAAGGTGCTCACTGAATTTCCACTGTTCCCACCTGAGTGTTTGATACACCTAATTTTAGATGTCATATAATAAAATGAGCTCGAAAATGGATGGACGGGGTAGATTTCTAAAAAACATATCGCTGGGGCCCACCCTGCATCCTTGCGCGGGAAATCCGCGTCCCACCGCTGACGTAATCGAGCAATACAACTAATCCGCTCCCCGAGAACGAGCGCGGGGTCGCGTCTTTGCAAAAGGCCACTTTGGTAAATTTCACGTCGATAGGGAAGATGCAGATATCGAAACCAGAGTTCTAAAACCTCAAAAGCTCCATTGCAGTGCGTTGCTGGAGAGGGAAATGGAAGAAGTTGCGCAGGATATGGAAACCAGGATATCGTGCGCCATGCGCGCACGCATCAGAGATTTCAAGGACCAGGAAGAGTAAGTACACCCACTTCTCATCTCTCTCCCTTCACCTCGTCCTTTTATTCTCGCATAAAGATCGAAAAACGCCGTAGAAAGATCATCTCCAAAAGGGTTTCTTCGTAAATTTCTCCTGCAACTAGGGTTAGGGTTTCATATTCTACAGATCGCGCCTTCATGTTTTGTGTTGTCGTTGCAGTTCATTGACTCTTGAAAGGGTTAGAAGGTCATTAGAAAAGGACATGGGATTGAAGAAATTTACATTGGATGCCCATAAGAGATTCATCAAGCAATGCTTGCATGAGGTAACCCTAAGAATCCCGCAACTCCTTAGTTTATATTACTCTGCTAGAAACTTCGACTTTTTCTCAAGTTTTAGGCCAGGGCTTCTTCATGGTGGGGCCTGCTAACGGGCGGCTTGGAGCCTGCTAACGGGCGGCTTGGATGTTTTTACGCCCAACATGTGCGCCTGTGTGTAGATGGGTTTTACTGAACATTTCCAAGCATGATTGTAGCCAAGTGTTTGTATAAGCTGGGTTTGAGCTACAAGAAAAGAGCTTCATACTCTGGCAGTATATGAGCGTCCGTCCATACACAGATACACAACACTACAGGTCGGCTATGTGTTCCCAATCCAAGCTGTTCAAATTGTGGGACCCACTGTAGATGGGTCATTACCCGAAATTCACACTAGAGAATATTACAACGGTTTGATTGAGGTATGACATTCACATTGTTAAAATGAGAGAGTTAACTGTCTAAAATCAACAGAAGAATATCCACTTGCAAGAGGTTTTGGTTGTCCAATCAATCTGAATTTAGGGATATGGCCCATCTCCTTGGGGCTCTTTGATTTGGACGGATTGGATTGTGGCACATGCATACCATGTTTACAGTAACAGTGGGCATGTGCATGAGCTGTCTTACTCTGCCAGGTCACCAAGTAATTCCTCCGTGAATTGGACATCTTTACATGAAAAGAGTTATAGTTGGGTCTTGTAGCTACTTAGGTGTAGTTATGCCCTTAATTTTTTTGAAAGATACTGCAATTTATTAAAAGCCATCAGCGCAACAAGAAAAGAAAGAAACAACAAGACAACATAAAAGAGAAAAAGGAAGAATTACGAAGGCACCCTTTTAGGGTCCCAATCCCTGATATACAGCTGAACCTGATAAACAACCCCATGGATTGAGCCTCTACTATTATGAAAACAAAGGCTATTTCTTTCACCCAAAATCGCCCAGAGAATAGCAAGTAAAGTAAGCTTCTAAAGCTGCGCTTTCCTCCTACCAATCCTAGCAGCATGCCAAGAACGGAAGAGGCTTTCTATCGAGCTAGGCATCACCTAGGACTTATCGAAACCAGATAGGACCTCATTCCAGACGCTGGAAGTGAAAGGATAGTGGATAAACCGCCGTTTCCTCATTCCCAAGGCACATAATGCAAAATGTTCGGAAGAACCAAGGCCCTTTTGCACAAATTGTCAACAATGAGGATGCAATACCAGTGTTTTAAATAGCGGTAGCGTGATGCGTAGCGCTCAGCCCTCTATAGCGTAAATACGTAGCGTAAATATGTAGCGTGTAGCGTAAGCTACACGATACTTCTATTTTTAAATTTAAAAATAGGACAAATATAATAAATAGTGAAAAAATATAAAAATGCCTAAAAGATGATTCATTTTATCAATTATAAGCATATTAAAAAAGTTATTAGTTATCATTTATCAAAAGCCAATCCACATATATAAGCCAAATCAAATAATTATCACATCAACAACTTTCTAAGAAAATCACTTTAATTAATAATGTTTAATTGAAACCACAAGTCACAATTATGAAAAGAAATAAAAATCCCATAGGTTAAAAGTATCAAGTACAATACAAGTGTCATATTCCTCAACATTAGAAACAAAGAAAACGTGAAAAAATAAAAAACTAAAATAGTAAAAAAATACATTATAGCTTACGCTACGGACGATACGCGCTATGTAGCTGTAGCGTACGCTACGACCCTTGTAGCGTGCGCTACAGGGGATTTACGTTATTTGGGATGCTACGTATCGCTACGGCCACGCTACGCTACGTAGCGTATGCTACCGCTATGCTACAGGCGCTATTTGAAACACTGTGCGATACCTACCCGTGAGCTAGGTGAAAGCAAGCACTTTTGCAGGAGCATCATATGACCAAATTGGTCCTGTGTGGGAACTGGCAGCCAGGAAGGCAAGTTGCGTCAAAAGGCTGAATAATGGTTTCACGGAAAAGAGCCCAAACTTATCAAACAACCACACTTGGGAATCAACTGAACTCGGGGAACGAGAGAGACCTTGCAAACGGGAGAGGAGCAAGAGCAATTCATCAAACTTAGACCTTGACAGTTTGTGACGACAAGGAGGAATCCAGCTACCCCATAACCCCTCAAACTTATTGCATTCAAAATCCAAATACAGGTGTAGATTTCTTTTTTGAAGAAAATTTTAGCGATTGGGGTGCCCCTGCCATGCTGAGGTGCTTGGCTCAAAATTGCAATCATGAAACATTGAAGTTGGACTTGAAGAGCATCTTGCTTTTGTTAATTGAAAATGATGAGAAAGAGAGAGGAGGAAGCGTGGAGAGAAGAAGAGGATGTGTGAACTCAATGCTATCATCCTTAAAGAAACCACTATGAGAAATAGGACCATATTACAAAGCTAGGTTTCCAGAATGAAGCCGCTGAATGATTACTTTGAAATATGGGATTGTCGATTCTGGAACTTTCAGTGTCTCTAGGGTTTTGATTTTTGTTTTGTTTTTTTTTTTTTTTTTTTTTTTGTTTTTGATTTTGTTTTTTGTTTTTTGTTTAATTTATGCTAAATTCACTTCAAGGAGCTGTAGATGGGAGATCTGTGCTGAAAGTTGGTGTTTGGAGTTGCTAGGGTTTCAGAATCCTGGTTTTTCTGGTAAAATCACTTAGAGGAGTTGCGGTTGAGGGATTTGCGTTGGAATTCATCAGGTTTTGGTTTTCGATCTCAACTCCTAGCGCCTTTCAGCTTTGATTTCTGATTTCTCTGGCGAAAGGAGACTGGAGCTGTTGCGGGTGGGAGATCTGGGTTGAAAATTTATTGGTTTGGTTTTTTAATAGCTGATTGTGCTGGTTTTCTGTGTTATGAGCTTGCTTGGGCTTTAAAACCCTGGAGAGATCTTATTCAAGGTTTCAAAATTCCAGCTCCTAGGAGTTTTGATTTATGGAATTTGTCTAGGGGAACGATTAAGGAAAGCTGGATCCAGGTTTGGAAAAAGAATCTACATCCTTCTTTAGGGAACCTAACTCCTGTCGGAGATCAGGGATGACAAAGCAAATCAACAAGGGGGAGGAAAAAGGAAAACATAAAGGTGAGGAATCAAGTTACCCCAAATATGATCTTGAAGAGGAAGATTGGTCGGTTGTCTAAAAAAAGAAAAACAGTAGGAAGAGAGCATCCGACTTTGTCGCTAGTTTATTACCAACCCTATTTCTAGAAAACTTTCCTTTGAATTGGGGAGAATCTCATCTAGCTCGAGTATTTGGCCAATATGGCCCATTGAAGGAGATCGTAATTTCGAGGAATAAGAAGACGAGAAAAGCAAGGGGTTTCGCTTTTGTAAGGGTGCAATCGGAGGAGGATCTCCGGAGAGCGGTGGACGAGCTTCATGGCAAATCCTTTTAAGGGGTCTAGATAGTGGCGCAAAAGGCACATTTCAGGTTTGAGAGAGCAACTGATGCCATTCAAAAGAGGCAAGGTGGAAATGGAACAAAGGAAGCATCGACGGGGGAAGGGAGGACGCAAAGAGTAAACAACATAGGCCTTGATGGGAACTTTACAAGGAATATTGAAAGAGAGAAAACCAGGGAAGGGGAGCCTGGTATAAAAGGAAAGATGAAAAAGATCTGGGTTCCTAAATTGTATGCGGAAGTGGTTAAAAGCCAAAAGAAGACCACACAAGAAGATTCAGTATTTATGGTTCAGCTGGAGAAGAAGCTTAGCTCCTGGACGAAGATGTGGGCTTGGAAAGAAGTTCAGGGAGGAACTACGGTAGTTAGGGTCAATCCAAAGGTCCTCAAACGGACGTGAGACCAACTGCGGGATTCACTCTTCGTTAGAACTAGAGAATATTCCTTTGTCAAAGATCATTGCTTGGTTTGAAGCCTTTTGCAAGCAATGTTGTCAAATCGCATATGTGATCACATGCTATCAACATATGCTATTTGCATATGGGATCACATATTTTTTGAAAATTAAAAAATAAAAAAAGGAAAAAAATCTAAAAAATCCTAAAAATTAGGGAAAACTTGCCTAAGTGATTGGATAACTTATTTTACTTATTTCGTTGTAGTTTGAGTGTTTTATTACATTATATATTTAATTACTTATAATATATTTACACAATTTTTTTAATAGAACAATCAACAAGCTACATTAAGAGAATTAATTATTCAAAACTTCATAGAAATTTTATTGATAAATGCATAACTTGATAACTTGAAACAAGTTACAACTTACAACTTAATGTAGTCTTGTAGAGAGATTAGATTAAGAGAGAATGAGGAGTAAAGGAGAGAGAGAGTGAAAGATCGTAAGCTTTAGAGTGGAGATCAATAGTGAAAATGTGAGTGATTTGAGTGCCTATTTGTAGGCAAAAATGGCTGAAATTGCAAAAAAAGAAAAAAGAAAAAAAGGAAAAAGAAAAAAAAAAAGAAAAAAGAAAAAAAGGAAAAAGAAAAGAGTTTCAATGGTCATATTTCTGACCATTGGGCCATTATGCGATCACATATTAGTCACATATAAAAATATGCCATGCATTTGCCATCATGGCACATGCAATCTCTTCCATCATATGCGAGTGTGTGATCGCATATGCTCATATGCGATCGCATTTGGCAACATTGGTTGCAAGCTCAAGGAAGACGACATAATTATCAAACCCTTGGGAGAGAAGGATCTATGGGTATCAGTTTGGACAAATGCTAACCTTGACTCTATCATAATAGCTAGATTGTTATTCAACGATGGTTCAATCCTTGAAATCCATAGATGGGCGGAGAAGTCTTTCTTTAGGGAGAGAAGTATGGTTTCTCCTGTGGGGCATTCCACTGGAATTGTGGGTTGAAGAGGTCTTCAGGGTGATAAGATCTTGCATTGGAGAAGCTGTAGCAATCGATCTGGGTACGGTGAAAGGAGAAGAGATCAACGCATCCCGAGTATGTGTGAGGAACAGAGCAATCTGGTCAGACCCGAAATCCATCGATCTATGGGTGGGAGACGAAAAGATCATTGTAGGGGTGATCTGCTTGCTCCTCCTTCGTCTTCAAGGTGTTAAGGACTTGCCTGTGCGGGCAGTCTTGTCGTCTGTTTTGGAGCAGATGAAACACCTAATATCCTGTGAATTTTCCATCTTTTTCGGCTTGGCCTTGGTCTTGGGCTCGCTCTTCTTAGCCTCGGAATGCTCGAAGGCGTAACACCAAGCCCCGAAACAAAATCACTGACGGCCAAGCATTCTAATCTCCGTGAGTTCAATTATGAGAATCGAATTAAGTATTCCCATGTAGATGGGTAGAAGAAGAGAGGGCAGATCCAGGTCAGAGTTGGCTGTTCATGGCGGAGATGGAGGAGCACCATCCACCATTTTGCATGGACTACACAACGTGATGCAGGACGAGGACCACATGTGGCAATAAATGCTAGAGCATCCAGACAGAGGGACGATTGTGGCAGTTTCTCATTCAAGCCATCAAAAGGGAAGTGATGCGTCTCTTCGAGAACCGTTGATTCGGATTACAGAGTAGAAGACATGTCAATCGGCCTCAGTTCGGAGAGGCTCGAGACGAGGTTGCGGCTTGGTTACAGGCAGTGTTTTAAGTATCTACAACATCGGTTGATATATCCCACGATATATCTTGTATCCCACCTATGCGATATGAAGCGCGTAAGTAGTGGGATATATCCCACATGTTCAATCCAATGAGCATTCAATTTTCGAATTTTATTTATTTATTTATTATTATTATTATTATTATTATTATTTTTTTGTAAATCATGTTAAATCAGTGTCAAATTGTAACAAATATTTGCTTTTTTATGTTTTGCATGAAAAATCATGGATTGAGAGCTTCGATTTCGAGATTTGGAGATGGGCCAAGTTGCGGAAAATTGAACAAATCAAAATTTCCCAATTTATTGCAAATCAGTTGCAATCTTTGTGTCCAAACATAAAATCAAACATGTATGTAACCTGATCTAGTGATTCTTCTTTTGCTTTTGAATGTATTGCTTGTGTTCCCACACATCTTTTTACATTTATAAATTATATGAATAAACTTTGAATATACTTGCATCAATTCAGTTAGATAACACATAGATTAGGACCCCATACAAAGAAAACCTATTTATGTCACTTGTTTTTTGTAATGTTTTGATTTATAAGTGTGTATTGATGTCTTTTTTAACAATCACTGAAGTTTCATTGAAAAATTCAACCAATTTCCCAATGTTTCCCCATGTTTCCAAAAACAGCGATACATTATGCGATATAACCGACGTATCCACATCCCAAGAGTGCGATACATAATGCGATATTGATATTTCAAACACTGGTTACAAGTTTCGCACACAGATGGTAATTTGGAGCAGGACGCGATTTTGTCCGAAGTTATGAATGGGCCGAACTTGCTGCTTCGAAATTCCACGACCTGTATCTCTTTTGAGGAGAGGGTGACACGTGGAGAGGCTATTAATAGAAAAATGCTTTTTCAATTGCTTTGATTTTCGTGCTAACCCCCTTTCATTTAGCGCACGATGAAGATCATTCGCACGTACTCCTTCCCCCAACACGTGCACCCCCAAATCTAGAAGCGTAGGCAATTGCGCTGTGCAACCCGAAGAAATCTCCTCCTATGTGCCTGGTCTGCACGTGTTGGAGATAGATCCCACTATATTAGATATGGGGAGACAAATCTCGCACTCGTCCGTCCCAGCTAGATGCTTGACCCACACTTCCTCCTCCCAAAAGGCAATTCTCAGAAGACTTCTCGCAGGTAATAATCCCAAATCAAGATTTGCGATGGTTGAAATCTCTCTAGAGCTGAGATCTTATTATCGATTCCCGTGAGAAATTCTTTGAAGCAGAAGAGTCCCTCCCTCATTCAGATGAAGCTGCCATCTCGGATTGTTTCGATGATGCTCTTGATGTCACCCGCTCATAGGTAGTGAAGCAGTGAAGTAAATTCCGGGTGCAGTCGTTGAATTATCTCTTATGGAGAACTTGGAATTGAACTAGGGTTTAAGGCCGATTTCTGCAGAGGAACGAGAATGGTTCAGAGACATGCTGGAATGAGTGGGGAAATCGGTGGGAATGTCATTTGGTGCAGAGGACGATGTCTAGTCTTTTATTAAATTTGTCAAGGATCATAGTTTATGAAAGTCTAAGGGGACTAGGATGCAAAAGGCCAAACCAAAATTCCCAAGGGGTTGGAGAGAGTTGCTGAGTTTGGAAAGTTCCGTGAATTACAATGGGGGAAGCAACCACAACGAGGACAAGGGAAGGGGAACATGACATGGAGCCCAATGAAGATCCTGCGTTGGAACATTAGAGGGTTGGGCTTTTAAGATTAACAGGGCACTAGTAGGACAAGGTTGCAAAAAATGCAAGATTCGAATTTTTACTCTTCAAGAGACGAAATTGGAGAACTTTGATGATGATGTTCTTTGATCGATATGGGGAATCAAGAACACAGGTTGGGTGGGGTGTTGAATGCAGAAGGTTCAACCGGAGGTGTGGTGGTTGCATGGAACAAATCTCTTTGTATCGTCGAGGACACTCATACAGGGTCCTTCTCAGTATCAGTGACTTTCAGGGATGCGACTACCAATTTCAAATGGCTATTATTTGCAGTTTATGGTCCCTAGATTCTGACGTAAAGGCACCTACTTTGGGTAGATTTAAATCAAGTTGGGAATTTATTCAATCTTGCATGGTGTGTTGAAGGAGACTTTAATGTAATTAGATTCTTATGCGAAAAATCTAATGGGGGGAGGATCACAAGGAGTATAAAAAACTTCGCGGAATGGATGGACCAAAATAATACGGTAGACATTCCAATGGGGGGGGGTGGGTTGTCCAACGGGATGGAGAACCCAATAATGCCAAGATTGGACAGATTCATAACATTGAATGGTTGGGTTGATAAATATCCACTGGTCAAGTTGAGGGGTCTTAACTGCACTGCATCGGATCAGAGGCCCATCATGTTGGAAGTTAAAGAAGACAGTTGGGGACCGAAGCCTTTCTGGTTCGAGTTAGCATGGATGGAAGGGGATGATTTTGCAAAGATGGTGAGGTCCAGGTGGCAATCAGGCATTGTATTTGGCTCGGCTAGGTATCGGCTGGCAGAAAAGCTCAAATTTCTTAAGGCAAAACTATCCAGTTGGAAGAAGAAATTCTTGTCCGATAGAGACGAAAAGATGGATGGCATCGTAAATGAGATGAACTCGATTGAAATCAAGGAAGAAATGATAGAAATTTCCGAAGAAGAGTAGAATAGAAGGCTGGTACTATCAATGAAATATTCTAAGTACCTCAAAGAAGATGAAATAATGTGGCGGCAGAGATCGCGTGCTCTATGGCTTAAAGAAGGTGACAAAAACACATTTTCTTCCATGGAATTGCTAGTGCTCGAGCTAGATTTAATCATATTAGTGGCATTATGGTGGATGGCTGCATATTAAAAAATAAACTAGAAGTATGCTCTGCATTATGGAATTTTACTCAAATCTCCTAATACCACAGTGTATCTTTGTAGGAAGCAAATTGAATGGGAATAAGACACTGCTGGGAAACCGGTATTGAAAACGTATTAACCCAAGAAACTCAATAGGGTTAGGGTGAGAGACGGGTTTCAAGCCCAAACAAGATATAGTGCTAGCGGAGACCACATTGGTGCAATTACCACTATTAATTATCACCTTACAATTTCTATCACCACAGTAACCACACTTAATGTAAGTGTGAAAAATTGAATTCCCATGCCAATCATCATCCTCTTTAACCTGGGCTAAGGTGCATCTGACAACTATTAAGTGGCACGGTCTCAACTCCTTCAACTTCTTCATCACTAGCAGCATCAATCTTGGGTTGATATTCTTCTTCACAATCGTCCTGATGATTTGCATCTTCCTCAAACTCGCCAATTACGAGTGCTTTACGTCACTCTTTCGTAGGGCACTGGTGATGCAAGACAATTAACCACTTGCTCTAAAAGCTCGAATTGTTAGAGTATGGCGAATTAATCCCTTTATCTCATAGCCCAGGCCCCACATCTCATGGGTTAGAACCTCGGCCGAACCCCCCTTGTGGGCTCATGGGCCCTAAACTACATGGGTTGCCCCACCCTGAGTGTGTCCCCGCATCCCACGGGCTACCCCACTCGAGCCCGGTGTGAAATGCGCATTAATCACCCCTGGTGAGGAGTCTTGAACACAAGACCTCCTCCGTGGGCCCCAAATCACATGGGTCACCCCACCCCGAGTGTGTCCCCGCATCCCACGGGTTACCCCACTTGAGCCCGGTGTGAAAGTGTCCCTGCATTAATCACCCCCGGTGATGAGTCTCGAACACGAGAACTCCCGCTCTGATACCAATTTGATGCAGGACATGAAATTTTATGACATGCAAGATTTCAAGTTTTAGATCATACCAATTTCTAAACAATCACAAAAATCCACGTCCCACATACGATCAAACATTCAACAAGGGTAATCTACAGGGGTCCAAGCCTACACAAGTTAGGGCTGGATCAAACAAAATTATAAACAAAACAATGCCCAAAGGAGGGTAAGATACAACCATCCTTGCAAAGGATTGCTCCCCAATTCAAGAGATTTACCATGTTTCAATTCGAGAGAAAATCTAGTGTTTGCAAAAGTTGAAAACACGAGAGAATCTAGTGTTTGCAAAAGTTGAAAAAACTTGAAATTTGGGATTACCTAGGGTTAGGGTTAGGGATTTAAGTGAGAGAGGAGAAAAGGAGAAGAAATCCAGAACCTGAGCTATTCCACGCGTGTGGACAGCAACCTGCCTGGGCACACGTGCATGATTGTATTTGATGCAGGACAATTAACCACTTGCTCTGAAAACTCGAACCGTTAGAGTATGGCGAAAAAATCCCTTTATCTCATAGCCCAAGCCCCCATATCTCATGGGTTAGGACCTCGGCCGAACCCCCCTCGTGGGCTTGTGGGCCCCCAAATCACATGGGCTGCCCACCCCGAGTGTGTCCTCGCATCTCACGGGCTACCCACCTTGAGCCCAGTGTGAAATGAGCATTAATCACCCCCGGTGAGGAGTCTCGAACACGAGACCTCTCGCTTTGATACCAATTTGATGCAGGATAATTAACCACTTGCTCTAAAAGCTCGAATTGGTAGAGTATGGTGAATTAATCCCTTTATCTCATAGCCCAGTCCCCACATGTCCTAACCCTCCTCGTGGGCCCCTAAATCACATGGGTCACCCACCCCTAGTGTGTCCATGCATCCCACGGGCTACCCCACTTGAGCCCGGTGTGAAATGCGCATTAATCACCCCTGGTGGGGAGTCTCGAACAGGAGACATCCCTCTTGAGCCCTAAATCACATTGGTCACCCACCCCGAGTGTGTCCCCACATCCCACGGGCTATCCCACTCGAGCCCGGTGTGAAAATGCCCCTGCATTAACTGGTATGCGAAATGACCATATCATTCGCAATTGTAACACCACGTATGCTCACCTCCCTTCGAACTGATACTAAGTAGACTTGTCCCTTGCATCCCTATTGTTGGGTTCAGTACCAGTTGGGGCTTTGGATTGACTCCCAAAACTAGGCTGATCTCCTTGGGGAGTGGCCTTGACGTTGGTATCGCTAGAGTTGAATCGCCTCATGAATTGCGGTTTCAAATATTGCTCAAGTTCTTGCACCACTTGATAGGCATGCTTTAGAGTGCTAATGTAATGGGGAATGATCTCGCGTCGAAGCTTGGGCTGGAGGCCCGTCCTAACATAGAAAATGGTCATTAATAGGTTCTCAATATTACAATGCATCATATATTCATCAAACTTGATAATATAATCAACCGCGGGCATTGATCCTTGATAAAAGGATTGCCACTGATCGAAAAGCTTTTGGCGGTAAAAGAGAGGAATGTTCTTTTCCTTCAAGATCTCTTTCATCTCAGTCCATGGTGAGATCGGATCATCTCTAGACCTCTCCATCTTCCGCTCAATATTTGTCCAAAACAACTTGACTCGGCCCACCAATTTCATCTTGGCGAACCTCACCCCTCGACAATTAGAGATATTGTACCACTCAAAATAATGGTCCACATCCGCAAGCCAATCGAGGAAGGCCTTGGGGTCTAAACGACCATCATAGTTTGGGGCCTCACTCTTCACACTCTTCATTACCCAATCTGCCAATCATCAGGATCATGGTGGTCTAGGTACTCTCCATGGGGTGGTTGGGTATGCACCCCACTATGGCCAATACCTCGGCCACAACCTCTTTTACATCCTCCAACTTCACTTTTCGCTTGAGATTGACCATCTTCCCCATTGTCAGGGTTTGCTTGGAGGGAAGCTTCCAACTGGGTCATGTGAGTATTGGTCTCATTCTTAAGGACTACCAGTTGGTGACTGGTGGTTCTACTTTAGGCCTCGATGGCCGCGAGATGGTTATCGATGGCATTGATTGCCTCGGCAAAATTGTTCCAAATTCATTGTAGGGTGTAGACCAAAACTACGCCCAATATGAGCGGGCATAAACTGGGAGCCTAAAGGGTTACCTAGGAAATAAAGACTGTAAATGTAATGTGATGAGAATGGGAAGACTGCTAACCCTGGACACGACAATATGAAAACCTAACCTAGATGCAACATGAGAATCCTATGCTAACCTAGGCTTTGATAACAAAATTTGATGCAGGATGGATGATTCAACCTAGAATGATGTGCTGGAACTAAATAACGGATTGATTAAAGCAATTAAACACAAAATAAACTACTTTATCACAAAGTAAGAAATCCAAGTAACAAAACTTGTTTCAATTCAAAACCATAAACAATCCCGCAATGCAAATCTAGCAAAACATGAATTGATTAGAACCCATAGAAAGTAGAACTTTCATCTAGCATAGGGATTATTCATAATTCAAAGGGATTCACTTGTTTTAGGGTTTCGGCTAAACTAGGTTTAGGTTTAGGGTTTGGGTTTTGGGAATTGGATTTTAAGTTTAGGAATTTGGGGATTTAGGGTTTTGACTTTTGAGGACTAGGGTTTTGAGAACCAGGTTTTTTAGGTTTAGGATTTAAGTAAAGGACAAGGGATAGAGAGGAATGAAGGAGATGAAACAAGAGGACCACCGAACAAGGGAGCCGTTCGTTTGGATTGCTGTACATGTGTGTTCGTATGGCCGTACGGACAAGGGCTTGGGTTGAGGTAGGTTGGGTTGGGTTGGATGGCTTAGGGTTTTATTGGGGCGTGGAGAGAAGTAAATAGAGACAGATTGAGGGAAGTCGAGAGAGATAAAAGGAGAGAAAATGAAGATAATACCTTGAAGAAGAAGATAAGATAGAAAGATAAGTGGAATCACTCCATGGTTTCACACGATCACCATTTGCAAGAGGTTTTTCTTGCTGCACAAAGCAAAGATTTTCATTCAATGTTTTATGTATCACAACGCTCCAAGGTACACGCCCACCCTTTAATAGTCTAATTGGGGTGTTTTTTTTAAATTTTTTTTTTTAATTTTAATTTTTTTTTTGTTTTTATTTTATTTTACTGAAAACACTCTTATGATTCTAAAATATCCACAATACCCCCTATTGCTAAAAAAACATGTCCAAAATACCCCTAAATCAACTAAAACAGAAAATAACCCATGAAATAAGCAAAATAACTAAAAAAAAACAACTAAAGTAATGTCCCATGATGTTTACGGCCAAGATAGCCCAATAATCAACGGTCTGGATGATCCAACACTTGAAATCCAAAGGTCCATATGCGTCTAATAAGCTTCTATATGCAGTCCACATTCATCTTCCCAATATGGGGTATTTAAAGATGCATGAACATGCATGTGGGTGGGGTCTTCCAACATGGCTACGTACTTGACGTGGGCTCTAATATTGATCATCCAACTGTAGCGATGCCGGAACTAGGGTCAAAGCTCTCCTCCTCATCAAGTACACTCTGAATGGTGCTCATATGTCCTCATCAATATCTAATGGGATGGGAGCCACCTTTTTAGCCTTGATCCCAAAAAAAGAAGTGGTAGAAGCACTCTTCGATCATCAACCAACCAGCCTTATAGGAAGTTCATATAAAATCTTAGCTAAGTTTTTAGCTAATAGATTGAAACTAGTTCTCTCTCCAGTTATATTAGAGAATCAGGGCGCAAATGTGTTTAGAAGGCAGATTCTAGACATTATGCTACTTGCACACGAATGCATTGATTCTAAACACAAGAAAGGAAGAACATGGATACTTTGCAAGCTGGATATCGAAAAAGGCCTACGATCATGTGGAGTGGGACTTTCTTCAATATATGCTAAGAAGATTGGGTTTGGAGAGAAATGGATCAGATGGATCATGGAATATGTTTCCTCGGCTTCCTTCTCGATGCTAGTAAACGGATCTCCTAAAGGTTATTTCAAAGCTTCGCGAGGCCTCAGACAAGGGGACCCTTTATCACCATACTTATTCATTGTAGTGGCGGAGGTGCTTAATAGTATGCCAACCAAAGGTCAAAAGGCAGGGCTCATTTCAGGCTTTTGTGGAAACCTAGGGGGGCGTTTGGCGCATGGGTTTAAATGGGAGTTGGTGGGAGTGGGTTTTAAGATCCCATGGATCATTGCAATGTATGTTTGGGACTCACGTAAGGTATGGGTTATGAAGGCCCTTCTTGGAATCAGTGCTGAGGCAAGGGTTCATGCAATCCTACTTTGAGTTTCATGTAGCTAGTGGTCGGTGCTATGTGGACCCCACCATGATTTATGTGTTTTATCTATGCCGTCCATCCATTCTGAAATATAATTTTTGGGTTTGATCCCAAAAATGAGGTAGATATAAATCTCAGGTGGACCACACCATGGGAAAACAGTAGTGATTGAATCACGCCATTAAAAACCTCCTAGGGCCAACTTTGCGGTCCGCTTGAGATTGGATCAAACTCATTTTTGGGCTCATACCATAAAATGACATGGAAGAATGGGTGGACGGCATGGATGAAACACATACATCATGGTGGGGCCCATAGAGCACTGACCGGTAGTGGCAAGATGAGTAGCCAATCTGTTTCCCAAACATGAAGTGGGATGGCCTCCAAGCCATGGGATTAGACGACAATCCCTGACACAGTGTAATCATTACATTTTGGTAATTCCATCCCACTTAAACCCATCTAATCCCATGCTCCAAACACTCCCTAGGCGGCACAATGATATCTCAGCTCCAATTTCCAGATGACACACTCTTATTCTGTGAAGCGGATGAATCAATACGACCGTGGCTTCTTGTTTATTGTATGATCGTGGGAGAGGTGCATGGTGACCCCCATGCCAAAGGGCCATAACAGATGAGGAGACAATAGAGCTTGCAAGGCTTCTAGAGAGAATACACCTGTTACAACCTTCCCCTAATTCGTCCGACAGCTTGATTTGGAAAGCTACGTCATTTGGAATATTCTCGGTTAAATATTTGTATTCCAAACTTCGAGGGGCAGTTACTTAAAGAGGAAATGAGTTCTCCTTTGCCTTTTGGGTATATGGGGCTCCCCCAAAAGTGGCTTATTTTGCTTGGCTAGTGGAAAGATGCTGAATTCTCACATTGGACAACTCCAGAAGCAAGCCATGATCCTCCCCAATATTTGTCTTCTTTGTATGGCCAATGCAGAATCAGTCAACCACATTTTTTTGCATTGTCCTTTTGCTTTCCAGGTATGGTCTCATCTTCTCAAAATCTTTTTAGTTTATTTGGTGATGCCTCATTCTGTTGGGTCCCTATTCTGGTCGTGGCATGGGGCCAGCGCTCCCAATGGAAAGCGAACCTCATGGCACTTAACTCTTCTAGCAATTCTATCGAATATTTGGGGAGAACGAAAAGCCCGTTGCTTTTGCAACAAATCAGATCCTTGGGAAGAGGTCATTTGGAAAATCAATGGGGATGTCATGGAATGGGCAGCAGGGTCTGACAATGTAAATCGGTTCTCTCTTTGGGTCCAATATATAAAGCAGTCCCTGCTAAAATTGTAATATTTGTTGCTGTTTTGGCAGTTGCCTTTTGGCTAAATTAATAAAAGTCTATCATCATCCTTCAAAAGAAGAAGAAGAAGAAAACAGATATCAGGCAGGACTGATATGCCATCTTCAGTCATTGCACTTGACAGGACCATCTTGTTCAACTTTTCTTCATTTTGTCTTGTATTGTGTTTGGATACACTATTTAATTTGATTGCAATTTTTGCTTGTTGGTACTCTGCTACACGCACACACAAGTTTTTGTTGGAGTATCATCACAGCCTATCATCATCATGATAGCTTTGTCCCAGCTATTCGTGGTCAGCTTCACAAACCATATTTTGATAATCATTCCTTTTTAATGCCCAATCCTCAGTAAGCGAACAAGCCTTTGTATCCATTCTCAGCACCCTGGTTGAAGTCTGTTCGGGACTTTGTCTCATCCTCCTTTTTGGACCTTCCACCCTAATCAGTGTTTATGTTCTCCTCCTTGTTGGATCCATCTGCAGCCTTTGCTGCACTTGACAGTACCATCTCAATCATCAACTCTTCATTTTGTTTCTTATTGTGTTTGGATGCCCTGTTTAAACTTAAATTGCAATAAGTAGATCAATAAAGGAAATGATCAAGTCACACTTACCCTTTTCAGTTTTCATAACGAAGAAGTAGCCATCAAACCGTCACGTTAAACTCTTTTAATTTCCAACTTGGAAGTTACATCATTCAGTTTGGAGCTTAAGAATGTAAATGTTCATTGGGCATCTTTTCTTTATTAGGTTAATTATCACAGTGCAATTCAATCCTGCATCCAAATGCAGCTTTAATCAACAAATCCACTTCTATGTTCCAGTTCTTGATAATCCCCTTGCAACTGCCAGTGTTCTGGGTATCGCCGATGTTATCAATGATATTGGCTGATGTTACCCATATCTTACTCTTTTAAAAAATATTACCCATATCCTTGGTCAACAATATATATTTTTTGGGAATAAAATAAAATTTGCAAGATATCGTGATATTATTGACAATATCTTTGAAATCATTGCATGTATCAATGATATCGGGACTTATCAACTACATCCCTTTAAACAAAAATATTGTATCTTAGATATCACGCGATATCATCAATATTATTGATGATACTGATGTTAATACCTGCATTATTCTAGAAAATTAAAAAACCCAAAAAACCTAATTTTTTCATGAATTTTTTGGAGGGAATCTTTCCTAGGGGTGGTTTACATTAGCTCATTATATGCTTTGAATTAATGCAATGTGTTGAATTGCTACACTATTTCTTAAAAATTAGTGCATTAGCATCATGTTTATTTTATGACAATGCATAATTTGGGCCCCTGTACAAAAACTCATTATGTTTGAATTTATTTTATTTTTTAATATTCTGAGTTCTAAGTGTGTAATCATGTGTGTTTCTTTTAACATCTTCTGAAATTTCAGTAAAAATTCCACTATTTTCCAATGTTTCCCTAATATTTCCTAAAAAAGTTATCTATGATATCATTGACGATATTATTAGGATTTTAAAAAGACAACAAAAGCATAAACTTTTCTAACTTAATGTTCAAAATAAAAACAAAAATAAATAAATAAACTTCTCAAAACTTTGATTTTATTTAGAATAATGGATCCCCATCTACATATAATAAAATCCAAGAACATAAACATAAACCATGTCTACGCAGTGGTGATTGATGCCACCAAAAACATATATTGCCACCTAATGCTGATCTTCCAATTAAGAAGTCTCTCCCCAATTTATCACAAATGAGAAGTAAAGAAAACATCTCACACACCTGTACAATTAGGCTAGGGGCGCATGATGGGAGCCGTCCACTAGGTGGACCCTACATGTGTGGACATGTAGATGGAAGGGAAGGATTGAGGAGAGGGGTTCTCTTCCTCTCTTTCTTTTCTTCTCTAACCTTCTTCTTCTTCTTCTTCTCTCTCTCTCTCTCTCTCTCTCCCCCCCTTTGAAGGTGGTGACACTTAAGGGGTAGAGACGACTGAGGCTCTCTCACTTTCTTCAGGATAGGATCAATATATAAGGAGGTAGGGTTTCAGGCAGAGACACCAAGTATAGTGCTCCACACTTTATAGATTGTGGTGCGGCCTTCTACATTTAAAGTCTCCAATCCGGCCTATTCATGTACCCATATTGACCTAATCCCTCTACTCTCAATGCCACCATCCCTGACTCAATATCCCATGCAAGTCTCAACGGTGGATGAACAAATCTTAACGATTGGATGCCCATCAAGATTGATTTAAAACAAATCAACGGTTAAAAGTGAATTTCAATGGTTGAAGAACCTTAGTTAATACTAAGAAAACATTAGATGCGATGGCCAACTAATAAGACATTTGGCGGACGGTCTAAACCACAAGATTGGTCCATAAAAATGTCCTAGGAAAAGTGGATCTCATGTAGAATCGTGTAAGCCTTAATTGGACCCTTATGAATGCGCCCAACACCACGCACATGTCGGCCACCAATGTAACATTGTAAATTGAGCCACGACACATCACTTGGACCTTGAACTCCTCACACGTCCTCGATTAGATTTGTCAATGCTAGTACATTAACAAGTTAATCTAGTCTAGGCATGATGTGTGTCCCGGTCTAGAGACTTGAATTGATCCACTATTACAAGTGCTCAATAGGTCCAATCAAGGTGTTCAATAATGACAACAGTGACCATTATGATATGGGCTATAACGGCCTTATAATGGTCAAATTTTTTTAAAGAAACTGTATCGGCATGTTAGGGGCCATTTTTTTTTTTTTTTTTCCCTTTTAGAACAACTGTTACAATTGTATTGTGTAACAGGTCTAAATTGTAGCCATATGTAACAGTCATTATGTAAACGTTTTTTAGTACCATAGGTCCAATGCGAGGAGCCTATTCCCATGGCACACTCACACTCATATGTCAGGTAAGTCAATGTTACACCGACTCATTGTCGTGCCAACATCTAATCTCAAGCTCCCAAGGACAACCAAAAGAATCCCTCTTTTTAAGCCATCCAGATATCATATCGGATCAAGTTCCACACATTAACGTGGCGAATGAATGAATCATAGTAAGATGAAAACGAGGTCCAGAACATTAGTATTGGTTTTGCAGGGCACTACACTAACAAATATCGATACATGTTTGAGTATCCCAGGTCATCAATACATTTAACAATAACGGTACTTTGAACACCGCTTATTGGTATCAATTTTTATTACAAGTGTGCCATCCAAGGGAGCTTGTCTAGGGACCTCACACATGACATACCTTACGAAAGCGACAAATGATTGTCATTTGTCAAAGCTATCAATCCTAAATCCAAGTGGCATGGTGGCAATGAAGGGCGTGATGAGTTCTAGCTGTTGTTTGAGTAGCATGAAGAAGGAACCTTTCAAAATAAAATGAGGATTTTATGAAGCTCTAGGGCTTACTTTAGAGGTGTAGAATGGGGAGAGCAAGATAGAGTGGTGTGAATTTGGGAAAAATTGGACTGTTTCTCGGTTAGTTCGAATTATCTCCGATAATATTGAAATATCTCCAATATTATCTTTATCTCCAACTCAACGATACCGATAACACTGGAAGTGATACTAATAACATTGGTAGTATCACAAATTCTAGGTATTAGTAATGTATCGCTAAGTATCACCACCGTATCAATATTGCTAATATAATCGCTAATATTTTCAACTATGTAAATTCCAAGTGTCGCTTGTATTGCTAATGCATTGCCAATATTTTTGACGATGTAAATTCTAGGTAATGCTTGTATCATAAGTGTATCGACGATATTTCAATAATATTGCCAACGTATTGATATCATAAAAAATTTGTTTATTAGAAAATTTTGTATTTCAAATTTTTTCATGGGCACATGGTTGTATGTAGTATTCAATTTGTCATTAATAATATTGATAATATCTCGATCTTATCGATATCGCAACATGCATAATATTGAGATTTGAGACCACAATATTTCTTTTCCTTTCCAATTGTTGATAATTTCTTGGTGAGATATCATGTGTTATTAATATTTTGCAATATCGATGGATGTTTGGATAGAAGGTTGGATGGTTAAAAAGGCTGGATGGGATGGTCGGACTGATTTCTTACAGCAACACATGCTTTTAAGGCTTCATTAAATGGAACCTTGTTATGTGCACATTCTTTTTGCAAAATTTTTAATTTCTAAATATACAAATATGTACATTTTAACATCTCCTGAAGTTTCGTTGAAAATTCCATCGTTTTTCCCATGTTTCCCCACATTTCCGGCTATCAGCGATATTATTGGTGATATCACTATTGTTTCCGTATCACTGGCCAACGAAACTTGTAGCGATACTAGCGATTCTGACACTTAGAACACTTCTAACCATGGACAACCTTTAGACAAAAGTTTTATGATGCTTTCTAATATCTGTGTGATGTGTTATGAAGATGTGGAAACAATAGATGTGGATTACTTTCCTAAACATTTCTACTATCTAGTGGGTGATGCCGAAGTCAATGGGGGACTTCTTCTTAGCCTGGAATAGGGTTGGGGTTAAGAAATAGAGGTAGGTCTTCTAGAGATTGGCGTTATTGGCTGGCCTTTGGACAATGTGGGGAGAGGGAAATTGGAGATCTTTCTGGTACTCGCACATGTCCGAAAATGAGGTGTAGCAAGCTTCTAGTGGTGGAATGCACTTCTTATATTTTGACAACGGAAAATTGTAAATTTGCTTTTATTCTTGGATTGTAATTTGCTTTTGTGTTTGTAGCTTTTGTGCTTTCTTTAATAAAATGGTCGTTACCTTTCCAAAAAGGTAGAACAAGAAGAAGAAGAAGAAGAAGAAAAAGAAGAAGATCACAATCTTTATTGACATCAAACCTCTAGTTATTTAAATCAGGCCACTTGATTTTATTGATTGAGCTTAATATATTTGAAGAAAAACAAGTTACGCCATTGACATGGTGATGGAATCGGGTCCTACAGCGACAATTCCTTTCATCTACAGTAGCGTGCGAAAGTAACGCTATTCGTGACCTTGGTTAGGAAGTTCCTTTATTAGATAAGTGTCCAAGTTGGTTTGGTTTGTTGCGCAAGTTGTTAAAGGTGATTTGTTCTTTTATTAGTAGTGGAATGCAATTAGTATTGATTATTTTTGAACAAATAGGAATTAGCTTATGCTCCATAGGGATTTCTATGTCGTCGTCATCATTATCATCATCATCCAAGCCTTACCCCAGTTAGTAGGGGTTGGCTACACGAATCCTCTTCCCATATTCCACCCTATTGAGAACCATATACTCGGTTTGACAATATATCTCAAGTCTTTTCTATGTCTATAGTGATTTCTACGTACTTAGGCCTATAAATAGATATGAAAATATTTTATGAAAGATATTTCAATAAAAGTTTTCTTGGTTGATAGCGAGTTGCTTCTTCTCTCTCGAGTATGTGTTGCTCTTCCCATTGCATTAGTTGCGGGGTTTCTATTGTGTGTCACATTATCTATGTTTTATCAATCTCGAAAGGCGGTTTTTCTTTGATTTGATCTTTGCAGAATGTTAAGTAGCTAAATTCATATTTCCTCTTTCGATTTGGCCGTGTCACATGGAAAGGCCTTTCATCTTATGAGCAAATGGGATCACCAAGTGCAGCAAGGTGTCACTTTGATTGCCAAGAGCTAAACTAAAACTTTGAAGAAATGCCGAAAACTGTTCTTCTACTCAATAGTGCATATTCAAAATTTTAAATCCAATTTTAATTCGCACCTAATGTGTTAGTGAACAATGCAAAATCTAGTGGTTGTTCATTCTGTGTTAGAAAAAGAGTTTCTTTCTTTTAGGTTTAATTATTTTGGCCCTCGTTCAAAGCTGGGCTTCAGTAGGATGCTCCAACTTAAGGGGAAGTGTTGAAAGGTTGATAGTTGAATAAGTCCCATTGGGCCCAAGTCCATGTAATAAAGCCCATAGGCCCCATTCATGTTTGTAATGAAGTCCATGTAATAGGGTTTACTGATTTTTCTATTAGGGCAAAATTTTGGGTATTTTTTGTGTTTCCCTTCCTAATCCTCGGTGGTTCTCTTCTTTTCCTTCATTTCTTTCTTCTTTCTTCTTCTTTCTTATTCCTCTTAATTATATGAGTTCTATTCGTCTAATCTTTCTCAACAAGTGATGTTTTCCTTCATTCCCATCCTAATCTTCGGCAGTTCCTTCCTTTCCTAATCTTCTTTTCTTTCTTTCCTATTCTTTTTTCACTTCCCTTATTTCCTTACCTCTACAATAATAGCTTTTTATTAGCCATTTTCCCTTCACCCTTCATTTTTCAACAAATGGTGGTTCCTTTCATTCCCCACACAACTTGTTAACCTTTTTTTTTTTAAATTAAAATTTATTTTTATAAAGGGTTTTGCATCATGCGTCGATGGAGTTTTGAAGCCTATTTGATATGCGGTTGAAGCCCTTGTCGATTTTTCTATTTTCCAATTGAAGATGTTGCTGGAAATTCTTATTATATTCCTTTTATAGAGATTTTTTCTAGGGGATTTGTTGTTTTTTGCTGAATGGTTGGCTAGACTTCCATGTTGGAGGTATTTGACTAGATTCTCATGTTGTATGATGTGAGCTTGCCCTCTCTTCCACCACCTCCTTCGACGACTTGACAACTTTATTTCAGGCTCTTCTTGCCAAGATGTGCGATTGCATTGGGCTTGTTTATTCTAAGCAGTTGGCTTGTTTATTCTGAGCAGTTGGTCCATTCTTATTCATTCCGAATAGTTGGTCGGACTTATGATTGTGTTGGGCAGTTGGGCCATCCTTGGTTGAGCTGGATAGTTGATATAGACTTCTTGTTTATATTAGACAATTGGTCCATTCTTATTTGTTTCGGACATGGTATGCAAAACGGTACGATCGTTACATAACGGTAACAACCATAATCGTTATGCGTTATGGGGCCTGAACGGTTGTAATGACCATAATAGAAAAAACTACTCGTAATGGACCGTAATGGCCCCATAACGGTCTCGAAACTGGTTTTTTCAAAAAGTAAGAAGGGCTGTAATGACCTATATTGTAATGGTAACGGCAGTGGCCGTTATGGCCACCATTACTGTTATGGAACACCTTGGTTCCGGATAGTTGTTCGAACTTCTGATTGTGTTGGGACCCAGTCTCGGTCGAGCTGGATGGTTGATCCAAACTTGTTTGTGCTGGATGGTTGTTCCAGTGGCTCACATCACTGAAGTTGTAGAAGTGCCTGTTTGTCCGAAGGTATTGGTCTCATCACCTCCACTTCTCATTTCTTTCTTAGCTTTGATTATGCTAGCCCTTGTTCCAAGTTGGGCCTCATTAGGATTTTCCAACTTGAGGGGGGGTGTTGAAAGGTTGATAGTTGAATAAGGCCCACTGGGCCCAAGCCCATGTAATAAGGCCCATAGGCCCCATTCACAGTTTTGTCATTATAAATAAGAGTAGAGGGCTGGGGTTTTAATAGATCAAGTATCTTATGTTCTCTCTCTCTCTCTCTCTCTCTCTCTCTCTCTCTCTCTCTCTCATTTCTCTCTTCCGTCTTTCTTCTCCTCCTCATTGTAGCTTCTCATGGGTCCTCAAGATTAGCACAATGTAGCCGTTTAACCATGGAACGTTCATTACTTTGTCCATAAACAGTTCTATAAACCTGGTACTCTTATCTTTGTTCACCAACACCTTATTTTACCATTAAAGTAAGTCATTTTATAGTTGGCATATCATGTATCAAAATTTTGATTTATATTTTATTTGCTATTGTTATTGCTTTTTTTTTTTTTTTTTTCCTTTTATTTTTCACTGACACTTTTTACTTGATTGCTTCATTGGATGCATGTATGTTAGGTTATAAAGAGCTGATTATTTTTCACCTGTTTTAATTGAACATCAGTGCTTCTGTGAACTTGATGATGAGAATGTCTCGACGTACATGGGGAAGAATTCAGAGCAAGTCGTTCATTCAGTGGAAACTGAAGGGGACAAATCTGAAAAAATTCCAAGTGAAGACATAATTAAGAAGGCTATTAAAAAGAGAGCTTCTTATTTCAGAGATAATTCTGAGTATGTTTCATCTTTAGATGCCTTCGAAATTACTGTTTAATTTATGAACCTTGTGTATCATTAACTATTATATTACCACTCGTCTCCTTTTTCAATAGGATGTAAACTCCTCTAGAATCATGATAAAGAAAAGAATCAGAGATGCCCCTTTGTCATACATCTTTTGATGCCCCCTTTCATTTTTCTTTTTTAAAATATGCTTTTATGCCTTTTTTTTTGGCAATTTCATAAGTTTCAATGTGTAACTATTTCGTAACATTTCAAATTTTCAGGACAATTACTTTGTCAGGAGCTCGTCGACTTTTGGAGGAAGATCTCAAGCTTGAGAAAAATGCTCTTGATGCCCATAAAAGTTTCATAAGCAAGCAGCTTGATGAGGTAAGTGCATATTTTCCAACACTTGTGTTCAATTCTTGATCAAGTGCACAGAATATAGCTTTCTTGGCACTCATTTTGCAACTCATCAGGTTCTGCAATCTCCTGAGGTTATTGAATCCATGACTGGGTATAAGAAAAAAGGTCCAAAGAAAGCCTCTGATAGCAAAGTTAGAGGTGGAAGTAGCAAGCGCTTTAGAAAAGTTGGTGGAGGACATGGCAGTTCAGATTCCTCAGATGTAAGTTCTAGTGGTGAGGAGGGTATTGAGGAACAACGGGTCAAAGAAAAACCGCAAGCTGTGAAAAAAGTAGCAGCAAGGAATAATGAAGGACAGAAAAAGCGCAAAGATGTAAGTTCTAGTTGTGAGGAGGGTATTGAGGAACAACGGGTCAAACAAAAAACGCAAGCTGTGAAAAAAGTAGCAGCAAGGAATAATGAAGGACAGAAAAAGCGCAAAAGATCTACAGAAGAAAGAAAGCCATCTCGTAATGGGAAGAACAAACGAGTGAAGTTGGCAGTAGAGAAAGGCAGCAGTACTGACGGAGGTGGACATTCCTCTGAAGATGGTAAATCTAAATCGTCTGCTGAAGAGCCTGTCAAGGTCATACCATACCTATTTGTGTTTATTTTCTCTCAGGAGCCTCATTGTGAACCTGGACTAAATGTAAGTTTATCATGTAAATCATCTGGTTTAATTGCAGAAGAAGGGAGAAACTTCCACTCAGGTTTATGGAAAACGCGTAGAACAGCTAAAGTCAATTATCAAAGCCTGCAGGATGAGGTACTCCGTTCTCCTGCCACCTCCTATTTATGATATTGATAGTACTTAATTTTAATGGTGATGAAATTTTAGCTAATTTGTTCCTTATGGATTGAAGTATCCCCCCATCAGTTTACAAGAGGGCCAAGCAGGCTCCTGAGAATAAACGTGAGGCACATTTGATAAAGGAGTTGGAGGAGATTCTTGGGAAGGAGGGGTTGTCTTCAAATCCTTCCGAAAAAGGTGAACATCGAACAACGAACCTCAATTACCACGGTTTAATAATATTTTAAAGATTGAGAAGATGCTCTGTTCTGTATTATGTTGATAGTTATTTTTGAGTCATCAACTCATTGAATATTGGTTTGAGCATATCCAATTTGATTATTTTGATTCACAAAATAGGTGATGTGTGAAGACGTTGCAGATGATGTAACCACTTAGAAGTGCTAGTAGTTAGACTTCTAATAAAGGTGTTTCCGGATTATATTTGGTGTGGAAATATCTTCAGTGGGATGGTTTTATAACCCTATTTTCACGGCATTTATTGTCTTAATGCTTTGGTTAAAAATGCTATAAAATTCATGTCATCGGTTGAAACTTGAAAGTACACATTTCGAAACTCTAGAGCTGGGTGAGGGAAACCCCTGTATCATTCAACTATTTGTCCTTGTCATTGGATGGGGATGGCCTCACCTCACATATTCTCGTAATCTATTTTGGCTAGTGGCAACCTTTGACCTCCTCCCTATGCTAATTGTTGTGCTCATGGTTACCCCCTTTTCTTTCCTTTCAAATGAATGCATTCTCCACTCCCAAAGGTGAGAGCTGTGAAATGGGTGTGGCACGAAACGTGGAAGTTTCGTTGTTTTTATTCTACAAAGGGCTGTGAAGGATACAGCAAATGAGTTGTTTGGGGAATCATCGGTTGGATGCTTGCTGCAGACTACTGTCAGGGGTTGTAGAGGTCTTGCGGATGGGGTTGGTAGCAAGCTTCAGTAAATTAGTACCGGGATTTGTTCATTTCAATAGTTCGCTTAGAGGGTACTGTATCTTTATTGGAGAGTAGTTGATTGAGAGGAGGTTACCTTCGGATACATGCCCCTGTTTCCCCTGATATTTTTATCAGAGGAAGTACAAACATTTTGTTTTTGTATAGTAAAAGAGTAACGGTGAATATATTTTTTTTTTGTACTTCACGTCTTTGGCAACTTTTGTATTGTTGGGAGATGTTCTGATTCTTGTAGGTGCTTGTAGATTTTCTTCTTCTTTTTTCCAGTTGATCTTAATTGATGACCACTGCTTGGATGGTCTCCTATAACTGTTGGAAGTAGTAACCCAAAAGAAGAAAAGAAGGGTTTCGTCTACAGGAATTAGGAAAAATTTCCCCCTTTCACCTTCACAGTTTCCTTCTCTTGTATACTTGTCTAGAGAGGCATTTTAAGTAATTCAGTTTCTGTTTTCACTTGTTTGGCACAATGTGATGTATTTAGATCGTTGATCTTTTTGCAAATTGGGTTTTCTAAGTCTATAATATCGAAGATATTTTCTTATTTATCTGTCCTTGATAGAGTGGAATGACGAAACAGAATTCATGTAGTTGACCGCAATTAGTTGGGACGAGACTGAAATGACAATGCTGATATTCTTATTCATCTCCATATATCTTGGTGTCTGAAATTTTGTCTTTTAGGTCTGTAATGGCTAATTCTTGTCAACCAAATAATCTAACAAATTTGAAGTTCCAGAGGAATTATACAATATTGTTTCTACAGTTCAACAATAGTATCTTTTACTCTTCTGTTGTTTCCTCAGGTTTCAAGTAGGAGCTGCTAAAAAATCTCCACTGTTGTATATTTTCAGCAGCAAGGGTGGCAAATGGAAAATTTCTTGTTCCCTGAATTATTATTATTATTATTATTTTGTGACCTGTATTAAGTTTCTTGAAGAAATTATTATTATTATTTTGTGACCTGTATTAAGTAGTAATAGAGATTTCACAGCTCATTCCCTTACCCTCAAATAAAGAATATAGAAAAAGAATCAGGCATCTCCCAATGTTTTCTTAGAGGTGGTTGGAGATTTTATTTTTTTTGGAAAGGTGGCAGTGATTTTATTAAGAAAAGTGCTAAAGATAGCACAAACTATTTACAAGCTAAAAAGGAAAAGAACAATCTTTAAGCCTTTCAATGCTAGAAGCCCATTCAACAACATTACCCACTCCACACGATTGCTCGTATTTCTGAAACAACTCCCATTCCTTTCTTCTTATATTGCCCATAGGACTTCCAATATGCTTAGTGTCCATATAGCCCTGTTCTGCTTCCTAATTCGCATGCCGCGCTAAGCCGAAAGAAGACTACTGACTGACCTTTGGCATAGCCTGAGAAATGTTAAAGATCCTTAGAAATCCACTCCATACTTGATGCGCAAGTGGGACTGGTTCAACATTTGCAATAAACGGAACGGAAATATTGGAAATCATCATAGCTTGTTTTTGAAGATTATCCATGGTCAATAGCCTTTCCCTCCCAACCAGCCACCCGAAAGCTGCGATCTTTGGAGGGGCCCCATGGGACCACACACTGTGTTTGCATGGACATGCCACCCCTCTCATGCTCCAGGAGTGCATTTTAGAAGGATCAGACAGAAAAGAACTTTGATTTCTCCTTATGCCACGCCATCCTATCCTGTACCCCAATCACCTATTAGTATAGATAGATGTGATCAAGCAAACGTGCAAACTCCTTACTCCTTCACTTAATGAAATTGTGCCATGGGGGAGACCACTCGAAGGTATTTCCACAAATGGAGAAGCATCACATCATCGGAATATTATGACCCATAGATAGTCAGGCCATTCTTGGAAATGTAGATTGCAATGATGCATCGCTGACCCAAGCGTACTCTCAAGAGCGAATCTTCTCCCAATTCCCATGGGCAAAACCAATATCTTAAAAAAATCGACTTCATTGAGGCAATCCCTTTGTAAATCACTGAGGCTCTATATACATGGAGGATTCCTTGGTACACTGCCCTCCCTCAGAACATCCATACTTGTTACCAATAGTTTCTCTCTTTAGGGCACCCTAGTTGCCCTCCACAGGGCACCATCCTCCATTGCGAACCTCCATAGCCACTAACCCAGCAAAGCACTGTTCATGAAACCCAAATCTCTAATGCCTATTCCTCCCTCTTCACTGGGCTTGCATACCTGCCCTCAACTCAACGAATGCAACATTTTCTTAACGAATGCAACATTTTCTTCTCTTCCGAACCCTGCCATAAAAATTCTCACTCAACCTTTCCAATCTAGCTAGCATCTACTTCGAGCACCCAAAAGAGACATGAAATATAATGGCAAATTTAACGAAGTTGCTTTTATGAGAGTAATTTGGCCTTCAAAAGAAAGGTATAAACTCTTCCACCTAGGTAACTTTCTTTCAAATCTTTCTAAAACAACATCCCGTAGATATTTAGCAAGCTTCCCAATACAAGTGGAAAGGAAAGAGCCTGTCTTGCACCCAAAGATGCAAGCCAAATGCTCGGTCTACTCTCAAGACAAGGAAACCCCTAATATCACACTGTTGCAAATATTTACCTTCAACCCCGACACAGCTTCGACACATATAATCATCATCCTCAGCTTTCCACCATGGATTCCTCAGCAGGACAAAAAAGAGTAGCGGATCACTAGTAAACTGAAGGTGCGTGCGATCTTGGTAAATTCGCCCTATCAACAAAAGGCCACAAAGCAACCCAACCTATTGCCTACGCTCCAACATTCTGCCCAATGCTTTAGCTACCACCACAAAGAGAAGTGGAGAAAGTGGATCACCTTGCTTAACGTTTCTTGCACTCTTAAAGAATCTTGTTGGGGAGCCATTAACCAAAACTGAAAACCAGGATGAATAATGCATTCCTTCACCCACTGTCTCCATTTCTTCCCACATCCAATATGGTTAGTATGTATTCTAGAAAGCCCCAATCCACGTGGTCATATACTTTCTCAATGTCCAGCTTGCGAACAACACCCTTCATACTGTCCTTAGATCTGGATTCAATACCCTCATGATTTATAAGAGCACTATCCAATATTTGATGACCTTCAACAAAAGCTCATTATAACTTAGAAAACCCTGGAACCTGGATGCCAACACTTTAGTTAGAATCTTATACGGGCTATCAATGAGGTTGATTGGCCTATCGTCTCTCAAACTCTTCGTACCAGTTATCTTTCGAATTATAGCTATAAATGATGTGCCAAACTCCTTTGATATCCACCCCTGCTCAAAGAATTCCTTCATGAAGCTCACCACATCACTTTTCAATACTTCCTAGAACCCTTGGAAAAAAGCCAAGGGGAAATTGTCCAGACCGGGAGCTTGATCCCTCCCCAAAGCATTCACAACCTTTTTGGCTGCTTCTGAGAACAACTTCTCAATCAGCTCTGCTTCTTCCCCAGAAAGGCTGCTAAAGGGAAAATTCTCTAGTTTTGGCCTTATTCAACCTTCTTCAGACAACTTTTTGTAGAACTGGACCACTGCACTGCAATACACTATCTTTTTCTTCATTCCTCTCACCCTAGATCGTAATGCTGAAAATCTTGTTGCATCTAGCCTGGCCACTTGCTAATTTGTGGCTGAAGCTTGTGGTTTCATCACTTTCCTTGAGCCATGTGGCACATGAACATTGCCTCCACTTGATCTCTTCCTCCCTTAGGTGTCTTGAGTAATCTTGCCCTAGCTTTTGGGGATTCAATTTTTCTTCTTCTGACAGCTTTCTCTTCTGCCATGTTCTTGAGCTCCTGAATCTTGGTGGGATATTTTCATTTTCCATCTCTCCTCCCAAACACTTACCTCCTTCAAGCTAAGATTTGACCTTTTTGACGCTTCAATTTCTGGCTTAATATGAAGCCCACAAATCCCTTTACTCGAAAGGATCCCCAGCAGTCGTTAATCAAGTTTGAAAAACCTTCCATCTCTAGCCACATTACTTCAAACCTGAAAGGTTTCGGGTCCCAATTTTCCTTATCCACCTCTAGGAGAATTGGGCAATGATAGGATAGAGGCTTCGGTGGCCCACGCTGGGTAACCAACGGAAATTTATGGTGGTTGGAATGTTTGCTTCTGCAGATTTTAAAAAAAGAGCCACTGTTAAGCATGGTGTCTTGCAGTTGCAAGTGTATAGAATCTGGGATTCTGGTTACCCCTGACTGAAGAAAAATATCTAGAAGGAAAAAGGGTGACCTGGTTTTTATGGATCTGCTCTTTCACGTGGGTCCCAAAGCTGTTCACTGAAAGTGAAGCTCTGTAGGTATAATTTGTTGCTATTGGAAACCTATGGATGTGGGGAATCTGGGTGCTCCTAGCTGAAGCGGAAAGTGAGAAAATGGGGGCTGACCATCTCGACCGTTCAAGGTTTTGTGATTTGTGTACCCTTAGAATTCACGCATTGGGATAATACTCTTTACACAGGCATGCTGTCCCACTACCCTTCTTTTATTGTCTTTCTTTTTCCTTCGTTTTTTTTTGAAAAGAACTTGTATTTCTTTTTCCTACCCACTTTTCCTTGTTACCAATTTTTTGTAATTTAAAAACATTTTTGATTACGTTGCATTATTTAATCTACCAATCCCATTTCATTGAACCACTCGACTCCTTGCTTCAATCTTGTCAACCTTTCTTTCCCCTAGTTGACTGCTCTTCCTGATTATGCAAACCATGTTTGGGAACATAGAATTGGTTTCTTCTATAGTAGCTTGTGGCTTTATTCATCAAGCTCTGCATTTTGTGCTGGATAGGTTTCTTGCATCCAGTGGCACCTGGTAAGTGACTAATAATTCTGGACTATGGAAGTCCATTTGCATGATTTATGCTGTTTCCATGGTAAATACTGCTTGATGGAGACCATATCTGGGAAGCTTCAATTGTTAAATTTATATGTTATGAGCAATGTATTTTTTGGCTTGATATTGCAGCATTGATTACCAATAATAGTTTGATGCTACTAGTCCAGGCAAACAAATTGGGTTTTCAGAACAGATATTTTAACTGTTCTTATTTTTAAATGTTTCAGTCGAAAACTTGTTCGTCAAACTTCAATGCCATCCGCTTCCAATTTCTTCCATTATTTTTTTGTCCATTTTGTCATATTTTGATGTGAGTTTGGATTCATGATGAAAGTTATGGCATAAGTTTGACGTTGGCTGCCAACCTTACACAACTCTCCTTTATGGTCTTGGGACCGGCAATGAGAGCCCAAAACTCTCACAGGTGTGATGTAATAGACTATTACATAGATTGATTACAATCAAGTGCTATCTATTAGTCTAGTACATAGGTTGATTACAATCAACGAGTGCAACAGAGACCAAGAACTGTGCTGGTTAGGAGTGAGTTGGTACAATTTGAAGGCTCTAAAAGGGTAAGGAGAATGCCCAAAGAATGTGGATGGAGGTGGTAATAAAATACTTGAGGACCTATGGTCTAACTGAATCTCTGGCCCTTGATAGATTGGAATGGGTGAACAAGATTCATGTAGCTGACCCCAATTAATTGGGATACGCTTAGATGATGATGATGATGATTTGATGTGGGCTTGGCTCTCAGCATTAAGCATTAGTAAATGAAGCTTGCTTAGATTTATTTATTTTTTCACATTAATGTGAAATAAGTCCATGCCTTGTGTTTTCCATCTTCAGAAATCAAAGAGGTCAAGAAGCAGAAGGAAAGAGCAAAGCTGGGCATTGACGTGAGTAACATTGTCTCAAGTTCTCGCCGAAGGTCCACATCCAATTTCATTATTCCTCCCCCACAACCCAGGTTGGCAGTTGAAAAAAATAATGGTGGTGGTGCTGGTGATGATGATGAGGAAGATAATGATGACAAAGAGAGTGAAAGCGAAGGCACGAGTGAAGGTAACTTTATCGGGTTTTGTAAGGTTGCTTTGTTATTCGTTTTCATGAGTTAATGTGAAATAAGTCCATGCCTTGTGTTTTCCATCTTCGGAAATCAAAGATGTCAAGAAGCAGAAGAAAAGAGCAAAGCTGGGCATTGACATAAGTAACATTGTCTCAAGTTCTCGTCGAAGGTCCACATCCAACCTCATTATTCCTCCCCCAAAGCCCAGGTTGGCAGTTGAAAAAAATGGTGGTGTTGGTGGTGATGACGATGACAAGGAAGATACTAATGATGAAGAGAGTGAAAGTGAGGGCGCTTGTGAAGGTAACTTTATCGGGTTGTAAGGCTGCTTTATTATTTGTTTTCATGAGTTATGAAATATTTGTTGGTCCTTTTCTTTATTTTTTTCGTTCCTAAGCTTCCTTTTGTGTTTACTATGTTGAATCGATCTGCTTCCTCAAGTATTCCATGGGTACTTGGGAGTTTCAACTCCAAAGAATTCTCAACAAATTGGACTCTGATAATATTTTGTAATCACCTGCATCTATAATGATTGTGGTGATGTATTCACATGGAAAGGTATTCAATTGCAATATAGCGATGTGACACGTAGATGTTGGTAATTGCCATCCTTGAGCTCTAGAAAGACCACAATATGATAAAAATGGCCATCCTTAGTAAAATTTATTTGCAGATCACAAAAAAAGTCCCATCTTCTGTTTGCTGTGTTGATGGCATACTACCATTCACAAATTTTTAATCGTTATATGGGTGTTTAAGTTAACTCCACCCCTGGTTAGTATGAGCTGGTTTGTTCATCATTTAAAATCAATATCATAGGATTTTGACATATGTAAATGCATTTGAGGCATTTTACCCACTTTAGGGTATTTTTGGTCACTTGTAGAAAAAAGTACACTTTGGCACTTCTCTATATTTCTCATCTATAATGAATATCTCTGCCTGCATGAATTCATCTTTAAATATTACCATATGGTTTTAGAGCATCCTGCGCATTATTGGATTTGATTTGAACATGGAGCTTACCTTTGTTGTTTTTGCTCTTGGTCATATTGATGCCTATTGACATAAGATCTGTTGACGATTTTTCCTCATACTGAAGACCAACTCATAAACGATCTTTGCAACTTCCCTCATGCATGTTGGCCTAAAATCCGTCAAAACACTAATTATGTCAGCTTTTGTGATGCAGGACCGATGCATGAACTAAGTAACATGTGAGATCAAATAACCGAATTAAGATATTTAACAAAAACGCAAACGTTGCTATATTCATCACAAATATCATGAAAATCAAAAGAAAATCATGCATAATCCTGACTTAAGCTACCAACATCGTAACAAAAGATCATTGAATAAAAAGAAATTAGGATCTAATGGATGTAGGGACATCCAATTAGCATATGGTATAAGTCTATTTCAAAATAGGAAACCTAATACAACCTAGGGTGAAAATTAGGGTTTGGGTAATTTGAGAAAGTAGGAAAATTGGGAAATTTAGGTTTAGGGTTAGGGTTTCGGGAATGGAAGAAAGGGATTTTGATGATGATGGTGGGAAACTAAAAGGGGCAGGTGGGATTCACACGTGTGGCCGTACGATCACTAGTGTAGCGTGGGAGGATGGGTTTAGGTCGGTTAGGTTTTGGATTGTGGATGGGTATGGCAAAGTTGGGTTTGGGAGAAGACGAAGATTTGGGATGGGAGAATTAAGAATCTGAAGAAAATATCTGGATGGGGAAGAAAAGAGAAGATAGTGTGGGGATAAATGGAGACCTCGCAACTCTGTTAATGAAGATTAGCCTCGCACTAATCTTCCTTACAAATCGCATGGAAGTATCTTTAAATCGCATGAAGATGGAGAAGAAAGCAAGAGCTTTTTAAAAAAAAAAAAAATTATTTTATTTATTTATTATTATTATTTTTTTAATCACGAAATTCAATGGGAGAGAGGTCACACGCCCTTCTCTTTTTATAGATTCAACAAATTTCAAAAATTACAAAAATCCCTGTCTTGCGAACTTTAACGAAAATAGCCCTAGTCTAAATAAAATCAACTAAAACACTCATAATGTGTCCAAATATAAAATAGTAAAAAACTCAATCCTAAAATATGATAAAGTTTAAAATCGATGTGGATGATCAACGATCAATGGCCCGATCACGTGATCCATGCGATCCAATGGCCCGATCACGTGATCCATGCGATCCAATGGCCCGATAGTCGCGTTCCTCCGATCCAATGATCTAGATCACTCCATAAAGCAGCCCATGTGCATCTTCCCAGTGTGGGGTCTTCCAGATGCTCGCACATGCACGTGAGGTCTTCAGCACGATCACATGTACTCGCCTAGCCAAAGGGAAATTGGCGCGGCCTGCCTCCTCTGATACGTACGTAAGGGTATACGTGACGTGATGTCCTCATCAACTCTCTTCGATTGAGAAGAGTTTGCCTCTGGCGGACTAAACTCATGTAGTGCTCCAAAATGTCTGGATCTAAATGATGTAGCTCGTCCTTTGTAATCTACGTACTATCAGAGATTGGCCTTTGCTTCCGCTTGACAAGGAATTTCTGAAATCCTCCATGTTGAGTGGAAACTGCTTATGTATCCATTATGTTTTCTATCTGTTTGCTTTGAGCAGGCAAGGGAGGTAAAGGTGGTAATGACTTTGATGATTGGTCAGGTAAGGGCCATGGATTTGGGATTAGGTCATGGTCTGTGGGAGGTCTGTGGATGGATCAAAAGGTGAAGTAGCATGACCCATGTATTGTACTAGATCTTCCACATTAAAAGTAAAACTAATTCCCATGGTGGGTGGAAGGTCTATTACATTCGCATTAGGACCCAGTTTCTGCATTATTTTGTATGGTCCTGTGCTACGCGCTTGTAACTTTTTAACGGCCTCATGTGGGAACCGTTCAGGCCTTATGCGAACCATGACATAATCTCGTACTTGGAATTCATGAAACTTGCGATAAGAATCAGCAAACGTTTTTGTATTTTTCATTACTTACCATTAATTCGCTTCCTGATCTCACTATGCAACTCATGTATGTGACGTGCAAACTCATGTGCGGACTCAGATGGTGATGGGGACATCATGCACACGCCTCCTCTACGGGCCTCATAATTAGAGGGTTGCATTATGTAGCATTGGAGTGGACTCGATCATCACATAGATTCTACCATCGGATCTCATGATCGTGGTCCACTATTTTAGATGATTTAGGATTTTGAGTTTTGATTATTTTTTGTTATTAGAAACTTTATGAAAGACTTGGATTGCTTAGATTAGTATTTATTTGCTTTAAGCTTTGGTATTAGTGCGCGCACATAGTGCGAGGGTAATTTAGTCTTTTTTGGGTTTAAGGGTTTCTTATAAATATAGCAATCCCATGTAGGTATTGTAATGATTTTGAATAAAAATTCCTGCGTTTTCTTCCTCTCTCTCTCTCTCTTTTATTGGTTGAAGAATTGAATTGGGTGCGAAGCCCTCCCTTCATCGAAGGGTTAATTACCGTGGTGCAAAGCCACATCCGCTCCAAACCATCTCTATCTCCCTCAACACCCCTTCCATAATCAAATTCACCTCTTTTCGCACCCAAGTTTTCTCTTACAACAGTGCACAAGCAGACTTTTAGATTCTGGCCCATTCGAGGGGTTGAAACTTCGACGGAGTATTATGCTCAAATCGTGCATCGGATTGACGCGAAACTTGGTATAGAACCTGTCCATCCTTGGCCGATCCTAACTTAGGAGTCGGTTTCTGATCGTGTGGATGATCTGTCACGCATGTGCGTCCAGGCCCATTTGCGCTCTAAAGCATGTGGCTCATTACATGTTCTCTTTTTCTTCTATTTCCTTTTCTTTGACTAAAAAAAGCCCCTCATCCAAATCCCTAACCCTAAAGAGTCCCAAATCTCAATTATCCCCAATTTTCAAACCCTAGATTTTCCCTTAAATTGAAATTTAGTGAATCTCTTGAGTTGGGAACAATCCTTTACAAGAATGGATGACTTTACGCTCCTTTAGGCTTGTTTGGCTTACAACTTTGTTTGATCCAGCCCTAGAGTATGTAGGCTTGGACCTCCATATATTCCCCTTTTTGAATATTTGATAGTATGTAGGATGTGGAATTTTGTGATTGTTTAAAATTGGTATAATCTCAAACTTGATCTCTTGCATTCTATATTTAATTTCACGTCCCACATCAGATGGCCTATGGGACACAGACATAGGTATGAGATCTACAGGTTTCCTAGGATTGTTGACATGCACAACCTCAAATGGACTCATGCCTATGGACCTATTGATGAAACTATTGCATGCTAACTCGGCTATAGGCAAAACGGTATCCCAAGTTCGGACGTGATCACCCACAAGACATCTAAGCCGAATTTCAAGACTCCTATTGATACCTTCAGTTTGACCGTCTATTTGAGGGTGATAGGCATATGAAAATTAAAGCCTTGTCCCCATCATGTGCCGTAATGTCTTTTAAAAATAGCTCATAAAGCGTACATCACGATCAGACATTATGGTCTTAGGTAGACCATGTAAACGCACTACCTCCCAAAAGAAAAGCTTAGCCACATTGGAGGCATTTGACGTTTTCGAGCGCGGAATGAAATGGGCCATTTTATAAAAGTAGTCCACAACCATGAATACGGAATCATGTTTCTTGATAGTTTTCGGTAGGCCCAACACGAAGTCCATACTAATATCCTGTCATAGAGCATGGGGTACTGGTAAAGGCGTATACGATCTTGTATTTTACTTCCTCTGCTTTGCCAGTTGACAAGTCCTGCACTGCCCTATAATCTTGGCTACATCTTGCTTGAGATTTGGCTAATAAAATCTATCCTCCACAAGGGCAATGGTCTTTTCCCTCCCCAAACTAGGAAATTACAGAGGGAGGTACGAGGAATGTAGAGTCTGTCACTTTTAAATAGGAACTTATTGATGATGACAAACCCGCGGTTGTCGGTCGACTGACCGTCTCGTAGTGACGCATACAACTCACCAAAGTATGAGCATGTAGGATACTCCTCTTAGCCAATCAAACCTAGTCACTTCCACTCTCATACTTTGGAGTAGCGCCACGTGACGACTAAGGGCATCAACAAGTCTGTTCTTGATCCCAGCCTTATGTTTAAGAACGAACGAGTATTCCTGAAGAAATTGGACGCATTTAGCATGCCTATGATTTAATTTCTTTTGGGAACTGAGGTAACATAAGGCCTCGTGGTCAGAGAACAAATCATCTCCACCTTCTTACGCACCACATCCATCTCCCTTTACACCTCTTCCGCTTTCAAATTCACTCACTTTCGTATCCAAGTTTTCTCCTACAGTAGTGCACAAACAGATTTTCAGATTCTGGCCCATCTTAGGGGCTGAAACTTTGGCGGAGTACTACGCACACGCCTTGCGACGGATCGACGAGAAACTTGGTATGGAGGCAGCCCATCCTTGGCCGATCCCAGCCTGGAAGTCGGTTTCCGACTTTGTGGGCCCCACACATGTGCGGACAATCTGTCATGCACGTGTGTCCAGGCCCATCTGCAGTCTAGCGCGCGTGGCTCATTATAGTTTCTCCTTTCCTATATTTCCTTCTCTTTGACTAAAAAAAGCCCCTCATCCAAATCCCTAACCCTAAAGAGTCCCAAATCTCAATTATCCCCAATTTTCAAACCCTAGATTTTCCCCAAAATTGAAATTTAGTGAATCTCTTGAGTTAGGAACAATTCTTTGCAAGAATGGATGACTTCACACTCCTTTGGGCTTGTTTGGCTTCTAACTTTGTTTGATTTAGCCCTAAAGTGTGTAGGCTTGGACCCCCCTTTTTGAATATTTGATAGTATGTAGGATGTGGAATTTTGTGATTGTTTAAAATTGGTATAATCTCAAACTTGATCTCTTGCATTCCATATTTAATTTCACATCGTGCATCAAATTTGGTCTTAGAGACTAAGGTTGTCATAGGGGAATACAATGCATGATTAGGGGTAGTTCATTTTTTTTTAATGCACCACACCCATTCATTTAGGGCTGTTTAAAGGTCCATGATTCATAGTATAAGCTGCTGAAATATCTGTTATCAGAAAGTTAGCAGTTTACATTGCTGAATTTTTTGTTTATCCATTTATTTTGACAGCCATATTGCTGGATTTTTGTAGAGTTGCGTAATTTCGTTCATATAGCATCCTATAGGTTCATCTAATGTCATTAGGGTGCATATAGTGGAGTCTAGGCACATATAATTGCATCTTAGGATCCCTTGAGTTGTGTAGTGCGTGCCCACACGTACTGGACGCGGCTTTGGTCTACATCCCATCATGAACACCGAGCAACTTACCGAGTCTCTCAGGAGAATAACCCAAAAGTTGGACGCCATTGATACAAACGTCAAAACATCTTTGCAACAAGTTAATAATTGTTTGGACCAATTAGATGCACGCATCCATCAAGTTGAAACCTCCACCTGAGCAAACACCACCATTGGTGAAGATACCCAATCTCAGGCAGGTGGTCAGGAGGATAGATAAGGGAATGAGAGTGGCTAAGGAAATGGTCGTGGGAGCTCACTGGTACACCCACCCCGTGAGGGCATCGTAATCATTTTGACCCAAATGCGCAACTCTTCAAGGGAGTTAGGGTAGATGCCCCTACGTTTAATGGCCACTTGGTCCCCAAAACTTTTTTAGGTTGGTTGGCGGATATGGACCATTATTTTGAGTGATACGACATGTTGGATGCTCGCTGAGTCCGATTTACTAAGACGAAGCTTGTGGGCCAAGCAAAGAGGTTTTGGACTACCGTGGAACGAAAGAAAGAAAGGTCGAGGGAACCTCCAATAGTCCATTGGGAAGAAATGAAAGAAATTCTAAAAGAGAGGTACCTCCTTTTCTCTTATCACTTGAGGTTGGTTGAAGATTGACAATCTCTTCGACATTGAGAAGTTCGAAGAGTACTTGACCCGGTGTGAAGTTGAGGAGGATCCCGTACTCACTCTTGCTCGATTTAAGACGAGCTTTCGTTCTGACACCAGAGAGAGTTGCTTGCCAAAGATAGACACTCTTGAACAGATGTATCAAGTGGTGTTGGAGGTTGAGCAATACCTTAAGGCATTTGTGGGAAGGCGGTTTGAGTCCCGTGATTCTAGCGTTAAGGCCAACCCTTCTTGGGTTAAGCCTGACACTGGATATCAATTCAAGCCTTCCAGTAATTCTCAGTCCAGACCCAAGGATGATAAAGGTAAAGGAGTTGTTGGGTCTAGCTCGCGTAGAAGCTATGCGACTAGGTGTTTTAGATGTCAGGGGTTTGGTCACTTTGCTCACCATTGTCGCGCAAAACAGGGCACCGAGGTCTTCCTTATTGATGGGCAAGTAGAAGTAATGCCCCCAGAAAATGATGGTGAGGAGGAAGAATACGAGCCAACGGAGATCCTTAGTGATGAGGAAGAGGGAGCACAAGAGACTGCGACACTTGTAGTTAGTCATTGCGCCTTTGCACAAGCAAAGAATACCGACGGTATAGAGAATGCTAGTGTATTGTATTGTGGGCTCTTTTTGTGTAAGTGCATGTGCACACTTCCCTATTCTCCTGTAGTGTATTATATGCTTTATCATAATAAAATAGTATGTGTTAGGGCAAGCAAGCCCAACACATCAACTCTCCCAAACTCTTCTTCTTCTTTTTCTTCTTCTTCTTCTCTCTCAATATTCTCATCCCTTCTTCACATTATCCTCACCAAATCCTTCTCTACTTGGTATCAGAGAGAAGATCCAGGCATTCCGCATCCAACAGGTTGAGAGGCGACACGTCACCTTGTTTGACGTCAAGACAGGTGGCCGACGGCACAGATTAATGGACGTATGACCTCCGTTTGAGCTGAAAGTTTAGGGGTTTGATAGATCTTGATTTTAGAAGATTTGTCATGATTTTTCCAGAATTTATTAGACCTCTTTTCATGGTTTTTGGGCGAAATAGAGAAATTCGAAAATCGGTTCCAGATTTCGTTTTTCTTCGATCTACGTCAAATCGGTAAGCTTTTCTTTGGTTTCTTTGCTTGAGATGGACCGAAATCTTCCTCCTAAGCTATCCATGGTGGATTTTTTACTCAAGATCAATGTTTGAGAGGTTTTAAACCTCAAATGGGCGTCTTGGTACTGGTCAGCTTTTTCACTCGGACAGCTCTTTTGATCAAGTTTCTTGGTTTTTTTGATGATTGATGTTTGTTTGAAGTTTATCTCTTGTTATCTTGAAGGATTGAGGAGATAGAGTTGTTTGAATCAGATCCTTGGCATAGGGGTCTCTTGCATAGTTTTCTTTCTCTTGGACTCTACTATGGCTGACAAAGGGCCCTCATCTCTTGGCATAGGGTCTCTTGAACCCAACCCCTTGTTGATTACCTCCATTAGGTTGAATGGTGACAACTATCTTCAATGGGCACAATCTGTAAAAGTATTTTTAGGAGCCCGTGACAAGTTGTCGTATATTTTGGATGATCCCCCAAGCTCTACAGATGTTACTTACAAGTCTTGGACAAAGGAGAATTATCAAGTTATTGCATGGTTGTTGAATAGCATGGATTCCTCGATTAGCCACTCAGTGATGTTTTTATCCTCGGCTAAAGGCATTTGGGATTCGCTTCATGATATGTTCTCGGAATCTCAAAATTTTTCACGGGTATTCCAGCTTATTCAAGAAATTGGTCGGTTTCAACAAAACTCCAGATCCTTAAAAGACTACTACTCGACGCTTCGGGGTATGTGGGACGAGTTGGATATGTATCAGCCTCTTCCTTCCAAATGTAAAGAGGATCATGACATTGCTCATAAGCAACGGGATGATACTAGTATCATGCAATTCCTCGGGTTGAGTTCTGATTATCTGCACGTTCGCGATCAGGTTGTTATGCAGGATCCTCTTCCTCCATTGACGACAGTTTATGTCATGTGTCAGCGTGCTATGGCCTCTACTCTTCCTTCTCATTCATTTGTGCCACCCGAGCGTTCGGCGCATCTTGCTGGCGATCAGTCCTCCTTTGGTCTACGGGTACCATCCTTAAGCTCAGGGCGCACTCCTGGTTTTGCTGGTCGTGGTAGAAGCCGCGAGGGAGATCGCGGTCGTGGCGCCCATAGTCTTCATGGTCGTGGTGGACGTGGACGTGGACGTGGACGTGGACGTGGACGTGATGGTTCCCGCATTTGTTCACATTGTGGTGGAACTAATCACACTGTTGATTATTGTTGGCAGCTACATGGTCGTCCTACGTATGCCGCTACTTCATTGCTTCCATCACTTTCCGAGATAGTCTTCCATCCCGACAGCTGAGCAGACTACTTCAGGGGAGTCTCTTATCATTTCTCGGGCGGCATATGATGCCCTTATGCGGCTTCACATTCGGGATCTTCCTGAGCCTTCTCATGCAGCTTCGGCCCAGTCAAGTACCGCCCTTCTTGCGTCATCCTCTCCTACCTCCTGGGTCATTGACTCTGGAGCTTCCTCCCATATGACTGGTAAGTTGCAATCCTTTTTTTCTTATTCTCCTTCATCTACCCCTCAGTATGTTACAGTCGCAGATGGAACCCAATCTCCCATCTCTGGGATTGGTTCCATCCCTCTCTCTTCTTCCTTGTCTTTGTCCTCCGTATTACATGTGCCTCGTTTTCCATTAAACTTATTGTCTGTTAGCTCTCTTACTAAATCACTCAATTGTTCCACCACCTTCTTTCCTTCTTATTGTTTGTTTCAGGACCTACAAACGAAGAGAGTGATTGGTGGGGGGCATGAGCGAGGAGGCGTTTATCTTCTCGATGATACACCTGTTGCCGCTTCTAGTACCCTTTCTCTAGATCGAGAGTCCATGACTCGGTGGCATTGCCGCTTAGGCCACCCATCCATTGCTAGATTGAGACTTTTGTTTCCCTCCTTATCTGTCACTAAACCATTATGTTGTGATATTTGTGAATTGTCTAAACATCATCGTGCTACGTTTCCTCTTAGCTCTTCTGGGAGGAAATCTCAACCTTTTCTTTTGGTTCACTCGGATGTTTGGGGACCGGCTCCGGTTACCTCGACTTTTGGATTTAAATATTTTGTTACCTTTATTGATGATTATTCCCGCATGACTTGGATTTATCTTTTGAAATCTAAAAGTGAAGTGTTTGATGCGTTTAAAGTGTTTTATCATGAAGTGCGCACTCAATTTCATTGTTCCATCAAATCCCTCCATTCTGATAATGGGGGAGAATACATGTCTCGCTTTTCGTCCTTCTTGCAGGAACGTGGTATTTTGTCTAGACGACGTCATGTGCTCGCACTCCACAACAAAATGGTATTGCAGAACGAAAGAATCGTCATCTTCTTGAAGTTGCTCGCACTCTTCGCTTGGTATGCATCTACCCAAACATTTTTGGGGTGATGCTCTTTTAACTGCTACTTTTCTTATTAATCGTATACCATCACGTATTCTATCTTACAAATCTTCATTTACTATATTGTATCCTCATGATAATCCATTTCCTCTACCACCTAAAGTTTTTGGTTGTACATGCTTTGTTCAAATTTTGGATGGGAGTAATGATAAACTTAGTCCACGGGCGATTAAATGTGTCTTTATAGGGTATACTCGGAGTCAGAAAGGGTATAAATGCTTTGACCCATTGACTCGCAAGAAATATGTCTCTGCTGATGTCACTTTCTTTGAGGATCTTTCTTTTTTCTCCTCTCCTGGCCGTTCCCTTTCTGATCCTCTTGCGAGTCAGGGGGAGTATGACTCTTATCCTCTTTCCACTAGTGATCATGGGAAAACTCCTCTCCCCTCTATTCAGCATCCTGTTGGTGATATGGGTGAGCCTAAGCCTCTGCGGGTGTATCATCGTCGAGATAAATCTTCACAAGCTCACCATCCACCCTTACTCGCTCACTTTGGATGTTGGTTCAGGTGATTCTCCTAACTCGAGTTTAGACCTTCCCATTGCCTTGCGCAAAGGGTCACGATCTTGTACTCAACACCCCATTAGTAATTTCGTTTCATATGATCATCTTTCAACGTCTTTTCAGTCGTTTAGGCTTCCCTTTCATCACGACTATTCCTAGATCTCTCTCACATGCTCTTCAGAGTCCTGATTGGACAAAGGCGATGATGGAAGAAATGTCTGCTCTTGAGAAGAATCATACTTGGAATCTTGTGCCACTTCCTGTAGGCCATAAACTTGTTGGCTGTCGATGGGTTTATACAATCAAGTTTCTTCCAGATGGCTCAATTGATCGCTATAAAGCCCGTCTTGTTGCTAAAGGTTACACAGACTCATGGTGTGGATTACTTGAGACATTCTTTCCTAGGTGGCTAAGCTTAATTCCATTCGCGTTGTGCTCTCCTTGGCCGTTAATTTATCATGGCCCTTGTTTCAGCTTGATGTTAAGAATGCATTTCTCCATGGGGACCTTGCGGAGGAAGTTTACATGCATCAACCTCTGCTTTGTTGCTTCTCACAACCCTGCACTTGTATGTCGGTTGAAGAAGGCTCTTTATGGACTCAAACAATCTCCACGTGCATGGTTCGTTAGTCAGGCTCTCTTGGAGTTTGGCTTTGTTCGTAGTCATGCCGATCATTCTCTCTTTATATGTCGTCGATCGACGGGCATCATGGTTCTCATTGTCTATGTGGATGATATTGTTTTGTCTGGTAGTGATTCTACTGGAATGAGGGAGATCAAAGAATTTTTGAAGACCAAGTTTGAGATCAAGGATCTTGGTCATCTTCGCTACTTCCTCGGAATTGAAGTTGCTCGCTCATCCTCCAAGTTGGTCTTGTCACAACGGAAATATGCACTTGATCTGCTCATGGAGACCGGCATGTTAGGGTGCAAGCCTGCTACCACTCCCATGGATACTTCACAGAAGCTTCGACCAGATGATGGTTCTCTTCTTACTGATCCCGAGATGTATCGACGACTTGTAGGCCGGCTTATTTACCTGACTATTACTCGCCCAGATCTCTCTTTTGCGGTGGGGGTTGTTAGCCAATTCATGCAAGCTCCCCGCACTTCTCATCTCACGGCTATCTATCGCATACTTCGGTATTTAAAATCAGCCCCGGGTCTTGGCCTCCGCTTTCTTTCAGTTGCATGGTCATCTTCATCTTTCTGGTTATTCCGATGCTGATTGTGCAGGTAGTACTTTTGATCGCCGCTCTACATCCGGCTTCTGTACCTTCCTAGGTAATCTTATAACCTGAAAGAGCAAAAAGCAGCCAGTTGTTGCCCGGTCCTCGGCTGAAGCAGAATATCGTGCTATGGCTCATGCGATGTGTGAACTCGTGTGGCTTCGCAATCTTCTTGAAGAACTTGGCTATCCTCCTTCGGATCCTATTCCTCTTCACTGTGACAATCAAGCGGCCATCCATATTGCTCGTAACCCAGTTTTCCACGAGCGAAATCCTTCTCTACTGACGGTTGGCGCCACAATACGATCTTTTATACCTACGCAAAATGTGGTGATAAGAGTTGCAAGATGATCATGGATAGTGGTAGTTGTGCCAATGTGACATCAATTGGCACTGTGAGCCGTTTGGGCTTGAAGCTTAAAGCCCATCCTCAACCAGTGTTTCAAATAGTGCATCCCAAATAGCGTAAATCCCTTGTAGCGTACGCTACAGGGGTTGTAGCGTATGCTACAACTATGTAGCGCGTAACGTCCATATCGTAAGCTACAATGTATTTTTTTTACCATTTTATTTTTATTTTTATTTTTTTCACATTTTCTTTGTTTCTAATGTTGAAGAGTGTGACACTTGTATTGTACTTGAGACTTTTAACCTATGAGATTTTTATTTCTTTTCATAATTGTGACTTGTGGTTTCAATTAGACATTATTAATTTAAGCGGTTTGCTTAGAAAGTTGTTGATCTGATGATTATTTAATTTGGCTTATATATGTGGATTGGCTTTTGATAAATGATAACTAAAAACTTTTTTAAACATGCTTATAATTGATAAAATGAATCATCTTTTAGGCAAATTTATATATATATTTTTGCCTTTTTTTTTCACTATTTATTATATTTATCCTATTTTTAAATTAAAAAATAGAAGTATCGTGTAGCTTACGCTACACGCTACGTATTTACGCTACACACTATAGAGGGCTGAGCTCTACACATCACTCTACTGCTATTTAAAACACCGTCCTCAACTCTATAGTGTGTCTTGGGTTGATGAGACTTCCATTCCAGTCTCGCACTGTTGTCTTGTTCCTATTCAGTTTGGATCGTATAAAGACACAATCTTGTGTGATGTTGTTCCCATGGATGTTGGCCATATCATTTTGGGTAGGCCTTAGCTCTATGATAGGGATGTTACCATATTTGGTCATTCGAATGTGTGTATATTCTGGTTTGAGGGCAAGAAAGTTAAGCTAAATCTTCTTCCACCTAAGAACACGACTGAAAAGGAGTCCACCACAAAGAGTGGTGTGAGCGGCTCAAAGGAATTGAAGAAATCGAAGTCCAAGTCTAAGCCTCTCCATATTCTAAATGCCAAAGACTTTGAGCGAGAGACTGAATTGGACTCGATGGTGTACGCCTTTGTGGCTACGGAGAGTGCACCAGTGGATAATGTAGAGTTATCCACTGATGCCATTCCGGTAGTGGATGAGTTTCGTGATGTCTTTCCTGATGATCTATCAGATAAGCTTCCCCCTATGAGGGATATACAACACGCCATTGATTTAGTCCTTGGGGCGACTTTATCGAATCTCCCTCATTACAGAATGAACCCAAAGGAGTATGCAGAGTTGAAGTGGCAGGTTGATGAGCTCCTAGAAAAGGGTTTCATTCGAGAGAGCATGAGCCCGTGTGTCATGCTCGCCCTTCTTACACCTAAGAAGGATGACACATGGAAAATGTGGGTCGATATTAGGGTCATCAACAAAATCACAATCAAGTATCGGTTTTCCATACCGTGTCTTGATGACATGTTGGATATGATGGCCAACGCCACTATCTTCTCAAAAATTGACCTCAAAAGTGGCTATCATCAAATCCGTTTACGCCCTTGCGAAGAGTGGAAGACGACCTTCAAAACAAAGGATGGACTATATAAGTGACTAGTCATGCCTTTCGGGCTGATTAATGTCTCGAGTACCTTCTTGCTTGTGGTGACCCAAGTGTTGAGGCCCTTCATGAGGAAGTTCCCGGTTGTCTACTTCGATGATATCTTGATTTATAGCATGACCAAGGAATAATACCTCAACCATTTGAGGTAGGTTTGTGAGATCCTTAAAGCCAAAAAATTATATGCTAACGTAAAGAAGTGTGCGTATATTTCCAGCAGTGTTATAGTCTTAGGTTTTGTTGTGTCAGCTGAGAGTGTGTCGGTGGATCCCGAGAAAGTCAATGCCATTATCCATTGGCTTGAACCCTGCAGTATTCACGAGGTGCGCTGCTTTCATGGCTTGGCCACCTTCTATAGGCGGTTCATTTGAGGCTTCAGTTTTATTATGGCTCCCGTCATGGATTGCATAAAAAAGCAGAGTTTTAATAGATGAAGGCAGCCTTGAAGGCCTTCAATGAGATAAAGGCTAAGATGACCAAGGATCTAGTCACGCGACTTTCGGATTTTTCGAAAGTTTTTGAGGTCGCACGCGACATGTCAGGAGTTGGTATAGGAGAAGTACTTAGTCAGGAAGGGCACCTTGTCGCCTTTTTTAAGTGAGAAACTAAATGAGTCAAAACAAAAATACTCCACCCATGACAAAATTCTATGCGGTAGTGCAGTTGTTGCGCCATTGACATCATTATCTATTGTCGCAAGAATTCGTCTTGTTCTCAAATCACGAGGCCTTGAGATATCTGAACTCTCAAAAGAAATTAAACCCTAGGCATGCCAAGTGGATCTAGTTCCTTCAAGAGTACACTTTTGTGCTTAAGCACAAGGCCGGTGTAGAGAATAACCCTGCCGGCGTGTTGAGTCGTCGAGTCGCGTTACTCAATTCCATGTGTCGAAATCACGGGGCTCGAGCGTGTCAGAGAGGATTATTCTGAGTGCCCCGATTTTGGAGTTGTGTACGCATCGTTGTTAGAGAGCCTGTCAGGAGCTAGCAGTGAGTATTCGATATTAGATGAATATTTGTTTAAGAGTGACCGTTTGTGCATACCTCGCACCTCCCTCTGTGATTTTCTTGTCTGGCAGTTACATTTAGGAGGGGTCGCAGGTCATTTTGGTCGAGACAAGACCATTGCCCTAGTGGAGGATAGATTCTATTAGTCAAGCCTCAAGCGAAACATGGCCAAAATTATAGGGGAGTGTTGTACTTCCCCAATAACAAAATTATATTAAAAAGGAAAGGAGCTTACAAATGGGGACTGCCGAGATAGCTGAACTAGAAACCTACAAACCTAAAAACAAAATATTATAGTCTCTAAGACCCATTACATTAACCACCCATTCAATTATCAGATTTTTTGCAAAAGAACCTACTGCTTGAGCCGAAGCCTGGATGTCATTGAAACATCTGTCATTTCTTTCCTTCCAAACTGCCCACCAAATGGTAAGAATAGCCATCCTCCAGATACGGGATTTGATTTTGCCCATCTTAAACCCGTGCCAATACGCTAGCATAGCAGAAGCCGAGTTTGGAATACATCGGCTGACATTGAATCTTAAAAAGAAGTCCCGCTAGATTTGGGAGGTGAAAGGGCATTGAACTAGGAGGTGGTCCACTGACTCCTCATTTCTCATGCAACAAAGGCAAACGTTGACAAGCTGCATACCTCTCTTCCTCAGATTGTCAATAGTTAAGATCCGATTTTTAGCTGCCAGCCAACCAAAACAAATATATTTGGGGGGGCGAGAGAGTATAGTGATTTCACCGAGAAGAGACTGGATTTGTCCCCTTTCCAGATGAGTTTATCTGGGGCAGACTGATTCGGGACCATGTTTGATAAACAATCAAGTAGATCCACATATTCCTGAACCTCCTAGTCATGGAGGCTTCTGACCCAATTAATTTCCTACACCATACCAACTGCCGATTGGGTATAGCAGCTTGCAACCATACTTTCTTTGTCTGTAGCGATATGGAAAATATTAGGAAATCTGATTCTCAAAATACTATCTCCCACCCACTGATCTTCCCAGAATCTGATCGCGGCCCCATTTCTAAGATGGAAACCGGTATTATCAATCACTGGTTTTTTAGAGTGAAGAATGCCTCTCTAAATAGGGGAGTGTCGTACTTGTCAACTTGTAAAGCAGAAAAAGTAGAATACGGGGCTATACACACCTTTGCCAGTTCCATTCGCCCCTTGGCAGGACATCAGTATGGACTTTGTGCTTGGGCTTCCCAGACCATTCGAAAATATGATTCCATATTTGTTGTCATGAACCGTTTTTCTAAAATGGCCTACTTCATCCCTTGTTCGAAGACTTCTGACGCATCCCATATTGTCAAATTGTTCTTTAGTGAGGTTGTCAAATTTCATGGGTTACCCAAAAGCAGTGTCTGATCGTGACATGCAATGTTGTTAAATAGCATACGCGATCGTGTGCAATTGCATATGCCTGTGCGCATATGCGATCGCACAATCGCATATGCGGTCGTGCGGTCGCACTTTTAAAAAAAAAAAAAAAAATATTTTTCAATAAATAAAAAAAATTAGAAAAATAAAATAGGGCTAAATTAAGAAAAAAAATGAATAAATTATTATATGCCATTGGCCCTAGAAATACACTTAATTTAAGTTAAATAAAACCAATTACATAATGAATTAAATATTAAGTCATTATTCATCAACAATTCTACATTCTACAATATAGTTAACTTAAAATTTAACAAATATGAAATATCAACATTCAACATTCAGCACGGCATACATCAACAATCAACATCAACACACTCAGTAAATAAAATGAAGAAGTTATTTATTTATTATTCATCTAATCATATTCATATAATATATACATTGATCTAGTTGCCGTTGTGGCATATCAGGTCCACCGTCATCATCACCACCATCATCCGAGTCATCTCCTTCTTCCACATACACTTTTTCTTCTTCCGTTTCTTCATTATCTGTATGTACTAATACTTCATCATCTAATGGTGGATGATCTTCATCTTCATCATTATTACCATCTCCTTCTTTCATCTCCTCAATCTCTTCAACGAGTTGACGACTACTACTCGCCCCCCGGCTCCCCCCATCCTTCGCTTTCAAGTGGTACTACCTTCATCAGGTGTTGATCTGTGTGCAGCATCTTCAACTTGTGCCAATGTTAGGTCCTCCGTCTCTACAAGCCACTCGTTATCTGCTTCCAACTCATCTAAGCAGATAGAGTCTCAAAGAAACCAGACTTTTCTTTCTTAGTTTGGAATCGTTCTCACAATTTTTGATTGTATTAAACAAAAACCAAGTTGTTGAGCTTTTTTGGCTCAAGGCGATTCCTTTTCTTGGTATGAATCTGCAAGAAAGAAAGCGCATTTAGCATTAGCTATTTAGGTAATTAATTTAGCTTAGGCCTTACACTAAAAAATTGAAGTTTACAATTACTAAACAGTCTATAAACTTTCTGCCTTGAACATGCTCCAATTGCGCTCGCAACCACTGGCAGAACACGTGAGTCCAAGAATCCTCATAGCCAGCTTCTTTAGAGCTGGATCCTTCCTGTTCGAGTCCACTCCATAGGCAGCCTACCAGTCAGCTGAGAAAAATAGTTTAAGTAGGTTAGAGACACTTTGTAGAAAAACTATTTGGAAGACATTAAGACTAATATTCATTGTAGTACTTGCTAGGTAAATTCATTGTCCAATGCCTTATTTCGATATCCCTTATATCCTCTCACTTTTTGTATAGAAGTCCAGCAAAGTTGAGATCTTGTCCTGTTCTTCCTTATTTGGAATCATTCTTTGCAAGACATTAATAAATCCAATCATCTGCATAGTAAGTGCTTTTGTTGGATCAGCAGAAGCGAATAAACAGGCTGGGTTAGGGATGTAAGCAGCGGAATACAATGGAGATAACATTTAGTTGTTCCATTTTCTATCTATAATATCTAAAATTGGCTTGTAATCACGGTCTCTATAGTTAAAATTGTCCATGATCTTATTTTTCGCCCTCTCCATCGCATCATATATGTAGCCCATTGCAAGCTTCTCATCCCCACCCACCAATCGCAACACAGTGATTAGGGGCTCGGATGCTTTTAGCGCCTTTACCATTTATGTCAAAAAACTTTGCGAAATGATTGTTTGTTGAATCTATTTCCCTTCAGACTTCTTTGACCAAGGCCCACTCGTAAAATCGGCTGACACTACGAAGCTTCTAAGTCTTGATTTTTTTGCATGTAATCTTTGTAGTGTTAAAAAGGCTGTAGCGAAACGGGTGACTGCTGGACGTAGCAAGTTACCTTCAATGTGTTTTCTCATTCAACTGAGAAGAAGGGCGTGTTTGTACATAAAGACCGTGATTCTTCTAGCCATTCCAATCACACTTATAAATAACCTACCTATATCTTCTAACATAAAATCAACATAGTGGGCTGCACAAGGGGTCTAAAATAAACGACGCCTCTTCTCCATAAGAAGACGTCCGACCATTATATACGAGGCTGCATTGTCTGTAATTACTTGTATAATATATTCCTCACCTATTTTCTCAATTATATTATCTAGTAATCTAAACAAGTATTCTCCTGTGCGTGGATGACCCGATGTATCCACGGACTTCAAGAACATTGTCCCAGCTGGACAATTTACCAAAAAGTTAATGAGAAACCGACCGGATCTATTGGTCTATCCATCAGCCATTAATGAACACCCATATGTTTTCCACGATTCCTTATATTCAGTTATGAAGAATCGTGTATATTCAACTTCAGTTTTCAGGCATGTCTCCCTCATTTCATGATATGAAGGAGGTTTATGCCCCAAGTCCAAACTGTCCTATAGCCTCAACCATTACTTTGAAGCTTCTCGATTTAACAGCGTTGAAAGCAATGCTGGTTTGGTAAAACCACTTAGCAATATATTGAATAGTGGTTTTCCTATCTTTTTGTTTATACCGGTTTTGTAAAGTTGTTTGAGCTGGCTCTTTGCCTCTACCCCTTTGGTCAATCGCATCCTCGGGGTGTGGTCTACACTATCTATCCATGGGCCCATTTTCTCGAGCTCTTTTCGAGACTGTTGGATGTACTTGGGCCTGTCGAAGTACGGGGAGTGAGACTAGTTTTATCTACATTAACTACGTATATATCTTCGTGTGTATCTTGTTCCAAATATTCCTTCTGACGTAGGGCACTATCGCATCTCTTTCTTGACTGTTTTTCCATATACTCCATGATCTCCCTTCGAATTTCTAGAGTAATTTCGTCGCATGCTTTTACATTTGACCCCGGTAAATGTGTAAGGCGTTGCTTGTGCCTTGCAATGCCACTGGAACTCACATACCCACATAACTTACATACTATGTGAGTCTTTTCTGAAACACTATGGTAATGCCCATACTTCCAACTCGGGTCATTCGACTTGAGTTTCAAAGAGGAAGATTGGGAAGAAGACGTTATGTTGGTAGTGTATGTATTGAGTGCTAGTAGCCTAGTACTAAAAAGTAACTAGAAAGTAAATTAAAAAGTAAAAACTAAAGTAAGAGACTAAGAGTAAAGAGACTAAAGAGATGGGATGAGAGAGAGAGAGAGAGAGAGAGAGAGAGAGAGAGAGAGAGAGAGAGTTACACACACACACACTTACACACTTACACTAGTAGTAGACTAGTAGTAGAAACTAGAAAGGGAGAGGGAAAAGAAAGGAGAGAGAGAGTTGAGTTACACTTGTAGAAAGGGAGAATAAGAGGGAAAAGAAAAGGTGAAAGAGAGAGAGAGAGAGAATTGAGTTACACTTGTAGACTTGTAGAAAAGAGAGGGGAGAGAGATTTACACACGAACAAAATTACAATTACAAATTTAAGAAGAGGTTCCAAATTCTTCAATCTTCACTTCTTGTCTAAGTTGTCTTCACTCTTGCCTTGAGTCCTTGACCATTGACTTGAGTCTTGATCTTGATTCTAGGATTATGTAGAATGTAGACTTGTAAAGTTGTGTTGTTTTACTTGTAAGTTGTAAGTTGTAAGTTGTAACACTAAGTCACTAACAAAAGTTACACAACACTAACTTGTAACTTGTAACTTGTAACAAAGTAACAAACAAACTAAAAAAAAATGTTAGAAGTTGTTAGAAAACTTAGAAATTGGATATTATGAAACTTTAAGAGAGAATGAGATACAAAGAGAAAGAGAGATAAATAATAGATTCGAAACTAGAAAGAGAGATAGAAAGAGAGTGGTGGGTGTGTTGTGTTGTTGTGTGAATATTTATAACTTGGAAAAATTAGAAACTAGAAAGGGAGTTCAATTCAATGGGATGTAGAGCTTGGTTGTCTTGTAATGTCTCTTGAATGGATGTATATACTTGTCCCTTGATTGAAACTTCAATCTTGATTCTTGAAAGAAATATAGATGGAGGAGTGGACTTGGGGCTTGGAATTGTGTAAGAGAGTATAAGAGAGCAAAATAGAGATAGAGAGAGTATAAGCTTTGAGTGCATGTAGGAGTGCTTAAGAGTCCCTTTTTATAGAGAAAAAAAAATCAGGATTTAAAATAAAAATAAAAATTCTAACGGTCAGAAAACGGTTAGATTTCTGACCGTTGGCAGCTATGCGATCTCATATGTTATATGCGATCGCATACATCGCATATGCGATTGCATATGGCACATGTGGCATATGTGATCGCATGTGCAGTGATCGCATATGCCAGTGTCACATATATGATCTGTGCACATGTGTGTGCATATGTGAATGTGCGATTGCGCATGACAACACTGGTGACGTGTGGTTCATGAGTTATTTTTGGAAGACACTATGGCATATGATGAGTACTAGGATCTAATTCTCTTCTGCCTTCCACCCTCAAACTGATGGTCAAACTGAGGTGGTCAATAGAGGCCTAGGAAATTTGCTTAGGTGTTTAGGGGGGGAGCACACCAGGACGTGGGACAATGCACTACCTATCGCTGAGTTTGCATTTAATAGTTCAATCAATCGATCCACAGGTTTAAGTCCTTTTGAAGTCGTTACTGGTTATAAACCTAGAGAGCCCATTGATCTTATCCCTATGTCCCTGTCCTATAGGCCATCAGAGTATGCAGAGTCCTTTGTTCATCATATTCATTTATTGCATCAAGAAATCAAGCGAAAGATCAATACTAGTAACGAACAATACAAATTTTCTGTAGACCAACATACACGATTCAAGGAATTCAATGTAGGGGACTCTGTGATGGTCCGCATCAGGCCAGAGCAGTATCCTTAGGGAGCCATTCGGAAATTGCACGTGCGTAGCGTTGGACCATTCAAAATTATAAAACAAAACGGTCCCAATGAGTATGTGGTAGATCTTCCACCTTCCATGGGAATTTGTTCCATATTCATTGTGGAGGATTTAGTTTTATTTCAGGGGACCACTGACGCATTGTCCAGCTTTTCACCTAATCATCCCAGTTCCCTAGATCTTTCCCTTGACCCATGACCTCTTCCTGAGTCGTGACCCATCTTCCCAGCCTTTACCTCCTATACCTACCCTTCCCACATCCTGAGAGGAGATAGAGGATATTTTAGACCATCTGATTGTATCGATGCTGGATGGCAGTTTTCAAAGGTTCCTTGTCAAGTGAAAGTCACGCCCAGCTTCAGACAGTACGTGCCTCACTGAGGAGGAGCTTCAGAGACTTGAGCCAAATATCTTGGAGCGGTTCAGGAGTTTTGTTTCGCCAGTGGTGAAACCTTCGTAGCCGGGGAGAGTTGATTGGGACATCATGCACACGCCCCCTCTACGCACATATTCGCGGAGGAGGCAGGTCCTACTTTCGATTTGAATCGACGACGACATTCTTGGAGGGGTCTCATAATTAGAGGGCTACGTTATGGAGCATTGGAGTGGACCTGATCATCACGATTCTACCACCGGATCTCATGATCGTGGCCCATTACTTTAAATGATCTAGGATTTTGAGTTTTGATTATTTTTGTTATTAGAATCTCTGAAAGAGGTATTTTCTTACAGAAAAGTACCCTTTTAGAGCCTCCATTTCGTAATTCAAATGTACTTCCTGCCCTTCATGAACGACTTGGATTGCTTAGATTAGTATTTATTTGCTTTAAGCTTTGGTATTAGTGTGCGCACATGGCGCATGGGTAATTTTGTCTTTTTTGGGTTTAGGGTTTTCTTATAAATATATCAATCCCATGTAGGTATTGCAATGATGTTGATGTATAAAAATTCCTACGTTTTCTTCCCCTCTTTGGGTTGAAGAATCGAATTGGGTGTGAAGCCCTCCCTTCCTCGAAGAGTTAATTACTATAGTGCGAAGCCACATCTGCTCTAAACCATCTCCATCTTCTTATGCACCAATTCCATCGCCCTCAACACTGCTTCCATCATCGGATTCACCTCTTTTCGCACCCAAGTTTTCTCCTACAGTAGTGCACAAGCAGATTTTCAGATTCTGGCCCATCTGAGGGGCTGAAACTTTGGCGGAGTTCTACGCGCAAACCGTGCATCGGATCGACGTGAAACTTGGTATGGAACTTGTCCATCCCTGGCCGATCCTAGCCTAGGAGCCGGTTTCGAATCTTGTGGGCCCCACATGCTTGCGGACGATCTGTTATGCACGTGCGTCCAGGCCCATCTATAGTCCAACGCGTGTGGCTCATTCCAGGTTCTCTTTTTCCTCTATATCCTTCTCTGACTAAAAAAAGCCCCTCATCCAAATCCCTAACCCTAAAGAGTCCCAAATGTCAAATTATCCCCAATTTTCAAATCGTAGATTTTCCCCCAAATTGAAATTTAGTGAATCTCTTGAGTTGGGAACAATCCTTTGCAAGAATGGATGACTTTACACTCCTTTGGGCTTGTTTGGCATATAACTTTGTTTGATTTAACCCTAAAGTGTGTAGGCTTGGACCTTATTGATTCCCCTTTTTAAATATTGGATAGTATGTAGGATGTGGAATTTTGTGATTGTTTAAAATTGGTATAATCTCGAACTTGATCTCTTGCATTCTATATTTAATTTCACGTCTTGCATCAGATGGCCTATGGGACATAGGCATAGGTATGAGATCTACAGGTTTATTAGGTTTGTAGACATGCACAACCTCAAATGGACTTATGCCTATGGACCTATTAATGGAACTATTGTATGCTAACTTGGCTATAGGCAAAAGGGTATCCCAAGTTCTATCACCCACAAGATATCTAAGCAGATTTGTAAGACTCCTATTGATATCTTCAGTTTGACTGTTTGTTTGAGGGTGATAGGCATATGAAAATCGAAGCCATGTCTCCATCATGTGCCATAATGTCTTTCAAAAATAGCTCATAAAGAGTACATCATGATCAAACATTATGGTCTTAGGTAGACCATGTAAACGCACTACGTCCCCCCAAAAAAAAGCTTAGCCACATTGGAGGCATCTGACGTTTTCGAGCACGGAATGAAATGGTCCATTTTAGAAAAATGGTCTACGACCATAAATACGGAATCATGTTTCTCGATAGTTTTCTGTAAGCCTAACACTAAGTCCATACTAATATCCTGCCACAAAGAATGGGGTACTGGCAGAGGCGTATACAATCCTATATTTTACTTCCTCTACTTTGCCAATTGACAAGTCTTGCACTGCCCTACAATCTTGGCTACATCGTGCTTGAGACTTGGCCAATAAAATCTATCCTCCACAAGGGCAATGGTCTTGTCCTTCCCCAAATGACCAGCTACCCCTCTTGCATGAAGTTCCCAAGCTAGGAAATTACGGAGGGAGGTACGAGGAACGCAGAGTTTGTCACCTTTAAATAGGAACTTATTGATGATGACAAACCCGCGACTATCGGTCGACTAACCGTCTCCCAGTGATGCATACAACTCACCAAAGTCTGGGCATTTAGGATACTCTTCTCTCAGCCGATCAAACCCAGTCACTTCCATTCTTATACTTTGGAGTAGCGCCACACGCCGACTAAGGGCATCTATAGGTTTGTTCTCGATCCCAGCCTTATATTTAAGAACGAAAGAGTATTCCTTAAGAAATTGGACCCATTTACCATGCCTAGGATTTAATTTCTTCTAGGAACTAAGGTAACGTAAGGACTCGTGGTCAGAGAACAAGACAAATTCTTGCGGTAATAAATAATGCCGTCAATGGCGTAAGGATTGGACGACCGTATAGAACTCTTTGTCATAGGTGGAATATCGTTGCTTTGCCTCATTCAACTTCTCACTAAAATAAGCAACGGGGTGCTCTTCCTAACTGAGCATGCCACCTATACATACTCCAGATGCGTCACATGCGGTCTCAAAGACTTTATAAAAGTATGGAAGGCGCATGACAAGGGCTTCACTCATCTTGCCCTTATTCTCCTTAAAAGCTTTAGATGCGACTCTAGTCCATACAAACTCTCCTTTCTTGATGCAATTCGTGATGGGAGCCATAATGGAGCTAAATCCTCTAATGAACCACCTATAAAAAGTTTCTAAGCCATGAAAACTTCGCACCTCATGAATATTGTGTGGTTCAAGCCATTCAACTATGACACGAACTTTCTCGGGGTCTACTCTCATGCCCTCAGATGATACGATGAACCCTAAGAAGATAACGCTCTTTAACATAAATGTACACATCTTAAAGTTAGCGTATAGCTTTTCAATTCTCAGGACCCCGCAGACTTGCCTCAGATGGTGGAGGTGTTGTTCCTTTGATATGCTATAGATAAGAATGTCATCACTCTCATAAATGTGCTCAGGGCGTTAGTCAAGCCAAAGGGCATGACCAGCCACCCGTATAGCCCATCCATCGTCTCGAAGGTTGGCTTCCACTCATCTCCTAAGCATATACGTATTTGGTGATACCTGCTCTTGAGGTCAATCTTTGAAAAGATCATGGCACCCGCCATTATGTCTAACATATCATCAAGATGCGGTATGGGAAACTGGTACTTGATCGTGATTTTATTGATGGCTCGACTGTTCACACACATGCGTCACGTGCCATCTTTCTTGGGCGTGAGAAGCACTGGTGGGGCACACGGACTCATGCTCTCTAAATGAAAGCCTTTCTAAGGAGCTCATCTACTTACCTCTTCAACTCCGCATGCTCCGTAGGATTCATTCGATAATGAGGAATGTTTGGTAGAGTCGACCTGGGGACGAGATCAATGACATGCTAGATGTCCTTCATGGGTGGAAGCTCATCTGGCAAGTCCTCTAGAAATACATCGTGAAACTTATCCATAATTGGCTTCACCTCAAGGGGTCCCTCTACACTGACCTCGAGTGTAATTTCTCTCACCACTAAGGCGTACACCATCAAATCCACCTAGTCTCTCTCAAACTCCTTGGCGTTGATTACATGGAGAGACTTGGGTTGGGATTTCCTCATATCCCTTAGGTTACCTGACTTCCCCTCAGTTTTCTTCTCCGCATTACTTTTTGGTGGGAGAGGAACTAGAGGTAATTTTTTGCCTTGATGCATGAATGAACATACATTTGAATGGCCGTATATCGTTACATCGTGGTCAAATAGCCAAGGCCATCCCAAAATGATGTGTCCGACGTCCATAGGTAAGACGTCGCACCACAACGAATCTGAATAGGATCCAAAATTAACAGGTACAAGACATCGTTGGGTAACAGGTATGGAAGATGCATCCACCGATGAGACTCTATAGGGTTGAGGGTGCGGTTTAGGTTTCAACCCCAGACGGGACAAAGTGCTACAGACGGGACAAAGTGCTAGTAGAGACCACATTAGTATAACTGCCACTATCGACGATCACCTTGCAATTCTTGTCTCCAGATTTTGCATAGGTGTAAAATATCGTAGTCTGACGCCAATCATCATTTTCCTTAGCATTAGTCAAGGCGCACTTGACTATTGCAAGTGGTGTGGTCTCTTCTCCTTTTACTTCTTCATCACTAGCACCATTGATGTTGGGCTGATAAAATTCTTCTTCAAAATCACCCCAATCATCTCCTTCTTCCTCACCATCGTCAATCACTAGGGTCTTGCTCCTTTCTTTCGAGGGACATTGATGCACGAATTGGCCAACTCCATGGCAATTGTAGCAGCGCGTTTGCTCTCCTCACCTAGAGCTAGCACTTGGTATTCTTTTTCCTTTGACGTCTCTAGGGTTGGACTGGGAACCAATTTGGGGTTTGGATTGACTCCCCATGTTAGGCTTAGCCCCTTGAGGGTAAGTGTTGGCACTTGGATCCCTAGAGTCATAACGTCTACCAACCAGTGCTTTGAGATAGTGTTCGATGTGTTACACCACCTGGTACATGTGCTCTAATGTGCCAACTTCATGAGAATAAAGTTTTCGTTGGATCTCAAATCGGAGGCCCATTCTGAATTTGGATAATGTAACCATCGGGTCCTCTTCAATGTCACATTGCATCATGTACTCCTCGAACCTAGGGATGTAATCCGACACAGTCATGGATCCTTGACGTAAGGCTTGTCACTAGTCTAGGAGTCTCTGACGATAAGAAAGAGGGAAATACTTTTTTTTAAGGACCTCTTTTATCTCGGCCCAGTGCGCAACTAGGGGTTTTCCTCTTCTTTCAATTTTACGCTCCATATTGGTACAAAAAGTTTGGCTTGACTCACCAACTTCATTTTGGCAAATCTCACTGAACGGGCATCAGACATATCATACCACTCAAAATAGTGGTCCATGTCTGCTACTTAATCAAAGAATGTTTTGGGGTCCAAGCGACCATCAAAATTGGGGGCCTCAACTTTCACACGTTTCATGACTTGTGTGTCTGGATCATAACGGTCATAACACTCCTCATGTGGCGGTGGCACCTGTGCTCGACCATGGTCAATGCCATGGCCACGATCATGCTCCTGCCTGTCAACTTGATTTCCAGCCTGAGATTGAACGTTCTCCCTAGTGTCAGGGTTTGCCTATAAGGAGGCCTCAAGTTGATTGACGCATGCATTGGTCACGGTTCATTGAGTGGCGGTGGTTCTATTGTGCACCTTAATGGTCGTCAGACGGTAATTGATAACATTAAGGGCCTCAACAATCTGCTCTAGATTCATAGTGGGATGTAGACCAAAACCACGTCCTGAACGAGTGAGCATACACAAGGAAACTCTAAAAGGAAACCCTAGATGCGACACAAAAATCCTATGTGGCCCAGATCTATATGGGGACTCAACAAAACCTAGAAAAAGGGCTGACTAAACTCCATAAAATATGTCCCCTTCGTAGTGCTGGTCACAGGGGTTGAGTTGCATGGTCAGCTCGCCGAGGGTGCAGGGGGTGGCGTGACCCTGCTCGCGGTTCGGGGCGGAGCGTCCGAAACCTAAACGATTTTTAAAATTTGGGTAAAAGGCTTTTGTAAAATTTTTTTACTACAAATATGGATAGACAATAAACTGACCTACGCTAAAACTTTGCTCTGATACCAAATTTGATGCAGGACCGATGCATGAACTAGGTAACATGTGAGATCAAATAACCGAATTAAGATATTTAACCAAAAAACACAAATGTCGTTATATTCATTACAAATATTATGAAAATCAAAAGAAAATTATACATAATATTGACCTAAGCTACTAACATCGTAACACAAGATCATTAAATAAAAAAGAAGCTAGGATCTAATGGACGTAGGGACATCTAATTAGCATATGGTATAGTTTATTTCGAAGTAGGAAACCTAATACAACCTAAGGTGAAAATTAGGGTTTGGGTAATATGAGAAAGTAGGAAAATTGGGAAATTTAGGTTTAGGGTTAGAGTTTCAGGAATGGAAGAAAGGGGTTTTGATAATGATGGTGGGAAAACAAAAGGGGCAGGTGGTATTCACACGAGTGGCTGTACGGGCATACGTGTGGCGTGGGAGGATTGGTTTAGGTCGATTAGGGTTTGGATTGTGGATGGGTATGAGAAAATTGGGTGTGGGAGAAGACGAAGATTTGGAATGAGAGAATTAAGAATATGAAGAAAATAATTGGATGGGGAAGAAAAGAGAAGATGGTGTGGGGATAGATGGAGACCTCACACCAATCTTTCTTCCAAATTGCATGGAAGTATCTTCAAATCACATGAAGATGAGAGAAGAAAGCAAGAGTTTTTTGTTTTTTAAATCACGAAATTCAATGGGAGAGAGGTCACACGCCCTCCTCTTTTTATAGATTCAAGAAGTTTCAAAAATTACAAAAATCCCCGTCTTGTGAACTTGTGAACTTTAACGAAAATAGCCTTAGTGTAAATAAAATCGACTAAAACACTCATAATGTGTCCTAATATAAAATAATAAAAAACTAAATCATAAAATATGATAAAGTCTAAAACTGATGTGGACGATCAACGATCAATGGCCTGATCGTTGCATCCCTTCGATCCAATGGTCTAGATCACTCCATAAAGTAGCCCATGTGCATCTTCTCAGTGTGGGGTCTTCCAGATGCTCACACATTCTCATGGGGTCTTCAACACAATCATGGGTACTCCCCTAGCCACAAGGAAATCGGCGCACCCCGCCTCCTCCTCTGATACGTACGTAAGGGTGTACGTGACGTGATGTCCTCATCATTGTCTTGGGCTAGTGAGTCCTACATCAATCAAATGAGAATATGTAGCCTCGCTTTCTCAAAATCATTGGGTGTGAAGTTGTTGGTTTGGAAGTGGTGCTTCTCAAGATGTGTGCTTGAGCTATGGACATGATATTTGGGTCTTTTACTATTCATACATTTCATACTCTTCTACCTCTAAAAATCGTAGTGGAATGTCAATTGCATAATAATGAGATGCTGTTTTGTAAAATATCCTATAACTAACTATTTGATTTATTTACAATACATAACAGCATATTAAATGACTTATGGTTTTTTTTTTTTTCTTCAGGAATTACGTTGCATGCAGGAGATTCTTCAACTTCTGCCCAAGGAAGCAACACAAGGAAGAAAGTTGAATTCAATCAAGTTGGGCAGCTGGTTGGAGAAAATGCAGTTTCATTCTCCACATTTATAGGGCGGCTGACCAGGGCACATTGTCCAATTAGATATGCTGATTGGCGCAGTGTACCTGATTCAGATAAGGATAATTTATGGTCTATGATTAGGGTGAGCATGGAAATCTTTGAAGTTTACTTTCTAATTTTTACAAAGTAATTTATGTTGCCTGATATTGTTAAAAAATATATGTTTCGTGGTAATTTATAAAAAATAATAAACTTGACTCATTGTCCATAATGAAATAGGACACATACGAGATCGATGAGAAGTACAAAGAGAAGGTCCTTCAGAAAGTAAACAAATCATTGAGGAACTGGAAGTGGGAATTGAGAAGGCATTATGATAAGTTTGATCAAGATGCCGAGAGAAAAAGAAATTGCCCCAAAGGTGTGAAGCAAGAAGAGTGGGAGGGTTTCATTGATCTAGAGTCCTCGGAACAATCAATCAGTCGTCGTGAAAATGGAAAGGCTTCCAGAAAAGAGATGAAACACCCTCACACGACTGGTAGACGAGGAGCTGCTAGGACGGCAGAGAAAATGGTAATTTGTATCCAGCTTAGCTTCATTTTCTTACAATTCAACTGAAGAACGTAGAATTGCATTTTGATTTGCTTTTACAATTACAGCTAATGGAAAATCCAAATGCTATCATCACCAGAACAGACTTGTATGTGGCCACCCATACCAGATCCGATGGGTCTTACCCTACGCCAGAGCTAAGTATCACAATGGTGAGAACAGTTATTCTTAAAAAAAATAAATAAATCAGTTTTTGCATTTAAGACTATAACGAAGGATTTATTGAAACAACTATTTCTTCCATAGGAAAGAATAAAATCGATAATTGCTAGTGATCCTGCCAGTACACAAAGGGATTTAGACCACGACCCAGTTGCACAGGTTTTCGTTTATCCTCCTCAATTTACATACACAGTTTTTTGTTTGTTTTCTGCATGTAATATAGATGCATTACTAATCCTAAAAAAATATTATATAGGTTTGTGGTCGTGATAGCAGAGGACTTGTTAGGGGCATGGGTGAGGGTATTTCTAAGACCACTATTATGGCTTCCACTCCCTACATGGAAGAAGCTCAAACTGAGAGGAATGCACATATGTTCCTTGAGTCCAAAATGGAAACAACAATGGTTGAAATGATAAAGAGATTGGACGAGGAAAAGGCATTACGTATGAGCATGGAGCAACAGTTGGCTGACATTAGGCAGCAGATTGCTTTTCAAGGTCAACAAGTGCACTGCTCCCCCGACACTACCGCATCTCAGGTACTGCATTTGCCACTATAAAGTGGCATTTTTTTTTTTGAAAGATAAAAATAGCATTATTAGTTACTTAACTAAAACAATAATTTTATTTGTAGGCCTACCCTCAATCTGGTGATGCCTCGAGTCTTCGAGAAGACTCGGCCCCAACTCCACGGACGATACAGATTTGCCGTTTGCTAAGTGGGCGACTGATGAGAGATAATATAGGCATCTGAACTAGACTCTGTCAGGGTCATCTATTGAGATTCCTACTGCGGAGTTGTTTGGTGATGACATGATATTTGGAGATGTGATGTTGGGTGAAATTCTAGTTTGGCCTGGAGTGTTGATGGAAACTTGATTATTCAGTGGTTTTGTTTATTATTTTTTTTTTCTTGTAGACCAGGCTTTTTGTCTTTTATATGATTGATTAATCGGTTAAGGATCCTTAGATTATTAAGTTGTGTTTTTTAATTGCAGGCAATGCTTCTTTGTTTCATTTAATCTTTAGCATATTTTTCATTGATTGTGGATTGTTAATGTATTTCTTAATCAAGTATTTGCATGCCAGTAATCGACACAGGTTTCTAGTGTGATTTGTTTTGAGTTTTCCTATGCTTATGCATAAAATGTTCTGATTTGAATATTAAAATAACTACGTAGTGGCTTGATCTCAATTCCTATAGTGGGTACGTAGGCAGTTGTTGGTAAAGTATTATACCATATTGGTGCACTCACAAATCTATTTTTTCTTCTTGCAGTTTGGAATCTCATTATATGTTGTTTTCGTATGATTTCCAAAGATAAAGACACTTATCAGGTCCTTTCGGACGGTAACATAAGCTTTTTTGTTTTCATTTTTCTTCAATTAACCAAGTCATTGAAGGACCCAACTTTTGTAGGTACTGAGGTATTAGCAGAACGCTGCTGTTACTTAACGATAGATAACAATTTAAACAATTATCTGCAATCAGTGTATATGCTTCTTCCATATCCATCACAGCTTGCAAGAATATGTAAAAGGAATATACATTGATTGCAGATAATTTGAAATTTCCTAAAGCGCCACCTATTTGTGATTAGAGATAATGTTCACCGATACCTCGTTGAATACGAAAGTTGGTTCTTTTAGTAACTTCGTTAGTTCAAAAGAACTATGTGGTGTTTTGATCCCAATTCATCTATTTGGGTATGTAGGCATCCATTCATTATGTAGTAAATTGTATCGGTGCAGCCACATGTTTTTTTCTTCTTCTCTCTATTGGATTTTTAAATCTTAGATTGGGTTTAAATCTCTCTCTCTCTCTCTCTCTCTCTCGGATTGGTGGCTAAATGTTGGACATGGATGCTACAGTGTCCATTATTAGACTGCATAAGATTCTTGCTGCTATTTCTTTTGGGGTCTAAGCAGAGTTATAGAACTGTGACTCAGGTTGAATTTCAAGGCTGAGTCACGTTGCAAACTCAGTTTGAATTCAAAATAAATTCGAATTTTTTTATTTAGGGATCTTAGGGTGGAAAATGGACATGGAATACATGGGAAATGGAAAACTATGTATTCCCAAGGATCTCTGTTTTTTTTTTTTTTTTTTTTTTTTTTTCTGGGTTCACAACGTAGTTTTTCATGGAGGAAACCTAAGGGCAATTCAGAGCACATTCCTGCGACTTCAATGTTAAGGTAATAACAATTTAGTCATTTTCTTTTTACTATAACTATTGCAATCCAAGTCTATAGTACTTCCAAATGCATCCATTCGAGTTTATTTGACACCCAAATCAACACATGAACATAGTATGAGATTTTCGAGTACTAAGCTTTTTTGAAACTTCATTGCATGCCTATTTCAGAATAGAGATATTGGGATTAGAAAGTAGGAGGGAGAGTTATAAATGTTGGAACCGTTTTATGTGTTGCGTGCCTATTTCGGAATAGAGATATTGGGATTAGAAAGTAGAGGGAGGGAGAGTTATTAATGTTGGAACCGTTTTATGTGTTGCTGGGGCTTTAACCATTAGCCTCTATAAAGGAAAGCCATTGTGCATGGGGACTTCTCATGTGCATAATCGTCAGATTTTCATGAAAAAGAGGATATCCAATGAGATGACACAAGGCTTGTTTATGTTGGTCGGATTCTACTTAGGTAGTGCTACTCGGTATATTGTGTAGGTATACGTATTGAGGTGTTATAGAATGTTTGTATTCACTTTGTGCAAGTAGAGGGCTCATTTATATATGGGCCCCACAGTGGATGACCCATGCATACAAAAATCCTAGAAGAAGTTTAGGAGATTTTTAGCACATGGTCATTATAATTCATAAGAGTAACTATTATGTTATTTCAAATTAATACCTTTTAATTAACACTAATTTTTCCATACAATTGTGGGAGTAGCAGTGGATGGAAGAAAGGCTGCTTGGAGTTTAGGATGGGATCTACAACTGTTGACAATAATTTACTCCGTGAGTTTTTCAATTATAATTTTCTTTCTAAATAATTCTATTTATTTATTAAATATTAAATGAGAAGTAAAAATTAAAATGTTTAAGGTGGTCATTATGCTACCTAAATGTATTATCGGGTGCACCCAGTGGTAACCAATGTAAGCTGGGATCTACAGCTGTTGACAATAGTTTACTCGGTGAGTTTTTCAATTATAATTTTCTTACTAAATAATTCTATTTATTTATTAAATATTAAATAAGAAATAAAAATTAAAATGTTTAAGGTCGTCATTATGCTACCTAAAGGTATTATCAGGTGCACCCGGAGGAAACTAATGTAAACCGGATTCTTTTACTTGAAAGAACATTACTAATGGCCATAAGATGCTGTTTGATGAGATTTATGCGACGGATCTTAACCGTTGCTATTAAGCAATAGTAATTCGATTTAGCAATGTGGCAAAATGCGATGGCCTATGCAACAATTGAAAATCATCGCGAAATTTGACCCTTTTTTTTGTTTTGTTTTTTTGTTTTGTTTTGTTTTGTTTTGTTTTGTTTTGTTTTTTAGTGTTTTAGCGTGGACCCAAGCTTGAATCTCACTAGTGAGTACGCTGGATTGAAAGTGTATTGATGTCGCATACGGATCCAATGCAGTGGAAGCAGAGGTGCAACCTGTATGGAGTCCACCTTCAGCAGCCAGTCTGCTATTAGACGTACATAATGGAAGGTACCCACGGCGAATTGTTGGAGTGGTCGTCATGTGCATGCATTTGTACACAATGAGCACAAACATCAATTCAATGGGTCATCATATTGATAGGCTTAGGTGATAGGAGAATTGAGTCTATCCAACCATTGCCTACAAATAGCCAATTAATTTTATTTATTTATTTTTTTTTTTAAGGGGCAAAATCAATATAGGAAAATTCACTGGGAAGGTAAAACTCACAATCGATCCTATGAACAGGATTTTTAGCCACTATGCCTACCAGATCAACCGTTGGCAACACCATACGCATTTCCCAGGCGTATAGGTGTATAGTACATTCCGCACAAGTTCACCTCATAACATCTTTTCTCTATAGTGTAGGATTGCTTGCAGCAAGCTAATTAATGAAATGGCCATCCTAATATAAAACCGTACTAATATGCGTTATGAAATCTAGATGTGGAAATACCAGCGATCTACCTGTGCATAGGACATAGACAATCTAGTGTTTAGACGGCTTACCTAATTGAGACGCCATAGATGCCAGCTTAGAATACCAGAAAAACCTATGCTGTAATCTTCCTCTCCTTCACACCAATATACAGAATAATAGATGGGACTTAGGATTGGGAACCCAGCTCTTTCTTATATAGATCCCGTGGAGATGAGAGTTTGAATCCCATCATAACTCTCTCTCCCACTGCTCCACATTGCTGTATCATAGTTCAACTCAAACAGCCTTGTGTAAGGCTATAGCACTATACATATTGTCCAACAATTTCATTGGTTAACCATTTGGATGTTTTCTTAAATCAAAACTTGTTTTTCAAAAGTATTTCTACATAATTAATCATTGACGTTGCTCAATGTGGCCCAAGTGAGAGAATGACTTCAATCTGTTCTATTATGTACTCCCGTATATTTCCTTTTCCGTCGTAGGATAAATGAGTTAGTTTATTCAAAAAAAAAAAATACTCACTTCCGATTTATTAGATTTTTTAAATTGTTTTCCCATTTCGGTCAGGAAATCTATAGCCTTACCTACTTTAGGTATGACACTTTTCATAGACTCGAAAATTGAATACTTTATAACTTTTAGGCATGTATCATTTGATCTAAACTATGCCTCCTATTATTATAGTCTGCTTCAGTGGCATCATCAGATGGTTTTGGCGGTTCTGGTGTAATCAGGGCAAGATCTAATTGTAGGCAGCCCAGGATAACTTCAACGGAGTCCTTCCATTGAGCATAGTTAGATCCATTTAGGGCAGGGACTTGGTGCGTATTAGTTGGAATTGAGACTGAAATGGAAGAGACATATATACTCACATTAGTTCATTATTTCACAAAGCAATTTCATGAATGTAAACAAATATCAGGCAAAGATAATTAATTCAGTTGCTAAGGGAGGCATCAACTGAATTATCCAGGGTGAAGATGGGCCCTACCATCATATCCTGGTGAGAATCTTTTACAACATCATCATTCCTCCTGTGGGAGGTAATGATAACATCTCAATGATCCTCCTGAACATGAAGCTAAGTGATGTCAGTCATGTAAATCTGAGACACTCAACACCTGTAGGTGAGATAAGTCTTTCAGCTTTACATTACTAGCATCATTTACTTCACCTGTTCACGTGACTGCCAAACGGTAATCGTCTGTGTTTTCGTTACCGTACGAATGAAAATGTAAACGCAACTGTATGCAATCCTCATAACCCCAATGTTACAAGTCTGTACTTGTAAAATTTTCATCGATTAAGGTCACTATGGTGGCTAACACAATTGAATCCAATACTACAAAAACAAACTCAGGATAGCGATTATAATCCTGCCTCTCATTGGATTATATCTAAATCAGTTTGATGCGGCCCACAAGATGGTCAGTATTTGATCATTGGAGAATATAGAAACTTTGGATAGAAACGGACGGATATGTTTCACTCTCTATAATCCAGTGGTCTTATATAAGACCTTTAAGGATGGGTAGTGGGCTTATAGTTGGGTTGAGTCAAAACTCCATATTGTTAGATCATCATTAATGAGTAAAACAGATCTAGTCTATGGCATTTACATGATAGATAGGAAACATTAACCTTTAACAACTAGATGTGTAGATCCATTCATAGGCATCTACAACATGGATGGATCAGCCTATATTTCCAATATTTATTAAATAAAGGTTATGATCTGTATTATCTATCTAGTGAACGAGCCAGATTGATTTCTCATTATGAATTGATTATACCAATTAGATGTGGGCCTACACTTGATCCAAATAGAATGGTCCTAAAATTGGACCCTGACCAACTATCAAACTCTATCGATGAGGCCCGCCACATAGAAACCTTATATGTGGGCAATGGGCCCGCTACCAAGATATGGCCCGTGAGGGACTTTAGGTATGAATCATATGGGCTAGGATGGGGCAATGGGCCTACTGCCAAGATGTGGCCCACGAGAGATTTTCGTATGAATCAAATGGCCCAGACGGTGTGCAATGAGCCTACTGCCAGTGTCGGGCCCACAAGGTCTGATCTCGTTCGCGGGTCCATATGGTGGACCCGAATACACGTAATCGGGTCCGAAGACCCGATTCCGTATAAGGTCATTCTCGACCTAAAACCAACAGTGAAGCAGTCATCTTCATCCGACTGGGTAGCAGTTGAAGAGAGAGAAAAAAATCTCCCCTGCCTGAGATGAATTCGTAGTCAGTCGAAGTCCTGGTCACCTCCATCATCCATGACGCCAATCCAGAATGATGACCATGGCATCTTCCTCGAATCCGTATAAGGAGCACGTCAACTCGATGATGATGGTCGTGGTCGGATGATGTTGCAATCACCAGGATTCATCGGTCATGAATGGAGGTGGATTAATTGATCCAGTTGAATCGAGGTTTATAGAAAGTGTCGGTGTGAAAATACAAGTATTCATGGCTGTCTCCTTCAAACTGCAGGTAAGGATATCGAAAAACCTCAATTCAGGGATTTCAGAATTCCTAATTGCTGGTTCTGGATACCGAATCCATAATCAGATTACTTGATTCAAGGATTTCTAAAATCCCTAATTACCTCATGGATTTGGGGATTAGAATCTGAAATCCCTAATCTCACTGATTTGGGGATCAGAATCCGAAATCCCTAATTAACTGTATTTAGGGTTCAAATTCAAAATCCCTAATTGACTGAATTTAGGGTTCGAATTCAAAATCCCTAATTAACTGGATTTAGGATTCGAATTCAAAATCTTTAATCAAATTTGGAATTCAAAATCCCAATTTGCCTGATTTGGGAATTCGAAAATCTTATCTGGAATTTAAATCTCTAATGGATGAATCTGAATTCGTAATAAATGAATCTGATCATCCATGCCTATGCACAGTGGCTCTGATACCAACTGTTATGAAATCTGGATGCGAAAATACCAGGGATCTACCTGTGCATAGGACATAGACAATCTAGTGTTTAGACAGCTTACCTAATTGAGACGCCATAGATGCCAGATTAGGATACCAGAAAAACCAATGCCATAATCTTCCTCTCCTTCACACCAATATACACAATAATAGATGGGACTTAGGGTTCTGTAATTATGTAAGTTTGGGGACCCATTTCTCTTTTATATAAAATATGTGGAGATGACAGTTTGAATCCCATCATAACTCTTTCTCCCACTGCTCCACATTGCTGTATCATAGTTCAACTCAAACAGCCCTATGGAAGGCTATAGCACTCCACCCCTAATGCAGAGTATCTATGTAAATCACATGGAAGTGGGGTCCACTAGTTTAGATAATCACAAAGTCAAACATTCAGATCAATCTAGACCGTTGATCAATAAGGCCCATTTTATAGAGCTCTTACAATATTACCATCCTTACCATCTCTTCTTGCCTTTCCCATTAATAGGAACCATTTACTGTTTCCGTCTCTTAACGTCAATTAGAAGGTTGCCAATCAAAGGCTTGAAAACCTTGGATTCTGCTGAAGTTTAACCAATGGACCATGGCCCGTTGTGTCAATTAATTTTAGGATTTTTTTTTTCGACAATATAATTCAAAACAATAATTTTAATGGTCAGCACTCATATTCTGAGCTTAGACTTTATTTTACCACCTTTACTAAATTTTTACTCGCCTACATCACCTACTTTAAAATGATGAAACTACCCGTGACAGTTTGCAACTGTTCAATTTTCCCCCAACAATATCCATCCCACCTTAATGGCGGACAAGAGATGAAATATAAGGATCTTATCATTGTGGAGGTTGGCCACTTGATTGACGGTCCAGATCTGTTGAAAGTAGCTTTCCATCTGATTTTTGACCCCTCAGCCCTACCCATATAAGGATAATCCAACGGTTCAGATTTCAACAAACAAATGTCCACAAAAACAAAAGGCTAATACTGTTCCATCAACCTGATTTTTGGACCGTGACTTAGCCACGGCGCCATGAGTGAGTTGGTATAACTCGAGTCAGCGTATTGGGTTCGACAGAATCTATGTACCTGCATACCAAGTAGTATTATATCTAAGGTCCCTATGCGACCCAACAGCCAAACCAGTCCACACTGTCCATCAAGTACAGTGATTCCTTTATCCTTTCATCCCAAAAATCAAATTGACTTAACGCTCAGGCTGCCACTTAAAACAATTATACCTAAAAATCTTTAAATTCAAGTGTGGTCAGCCTACTTGAGTTTTTACATACTATGATTTTGGATAATTCTTTCATACTATGAGGCACATCAGATGAATGGATTGTTGTATTTGATGTCTTAAATCTAATCAGATTCTGCTTAGATTTTTTACGCATCTTTCATACTACAAGGCACATCAGATGAACTACAAGGCACATCAGATGAACGGATTGTTGTATTTGATGTCTTAAATCTAATCAGATTTTGCATAGATTTTTTACGCAACTACGAAAGTGCAGGATTTATTTCCAATTTCGTTTATGATTCTTTCTGATTTTGTTTGGGGTTCTTTTTAAAACTATATATCTATATATATATATATATATATATATATATATATATATATATATATATATATATATATATATATATATATTTTCATGAGCACCAATGAGCACCTTTGCACACGTGTCATGTGCACAAAATCTGAAACGAAGTGATGCCGCACGCTTGAAATACCATAGGCCCATTTTCTAACGATTCGATGAGCCATGGCAAAAAAAAACAGGATTTGCATTTCTCTTTGCTATGGCTCACCGAGTCATGTATCAGTAAAATTTCAAGGGTGCGAGAAAGACCGAGATTTGAGGTGTGCAAAGGTGCTCATGTCTCACGTGAAATCTGCCAGTTCCTCTCCCTATATATATATATATATATATATATATATATATATATATATATATATATAGGTGTAAACGAGATTGGTAGGTATTCTAACGGATTCTAAGGCTTTCTAAAAAGGTTTTAGGGTTTCTAAAAGGGTAGAGAAAGAGAGAGATTTGAGGATTGCTCAAGTCTGGTAAGTCCTTCCTCTTGTAATTTTTTCTTTCATGGTGAAGATTTGTCGCTTTGTACTGTGGTTTTTTTCAAGAGGGTTTTCCACATTAAATCTTTGTGTTCTCTTGTGTTTGCTTGGTGCTCTTGGATTACTATCATAGATCCATCTCTGTGTGATTCCACAGTCCAAAACCCAACAAGTGGTATCATAGCAATCGTTGGGGCACAGATCTGGATCTGTAGGATTAACATCAGTGGGAAACACCAAGTTTGATATTGAGAAGTACTCAGGCAAAAATAATTTTGAGTTGTGAAAGATTAAGATGATTAGTCTATTAACTAAGTAAAGCGAAGTAAAGGCTCTTGAGGAGCGAAAATTGACTATGAAAGATGAAGAATGAGATACTCTTGATAGCAATGCTTTATCTTCCATCCGTTTATATCTCACGGATGAGGTTTTCTATAATGTTTTGAGGGAGAAAATTGCGGCTAGTTTGTGGGCGAAGTTAGAGAACATCAATGTGAAAAAGCTCTCCGAAAATCGCTTACACTTGAAGCTACAGTGCTATACCTTCAAGATGGCAGAGGGTGAAAATCTGGAAGCCCACATTAGAAACTTTAATAAATTGATGTGCAAATTGCTGGATATGGAGGAAGCGGTCAAAGAGGAGGAACATGCATATATATTGTTGAATTCTCTTCCTGCATCTTATGAGTCATTCAAGGACACGGTGTGCACGACAAATAAAACCCTGAGCGTCGACATTATTATCTCAGCCCTTCAAGGGAAGGCCATGAAAAAGCTAAACGATGATATGGGGACATCTTCCGATCCATTGATTATAAGGGGTAGAGATTTCGAGCGAGGTATAAGATCTTCTAAACCTAGACCCAAATCTAAGGGCAAGGGCAAAGGAAAATTCAAGTGCTGGAACTGCGGGATGTCTAGACACATGAAGAAGGATTGTAAAAATCCTAAAGCGAAAAAAAAAAATTCAGCGGCTTCTTCTAAGGAGGCCAATGTTGTCACATCTGATGAAGAGACTAGTAATGATGTTCTGTCCGTTTCTATGATTGATCACTTACACGATAATCATAAAGACGAATGGATACTTGACACAGGAGCATCATATCACATGACTCCTCATCAGAGTTAGTTCACCAATTACAAGGAATGTGATGGTGGACAGGTTTTTATGGGCAGTGACAATGTTTGTTACGTCGTGGCTATTGGTACAGTGAGCATCAAGATGTTTGATGGGATGTAGCGTACCTTGACTGATGTCAGGCACGGTCCTGATATGAAAAAAAGTTTGATTTCTCTCAGTGCACTCGAGGCTATAGGATGTAGTTCACTGATATTGATGGTGTCCTTAAAGTTTCAAAAGGGGCACTCGTGGTGATGAGAGCGCAAAGGTACGGAAACCTTTACAGGTTGATCATGAGCACTTTAGCAGGTGGTGTAATATCCTGAATTTTTGCTATTTTGGATTACCAAAAATCTTTAATTTTTTTAAAAAAATTGATATAACTAGCCCACGTCGTCACTTACTGACCCTTGATGCTCGAGGTGAGCCTATACGTAGGTCATACCAGTAAATAACTACACAAATTCGATTAACCAACCGTATGGAGCTAATGAATCCGCCTGATCACTTAAACCTCAAGTCTAGCCTTGTGAATTGTTCATTTAGGGCCCAAATCTAACCGACCCATCACTGACTAATCAAGATAACTGTAACTAAATTAAAGATTTACCTAAAGTCGACCAGCTATGGCCCAGATCTTAACTAAAGGACCAAGTCAGCCTATTTACTCATTTAGCTTAAGAATCAATTGTTTAGAGTGATCTTGATCGAACCGCCATTTTTGCTAATTTTGAATAGCCCACACTATGAACATAGTTAATCCAGACCATAATCATTGCGCACAAGAAATATCCCTACCCAATTCATTCGAAAAATGCCCTGATTATTTGAATAAGCTCTACACCACTCATTAGTGGGCCACTAGTTCCAAAATTATAGAATAATGTCTGTCTCACTGAGCTTGACGTCCATTGCCAGTGGCGAACCAAGAAAGTGCACAGAACTGCTCAACTTGGGCCAGAAGCCAAGTGCTTGAAACGCGCGAATCCCTTAGGGTAAAATCTGAAAACTTAAGTGAAATAGACATTCCACTCTTTCGCGAAGTTGTGACTTTATAACCGTTAGATCGCAACCAAACTCGAGGCATGAGTTAAGAATATTTTCCTGCTCATATCAGTATAACCGGGGCCCTGATTGAACATCGGTGACCGTTGATCGCAAATTGGGCCCCTGTGATCAATTAACTTATCGGTTTGCCACCAAACTTGCAACAACCCTTCATCTGACCATGAGGCACCTGCCCCATGACACAGATGGGCCAGGGGGCCACTGGGATGGCCCCAGGGACCAAAAATCTACCCACTAGGGGTATATATGTTAAAACAAGAGTTCCTAGGGCCATTTCGACAAATTTTCAAACTATATAAGTCCCAAAATCTCTCTCCTTCACTATCATACGAATTTTGTTGCAAGAAGGAGAGAGTAGAGAGTAGAGAGAGAGAGAGAGAGAGAGAGGGAGGGAGCTTCAAGGAGCTGGAATTTGGAGAATTTTCCTCTCCTACCATAGTCTCGCGTCGGAGCTCACAACTCCACCGCGGTAGAAGCGACGCACCAGTAATCGGAAGGTAATCTATCCAGCCCCTTTCTCCAAGTTTTAGCACATTAGGCCACTTACATGCACTCTAACATGCAATTTCTATTGGCACAGGGATCTGATACGCCAACCCGAGGAACCAACACCCTAGGAGCAACTCCACAAATTGTTAAACCATTCTTAGGTGCGGACCATTAGTCTTGGGTGATCAATTATCAAACCTAGGCCGAAGTTAATGATTGTGCATGTAAAATTCGCTTTGCATGTTGATTAGTGAGAAATTCATTAATAGTTATTTCTCTTTAAATTTGCCTATCCATGTCCAGAATAATAAATTGCTTGATTTCATGCTAGATTAGGTGCGGACCATTAGTCTTGGGTGATCAATTATCAAACCTAGGCTGAAGTTAATGATTGTGCGTGTAAAATTCGCTTTGCATGTTGATTAGTGAGAAATTCATTAATAGTTATTTCTCTTTAAATCTGCCTATCCATGTCCAGAATAATAAATTGCTTGATTTTATGCTAGATTAGGCCAAAATATTGAATTGCTGCCCTTCCTCATTTCAAATTCTGATTTTATGAAATTAATTTTTGATTGATCCCGAAATCTGTAACGATTTGGTGGAAACGTACCCGCATGTCATTAATATGCTTTGATTATGCTGAATGCCTATGCTTATGGATATGCACGCCTAAATTTTTCTATGACTAAGAGTAGTTATGATTTCCCATAATATGCTAGATGATTAATTCATTTTTCAGGTTGGCCATCAAAATTTTAAGAACCACATGGGTAGCCCCACCAGTTGGGCCACCCAGTGACCAATCTGATTGATTTAGGTCTAACACGGGTAGTCGACAGTAGTTGGACTACGTGGGTTGCTCGCACTTAATGCCAGATGTCTCGTAATTCTCCTGAATCGGACAAAATGACCCACTAACTAACCAACCATATTTGTTAACCATGTATGATTACGTCTGTTGAACCTGAAACACCCTACGCCCATGTAGCGGCCACTAATAACAATTATGATGTGATCCACAAGTCTCGTGAGCCAGGCATGGTGGAATGTGATACTATGCTCGAGCTGTTAGCCTACGCTAGGATGACTAGCCTCCCAGTAGTGACCACAAGCAATATAGGGTACAAACTCACCTTGTGAGCAGGGCATGGTGAAATGTGACACTATCTTCAAGCTGTCGGCCTACGCTGGGGTGGTGAGCCTTCCCGTAGTGATCGCGAGTGATTCAACTTACAATTCGCCTTCATATGTGTTATCTGGGAGTGACAAACCCAAAAGGATCAAGGATCGTGGGCGTAAGGCTACCGAGGCCACCTAGGCCCTGCCATCGGGATAGGGCATTAACTCTATTAGGGTGTCTCAGTTTCCCCAAATTGCTGGATGAATGAACGTAAGTAAATACTTAGCTAACATATTTTCATCACATCGTATTTGTTAGGTTGGCGACTCAACAGTCAAGGTCGCACTGAGGGAGTGTTGGGCATTGCGAACGTTAGATGGTGTCGCTTGAAGGAGTGTTGGATGACGAGGGCATGCATCATATCATAATGACATGCGTATGCATTAAAAAGAGTGGTTAGGAACTTTGTGTTCATATTCTTTTCAGTAATTGCTCCTATGGAATTGATAACTTTTGTAACTTATTGCTAATGGAACCCACTGAGTTGATCACTCACTCCCACCCTGTGACAGTGTTTTAAAACACCAAACAGACCCTATCTTAGATGAAGGTGTCACAGAGCTCGACGCGTTAGATGGAGCGAGTATAGATGAGGAGGAGGATCTCTCCTATATTCAGATTTTTGGGCGGATCACCATAGGCCGTTCTAGGACTAGTGATGGGGCCTTAGGGCAATGGGACATTTGCACATTCTTTTGGACCATATATTTTGCTGGGATATTGTCCCATATATCGTGCATACTATTTCATTTTGCTGACCATACGTTTTATTAGTCGCGCTTAAATTCAGTAATTTAGTTGTGGTTCTTGTCGCATGATCCATTTAATTTTTCAAATTGCTCATGTATCAATTATATTATACCCGTAATATGACAATCCGCAAGGCACAAGTAGCACCCGGGAAATTGGGAGTTGAGTATCTTCTCAGCCCTTGAAATCTGGGGCGTTACGGGTGGTATCAGAGCATGGTTTGAGATTAAACTGGGCCGTGGGCTGTGGACTCAACATAACGCATTCGCTGACATGGATGTGAGCGTTGAAACTTAGCAACGTTAAACTCTAGGGCCGAACTCGCAGTCATCTCACGTATTCAGGTCTTAGTTTAGAAATTTGAACTTAGAAGAGACTTAAATGAAGAGAGAGTAGCTATGATGATAGTAGAGGATGGGTCTTAGAGCACTCAAATGTGTTTAGGCCGTAATCAGGCGAAAACTCACAAATTCGGTTTGGGTGACCCGGTGTAGTAGGGTTGGGTGACTATAGTAGCTCGCCCTACCCCAAAATCATGTATGATACACCCGATGATTCATTTCAGTTTATGAGATACATCAATTTTATGTTCTGATGGTCCATATCTGAAAAGGCCAAGCTATATGTCCTAGAGGGGGGGGGGGGGGGGGTGAATAGGACTATGCCAAATTTAAAATAAAATCAGCGTCATAGGAGTATCAAAATTTTTACCTTTCTCAAATCCAAATTTCTTAATTAAACTTTGAGCATATTTGGTTTGAGAGATAAAAATTCCATCAGGTTGTTGTTTTACTTGCAACCCTAGAAAATAGTTTAATTCTCCAACCATGCTCATTTCAAATTTAGACTTCATCAAATCGGCAAACTCAACAGTCATGTTAGTACAGGTTGATCCATAAATAATATCGTCAACATATATTTGAACCATTAGAATATCATCGTTATGTTTCTTAACAAAGAGTGTCTTATCAACACACCCCATCTGAAAATTATGACTCAAGGTAAAACTTAGTCGGGCTTTTTCGTACCATGCTCTGGGAGCTTGTTTCGAACCATAGAGAGCCTTCTTAAGACGATACACATGATCAGTAAATTTAGGATCTTCAAACCACGTAGGTTGTTCAACATATACCTCTTCATGTAAATCACCATTCAGAAAGACACTCTTTACATCCATTTGGTAAATTTTAATCTTCCTAAAACATGCAATGGAGATAAAAAGTCTGATTGATTCAAGACGAGCTACAGGAGAAAATGTTTCATTATAGTCAATACCTTCAATTTGTGTATACCCCTGTACAACTAATCTTGCTTTATTTCGAATAATATTTCCAAGTTCATCAGATTTGTTTTTGAAAATCCATTTTGTTCCAATAATATGTTTATCTTTAGGTCTAGGAACAAGGTGCCAGACATCATTTCTGACAAACTGATTAAGTTCTTCTTGCATTGCAAGAATCTAGTTTTCATCCGAAAGTGCTTCTTTTACGTTAACCGGTTCAATCTGGGATGTAAAGCATACGTAGTTACATATGTCCTCTAATTGTTTACGAGTGCGCACACCAGTGAGAGGGTTTCCAAGTATTTGAGAAGTTGGATGATCTTTAATAGTCCTTAATTCCTGATTAGTTTCACTTGATGAAATTTCTTGTTTTTCAAGTATAAGAACTTCATCATTATTCGAACTAGGGACAGTGTATTCAAAAGATCGTCAATCACAACATTTATTGACTCTTGAATCACACCGGTCCTGTTGTTCAACACGATATGCATGATTTGTTTAAAGAATATCCTAAAAGATCCCTTCATCACTTTTAGTGTCGAACTTTCCCAAATTTTCACGGTCCATAAAAATATAGCACTTGCCACCAAAAACTCGAAAGTATTTGTGAAGGCTTTTTCTCAAACCACATTTCATAAGCCGTTTTATTATTGGATTTACAAATATAAACACGATTAATAATGTAGCAGTTTTATTCGCTTTCTTGACCTCGAGAGATTCCTAGGGAGCTTCATGCTATTTAACATAACATTTCCCATTTCTTGAAGCACTCTATTCTTCCTCTCGACAATTCCATTTTATTGAGGAGTTTTAGGTGCAGAGAATTCATGCGATATTCCCTGATCGCTACAAAATTTCTCAAAACCATTTGTTTTCGGTCGGATCCATGATCACTACGGATCTTGCTGACTTGAAAACATTTTTCAGTTTGAATCCGTTTTATAATCTTTTTCACTTCATCAAGGGTTTCTGATTTATCTCTCAAGAATGAAACCCAATATCTACAATAACTAAGATGTACTTTTTGCCACCTCGACTTTCCGTTCTTGTTGGTCCTATAAGATCCATGTGGAGCAGCTCGAGTGGTCTTGTGGTGATATTGGAGTTCACCTTTTTGTGAGAGCTCCTAGTTTGTTTACCATACTGGCATTCACCACAAATCTTGTCTACTTTTTGCATCTTAGGTAGTCCTCTAATTAGTTCACTTTTGCTCAATCTGTATAAATTTCGGTAGTGTACATGTCCAAGGCGTTTATGCCATAATTGTCTCATCGGTATGGACCATGTAGCATGTTTGTTCGATGAGCTACCATTCTTACTATATAGCAGTTTTCGAAGTTACTCGACCGTTAATAATCTGGAACCCTTTTCATTTATAATTTCACAACCTTGATTAGAAAATTTAACATTATGGTTGTTATCGCATATTTGTGATATGCTCGCAACATATAAAACATTTTTAAAAGTGATGATGCTCAACGAGTTGTGTTTTAAACCCTCAACATATAAAACATTTTAAATAAGGGAAGGTTATAGAGTTGGACCGTACCTTTGCCAATTATCTTATGCAGTTGCTACCATCACCAAATGTGACGACCCATCGTCATATCTTTAAGATCGGTGAATAGTGCTTTGTCGCTTTGTCATATGTCTCGAGCATCCACTTGTCTAGGTACCATTTTGAATGGCTTGTAGCTTTGAAAGCAGTGTGAGCAACCAAACAGGCAACCTTAGGAACCCATTTCAGTACTGTTTTGGGTTTAGGAGAATAATTGGTCTTCTTTTGTTTATAGTTGTAAGAGTGACCTACTGAGTTAGATTTTAATAGCTCCTTAAGTAAATCAACAATTTTTTTCAGCTAGTGGGTTTGAATCGATTTTTGAAATTTATATAGTTGCTTTTGTGTTTTTGAAAAGTTTTTGTATTTTTAGAAAAACTTGGTGGTACCTTTTCCTTTTGAGTTAGAAGTCTCTCCTTTCACAAAATTGGAAGGAGTATTCTTCTGTTTAGGAGATGTGTTTTATCATAGCCCAACCCGGATCGATCCCCACATTTTCTTGATCCGGATAATAATTTTTCTAATTTTGGATCACCTTGGGCATATCTCCATGTGTCCTTCAAACTCGAGAGAAAGATACTTCATTTTTAAGTTTCTCATTTTCAGATTTCAAATTTTCAATTAGGGAGGTTTTGAATTCTAGATCACACTTTGATTTTTCAAAACAATCTGAAATTTTAGATTTTTCTAAAACAAGGGTTTCAAAACATTCTTTAAGTTTAAAAAACTTTTCTTTTTTGAAGTTTAAGTTTGACAGCAATTTTACAACTTTCCTTATATAAGGCATTGTAAGCATCTTGAAGATCTTCATCATTTTCATGATCACTATCCAAATTTTCTTCACTTGTTGAATCATCGTGATCTGAAAAAGTAAACTTGGCTAGAGTCATAAGGGCCTTAAGTTCATTTGCCCGACTCGGTTTTCTGAATTTTCTGATTCGAGAGGCTTCAATCGACGATTCATCCCAAGTAGCCAACATACCCTTCCTTTTGGATCTGTCCTTTTAGGACATTTGTTTGCTAAATGCCCATATTCTTGATAGCTTGTAACATTGACTATCTTTTAATGACTTCCAAGTTTTAGACTTAGGTTTAGAACGTTTCTTTTCATTTGCCTTTTGAAAGTCGACTCTTTTCTTACTTTTGAAAATCTTATAAAACTTTTTTCGCCAAAGGGGCATATCATCTTCAGACTTTTCGAATCTGAATTTTCTTGAGTAATACTTTTAGATGACTTCAAAGCAATAGATTTACCTTTAGGAGCTTTAAAACTTAATTCATAGGTTTGTAAAGAACCAACTAATTCTTCTACCTTCATATTATCCGTATCACGAAGTTCCTCGATTGCGGTTACCTTAGAATTGAACCGTTCAGGAAGAGAGCGTAGTATTTTTGCACACACTTTATTTTCTGGGATCTTATCGCCAAGACCCCACATTGAGTTTACAATGTCATTCAATCTAGTGTAAAAGTCCATAAACATTTCATTTTCCTCCATATGAATTTCTTCAAATTTAGTTGTGAGGAGTTGGACTTTAGATTTCTTGACAATTGAAGTACCTTCGTGTGTCATTTCTAAAATATCCCAGGCTTGCTTTGTAGTATCACAGGATATGATTCTTTTGAACTCATCCGGTGATAGTGCGTAAGTGATTGCATTTAGTGCTTTAGCATTAGCACTACTCTCATTTTTCTGAAGTGTGGTCCATTGGTAATACGGTGTAATTTTCATATATTTTGAACCATCAACACCAGTTACTTCCATGATAGGAGGATTCCATTCAGTCACTGTGGCTTGCCACACACTTTCATCCATTGATTTGAGGAAGATCCTCATTCTGGCTTTCCAATAGGCATAGTTGGAACCATCAAAGGGTAGAGGCCTAGTAACTGAAAGGCTATCAAAATTTGACATCTTTTTAAATAGCTTAGATCGTTAGCTCAGGAAATAAATCCAAATAAAAAGCAACAAGAATGAGCTATTAGGCTTTGATACCACTTGAAAAGGCCAAGCTATATGTCTAGAGGGGGGGGGGTGAATAGAACTATGCCAAATTTAAAATAAAATCAGCGGAAATAAAGTAAACCAATATCCTTACAATTATGAATCAATTCACAATGCTAAATTTAAACCACCTTGATAAATAAGTATTGAGAGATTGATACAAATTCAGTTCTAAGGACAACCTTACACCATAATAAACAAGGGCTTATGGTAGGACAACCTTATTTCTAGAACCTCTTTTGGATCAAGGACTCAATTTTAATATAAGTAAATGAAATAGCAAGGAATTGAAATTAAATGCGTATATAGATCTAAATTATTACAACAATCCCCACACTTGCTTGAAATGTAAATAGTTACAACATTCACATCCACTTGTACATTCCACACAATCGAATGATAAAAGATATGAAAATTAAGCAAACATTCAATCCACAAGGCAAAGAGTTATAGTGGTTCGCACTTGTGTGTACACCAACTGTTTTTCAACAGCCACACAAAAAGTTACTCCACTCCTAATATCCTCACACAGGGGATATTAGCGTTCACTATGAAATAGGTTTTCACAGGTTCACCAAAAACCTTTACAATTGTGTCTTTTTCACTTGGGCTTACACAATTCAAAAACCCATCTTTTCTGAGTTTTCTGGTTTTCCTCAGACAACCAATACAATGAGATTTTTCTGGCTCAACCTCAAACAAAACCAGTACAATGAGATTTTTCTGGCTTAACCTCAAACAAAACCAAAAGTAAATAAATTTTACAGAATTGTAAAATACCGGATTTCTCCTTTTCTTAGCATAGAACCAATCGAGTAGATGATTGAATGTCAAAGTTCAATTTCTAATACTCACAATCATAAGGTTCTAAATTCTAATAGATTTTAGATTTAACTTGTTGGGCGTAGCTATATTTGATTTTGATTCCAAGAAGAAGGAATAAGATAATTCCTCTTTTCAAATAAGATTGGAATATAGAAACAAAATCAAATTAAATAAGCTAGCAAAAAGGAATATTAAATAAGTACAATGTAGCTTAAAATAAACACAGACTTATCTCAGAGTTATCACTTGAAAATTCTTGAATTGAATAAAGTTGAAGTGTGAAAACTCTGAATTTCGTGTTCAATTTATAGAAGCAAAAATCATTCCTACGATTGGTCTTAGAAACCTTCGACTGGTCGTAGCTCTAACAGATTTTTGAAAAATTAGGGCGATCTCTCAAAGTCGTTCCACGACTGGTCGTGGGTCACCTACGACTGGTCGTAGATCCTTACGACTGGTCATAGGACCATAGATTACATTGCTGGGCTTTGAGTCGTAGCTCCACGACTGGTCGTGGACGAGTCGAAGCCACACCTACGACCGGTCGAAGGACCTCCAGGGCTGGTCGTGGGCATACTAAAAATTTCAAAAAATCTTCAACTACTTAGGACTGGTCGTGGAATTTCTTGGACTAGTCAAACCAATGCCAGGATTGGTCGAACAAGAGCTAGGACTGGTCGTAGAATAGACCAAACTTATGTAAAATAAATATTTGATTTATGTATCCAAAGTGACCTACTTAAAGGGTCAACCTAAGGTCATTCAAACCTGAATCATGTCGTATGGATATTGAACTTCAACCATTCAACGAATGTAGATTGTTTGAACCATATCAGGCTTGAGATCTTGAACTTGTTGTAGCTTCAAACTTGAGATCTTCATCAGCATAACAACTACTTCATGCATTGCTTATTAGTCTTGAAGTCATGAGCTGTTTCTTAAGACTTGAACATCAACATTGTAGCTTCTTGAGACTTCAACATGTAGCTTCTTGAACTTCAATATGTAGCTTCTTGAAAAGTTCAACTTGTAACTTCTTGAAGTGTTTATGCAGTGTCTTGAATTCATATAAATCATCATACAAGCACAGGACACAGATAGATGTTTTGACACATCACAAATTTGACAACCAAAGAAGCATGAGACCATAACACTTACAATATCATCTTCGCTTCTGATTGAGCCTTTTTCGGGCCCACCCCGATCATGGAACGGGCAAAACGGAGTTGGATTGGGAAAGAAGGGGGAGTATGGAGTGAGAAAAACTTAGGTTCGCCGTGAACCGGTACCCCTAAGCCTAAATGGGCCACCGTCGACTCTGATCGACTAATTCCAGTCGATCCTAAATGTGGGATGATCAAAATCCCTTATTCCCTAAACCCATCTTCCTCAAGGCCACCAACTTCTCACATTCCACCACTTTATTCTTCTAATTTTCTAAAGTACTTATCATATTAGACACAACTCCTAAATCTCAAAGGATGAAGAGCTATAATTAAACTAAAACTTAGTATAAATAGTAAAAATGTAAATATAATGGAATTTAGACCATTGACCTGATGGAATCTCACAAAATAACCTACTTTTTTTTTTTTTTTTTGGCTAAAGTGGCCTCTTATCCCAAAATCATATATGGCATGTCGAATAACTCATTCTGATTTGCAAGATATGCCATTTTCCAACAAAGAGTGGCAGAGCCACCGTCGGACACCACAGAGGGTGGTGGAGCCACCGTCGACACCATAGGCGGTGGCGGGGCCACTGCTAGATTTTTTTTCAGAAAAATTTAAATTTTGGGCAAACTTCAAAAATTTATATATCCTTCAATATAACTCTGATTTAAGTGATTCAAAAACCAAATTGAAGCTCTATAAGTCTAGTTTCATATAAAAATAAATAAAAAATAAAAAAAATCGTAATATAGTTAAATTGAGGATGATCTGACAATTGTCCAAAAATTATTAGTTTCAGACACTTGTTACTTCTAGCATTTCAATAATTTATCTACAACTTTAAATAAGATGAAATTTTTTGGGATAGATTTAAAATTAATGATAAAATATCATAAAAGTTTTAAAAATAATTAATTTACTAAAAGTATAAGAAATATTACAAGAAATAAAGACATTTTGCAATCATACAAAAATCGTTAGTTTCAAACAACTGTTACTTCTAGAATTTTAATAATTTTTCTACAACTCAAAATAAGATAAAATTTTGTAATATGAGATTAAACTTATTAATAACTTACTATAAAAATTTATAAAATAATTTAGTTACTTAAATATGAAAAACGTTAAAAGCAGTAGAGATATTTTAGAAACAAATAGAAATTTGCTGGTTTTGGACAACTAGTACTTCCTGAATTTTTATAATTTTTATAGGACTTTAAATGAAATCAAATTTTGTAAAATTAAAATAATTTTAATAATAGATTAATAGAAAAATTATAAAAATAATTTAGTAACTAAAAGTGACAAATATGTTACAAATAATAGAAGGGTTGAAACTGAAAATTTCTGCAACTTTGAGTTGCCAATAAACTATTCATATTTTTTCATATTAAAGTTTAGTATTTGGTTTCTATTTAGGAATTGTTTATAATCATACTAGGAATCATCCCGTGATTAAATGTGACTGTGATTAAATTTAATTATATATATTTTTTAGTTTAAGTTGTTTTTAGTATAATTAAATTAGGACCCTTAAGTAGGATTGAGTTTCATAGTTTAATACTCTGTAAACTCATATTAGAGGCGGAATACAGTAAAATATTTTAAGTTTTTTTTTCTTTTTCTTATGGACTCAAGGTTTAAACAACATTGAGAAGACGATATTCTTCATCTTTCCTTTTCTGCGTCCTTATGAGTGTTATTAACACTCCAAACCTCCCGAATACCTTAGAACTTTCGATTATTCGTCCCCTCTTGAAATTAATGAAACCGAAGTACAGTTTGCTCATAACCCACTAGCCATAAGATCGAAATGACAATATACATGTAAAATTTTATGACAGTAGAAACCTTTTTAGGATGATCTTTGACCATAGGCATATTGAGAGATTTATTAGTCCCTAATTTGGACATAAATTAAAACGAGAACTCTTTTTGACCAAGACCCAAAGGACAACCTTATAAATAGGAGACTTGAACTTTTCAATAATGGGTGATATTCCCTAAATAGTTAGGTTGATCGGACTACAGAATTAAAGGACCATACACTTGCAAAGTATTCGCAGCTTGACCCAATTCTCAATCCTGGGTGACTACCAACAGGCTCACTGCTTTGACTGAGCAGAAGACTAGGATCCACCAGGACTAGGAATGGATACAACGAGCCTTCTACCTTGATTAGGTAGATGATCAACATATCGAATTCAAGCCCACTACAACCATCTCTCCGTGTTGGTCGAACATTGAAAACATATATTTTTACTTTAGACAGAGGGGAACCGTCGTCATGAATCCAAATCTTTTGAAAAATTGTAGTAAACCATCACGGTGAAAAAGTTTTAAGGGGGTAGACTACAATAAGCCAGACTAACATATTTAGTTGCACCCTTCATGCATATGAACATGAAATCAACAAAACTTAGGCGATGAAAATTAGAATATCTTTACCTATTTATAGTAGGTAATTTCCAGAACGAAATTATTTTTAAGGGGGGGTAGATTGTAACATCCTGAATTTTTGCTATTTTGGATTGCCAAAAATCCTTAAATTATATAGATATATATATATATATATATATATATATATATATATATATATATATATATATACACACACACACATATATAACTAGCCCATGTCGTCACTTACTGACCCTTGACGCTCGAGGTGAACATATACATAGGTGATACCAGTAAAGAACTACACAAATTCGATTAACCAATCGTATGGAGCCAACGAATCCGCCTGATTACTTAAACCTCAAGTCTAGCCTCATGAATTGTTCATCTAGGGCCCAAATCTAACAGACCCATCATTGACTAATCAAGACAACTGTAACTAAATTAAAGATCAGCCCAAAGTCGAGCTAGCCATGGCCCGAATCTTAACTAATGGACTAAGTCAACTTATTTACTCATTTAGCTTAACAACCAACGGTTGTAATGATCATGACCAAACTGCCATTTTGATAATTTTAAATAGGCCACACTATGAATATAGTTAATCTAAACCCTAATCATTGTGCACGAAATATCTCCACCTAATTCATTCAAAAAATGCCCCGATTATTCGAATAAGCTCTAAACCGCTTGTTAGTGGGCTAATAGTTTCGAAATTATAGAATAATGTCTGTCTCACTGGGCTTGACGTCCATCGCGGGTGGAGAACCAAGAAAGTTCCTAGAACTGTTCAACTTGGGCTAAAAGCCAAGTACTTGAAAGGCGCAAATCCCCTATGCTGAAATCTGAAAGCTTAAGTGAAATAGACATTCTACTCTTTCGCGAAGTTGTGACTTTCTGACCATTAGACCACAACCAAACTCGAGGCATGAGTTAAGGATATTTTCCTGCTCATATCCGTATAATTGGGGCCCTAATTGAACATTGGTGACCATTAATCACAAATCGGTCCCCTACGATCAATTAACTCATCTGTTTGCCTCCAAATTAGGAATAACCGTTCATCTGACCATGGGGCACCTGCCCCATGATACAGATGGGTCAGGGGGCCACTGGGATGGCTCCGGTGATCAGAAATCTACCCACTAGGGGTATAATATTAAAACAAGAGTTCCTAGGGCCATTTAAACAAATTTCCAGACTATTTAAGTCCCAAAATCTCTCTCCTTCACTCTTGTACAAATTTTACTGTAAGAAGGAGAGAGAGAGAGAGGGGAGAGTAGAGAGAGGGGGGGGGGGGAGCTTCAAGGAGTTGGAATTTGGTGAATTTTCCTCTCCTACCACAGTCCTGTGTCAGAGCTCATAACTCCACCGCTGTAGAAGCGGCCCATTGGCAATATGAAGGTAATCTATCTAGCCCTTTTCTCCAAGTTTTAGCACATTAGGCCACTTGCATGTACTTTAACATGCAATTTCTATTGGCATAGGGCTCTGATACACCAACCCGAGGAACCAACACCTTAGGAGCGGCTCCACAAACTGTCAAACCATTCTTAGGTACGGACCATTAGTCTTAGGTGACCAATTATCGAACCTAAGCTCAAGTTAATGATTTTGGGTGTAAAATTCGCTTTGCATGTTGATTAGTGAGAAATTCATTAATAGTTATTTCTCTTTAAATATGCCTGTCTATGTCCAGAATAATAAATTGCTTGATTTCATACTAGATTAGGCCAAAATATTGAATTGCTGCCCTTCCTCACTTCAAATTCTGATTCTATGAAATTGATTTTTGATTGATCCCCAAATCTGCGACGATTTGGGGGAAATGTGCCCGCATGTCATTAATATGCTTTGATTACATTGAATGCCTACATTTATGGATATGCATGCTTAAATTTTTCTATGACTAAGAGTAGTTATGATTTCCCATAATATGCTAGATTATTAATTCATTTTCCGGGTTGGCCAACAAAATTTTAAGACCCACATAGGCAGCCCCACTGGTTGGGCCGCCCAACGACCAATCTGACTAATTTAGGTTGAACATGGGTAGTCGGCAGTAATTGGACTACGTTGGTTGCTCGCATCCAATGATGGATGTCATGTAATTCGCCTGAATCAGACAAACTAGCCCACTAACTGACCAATTATATTTGTTAACCATGTATGACCACGCCTGTTGAACCTTAGACACCCTACGCCCATGTAGCGCCCACTAATAACAATTATGATGTGATCCACAAGTCTCGTCAGCTGAGCATGGTGGAATATGCTCGAGTTCTCGGCCTACGCTGGGGTGACGAGCTTCCCCATAGTGACCGCAAGTAATCTAGGGTATAAACCAGCCTTGTGAGCTGGGTATGGTGGAATGAGACACTATCCACGAGTTGTCGGCCTATGCTGGGGTGACGAGCCTCTCCGTAGTGACCACGAGTGATTTAGCTTACAATTCGCCTTCGTATGTGTTATCTGAGAGTGATGAACTCAAAAGGATCAAGGATCGTGGGCGTAAAGCCACCGAGGCTGCCTAGGCCCCGTGATTGGGATAGGGCATTGACTCCGTTTGGGCGTCCCAATTTTGCCAAACTGTTGGATGAATGGACGTAACTAAATACTTGACTAACATATTTACATCACATCATATTAGTTAAGTTGGTGACTCGGCAGTCGAGGTCGCACTGAGGGAGTGCTGGGCATTGTGAACGTTAGATGGTGTCGCTCGAGGGAGTGTTGGATGATGAAGGTATGCATCATATCATAATAACATGCATATGCATTAAAAAGAGTATATAAGAACTTTGTGTTTATATGCTTTTCATTAATTACTCCTATGAAATTGATAACTTGTGCAACTTATTGCTAATGGAACCCACTGAGTTGATCACTCACTCCCACCTTGGGATGGTGTTTTAAAACAACAACCAGACCTTATCAGAATACTTACAAACTTTCAGTTTGAATCTAGGTCATCTTACACGGAGGGATCTAAACCGTTTATATGATAAGACTCATTATAAATGGTGGAACTACCACACATAAAAGCTCTCAATTGGATTATTTCAATAATTTGGGTTTTTCCGTAAAACATGAATGGACACTGTAAATTTTGTATAATTAGTGAGTTGAATATTCTATCCTTTTTTTTTTTTTTTTTTGTAATCCTCCATCTAGGGGAACCCTATCAAATAAACAGTTTGCGCTGTTTAAAATCCTCCTGCCCAACTGCTGCAAGAATCCTCAGTTGGAATATTGTCGTAAGGATGCATGGGGGCAAATCACCGACCGAAGTCCGTACAACTCCTCTTGAGTCCTTACAAATGTTTTGTGAAAATTTAGTGCTACAGAAAGAAATATTTGGATTTATTTCTTGGGTCATGCACAACTTCGGATCTACCTTCTCATGTATTCTAACGGTGGTCGATCGGCTCTGATGAGCTTGCCCGGGAGTGTCTTTAGTTATTTAATCGCTTTACCTAGGCCTCGATAGCAGTTTTTTTTTTTTTTTTTTTTTGTTAGCCTGTTAGTACATCCACTGTCAGTTCACACTTCACTGTTAGCCACCCCCACTAGGGAATCGATAGCAAGACCTCAGTGTTGAAATGAGGTATCTTTCACTCAGTCTACTACTTGAGCTATGGATCTAGGTGTGCCTCGATAGATGTTGACTATCAGGCTTTCACTCTAGTTATGGTGGGGTGTATACATGGCCCCACCCACTTTCATTAGTACATAAAATAAAAAAATAAAAAAAATACTTTTAGGTATATGTACTACTAGCCTGAGCCTTATATATATATATATATGGAAATGGTACTATGAGGTGACCTCATGCGAACTTCCCATGAGGTCGATCTATGTGGCCCCACCGTGATGTGTGTCGAACATCAACCCCATCAGTCAGCTGTGCCATTCCATGGTGGGCCACGAGATTAAAAATCAAGTTAATCGATGACTTGGGTGGGCCACACCACATAGTATAGTTAAGAAGGGTTAGCCTCCCATTAAAACATTCATAATAATTTATTGGGCCCACCAAGACGTGGTTCCCAAATCCAGCCCATCCATTGTGTGTGTCCCACTTGGATGAGGGGTCATACCATGTGATTTTATATGTGTAAGGCCTGTATCTTAGATCGTATCATTCTTTAGACTTCCGCGATCCTCCTTATCGAATTCTGGCGACCCACGACCTGTAATTGGCGTTTATGCGCGACCCTAAGTCGCGTCCCATAGATCTGAGTTGCCTTGACCCTAGACTTGTACCCCAGCGACTGCGTCATCGTCACAGTTCCAACGCCGCATCTCGCGCGCTGATGCAATACCCATGCTAGGAGTTGTGGGCTCGCGTATATTTTGAGGAAACGCCGCATGTTACAAATTCGAGAGAATCTCTACCACCTTTCACATCAATCAATTAAAGTACAACCCAACACTCACCATACCTCTCTCTTCCCCAATGTCAACACAACCCATACCTCTCAAGTCAAGTACACCTATCACTCACCCATCATACCCATCCCTCTCTCCTTACCACTCCCCTCTTATTCTCCACCCATTCCCCAAGCACCAAGAGAGAGCCAACGTCCAAGCATTCTAAGGGAGAAAGAGAGCCAATTGTGGTCTACCTTCCTACCCCTAATCTCCCATCTCCACCCTTCAATCCTCATCTTCCTCCATTAAAGTTGAAGCCAATAAGCTAAGGAAGCTATAGAACCAAGAAAATTAGCAATCGGTGGGTGTTTATAGGATTAGAATGTGATTTTTGTGATGGACCAAGTAGGGCCTATCGATTGATGGTATGGATCTTATTTGGGACACATCTTGATATATGTATTGTAATCCTATGAGGTCTCATAGTGGCGGAGCCCTCCATCACACGATTTTTTCTCTCTTCTTCTTTTGATGGCCCACCTTGATGTATGACCCACGCTGTCCATTTTGTGGGCCACACCACTGTCCAAGCGAGGCCCACCTCGTTGCCATGGCTGGGGCCCATTCTAGCTGCCCATTTGGACTGGCCTGGACCGAAGGGAAATACAAACATCAGCTCGATTTAAAATTCTGGTGGGCCACACTGACGTGGACTCCGCCTGATGTATGCGTTCTGTCCACGGCTGTGGAGCCCACATGATGTATATGTTTTATCCACGATGGCCTGGGCCCACCGTGATGTACGTGTTGTCCGCACCGTCCAGTCCCTGGACAGTGGGACCCACTAATGTCAGTGATTTATCTAGGTCGTCCAACCCTGGAGGTAGGACTTACCTTGATGTATGGTCCACCGTCCAGCTAAGGATAGACCCAGATGAAGAGAAAACAAATGTCAGCTTGGTTCGCTAACTGGTGGGCCATGTGTACGCGGGACCCACTAGATGTATGTGTTCTGTCCTAGCCGTCCTGATGGGCAGGACGGTGGGACCCACCTTTGATTTATGTGTCGAGTCTCAACCGTCCATCAGATGGACGGTGGGACCACCATTGCATGTGTTGTATACATACCGTCCACCCACGTGGGACCTACTTGCTTGGACGTTGATTGGCTGGTGTACACCAGCTATATAGCTGTTGTATCACGTTCGCAAGGTCTGTGGGCCTCCATCATGAGGTGTATGTTATATTCACACCGTCCATCCATTTTTCTTGGACGTGGGACCCACCCAATGCGTGTTTCATGTGTGGGGGTGAGGCCCACCTTGATGCATGTAGTCTATATTCACACCATCCATTTGGATGTGTATGTGAGGCCTGTCATGATGATGTGGTGTCCACACCGTCCAGACCTTGGACGGTGGGACCCACCATGATGTATGTAAATATCCACACCGTCCGTCCATTCTACTAGACTTGGGATAGAAGCAGATTGGCTGGGGTACCTCACACCAGCTATCTAGCAGTTGTATTGACGTCAGCAAGTTTTGTGGGCCAGATCAGGGGGTATGCATTACATCCACACCGTCCATGGGACGTGGACCTCGCATGATGTAGGTGTTTTATCCAAGCCGTCTGACCCCTGGACGTGGGGCCATGGTGCATGTGTTGTAAATCCACATCGTCCAGCATTTCCGGATGGTGGAGCCTTCCATGATGTACATGTTTTTATTCCAGGACGTCCAGCAGTTTATAGATCATTAAAGGGCCTAGGCCGGCCAGGCCCAGCAGAGTAGTCAGTAGATTCATCTGCTTCTGGACCAATGCCCAGCAGCAGCGGGGCCGAGACCCATCATGATATATATATTTTATCCTTGCCATCCATCAGTTTTTATGTCCAGGTGATGCGGCCCAATGTGACGTATATGCAGCCCATATATGAGGCCTAGTGTGATGTATTTGAGGCCCAATTTTAAGGCCCATTGTGATGTATTTGAGGCCATGGATGTGGCCCATTGTGATGAATATGCAGCCCTGTTCGAGGCCCAATGTGATGTATATGCGGCTCATGTAATGAGGCCCATTGTGATGTATATGCTGCCCGTGTATAAGGCCCATTGTGATGTATATGCGGCCGTGTATGAGGCCCAACCAATGTATGTGTGGCCCATGAGTGAGGCCCAATGTGATGCATATATGGCCCATGAGTGAGGCCCATTGTGATGTATATTAGGCCTGTGTGAGCGGCCTATTGTGATGTATATTAGGCCAGTGTGAGAGGCCCATTGCGATGCATATGAGGCCCATGTAATGCGACTCATTGTGATGCGTATTAAGCCCATGAGATACAACCCATTACGATGTGTAAGGTCCATGTGATGTGGCCCATTATAATGTATATGAGGCCATGCGATGTGGCCCACTTAATGTATATGAGGCCCATGTGATGCGGCCCATTGTGATATGTGAGGCTCAGTGTGCTGTATGTGAGGCCTATGTGATGAGGCCCGATGTGATGTATATGTGGCCCATGCGATGCATCCCACTTAATGTATGTGAGGCCCATATGATGAGGACTAGTGTGATGTATGTGAGGCCTATGTGATGAGGCCCAATGTGATGTATATGTGGCCCATGTGATGCGGCCCACTTGATGTATATGAGGCTCATGTGATGCGACCTATTGTGATATGTGAGGCCCATTGTGAGGCCCGTATCCTAGCCTGTACTATTTCGTAGGCTTCCACTGTCCTCTCGATCGAATTTTGCCGACTCGCGATCTGTAATCAGTAGTTGCGTGTGACCCTGAGTCATATCCCATATTCCAGAGTCGGCTCGACCCGAGACTTATACCCTAGCGACCGTGCCATCGCTACGTATTACGCGTCGAGGCAATACCCAAGCCAGGAGATGTGGTCTGGAAACGCCACGCATTTGCAAAACCTAAGAGAATCTCTAATCAAATCAATCCCATCAATCACATCACTAGTCAAAGTACAACACCCATCCCTAAGTACAACCACCCTCTCCAAAAGTCAACTCTCTCTTACAACCAAGTACACATCCATCACTCATCACCCATCTCACACCCATCACTCACCCATCTCCCTCTCTCTTACAACCCTCTCTCTCATCTCTCTCATTCTCCCAATCAACCCAACGTCCTTGGTTTTCTAAGGAGATGAGAAGCTAGTGTGGCCCACCTCCCGACCACCCAATCCCACCATCCAAAGATCATCTCAACCGTTGAAAATGTTCCCTTGGAGCTCTAGAGGCTATAGGCGGAAGAAGGAAGATGAGATCAAAGGTGGGTGATCATGATGCTAGATCTTGAATTTTGATTTAAGGCCCACATTCGATGACACCCATTCGATGTATACATTGTACGAAAGGGAGGGCCCATAGTAGCGAGGTCCCTCACCTCCATCACGTTTCTCCCTCTCTCTTTATATCTCTCTTTCATTTTTTTATGGTAATGATGGGGTGTGTGGCCCACCTAATGAGTTCAGCCAAAATTCAGGCGTCCAGATTTTTGGGGAAACCATTTGGTGGAGCCCACCTTCCTGTCCATTGCTGGACAGGTCTGGATGAAGGAAACCACAATTATCAGCTTAATTTAATTGGTGGGCCATGTGTATGTGGACCCACATATGCGTGTGTGAAATCCACACCGTCCAACAAATCTAGACGTGGGACGTGTGGGACCCACATGTCACATGGGTTGCATCCATATCGTCCGTCCTGCATCTAGGTTTGGACGCTCGGCCCTTTTCAAAAAAAAATATAATAAATAAACATATATATATATATATGCATATGTGGTGGGCCCTACGTGGGACCCACAAAGAGGATTCGCTAGTGTACAATAGCTATATAGCTGCTGTATTAACGGAAGCAAGTTTCGTGAGTCTGACCGTGGTGATCCGCACCGTCCAGATGGTTAAACGGTGGGACCCACGTCATGATGTATTTGTTGTATCCACACTGTCCACTAGAAGATGGGACCCACTGTGATGCATTTACCTTACATCCATACCGTCCAGCTGTTTGGATGGTGGATGCCACCGTGATACATGGGTTTTATCTGCACCGTCCGTACAGTGGACCCCACTATGATATAAGTGTCTTATCCCAGTCGTCCATCCGATTTCAGGATGGTGGGCCCACTGTACTGACGTCAGCAGGTTCTGTGGGTCCCATTTGGACGTGGGACACCACCATGATGTATTTATTTCATCCACACCATCCAGATTATTCTTAACAGTGCTGGACAATGTTTGGATGGTGCCGTCCAATGTTTGGATGGTGCAAATTTACATGGACTATTTGGATGGTGCTATACAATGTTTGGATAGTGTTGATTTACATAGACAATGTTTGGCAGTGCTGATCATCATTAGTGAGCCATGTGCTCCATAGAATGATAGTGTACAATGATACACATGTTACACTTGCAACTATTGAAATGATATTTGGTGTAACCCAAGCTCTCACTTGAGGCCCATTGGTGCGGCCCCATCCATGAGGCCCATCTGAATGCAGTTATGGCCCATCCGTTAAGGCCCACCTTGATGCAATTGCGGTCCATGTGATGAGGCCCATTGTGGTGTGCATTAGGCCATGGGACGAGGCCCATTGTGATGAATTTCTGGCCCATATACGTGGCCCAATATGATATTTGTGCGGCCCATGCCATACGGTACATTGTGATGTGTATAGACCCATGTCATGCGGTCCAATTGATGTACTTGAGGCCCACATGATGCAGCCCCATTTGATGTATTTGAGGCCCATTGATGCGGCTGACTTGATATATATATATATATATATATATATATATATAAGGCCCATTGGCGCGGCCCATTGATGCGGTCCACTTGATAGATATGAGGCCCATTGGTGCAACCCATTGATGCGTTCTACTTGATATTTATGAAGCCCATCAGTGCGGCCCATTGTTGCGGCCCGTCTTGATGTATTCGAGGCCCATGGGACGTGGCCCATTGTGATATATTTTCGGTCCATATGATGAGGCCCGACTTGATGTATACAAGGGCCGTTGCAATGTATATTAGGCTCGTGAGATGCGACCCACTTGATGTATATTAGGCCATGTGATGCGACCCATCATGATATATTTGAGGCCCATGAGATGTGGCCCATCGTGATGCGTATTAGGCCCTGAGATGTGGCCCATTGTGATGTATATGCGGCCCATGAGTGAGGCCCATAGTGATGTGTATTAAGTCCTTGTGTAAGGCCATGGGCCTACGATACGTTTGGCTCTATGTGGGCCACCCCTTAGGAGCAATGATGGTTAAATGTCCACATTGATGGGCGATGATGGTTAAATGTCTATATTGTGACCTCCCCTTAGGCCCTTGTTAGGCCGATTCCGATTGTCGAGGCCGATCTTGATTGTCGAGGCTGAATTGGATTGTCGAGGTCGATTTTGATTATTGAGGCCAATTTCGATTGTCGAGGCCGACTGTATAGGCCGATTATCGATGCCGATTATCGGTGCCAGTTGTCGATACCGATTATGAGTATGTGACAGCATAACATCATGATACATGCGCATACGCATCATCTGTATGTTTATTATGAGATGTGGTTGGCCATTGCATATGCCATAGGATAAGTTGTTTATGGGACTCCCTGATAGGTGGAGTTACCCCACATGAGCGCGCGGTATGCACTGGATTGATGCATAGATGGACTGTGTGACTCATGCATCTCGTATTTTGGGATAGGACCACCGTACGCCCTAGTGACGTCAGGGCTGTAGCTTCCACAGGCATATTGTGGATGGCCAGATGTGACACTGAAAATATGTTACTAGCATCGGATCGTCATAGATGGCCCTGGGTGAAAATTCCTAAACCCTCTTAGTATTAGAGGATACTCCAATGTCTAAACCGAGTAGATTACATGAGCGCCCGAGTGCCGAATACCAGTAGGCCGTGTCTCTCACTGTGTCGTAGTTGGTTGGAAGGGGGTGTGGCCTTATCCTCCCAATTTGTAGTGGGCAAAACTAAGCTGAGTTTGACTAGCTCATAAATGGGTCCGCTATCGACGTGTCGGGTAGGTATTGGCTGACTACTGGCCAGACGGATAGTGAGGTTTCTTCCACTCACCTGGTTGCGAGCGATGGGGGCGATAATCTGGTTTGGAGTGTGCTAGACCCCGGTGATGATCCCAGAGATGTACAGTACTGATACGTGGACTTATTGAGTTGGAGTTGCATACTCATTTCATTCACTATCTACTTGGGCTGGTGGTGCGTAATTAATTACTGTGTACCTTTATAATGGCAAGAATTTCAGTTGGGGCACGTGACTAACCTGAGATCAGAAGTCTACTACATTGAGTCTGGCTATCCAAATTTAGGTATGAGACTGGTTTGGATAGAACTCTCTTGTGATGGACCCCATAGCCTACGATACTACATACTATCATCCCGACTTCACTCCAGCTTGGTCATTTCATTCGCATCGCATATTGTATTGCATCCACAACATTAACATTTTGGGTTGTCATGTTTCTGCATTGATATGGCTGTTAGCATTCATGCCTTGTATCGCATAGCCTTGGTACGACTGATGACACTCATGGACTTACCAGTATATTTTTGCTTACTCTGATATGTATGATTCATGATCTTGTCAGTAGTTTCGCTTACTCTAATATCATACGATTCATGATATTGTCAGTATTTCCTCTTACTCTGATATCGTATGATTCATGATCTTGTCAGTATTTCTGCTTATTCCGATATTGTATGATTTATGGCATTGTATTGCATACTTGAACTTACCTTGTGCAGACACTCTCACCACCCTCTAAGCTTTCTATAAGCTTATGCATGATAGATGCGTGCAGGTGACATTAGGTCACAACAGCGTTAAGCTTGAAGCGTACATCAAACTTCTGGAGCTTTGATTTTGATACATATGTATTTCCCTTTCATCATTGTATTCAAATGATTATATTAGTGGATATGTGAAGATGATGTTGCCTTTGTGAATTGCGTAAACTTATGGTTATACTTCTTACGAGATAAATGTACGTTGGAAAATCCTCCTTGTAGGATCCCAGGATCGGAATCTAGTGTATGCACGCTGGGAGCCGAGAATGGGGTATTACGGAGGCTGTCGGCACCGAATTTGGTGATAAAAAATTTTGTGAGTCCGGTTTCGAGTTTGGGGCATGACACCCATTATGTTGTATGTGAGGCCATGGGCCCCACTATATGTTTGGCCCTATGAGGGCCACTCCTTGGGAGCAATGTTGGTTTAATGTCCACATTGATGGACAATGATGGTTACATGTCCACATTGTGACCTTTCCTTAGGCCTCGTTAGGTTCATTCTTGATATGAGTAGGCTGTCTAGGCTTATCCTTGACATGAGGAGAGTACATCATCATCATATAACATGCTTAGTATAGCTCCATGATCCATGCCCCTACGCATCATATGTATGCTTATTACGAGGAGTGATTGATCATAACACATGTCAATGGGCAGATTATTGCATGACTGGATGACATGACTCATGAATCTCGCATTTTGTGATATGACCACCGTACACCCTAGAGACATCAGGGCTGTGGCCTCCATAGACATGTCGTGGATGGCTGGATGGGACATCGAAAATCTTTTTTTTTTTTTATTATATGAGGTGCCATATATGTCCTTGGATGAAGTCTCTAAACCCTCTTAGTACCAAAGGACGCCCTAACGTCTAGACTGAGTGGATATATATGAGCGCATGAGAGCTGTATACCAGTAGGTCGCATCTCCTACTATGTCGTGATCGGTTGGGAGGGGGTGTGGCCTTATCCACCTGAGGGAGTAGGCAATGTTAGGCTGAGTTTGACCAACTTATAAATGGGTCCGCTATCGACGAGCTGGGCTGATATTGGTAGACGGATAGTAAGGTCTCTTCTACTTACTTAGTTGTGCGCTTGATGGGGTGGCAGGTGGCGTAGATTGTACTAGATCCCGGTGATGATCCCAGAGATGTACGGTACTGATATGTGGACTTATTGAGTAGGAGTTGTATACTCAGCATTTTACTCATTCATTCATTCACTCACTATCCACTTGGGCTGGTGGTGTGCAACTAATTGTTATGTGTACCTTTGCAATGGCCAAGATTTCTGTTGGGATGCGCTACCAACCTGAGATCAGGAGTTTACCACATTGTGTTGGGCTTTCCAAATTTAGGTATGGGACTAGTTTGGATAGAAGTCCCTTGTGATGGACCCCATAGCCTACGATACTACATACTATCATCCCGATTTTATACCCCAGCTTGGTCATTTCATTCTCACCGCATATTGCATTGCATCCTCAGCACATAGCATTTGGCTTACTATGTCTCCACATTGCATAGTTGATCTACATTGCTTCCTCAGTATATAATATTGGGCTTACTATGTCTCTACATTTCATAACTAATCTACATTGCTTCCTTAGTATATGATATTGTCTTATTATGTTTTTGCATTGCATAGCCTCGATAAGGCTGATGGTATTTATGGACTTACCGGTATGTTTTCGCATTGCTCTAATATTGCATACTTGACAATTACCTTGCACACACACTTTCACAATCCTCTAAGCTTATGCACGATAGATGCGTGCAGGTGGCGTTAGGTCGCAGTAGCGTTGAGCTTGGAGCTTACAGTTGTCTTTTGGAGCTTTGATTTTCAATATATGTATTTTCCTTTCAACACTGTATTTAACTATTTATATTAGTGGATAGGTGATGATGATGTTGCCCTTTGTGATTTGGGTAAACTTGTGGTTATGCTTCTTATGAGATAAATGTATGTTAGAAAATCTTCCTTGTAGGATCCTAGGATCGGAATCTGGCGTATGGGTGCTGGGAGCTGAGAATGGGGTACTACGGAGGCTGTCGGTATCAGATTCGATGATCGAGAATTTTGTGAGACCGGTTTTCGAGTTTAGGGCATGATAATATGTTTTAGTCATGTCTTCACATGATTTTAGATGGTATGACCCACCTAAGTTCCATTTACGGCTGGCTTTTGGGATATTTCATAACCTAAAGGGAACCCATCTAATGCACGGTGTTGATGTTCGACACACATCACGGTGGGGCGCACACAACTCTACCTCATGGGAAGTTCCCATGAGGTCAACCTCATAGTACCATCCCCCCCCCCCACACACACACACACATAAATATATGGAAAAGGTTCTATGTGATCGAGCTCATGGGAACTTCCCATGAGGTCGAGCTGTGTGGGCCCCACTATGAAGTATGCCAACATCAACACCGTGCATTTTATGGTTCCCCTTTAAATTATGGGATATCTAAAAAATTAGACGTATACAGAACTCAGGTGGGCCATACCATCTAAAATCATGTGAAGACATGCTTAAAATATATAAAAGAACTTGGTGGGGCCCGCATGAAATTTTGATGCATCTGAAACTTGGTTTGAACCCTCATCCAATTGGGACACACACAATGGATGGGCTGGATTTGTGAACCACATCTCGGTGGGCCCAACAGATGATTATGAATGTTTTAATAAAGGGTAACCCCTCTCAAGTTTTGTTTGTGGTGTGGCCCACAAAAGTCACGAATTGACTTGATTTTTAAGCCCTAGGGCCACCATGGAATGGTGCATCTGATTGACGGTGTTGATGTTCGACACGCACTACAACATTTCAGGTGGACCCCACAGATGGATTCGGGTCCTATTTGCTGATTTCCATCAATCTAATGGTCAGATGATTCCGAAACTGAACGCCAATGGGTAAAAAGGTCCAAGGGATCCTTTGTAAGACCTTTATAATAGATTACTAACCCAAATACTAATATTAATATTAATTTTTACACTATTACTCTATCATGAACTATTTATTATTATAATTCCATTTATTATTATTATTTTTACTTTTTCATGTTGTGGGTCCCACCATGATCCTTTTAATAGATCCATTCCATTGACCGGCCTCTATTAGTCATAATAGGCCATTAGTCCAAAGTTTGGGCCGATCCGAAACTCAGGTGGACCATACTTTGTGATTCGGGGTCCTTCGTTATAGGTTTTATTAATCTGACGATTAGATTATATCTGAATGGGGTCATCAACGGTTACGAAGGTTTATAGTTCAATTTAGAGGGAATTTGTCAAATACATTTATGGTTCGTCAATCCTATATCTCAATTGGGCACACGATAATGAGCTTGAATGGCTAGATTGCTTCAACACCTATTGTTAGTGGTCCACCAAGACGTCTACTCAAAATCTAGCCCGATCATTTGACTTCATAGGTCCGGGTACAACACCTGACCAAAGATTAGGCAGATCCATAGTTTAGGTGGGTCGTACCTACCCATTCACATGTCCAAGTGGTTATTTTGAATGATTTAACAGTCGGATCGTTATCAAATGTGACTAAACCCGACCCTAAAGGGTCCTATGGATTGTTGAACTGAAATCTGCTAGTTAGATTTATACGCAGATGTTCCAATGGTGTAATCTATTGGCTGACTTGCCTAATCAAATTACCTAGACTCGATGATTAGTGGATCTATTGGTTTGGGACCCGAAACTAGTGATTTACATGGAAGCCGCACAAAACTCAACTTGACACACACACACACACACACACACACACACACACACACACACACACATATATATATATATATATATATATATAAAATTCAAGTAAAGAACGAAACCAACGTGGAGACTTGAAACTGAGATTTTCCCCCAAGAGAAGCTGACCGAAGCTGACCTACGTACTTTCATTAATACATAAAAAAATAAAAATAAAAATAACTAATATTATTTCTAAGTATGCAAACACTAGCCTGAGCCTAATAGTAAAATTAGTTAGAAGTTAAAATCTTTCAATATATACCTATACATTTTGTATTTTAAAGTTATTTAGTAATTTATAAACAATATTTTTAAATATTTTATTTTCAGCAATATTTTCCCAGTAAGATCAATTCTAAATATTTTATTTTCAGCTATATTTTGGACATCAATGTATTTGTACATCTAAATAGATAATTTGGTTATGGCTTGACGGCTCGGTGGTATGCAAACTCTATTTCAACATTGAGAGGAGAAGAAGGTATCATTGCATTTGATGGTTAAATTTGAAATTCCAGCGGTGGATCTTGAAATTTTCATTTGGATCACATCCAGATACATCCATGAAGGTAACATTCATGAGAATAAAATCGAATATATTAATTATTTCATTAGAGTAAAAGAATTCAAAATTGATGAAAATTGTAATTTCTAATTGTGTTAGATATTAACCAAGAGTGTGTTTGGTTGCACCAAATATCATGATATTTCATGATGAATAAGTTCTAATTCACTTCAAAGTATCTTGAAAATTTCTTGATATCTACGCAACCAAACGCACGCGAGTCAACTGATGGGATTTTTGTCCTGTGATCGACCGGTCGTTAGCCCTACTCGATCGGTCGAGGGCTGGTGCTCGACCAGTCATGGAGTCGAGCCCTGACTCGACTCAAAGTCCAACGACTTTGGCTATTTTTCTCCGGGGTGCTCGATTGGTCGTAGGGGGTTCTCAACCGGTCATGGGTGGCGTTCGACCGGTCATAGGCTGATCGTGGTCACGCAGATTCATTCCGCGATTTTGCGGATTGCGGAAATCTAAGTCCTTTCGCAACTGGGATGTAGAAAGGAGTTTCCTAAAACTATAAATAGGGGTTCCTAGGATTTTTCTAGGAACAAGAAAAACACAAGAGGGCTGTCAAAGGTGAGAGAGAGAGAGAAAGAGAGAGGAAGCTTGTAGAAGGGAGGTTATGCTCGTAGAGGTTATCTACTGTGCAATTTATATCTCAGCGCTTCTACGTCCTCGTAATCGGTGAGATCTCTCCATTTTTCTTTTATTCTCTCATTGTTTATCCACTCCTGCATGAGTGAAGATGGTTGTAACATTCTACTTCATAGTGGATTGTTGATCTGGACGAGGTCCCTTGGTTTTTACCTCTTTGAGGGTTTTCCACGTAAAAATCTCTTGTGTGGTGTGTGGTTGATGCTTTGATTGATTTCATTGCTTTCTTATTTCATAATTCTAGTTTGTTTCAGGAGGTTAGATCCTAAGGTTTTGTCCAAGGCCCCTAACAAAGTGGTATCATAGCTAAGTTCATTGAACGGGTAGGATCAGTTTGGAATTATGGAAGGTGGCTCATCAAGGATGATCAGCCTCAATGGTTCTAACTGGACCATATGGAAGGCTAAGATGGAGGACTTGCTTTATTGCAAGGACCTATATTCTCCAATTTTAGGCATATCAGTAAAATCCAAGGATGTCTAATGATAATTGGAAGAAGATGGACCGAAAGGCGGTGGGGTTTATTAGACAATGGTTGGATGATTTTGTGTTCCACCATGTATCTATGGAGACCTTAGCCGCTAGCCTATGGCTGAAATTGGAAGGGCTGTATGAGAGGAACACAGCCGGTAATAAGATTTTTCTAATAAGGTGACTTGTGAATCTCAAGTTTAAAGATGATGGTTCTGTGGCCGAGCACATGAATAAGGTCAGCAATATAGTGAACCAGCTCTCCGCTATGAAGATGGTCCTGGATGATGAATTGCAGGTTTTGCTATTGCTTAGTTCATTGCCTGATAGTTGGGAGACATTGGTGGTGTCTCTAAGTAACTCCGCGTCAGACGGAAGGATATCCATGGAACAGGTAACCAGCTGTCTCTTCAATGAGGAGACAAGGAGAAAATCTCAGGGGTCTACTCAGCAAGAGGCCCCTGTGACACAGGAACAGGGGAGAGGAAAGAACAGGAAAGGTGGGAAGGCTCGAGATAAATCAAGAGGCAAGTCGAGTAACAGAAAAGATGTTGAATACTGAAATTGTGGTAAGAAGGGCCACTATAAGCTTGAATGTGGTAAGGCTAAGAACGATAAGAAAAGAAAAGGAAAAGAGAAGGAAGATGAATCAGATTCCACTGTGGTCGCTTCAGATGGCGACATTGTAGTAATTCTTTCAGTAGATCACGATGTATGTCTCATGGCTACGAGTCAGGACACCGACTGGGTGATTGACTCAGGAGCTTCTTTTCATGCGACTCCACATAGGGACTTCTTCACAAGCTACAAGTCAGGTGACTATGGGACCGTGAAGATGGAAAATTCTGGCGTATCGAAGATCGTAGGAGTCGGTGATATTTGTGTGAAGACTGATGTGGGCTGCACATTGGTTCTCAGGGATGTGAGGCATATCCCAAACCTTCGCCTCAACTTGATGTCGACGGAAAGTTGGATGATGATGGTTATGAAAGCCGGTTTGCTGGTGGGCGCTGGAAGCTCATTAAGAGTTTGTTGATCGCAGCCAGAGGAAAGAAGTGTTGCACCCTTTACAAGACATGTCTCAGTGTGTGCAAGGGTGGGTTGAACGTAGAGGAAGATTCAGCTATTGACATGTGGCACAGGCGTCTAGGTCACGTGAGTGAAAAAGGGCTTTAGTTACTAGCGAGGAAGCGGTTCCTTCTAGAAGTGACAGGTATGCCTCTCAAAACTTGTCTTGATTGTTTATCAGGGAAACAACATAGAGTTTCATTAACTAAATCTGCTTCTCATGTTAATAAAGTGCATGCATTAGATTTGGTTTATTCTGATGTTTGTGATCCTATGAGGACAAAAACCTTGGGTGGGGCATTTGAAAGTGCCCTGGTTTGTCGATTAGCATGAATGTTGAGTTAGCCAGACTACAGAGCCATATGGGAAGACCAAATTCAAAGCGTCTGTCTCAACCGGAGATGTGTAAGCTTGCCACAGGTAAATCTAAGCCTCACATCCTATGTCCCAAAACACCAGGTAAATAAAATCCTTAAAACAAGTTAGAATCTCATAGGGTTTTAAGTAGGAAAACTTTTTCAAAAATCAGAAAATCTCTAAGTTTTCTTGCTTTGTCGATTTTATCGATACACGTCTCGATATGATCGATCTGCATTGTCGATGTCCTCGATGACAAATCGATACCATCGGAATGAGGACAAAAGTGTCCAGCAACCACATATATATCTGGATGGAATTATCGATGTATCGATATACCTATTGATACCATTGATATTTAAATTTCGAGTCCATCGAAGATGACTCGATAATATCGACAGGGAGATCTCCGACGCCTCTATTTTTACTTAAGAACATCATATATGCTTCCATATATCGAAGCCTCCTCGATACCATCGATGTTTAAATCTCGATGACATCGAAAGGCTCTCGATGATATCGGTCATGGGCACGAAGTTATCCAGCAAAATATTTTAGGATAGTTTATCTATGAACGAGGGTCACTCGATAGAATTGATATTCAAATATCGATGATATCGGTACGGTCTCGATGGCATCAAATAGGGAAAAAAACTGTCCAGCAAGCTTAAATGAAAATCCTTTGGATTTACCGATGCCTCGAGACAGCTATCGATATCATCGACATTCAAATTCCGATGATCTCGGAGGTCCCTCGATCATTCTTGTAAACCTGAAATATTTCAAAGCAAGTCTCTCTCATTTTTAAATGTCGAGGAATTGAACCTCACATCGATGAAATCGGAGTTTGAAATCCGATGACATCGACATGTGTTTCGATTATATCGACCAGCTTGCAATCAGTTTCAAAAGCGTATGACATTTGAGTTTGTGTCATCGAGCGGACCATCGATGCTATCGAGAGTATACGCTCGATGATATCGATCCCACTTGATAATATCGAACTCTGTCATGAATGTGACCATTTTATATCCGCTAGAACCTTTTGCCTATATAAAGAGGACTTGTCTATCATGGCTGACAGAGAAAGAAGAGAGTGCTTTTGAGTATTTTATCTTAGATCATATACCCAAAGCCCTTTCTCTTAAGGGAGTTCATCCTCCAATCCACCCTTATCATTGATATTCAATAGAGTGGATTGGAGAATGAACTTTTGCATTCAAGGATCCTCCAGCTACTACCTTAATGGCAAATCATTAAGCTGGGATACCTTGAATGCATAGATGATTGGAACCGCTCTATCTCCTTTATAGGAAAATATTTGAGAGTAGGATTCCATTATAACCATGACCCATCCCGTCACCATGTATTTGTACATCATTTGAGTTACGGATCAAGGAAGTAGAAGATTCTTCATCAACAAGGAGGAGATCTTCGTCAATGTGCTAAATGGGACTCATCCACTTATCTGTAAGTATCTAGAGTCTAGAGAACCCTTTGATCATTCTTGTGTAGGATTAGGTCTAAGGTGTTTCTCACCCTTGCAAGTCCTCTAAGAGGCGTCCAGCGGGAGTGTACATGGTGGGTGCGTTATGTGGACCCTTGCTCTGTGGAGAGCATAAACATCTGGTTAAAGGCGATCCAGTCAGAACCTTGGGTTTAAGGTGAACCGTGTGAAACCTCTATTAGGGTCTTATGGAAGATCCTTGGCCAGTGTGCCTAAAAGTGGGTGCGTTATGTTGACCCTTACTCGTGAGAGCATAAACAGTCAGCCTCAGTGTAGGTTGTAAAGGTTGAAGGTGAACCTGATTTAAAACCTTAGGTTTGAGGTGAACCGCTGTGAAACCTCCTTAGTGAAATCCAATATGCTCAAGGGTTGAGTGCGGTTACCGGGAGTGGAGCAGATAAGTAGTCGAACCACTATAAAAATGACTATATTTGAGATTGCTATTCTTATGTTTGTGTGATTTACTTTAATGTTTTTCATATCTGAATATCTGAGATCACACCTTACACACATACACGGTCATATCCATCATAAACTAGTTTACATATTGTTCACTTCTTGAATAGTTTGTGATTAGATCCTCTACTGGGCTTAGAAGCTAGTAGAGTTACTTTTGAGTAATCCTGATAAGTGCCTATTGTTTGGATTAGTGCAATAGGATTTTTAATAAATCATAAAAACTTTAAAAATTCCTATTCACCCCCTATAGGACATATTGATATATTCCTACTTCAACTAAAGCGGTCTTCACTGCTATTTCAATTGGTATCAGAGCGGGTCTCTCTTTAAGGGCTTCACCACCTAGAGAGTGATCTTGACTGAAGTTAGGATTATGGCCAAAGGAGAGGGCTCATCAGTCACTAGGCCTCCAGTTTTTTATGGCTCAAATTACGCGTACTGGAAGGCTAGGATGCACTACTTTCTGAGATCTTTGGATCATGATGTTTGGGATGTAGTCGAAAGTGGATATGTGCCACCATCTGAACAAATTGTACTTGACAGTGGCATAACCATCACAAAACCCAAACCTAAAGAAAATTCGACGACGTTCGATAAGGAAAAACAAATTGCTGAAGCAAAAGCTATGAACGTCATCTACTGTGCTGTGTCCTAAGACATCTTTAATCAAATCAGCATGTGTGGGACATCTAAGGAAGCATGGGATTTGTTGGAAACAACCCATGAAGGCACAAGCACTATGAAGAGGTCTAAACTACAACTACTAACCTCATAGTTCGAAAATCTCAGAATGGAAGAGCATAAGACGTTTATAGAGTTTTTCACAAAGTTAAATATCATCTGCAACTCCATGGGTGGATTGGGAGAGAAACTTCCGGTCCCTAAAATTTGTAGGAAAATTCTAAGATCTCTACTAGAACGGTTTAATCCCAAGGTTACCACTATTGAAGAGTGTAGGAACATAGACGAAATGAAAGTAGAAGAACTGGTAGGTTCCCTACAAACTTTTGAACTACACTTCAAACAAACCCAAAAATCCAAAACAACTGTCCTAAAAACTTCACAGAAAATGACGAATGAGGACAGTGGAAGTGAAAAAGAAGATGAAAATGAGGAGGTGGCTTTGCTAGCACAACGATTCCGAAAATTCTTTCAGAAGAATCGCGGCCGTCCCTCCAGAGGAAGAAAGGTGGACAACAAACCTTCTACAGGCAAATTTGGTAAAAAGACCGATGAACCACAATGTTATGCCTGTCAGAAGTATGGACATATGTTTATTGAATGCCCAAACAGAAAAACTAAGGGCAAGGCAATGACCGCCACTTGGGATGAGACAGAAGAGTCAAATACAGAATATAGTAACTCAGAGAGTGACGGAGATCAGAAATCATTGAAAATTCTTATGGTCTCCACTGCTCCAATCATTCCCATGGAATCTGAAAATAAGGAAGAACAACAAGCCACTGAATCATTTCTATCTGATAATGAGGAAACAGAGGAGGAAGAAGAGAAACAGGATAAACTACAAGATGCTTATAATCAACTATATATTCATAACATCCACATCCTTAAAAGACTTGGAATGTCTAAAAATAAAAAAGAATTGCTGTAAAAAGACTTAGACAAAACCTTGGAAATTAATACACATTTAATCAATGATTTACAACAATATCATTCAGACAATGATAAGTTAGAAAGAATCAATCTATCCCTAAAAAAGGAATCATCAAAGCTTATGAAACAAGTTGAATTATTAAAAGATGAAAATGAGCAACTCAAGAATGAGAATCACACGCTCCATATTGACTTAGAAAAATCTAGAAAATTTGCTGAAATAAATTATAAATTTTCTCAGAGTGGTGAAAAGCTAGAAAAGTTGTTAGGGATGGGAAGACGAGGAAAAGATAAGAGTGGCCTAGGGTATGATAAAACCAAGAAGAAAACTGGAAATACAGCGCAAACAACTGAAAAATCCGCTACTTCAGGTAGCAATATGAGAACTACTCTAGTTTGTCATTTATGTGGTGATATGGGTCATAAGCTTGAATGCTTGACTCCTAGAAGGACTTCACATAACTCCGGTCAAAATTATATTGGAAAATTCAAACCAGCCAGTGAAATACAGAATGTCAGAAGTCCATCCAGGAGAAACACTCATCCATCACCACCTAAAGTGAAAGACAGAATGAAGGAGTCATTGGATCAAGTGGGTGAGATGAACATGAAAACTAAATCTACCACAGTAAAGAATTCTGTCTCAAAATGGATAGTAAAAGAAAAACTGAACTCTATACCCTAAAATGTCAAGCATAAAAAGACAAGTCCAGGTTATGCATCTAGATCTGGATATTTGCTGAAATGATGCAATTTTTTGCTGAGCTCTAAATGATATATCTGAGGTCCCTCACCTCTATTTTTGTATATATAAACATTTTAATGTTTATAATTTTGATTTGTATAGTTAGTATACATAATTTTTCTATGTATACTATTGATCCATGGAAATATTAAAAGTATACATGTAGAGTCGTCTGAATGCTGAAATTGAAAATATTCATCTTTGATATGACTGTCGATATGTCATTCTTGATTAATCGATTAAGGGTCGATACCATCGACGCCTCCTTGGAAGAAGAAAATTCGTATGATTGAGAATGATATCGAAGACAGGATCGATGAAATCGATCAGGGTCCCTCGATATCATCGACACAAGGATCGATGATATCGACAGATGCCGCCCGATATAAGCCGGTGGAGCGCGAAAAAGTTTTTTATTCCAAGGTCTCCTCTCCTCTTCCCTGCTTGCTCCTCATAACCAGATCGCTCGGACCTTCTTCAGGCAGCCCCAACTATTCCATATATACGGCAATACCTTTCTAAAACATCAAGAGTTATTTTTTTTGTGGTATTTCCGTTTCTATTGGGTTTTGTCCTCTTTCCCAAAAATTTTCAAATCTCTTTTTGTCCACATGGGAAAAGGCAAAGGAAAAGTATCTGGTCCGGGTGAGTCATCAAAATTCACTCGATAAAAGGTGGTTGCTTCAAAAGGAACCGCAAGGGCCCCGGAACGTGGGACCCCCACAAGGCAACACACGAGACATAGTGTGTCCCAGTCTGAGGCACAGGCTCCTCCACTGGTGCAGGTTAATCTGATCTTGAAAAAGTTCGCTGGGAGAAAGGTTATTCCTGAGAGAAAAGTCGACAGAAGTTGTCTGATTTCATATAATCTGGAACCTCTATTTGCCGCCATAAATTGGTTACCAGTTCTCGACTTTGGGAGACCATATCAACTCAAACGGACCTATGATTTCTTTGCCGCTTGCCATTCTTTGATATCTGATCCACCATCTATTACTGTATCCATTGATGGTGATGATGTGGTAATCACTCCAGAGTCTGTCGCAGGGATATTCAATGTTACCTTATCTCCTGAAGGACTCTTAGATATGGACATGGAAGATATTGAGGTTCGATCCAAGGTCACCAAATTCCTCTGTCATAATTGTGACGTCCTGTGGCACCAAGGGAATGCCCTAAAAGTCAGATTCATGGAACCACGCTATCGGGTCTTGCATGGTATTCTTGTTTCAAATATCTACTCTAGGGGTTCCAACAGGGCAGATCTTACAGGCTTCATGACTCTGATAATTTATTCAATCGCCTTTGGGATCAAGATTTGTCTGCCTACCCTCATCGTGTATCAGTTGGTTTATGTGTTTCATAGGGTTAGGGATATTCTCTTACCATATCTTTGGATCATAAATACAATTTGCAATGCCATAACCTTTCCAACTACAAGTGATCCTGTACTTCCTCTCTAAACCTTGAACAAAAGTAACATTCAAAGGATGGATTTGAAGTTTTTATAAATATCCTGAGGATCCACCTAAGGAAGGCATTCAAGTAGAAAGGGAAAGTGGGGCAGGTGACGCTCCCATGGAAGGGACTGAGATGGCTGGAGAAGAGGCCTCTGGACTTCATAAGCACCATCTACATCAGCTCCTAGGCATGTTAAATGATTTAAGTTCCACCAGGATCGGATTAGAGCACTTCAGAGGGATGTCCACTCGGTGCACGAGAGGCTTAGTGTCTTGGAACGGCTGGTCCAAGGAGTACAACAGACACTACAACAATTGGTTGAGATAATCACCTGCCGCCAAGATGATACGGCGCCATCTACCTCTACTCCTCCACCGTAGTATGGGACTCTGAACGCTAGCACATTTACCCACACTTATCTCTGCGTATGAGCATAAGTATCTTTTTGATGCTCTACGCTCTCATGAGTGAATGTGATGGCCCCTTAACAGTTTGACATTTTTTTTGTGAGTTGTACATACCCCATGCGGGTTTGCTGCTGCTAGTTACTTCTGGTCGCCCATGGATGGGCTAAAAACTGATGTTTTATTTTGGTTGTCCATGAATGGGCTTGGTGATTTTTGTTGGGATAATTGTCAATCTACCGCTGTCTATGGCAGTATGTCTTTTGGATATGGCTGCTTATAATTCACTACTTTTATTGCCATAATTATGTCTCATAGGTCCCCTGGTTTATTCAGTTTCTGACAAATGGAATGCATGTGATGTTCTTTTCATGATTATCCTATCTGCTCTATCTGATCGGCTATGCATACATAGTTTCTGAAAATGTTGTCTACGTAAACTGATTTAATTATTATACATCTATACTTTATATATGTATGCTCCACGAATATTGGTTCTCCCACATGTTTTTAGATTTCAGTCAATATCTGCTATACTACGATCTTTGTCAATGACTGACAAAAAGGGAGAGAACAGTTCAAACACCCCGAATGGAAAATTGTATATCTGCTTGAATGTCATTCCAGGTGTTAGTGGGAGCAGCCGCATCAAGATAAGGGGAGTTTGCAGTTAGGGGGAGTAGATACTAGGTTGTGTACATGGTTTCACTAGAAATTGTAAAATTGTATAAAATGCATGTACACACAATTTAGGATGTGTTTGTCTAGATACTGTTCTAGGGTGTTTTGGTATTTTGTCATGTAATTGACAAAGGGGGAGATTGAAAGTGCCCTGGTTTGTCAATTAGCGTGAGTGTTGAGTTAGCCAGACTACAGAGCCGTATAGGAAGATCAGATTCAAAGCATCTGTCTCAACCGAATGTGTGCAAGCTCACCACAGGTAAAACTAAGCCTCACATCCCATGTCCCAAAACACCAGGTAAATAAAACCCTTAAAACAAGTTAGAATCTCATAGGGTTTTAAGTAGGAAAACTTTTTCGAAAATCAGAAAATCTCTAAGTTTTCTTACTTTATCGATTTTATTAATACACGTCTCGATATGATCGCCTGCACCGTCGATGTCCTCGATGACAAATCGATTCCATCGGAATGAGGACAAAAGTGTCCAGCAACCACATATATATCTGGAAGGAATTATCGATATACCTATCGATACCACCGATATTTGAATTTCGAGTCCATCGAAGATGACTCGATAATATCAACAGGCAGATCTCTAGCGCCCCTGTTTTTACTTAAGAACATCATATATGCTTCGATATATCGAAGACATCGGAAGGCTCTTGATGATATCGGTTATGGGCGCGAAGTTGTTCAACAAAATATTTCAGGATAGTTTATCTATGATCGAGGGTCACTCGATAGAATCGATATTCAAATATCGATGATATCAGTACAGTCTCGATGACATCGAACAGGGATAAAAACTATCCAGCAAGCTTAAACGAAATCCTTTGGATTTACCGATGACTCGAGATAGTTATCGATATCATCGACATTCAAATTCCGATGATCTCGAAGGTCCCTCGATCATTCTTGTAAACCTGAAATATTTCAAAGCAAGTCTCTCTCATTTTTAAATGTTGAGGAATCAAACCTCACATCGATGAAATTGGAGTTTGAAATCCGATGACATCGACTAGCTCGCAATCGGTTTCAAAAGCATATGACATTTGAGTTTGTGTCATCGAGCGGACCATCGATGCTATCGAGAGTATACGCTCGATGATATCGATCCCGCTCGATGATATCAAACTCTGTCATGAATGTGACCGTTTTATATCCGTTGGAACCTTTTGCCTATATAAAGAGGACTTGTCTATCATTGCTGGCAGAGAAAGAAGAGACTGTTTTTGAGTGTTTTACCTTAGATCATATACCCAAAGCCCTTTCTCTCAAGGGAGTTCATCCTCTAGTCCACCCTCATCATTGATATTCAATAGAGTGGATTGGGGAATGAACTTTCGCATTCAAGGATCCTCCAGCTACTACCTTAATGGCAAATCATTAAGCTGGGATGCCTTGAATGCATAGATGATTGGAACCGCTCTATCTCCTTTATAGGAATATATTTGAGAGTAGGATTCTATTATAACCTTGACCCAACCCGTCGCCATGTATTGGTACATCATGTGAGTTGCAGATCAAGGAAGCAGAAGATTCTTCATCAACAAGGAGGAGATCTTCGTCAACGTACTAATTGGGACTCATCCACTTATCTATTAAGTATCTAGAGTCCAGAGGACCCTTTGATCATTCTTGTGTAGGATTGGGTCTAAGGTGTTTCTCACCCTTACAAGTCCTCTAGGAGGCCTCCGGAGGGAGTATACGTGGTGGGTGCGTTGTGTGGACCCTTGCTCTGTGGAGAGCATAACCATTTGGTTAAAGGTGAACCAGTCAAAACCTTGGGTTTGAGGTGAACCATGTGAAATCTCTGTTAGGGTCTTATGGAAGATCCTTGGCCAGTGTGCCTAAAAGTGGGTGCGTTATGTTGACCCTTGCTTGTAAGAGTATAAACAGTCAACCTTAGTGTAGGTTGTAAAGGTTGAAGGTGAACCTGATTTAAAACCTTAGGTTTGAGGTGAACCGTTGTGAAACCTCCTTAGTGAAATCTGGTATGCTCAAGGGTTGAGTGCGGTTACCGGGAGTGGAGTAGACAAGTAGTTGAACCACTATAAAAATGATTGTGTTTGAGATTGTTATTCTTATATTTGTGTGATTTACTTTAATGTGTTTCATATCTGAATATCTGAGATCACACCTCACACACATACACAGTCATATCCATCATAAACTAGTTTACATATTGTTCACTTCTTGAATAGTTTGTGATTGGATCCTCTACCGAGCTTGGAAGCCAGTAGAGTTGTTTTTGAGTAATCCTGATAAGTGCCTATTGTTTGGATTAGTGTAATAGGATTTTTAATAAATCATAAAAACTTTAAAAAGTCCTATTCACCCCCCTCTAGTACATATTGGCATATTCCTACTTTAACTAAAGCGATCTTCACCACTATTTCAGCATTGTATTTTGTTACTTTTATAGATGATGCATCTAGGAGGGTTTGGGTTTATGCTTTGAAATCCAAGGACGGGGTCTTTGGTGTGTTTAAATTGTTTCATGCTATGGTCAAGAGAGAGACAGGTAAATCATTGAAGTGCATCCGCATTGACAATGGTGGTGAATAGATTGGCGACTTCCATGAGTATTGTAAGACCTTGGGTATACGGCATGAACAGATGGTTCTCAAGACCCCCCAACATAATGGTGTAGCTGTGCGAATGCATAGCACCATTGTAGAGAGAATCAGATGCATGTTATCCCATGTGAAGTTGCCCAAGACATTCTGAGGAGAAGAAATGCACACGGCAGTGTATCTGATAAACAGGTCTCCATCAGCCCCGTTGAATGGAGAAGTACCTGAGAAGGTGTGGACTGGACAGGATCCATCGTACAGTCATCTCAGGGTGTTTGAATGCAGGGCATTCGTTCACGTACCAAAGGATGAGAGGTCCAAGCTCGATATGAAGATCAGGCAGTGTGTGTTCTTAGGGTATGGTAATGAAAAGTTCGGTTACAGATTATAGGATCCGACCAAGAAGAAGCTCGTCAGGAGTAGAGATGTAGTATTCTTTGAAAATCAGTATATAGAAGATATTGGTAAGCCAGAGAAGAACCATCTTAGTTCATGTGAGCTAAAGGATATGGATCCAATTATTCCTCCCATTGTACCTGATAATGGGGGAGTACAGAAAGATGCAAGGGACGAGGGAGTTCCTTTAGAAGATGGACCATGGGAGCAGCCCCCACTTGATCTACTTATTAAGCCACATGTGAGGAGGTCATCTAGGGATAGACAGTCGTCCAAGAGGTACTCGCCGCATGAGTACATTATGCTAACTGATGGGGGAGAGCCAAAAGATTATTCAGAGGCCCTAACCGACGAGCATAAGGAGTGATTGAAAGCTATGCAAGAGGAGATGGAATCCTTACATAAGAACCACACCTATGACATGGTGAAACTACCTAAGGGCAAGAAAGCTTTGAGCAACAAGTAGGTGTTTAGAAAGAAGGTTGAGCAGAAGAATTCACAGACGAGGCTCAAGGCCAGACTTGTGGTGAAAGGGTTTGCTCAGAGGAAAGACATGGACTTCGAGGAGATATTCTCACCAGTGGTGAAGATGACATCCATATAGTGTTACTTGGGTTGGCGGCTAGTATGGATCTCGAGATAGAGCAGTTAGATGTTAAAACTGTCTTCCTCCATGGTGACCTAGAAGAAGAGATCTACATGCAACAACTAGAGGGGTTCGAAGTCAAGGGCAAAGAGCATATGGTGTGTAGGCTGAGAAAGAGCTTGTATGGGTTGAAATAAGCTCCACGACAATGGTACAAGAAGTTCGATTGGTTCATGTTACAACATGGGTATGACAGAACGAAGTCGGACCACTACGTGTTCACGCGTAAGTTCTCAGATGGTGATTTCTTAGTTCTACTATTATATGTTGATGACATGCTCATTATGGGAAAAGACATCAAGAAGATCGACAGGTTGAAACGGGAGTTGGGCAAGTCCTTTGCAATGAAAGACTTCGGCCCGACTAAACAGATCCTAGGAATGGAGATAACTCGTGACAGAAGTAGCAAGAAGCTTTAGTTGTCACAAGAGCAGTATATTGAGAAAGTCCTAGAGCGGTTCAATATGAATGCAGCGAAGCCGGTCAGTACTCCACTAGATGGTCACTTCAGATTGAGCGACAGATAGTGTCCCAAGACGAATGCGCAGGTAGAAGAGATGCAAAAGGTACCCTACGCGTCAACTGTAGGAAGTTTGATGTATGCTATGGTGTAAACACGCCCATACCTAGCATATATGGATGGTGTTGTCAGCCGGTATCTTGCCAATCTCGGCAAAGAGCATTGGTAGTGGTGAAGTGGATACTGCGGTATCTAAGAGGCTCATCTAGGTTGAGCCTATGCTATGGTGACGGTAAACCTGTGTTAGAGGGCTACACAGATGCAGATATGGCAGGGGACATAGACTCCAGGAAGTCTACATCGGAGTTCATGTTCACGTTTGTAGGGAGAGCAGTTTGTTGGCAGAGCAAGCTACAGAAGGTCGTAGCATTATCAACGACAGAGGCCGAGTACATTGCAGTCACAGAGGCATGTAAAGAGATGCTTTGGATGAAGTGGTTCATACAAGAACTTAGCCTGAAGCAGGATCAGCACGTGGTCTATTGCGATAGTCAGAGTGCTATACACTTGAGCAGCATTCCAAGTCGAAGCACATAGAGATTCAGTATCACTAGATCAGGGATACTTTGGAACAGAAGGTGTTATAGCTTAAGAAGGTCCACACGGATGATAATGGGTCAGACATGATGACCAAGGCTTTGCTTAAGGGCAAGTTTGAGGTTTGTAAAAACTAGACTGGCTTGAAGAAGGTGAATCCCTCCTGGGACAAAAATGGGGAGATTTGATAGGATTTTTGTCCCATGCTCGACCGGTCGTGAGCCCTACTCGACCGGTCGAGGGCTGGTGCTCGACCAGTCGTGGAGTCGAGCCCTGACTCGACTCAAAGTCCAGCGACTTTAGGCTATTTTTCTCCGGGGTTCTCGACCGATCAAAAGTGGTTCTCGACTGGTTGTGGGTGGCGCTCGATCGGTCGTGGGCTTGTCTCGATTGGTCGTGGTTACTCAGATTCGTTCTGCGATTTTGCGGATTGCAGAAATCTAAGTCCTTTTGCAACTGGGATGCGGAAAAGAGTTTCCTAAAACTATAAATAGGGGTTCCTAAGGTTTTTCTAGGTATAGGAAAGAGAGAGAGGAAGCTTGTAGAAGGTAGGTTATGCTCGTGGAGGTTATCTACTGTGCAATTTATATCTCAGCACTTCTACGTCCTCGTAATCGGTGAGATCTCTCCGTTTTTCTTTTATTCTCTCATTGTTTATCCACTCCTGCGTGAGTGAAGATGGTTGTAACGTTCTACTTCATAGTGGATTGTTAATCCAGATGAGGTCCCATGGTTTTTAACTCTTTGAGGGTTTTCCACGTAAAAATCTCTTGTGTGGTGTGTGGTTGATGCTTTGATTGATTTCATTCCTTTCTTATTTCATAATTCTGGTTTGTTTCGGGAGGCTAGATCCTAAGGTTTTGTGCAAGGCCCCCAACATCAACAACTGGGTGTTATCAAACACCCTTAGCAAGTGCTTGCACATGCTGACTACTGTAAAATGAAGACTGTGTTCTAAATTCAATAGACTAGTTCAAGGGAGACTAGTCTAGGTGGGTTATCTCATCCATACATCATCTAATGGGCGGTTGCAAATGAGATGGTCAGAAATCCTTAATTAACGATGAAGTTAATGAAATCATGTGGTTTCTTTGTTTAGTGTGATTTTCAGAGTGGGCTTCGTCTGCAGTGGGCCCTGCATTTGGATTGGACAATGCTTATTGTTATGGGGAAAATATGTTGATCAATAAAAAAAGGTCAGGTCAGACCCTCAACACCTCGTGTACCTCGCCAGGTCGGACCCTCAACACCTCGTGTACCTCACCAGGTCGAACAATAAGGAGTTCTAAATAAGAAATCCACTACTCAGCCCTGGACCGAGCAGCAACAAAGTTCAAGCTCGGCCTCTCGTCAACAAGTTAGAAAATAGGCCGACCTGCACAACATCAAGGGAAGTCCAAGCATGTGCCGAAAGGATTAAGTCGAACTCCAGGTCGACATATTATCCCCAGGCCAGGCTGGCCAAAACCACCTCGGCCTTCTACTGCACACTCCGCTGATTCTGAATAAATGGATCTTATCTAAATGAGATATACCCGAGATCTCCTCCAAAAATCTCAGAGGATATCTGCGACATGCTCGGGATCCCGGGATCTTTGCTAAGGATCTTGGAAAATTCCCCCATGCGTTCGGAATCCGAATCCTTCTACAATACACACTTATTAAACAGGGAGATCCCTTTGTGTGATCGCCTCTCCTCAACTATAAATAGAGACATCCCTAAAAGTAAAAGGCACACACAATCTTTAGCCGAAAACCTCCTTATTTGACCAGACCCAGAATCCCTACCGGACTTAGGCATCGGAGGGACCCTTGTGTTAGCCAAGGTATCTTTTGTCCGTTCCTTGTGCAGGTACATGAAGGTCGACGGGAGGCTAACTAGATTTCTACATCAACACTTATCATCCAATTGGTGACCATATAATGGACGGTTGAAAATGTATTGTGGAAGTCTTTTTTACGTTGAAATCACATGGTTTCTGAATTCAATGTGGTTTACTGAATGGGCTTCATCTACAGTTGGCCCACAATTTAGATCGGATGATCCTAATCGTCCAATTGATGAACATCTAATCAAGGTTGAAAATTAGTTGTTCATGATAAAATCAAATGGTTTCTCTATTCAGTGTGATTTTATCCACAGTGGGCCCACAAATTTGGATTGGATATCATCTAATGGGCCATGGAGAGTCAATTGTTCAAAAATTCAAATTTAATGGTGACATCGGATCGTTTCTTTATTCAGTGTATTTTCAGGCTGAGGTTCTTCCCAGGGGGACCCACAGTTTGGATTGGATGATCCCTACCGTCCAATTCCTAACCGTTTATTGGATTGTTGAAAATCAATTAGACAGAACTCCTTAATAGTGAAATGAAATGACTATATATTCAGCGTGATTATCTGGCTGGGATTCATCCAGTGGGTCCATAATTTATATCAGATATCATTTAATGGATGCTTGAGATCAAATGGTTGGAAGTCGAATTTTAACCGTGAAACCAGGCAGTTTTCTCTATTCAATTTGATTTTTAGGCTGCCTTCTTCTACAGTGGGCCCAAAATTTGGACGGTCCAAAATTGGCGTGTTAGTATGCTACAGATTCGTGAAAACCTTTACTAGCTACAGCATCTCTATATACTGCTAGTAGCCATAGGCATTTTTTACCCATGCTATTAATTTACAAGAGTCGTGAACTGTGGGTTTTAAAAGTTCATAGAAAAGGTTTAAAATAATCACATGCATTTGGGTCAGGTTGGACAAGTATAAAGGAATTTCGGATTGTAACATGCATCGGGATTGGATTGTAAGTTGGGTCCTCTTGAAGTCGGGTTGAACCTCAACCTGGCCAACCTGCCCGAGTTGCACCCCTACCCCAGCATCCCTGACTGGGTCTGACTAGAAGGATTGATACCCTGACTTGACTCTAGGGCTGAAAGTGGGGCAGGTTCAACCCGACCGATCCATGACCAACCCAACATTGAGTTGGGCTCGGGCAGGATGTATCAGGTTCATTGTTAGGCTTGGACTATACAAACACCAACCCGATAAAACTTGGGTCGGGCTCGGTTTGCCCGACCCAACACGAACTAAATTAATATATAAGTTACTTATAAATTATAATTGAGTGTGGATCGTCTCTATTGAAGGCACAAAAAATTCTAGTGCTGTTGGGTCTCATTGGTCCACGTTATTTATGATGACTCAAGCTAAGAAGATATGCCGGATTTCTCCGTCTCAAATAGATTGTGTGCTACACAACACAACTTTTAAAGGAGTAGTTGTCCTATATTTTAGCTTCTGTTTATAAAAAAATGTTCTTTACTATAAATAATTACATATATAATTTATAAAATTATAAATATAAAAAATAAGGCCTATTGAAATATAATATACTAATGTAATAACAAAAATATTAGCATGTATCCTCCCGACCAACCCAACCAAGCGCGCTTGGGTTGGGCTTGGGTTGAGAATTCCCAATCCAAGGTTGGGTTGGATCGGGTTAGGGTTGAGGTATAGGAACCTTGGGTCGGGCTAGAGTTGAGCACCAATCCGGCCCAACCCGACCGACTTTCAGCCCTACTTGACTATGGATGATTGAGGAGGAAACCAGGATAATCGGCTCTTGTCCATCGGGGGATCCAAATAGTTCGTGTGGTGGAGGGTCGGCTGAGATTCAGAAATCGCAAGGAGAGTATACTAGCCATCTGACCGTGGGGCTTATTCTGGACTGTTAGGCTTAAATAGTTAAGATTATGCAATTGGCATAATTTTCAAGCCATGGCCCATTAATTGTTGGACCCACTAGATGAATGGTCTTATCATCACACTCTGATTATTAGCTGAACCTTTTAAATTTTGAGAGTTTTCTTTTCTTTCATTTTTTTTTTTTTTTGAAAAGCAAGTGAGGAATATTTTCTTATTACTAACCCAAAACAAAAGCCTGAAAGATACATCAAGGGACAAACTCCTAAGAAAATTTTGAAATTTTTTTTCATACTCTAGTAAAATTTGATGATTGATACATACAGCTATTTCTATCCTGCACATATGTAGAATATCTGATCCATGCAAAAAGTTGTGATGGATAATGTTTAGCACTTGATCCACAAATCAAGCGGATCATCTAATCGCATGGGATATATGGTCAAAATCAGTGGATACTGGACAGCCAATGGCATGAATTGATTATTGGTGTGGCCCACAAAATAAATCGATCGGCCTCATCCCAAACCAGGTGATAATAAATGTGTGGCCCTGCTAGACCGCAACATCCTCCCTTTCTAAGTAAGAAAAAGTCATGGTGCCAAGCAAGTGAAAGAAAGGATATCACAGAGAGAAGGGTAACTTTCATTCTCCAACTTTCATATATATATATATATATATATATATATATATATATATATATATATATATATATATATATATATATATATATATATATATTATAAAATTGTTTGCAGAAACATATTTTAAAGTGTTTTGGGAATAATCCCACATTGGAAAGAGAAAAAAACGTTTGTGGTTATATGAGAAAATTGGAATATTATAATATTTACTCACTTAGTCCGATGAGTATTGGGCTTGTATGTTCTAGTGCGAAACACTGGAACGCCCACACGCGCGCTCGCACCCGGGCTTGGGCATAGGCACGGGCTCGGTGCGAAGGCGTGGGCATGTGAGGTAGTGTAGCGGTAGAGGCGCTAGTGGCACACTTTGCGCTTCGCACATCCTCACCGTGTCGCAGAGGGTAGCTCCTTCACGAACCGGCACGAGACGAATGTGAGTCGCAGTGTGACAGAGAGTTGGCAGATAACCGAGAGTTTAGAGGACTGAATGAGATCCTATGACTCATATAGATGGTTGAAATATAGCCGTTAGTGTGAGGTGTAACTCCTCATGCAATTAGTAGTTGACTATGCAGAAATTGTTGCATGTAGGTAGCCCAACAACTAGAAATGGCTAGCTAGTGTGTCTAAACGGTTAAAAACTGTTGCATGCAGCTGCTATTACACCATGCACAACAATCAGAAACTGCCAATAATGGCTAGTTTCTCCCAACAGTTAAAAAACGGTCATGTGGATTTAATGCCTTGGACTAAAATTGCCAGTAATCTTAGCCTATATATATAGGGCTTGAATGAGTTTATAATCCATCACAAAATCACACTCCAGCATACTCATATGAATCAAGTCTTTTCCTACAAACAGATACTCTAGCATGACAGCAAGGTTCATCCGAACCATTGCCTTAAGAACAGACCAGTGTTGTGATCTAGAACGGTTCATCTGAACCATTAGCTAAAGAATAGACCAGTGCAGTGGTCTAACTCATATTTCTTCTTCTCTTTTTTCGAGATTTTTTCTTTTTTATTATTTCTTCCAAACATTTATATACAAGAGTTCCATTAGTCGGTCCTCGTATTTGCTAAATGCAGATCCACACCAGGCTTATCGTATCCTAGAAACAATTTACCTATAACCTTTCAGCATACTCAATCTACTTGAGTAGGGGCAAATAATGTGATGTATAGCGGGTCGCGGACAGTTACATGGCCAAGATGGATCAGAAAAGGCCCGGTCGACAACAGAAGTGATCCAGACCATCGGACCTTAAATCGAGCGTATCTCACAAACTGGAATGAGTTATCTGACGTAAAATATATGATTTTGGGGTAGAACGAGATACTTTAGCCAACCAACCCTGCTATGTTGGGTTGCGCAAGCCGGAATTGTGAAATACCCGTGGATCAATAGTTGTTTCCCTGTTTTAATTTTGTTTTTACTATAAATAGTAAGTTTTAGTTTGATTACAACTCTTCATCCGTCAGGCTTTAGGAGTTGCGCCCAACGTGAAAAGAGCTTAGAATAATTAGGAGAACAATTTGGTGAATCCAAATAGGACACTTACTATTTTGGGTCGAAAACCTTGCACACTAGTAGACATCACGACCTTCTATAAATAGTAAGTTTACTATTTATAGTAAGTCGCGAATTATAAGAGTTTTAGTTGTAGTTTGATTCTGATTTATTTCTCATTGCTTGGAATCCCTATTTAAAGGGTTGTGAACTCGTTTTTATTCATCAATTAATCAATTTCGAATTTATTAGAATTTATTTCTATTTTTTACTTTCTTTCTTCGTGGATTCGAGAAGTCTCTGTGAGGAGTAAAGAGAAGTTCCGTGGATTCGGAATAGTTATCCTCTTGAGGAAGATGGTGCTTGACCTCACGTCCTTCCTTACGTCATAATGCTTTAAGGATAACAATCTCATATATGCTTCAGCCTGTCCTGATTCCACATCATTTTTCTGGTTTTTCATGTTTTATAGAAAATATTATTTCTGTATCATTCCTCAACAAGCTATTCAATTCTCCACTCAAACATGTGCGGTGCATCGTGAAATTCAGCCAACTTAGTGTTGTTGTTATTTTGCTCCTTAAAAGGTTTCAGTCATAATTAGGGACTTCTATAATTTGAGAAGAAGTATCAATCTAGGCCGTCACTTGCCGCAACGTGGACTTATCTTTTTTTAGATTACTCATGACTTTACAGTTTCTATCATATTCATCCTCGAAGAAATCTTTCATCTGTATCTGGTTGAGATTTTTGTGCCATGTGTCCTATGTTCTGAGTTGTTATATCTGACACGGTAGATCAAGCATAAACTCATGTGGCCCACATGATTAGGCTGATATTTTTATTTGGATGGTGACGATGAACCTGATGATGTTGAGCATGACGCACACGGTAGACCTAGCAACTAATGTTTCATTTTTAAAAATTTTTATTTTATTTTATTTTAAAATTTTTTTTAAGTGTGACATGCTTCCGACACTTCGCTATTGGTACGCCGCTTTGACCGAATTTTGAACTGATGGAGACGGGCATTTTTACGATTTTCATCTTGCGAGGTTGAGTCCAGCCCATTTTCAGCCCCACCAGCCCAAATAAAAAATCGAACGGGCTCATTGTCAGGGACGCGGATTTCCTGCGAAAGCCTTTCGCAGGAAGTTCCTGCGCAAGGTTTCTGTGTGGGGCCACTTAGAGGTTTGTGAGAAATCCAACCCCTTTATCCGTTTTTGAAGCTCATTTTATGAAATGAGACCAAAAATGAGGAGAATCCAAAACTCAAGTGAGCCACACGAGAGGAAACAGTGAAGATTTAGTGACCACCGTTGAAATATTTATATGGCCATAAAAGTTTTGTAACGGTATAAGTTTTCGGTGTTTTCAATTTATCTGAGTGAAAATGACCTTATAAACGGTTTAGATGTCATATGCAACATTGTCAAATGACGCATGTTGCATATGTAACCGTGCATGTACCCAACGTATTTGTATGCGTTATATCGCCGCTAACAACCCTGTCAGTGCACTACTTTTGTTTACCACCGTCCTTTTGAAAAAGCAACCCGGCATAGAATCAAAATATGCATATTTATTTTAAGCCATTTCACATCGGGGCGGGGATTGGATACTACCGACAAGGACCTAGAGACGGACGGTCGTCCATCCATTCTTAAAGATCATTTTATATCATGTGCAGGGGGGGGGGTCTGTGGGGTCCACAGTGATATATGTGTTTTATCCAATCCGTCCATCCATTCTTAAAGATCATTTTATAGTATGTGCATGAAAATTAGGTACATTGAATCGTCAAGTGGACCACACTACAGGAAACAATGATAATTGAATTCCTACGGCTGAAAACCTCCTGGAGGCCTTCGATCAATCCGATATTTATGTTTTCCCTTCATGTCTCTTTGTCCTTATGAAGGGATTGGATGGCAAATAAACATCATGGTAGCCCTAGGAAGGTTTCAACGGTGGGAGTCATTGTCACCCCTACTCCCTGTTGTGGTCTACTTGAGCCATTGATCTGCCTCCTTTTTTGGCTCATGCCCTAAAATGACCTTTCAAAATGGATTGAAAGCTTAGTTAAAACACATATATCACCCCCACAGAGCCCCGATGGGTCCATCTCTAGCCAAGTCTTGCCATGGTAGCACCCGGTCCATGCCCTTCCCATCCACTGGACCGCAGCATCTTCCAATGCGCACGGGATGCTTGTCAAGATGCTAGGTGAGGCTCATCGTGATGTTTGTGAGTAATCCATCCCGTTCATCCATTTTGCTGGATCATGCCAGGACATAGCCCAAAAATGAGGTGGATCCAAAATTCGAGTGGACCGGAAGACATGGACGATTGAATGTCCACGGTTGAAACATTGGTAAGGCCACGAAGTTTTGGATCAGGCTCATGTTGTTTTTTTTATATATATTTCCAACCCAGTACTAATGACCTCACCAACCGTATAAATGCCATATGAACGTCACAGTGGACCTTGAGAAGGTTTCCAATAGACATATACTCACTCACTTTTTCTTGGCTCATTTTTGGTACATGATGATAACTGAATGGATTTCTCAAAAACAACAGTGGCCCCCACCTAACTTTCGGTGTTGGAAGTTCTTCCAAAGGCTATTTTGAAAAATGCGCTTGAGCATCTTATGAAGTGACGTCTACAACTTCGGTGAATCCCACCATGATGTATGTTTTACATCCACATTGCATATTCATTTGGAGACATCATTTTAAGGGATGATCCACATTGCCCATTCATTTGAAGAGATCATGTTAGGGCATGAGCCAAAGAATAAAACAGATCTAAAGTTCATGCGGACCGCCCAAAGAAAAAAAAAAGTACGAATTGAACGCCTACAGAAAAAATTTCTCCAGGGTCACATGAGTGTTTTCCATCAAACTAATATTTGTGTTTTCCCGTCACTACATGCATTAATTTATGAAATGATTAGATCTCAAATAAACACCATGGTGGGTCTTAGGATGGTTTCAACCGTCGGTGTCACTGTCCTACCGTTTTCTATGGTGGGTCCACTTGAAATTTGAATTTGCCTAATTCTTTTACTCATGCTCTAAAATGATATCTCCAAATGGATGGACAGTGTGGATACAACACATACATCACAGTGAGCCTACAAAACTTGGTGATGTCACTTCCATAGCTAAACTGGCTACTCAACACGTCAGTAGCTAATCCGCGTCCAGCATCTTATCTTTGATGAAGTAAATGGTCAATTATGAACAACTGCCTACCCAATTTGACTTTAAGTAATGACACGAACAGAAAACCTTGTTAAGAAAAAAAAAATCTATTTTATCATTTTCTTTGATATAAGTTATGTGTTGAAGGTATCACAACTGGAGATTCAATTACTGTATCATGGACGTAATGTGCTCTGGGTAGAGACCCTCTTGGTCGATGCATAATTTCATGAATTTTGGGTAGTTGTACACAAATCGATGTAAGTAATTCGAAATGTGTGTTACATCACTTTCGGGATTGGATGTCGCAAATATTCGCTCCATGAACAAATCGTGTCACGTAATTCATCTGACCTATGTTGTGCCACCTCGAGGTGTTCACATAAATCCATGGTAGCGTTGGCCATGTCGGTGAATATCCGTAGTTATGAGATGCGGGTCGAGTCGGGTTTTCTATAAATTATATTCAACATTGTGATGATCACTATGTATGATGAACCGCACATACTTTGCTAGGCATGCATTCATATATATATATATATATATATATATATATATATATATATATTGGTTCCGCATACTGATACCGCTCGTAGTAGTGGAGTACAAGACGTATCAGAACCTTTACATTAATCTCATGAATCTCTTGAAATTATTGTTAATCTTGAAGGATAATCATCACTATGAGTAGGGTGTTGACACTCTTCAACCGTACAGATGATGTAGGTGACGTACAGGTTGAGGACTCAGAAGATCAGTCCCCGATAGAAGATTTTACCGAATAAAGTAGAAAAATAGTTTATGACTTATTTTATTTATGTTTCCGCTATCCAACTCAGAATATTGCAATAAGCTCCTATTGAGAGAAAATTTGACAAGTTTATTTAATTATGGAATGATAATTTTAGTTAATTTTATTCTTATGGATGATTACCTTTATAAATGTAAATGGATGTGATCTAGACGAAAGGAAAATCAAGGGGATACCTTAAGGCATCCAGAATTTTTACATTATTAATACCTGATTTTCTCGGGCACGAGTATGAACTCTGGCCGTGAAAATTTGGAATGTTACATGTGACCCCCAAAGTTTTTATATAGAAATTGTACAAATCTTCGACTGCATCACGAATCTTATTGACCTCAATGACACTCTTTTTACTATACAACTTTTAAAAATGAATATAACCATGAAAATCTTGTATCTAAGATCAAGAACAACTGCACTAGCAATTGCCAAAGTATGCTTAGACCAATACTTATCAAACTTTAACTACACACCCGTAGTCATTATTTGTAGAAAGTTTGGTTCACTAAAACTTTTGTACAAAACATCTTTTACTCTCTAAAGTTCATGAAGAAATATTTGTTGTTGGATACTTGCTTCTCGAAAAATCTTCATTATATTATAAAAAACTGTAAGGAACTTGTGAACTGTTTCATCTCTTGTCCAATCATCATCAGAAGGCAATCATTGATATGCACTATCACCCTCATTGTGAGAGAATGCATCTTTAAAAGCTATTGTTGAATCCAACATTTTTTAAGTTGAATTTCAATGTGTCAAGACATCCAGCTTCATCGTTCTCTTGGATGACAAATTCAACAATTTCACGATATCATTCCATGTATTTAATCATGAAGATGACCCCCGTATCTATTTTTCACTCTCTGATGTTCTTGATCATTGGCTCAAAATTTTTAAGCATATCTTATACAATCAAGTTTAGGATGTGGCCACAACACTTAACATGAAATATTTTTCAACCAAAATTTAAGTCACTAGTGGCCCTAAACTGGTTCCGTAAAATCTTTATCAAACTATCATTTACAGAGGCATTGTCTAAAGTTATTGAGGAGTTTTTCTTCTTAATGCCCCACTCTACAAGGCATCTATAGACACAGTCTGAAACCATCAAACCAGTGTGAGGAGTTGCAAGATAGCGGAAGTTTATAACTCTTTTGCAGAGCCTCCATTTGGCATCAACGTAGTGGGCGGTTAGTGACATATACCCATTTCGTTGATTGGATGTCGTCCACAAATCTGGTGTTAAGCTGATTCAAGAAACCAATGCCAACTATCCTTTCAAATTGACCTTCTCGCTTGCATACATTTTCATGCACACTCTCTTTATTGTTGTACATGAGACTTTCTCGTATTTAGTATTAAGGCCTCTAGTTAATTCGAAAAAAGATGGACTTTTTACCATCTAAAATAGTTCTTCGTTTACAATAATTAATAAATCTGGCCATCAACTCCTTCATATGTTCCCTGTTATAGTTATAGGTGGACAAGGTACCTTACAACGGATCCTCTAAAGATTGGGTGAAAGTATTTGTTGCCCTGACGTCTAACTTCTCACTTTTTTTTTTTTTTTTTTTTTTTTTATGATACTTCAATAGGTGTTTCTTTAAAGTTGTGGTCAATCCATCTACTTGTTTAACATATTGACCTGTGCACTATATCTTCATCGTGTCGATCTTTAGGGCTACTTCTTCAAAATCTTCCCATACTACTGATCTTTTTTTCCTTTTAGTGAACTCTGGGAGGTTCTAATCTCAATGGGTACCTCTTCATCTTGTAGACGCAATCGTTTATCCAAGATCGTCGGCGAAGTGACTAATTAACTGCCGAGGGCATTGGGAATTTTCTTACTTATCATCTATTAATTAAAAGATACTAAATCAAACTAGCATTATAATGCCTTAAAAGTATATACTAAACCCTAAATTAGTACCCATCCAAGGTTGGATAAAATGTAATACTTTCATATTCCCATTTAAAAGCCCACGCTGAAATTTCGGCAACATCTCCCTATGTCTCTTCAGGTAAGTTGATTTTCTATTTCATTATGATTCTAAATATCTAAGCAACGTGAAGATAATTAACATTCGAAATAAAAATGAAGAAACATATCCAGAAAGAAATGGAGAGATAGAGCGCAAAACATGCATGCGTATTGTAATAGGTTATATGCAAGCATACTATCTATCTAACCTTGAATTGTCCAAATTGCGACAATTTCTATGCCACCAAAAACAAAATATATCTATGCCAGACCACATAGAATTTCTCAAATGTGTAATAATTGTTTAATTCACAAAAATAAACCACATTATGCTAACTTTTTAATGCACAATAATAAGCTAAGCAATAAGTAATATAATCCATAATTCACAAAAATAAGCCACTAATTGTCTAATTAAAAATAAATAAATTAGGCTAATTGTTTAATGCACAATAATCAGCTAAGTAATAAGGGGTTAGGGGAATAAGGATTTAGGTTTAGCCATTTATGGTTTAGGCTTTAGGTTTTAGGTTTAGGGTTATTGATTGGATTTAAGGTTTAGGTTTTAGGTTTAGGGTTTAGGTTTTAGGGTTTAGGGATTAGGTTTAGGGTTTAGGGATTAGGGTTCAGGGTTTAGGTTTAGGGTTTGGGTTTAGGGTTTTGGGTTTAGGTTTTAGGTTTAGGGATTATTTTAGGGTTTGGGTTTAGGCTATATGTATTAGCTTTAACTTTAAGGTTTATAAATGGCTCAGCCTGAGCTAGCCCAAATGCACCATAGTCAAGCCGGATGCACACGAGCCAGCCTGAACACACCACATGATCCACACCTAGCCCGATCACACTTGAGCCAGCCAGAACGCACACCACATCCAACCTGGATGCACTCAATTTTAACCTTACCTGACTTCAATTTCATAAAACCACCAAATTAGAAATTAATAAATAAAGAACTATAGAAATTAGGAAATTACCTTGATTAGAGGCATAATCGAGTGGCTGGGTGGGTATGGTCCATCCGAACGAGCTGTTGCCTGAGTTGAGACGAGTGAATATGAGGGAGGGAGTGGAGAGAGAGAGAGAGAGAGAGAGAGAGAGAGAGAGAGAGAGAGAGAGGAGGAGGATGGCCTAGTGGTTGGTGGTGATGGGTGGCTGTCGGGCTCGGAAGAGGAGGGTGGGAGAGAGGTTGAGTCAGGTACGAGCATGCGGCGGGTGGGGTAGGTTAGAAAATTAAGTTACATACACACACACACACACACACTCTACCCGAACTTGAGTCAAGTCGGGTTTCAGATTGAGTCGAGTCAATATTGAGTTAGATTTCAGGTCAAGTCGAGTCAAGTTAATGGGTGACTCGGACTTGACTTGGTTTAAGTTTAGACTGGGAGAAGTCTACTCAGTTTGGATCGATGCACCCACCTGGTTCGAGTCGAGTTGGGTTTGAATGAGTCAGACGAGTCGAGTCTAACAAGTTGACTTGTCCCATGCCTAGCTCTAGCTATATCGTGTTAGGCAAGGGACGTGGCGCACCTAATCCAATCCCCTATCTCCGCCGAGCGCAAATTAGTTGGGACCTTGAACCAACAATATGGGTGCGCCCACCTTGATGCATGCATTATATATCTACATTGTCTATATGTTTTTCTAGCTTATTTAAGGGCATGGTCCTGAAAATGAAGAAGATACAAATTTCAGGTGGACCACACCACAGGAAACAATGGTCGTTGAACGCCCACCATTAAAAACATCTTATGGTCCACTGTAATGTGTTTTTACTATATAATTTGTTCATAATATTAAACAAACCTGGATAAAAGGAAAAAAACAAATATAAGATTAATGAAAAGACTTTTATAGCCCACGAAAGAATTTTAATGGTTAATAAACACTCTTTTCAATGGTGTGGTCCACCTAAAGTTTGTATTTACTTCATTTTTTTATCAACACCCTAAAGTAAGTGGCAAAATTTGGACCTCTTGATATATAATGGATACATCTTAGTGGGCCCTATAGTCAAGGTTGCACCCACATCATTGGTTTTGGGTTGCGGTCAAAAGCGAATTGTGTCCTAACCCCACCCGTCTTTAGCCATGAACAAGCAAATCCATGTGGAGGACCGTGGTGATATATCTGTTTATCCACGCCATCATTTCGGTACTTTTTCTGGTTTGGATTTTGTGGTCACGTGTGTTGCATGCTAGAATTGACTATATGGCTTGATTCCAACTGAACAACTTGACCCCAAGTGCCAATATAGGTAGATACGTTGACTGCAATCGTATATGAATGAGATATGAGTAGATTAACTACCTATTCAGCCACTCGCAAATTGTTTTAGATAATGTTCAAGCGATAGTCGGAGGGTGGGGTTCAGCTCTACCTTTGTTACTAAAGGACTTTTTTTTTATATATATACTTAGCTATATTAAGACAAGAAAGAAATACTTATAGTCGGTCAAGGAACAACTATAAAAAGTCTTTCATAATGAAGAACTATTTGTATTGAGATCAGATAAAGTCTAATGTATGATCGTATACTTGGATTATAACTTAGAGACTACCACTACTCTTAAAATAGAGCTAAGGCTAAAAGATTATGCTAATATAAGATAATGTTAATTCGACTAGATTGAAAATGCATGGAATAGAATACCACGACATGCGGAAGCTTGGCGAAGCTATGGAATGAAGGCTATGTCCTAGCAGGGGGATGATTAGGACTAAATTAAAATTTTATCTTTTAACACACAATTGCCTACTTAAACTAATTAACAATTCAAACTAAGTAAGACAATTAACTCTAAAGCTTCCAAGCCAATAAAGGGTATAATCACATGATATGACAATGAGCAACTAGTCTGTAAATGATAGTGTACAAGTTTATGAGGGATGTGCTAACTATTACCTCTTAGCATTCATCTAATCATGCATACATACAATTCATCAACCAATAACATAAGAATAATTAAACAAGTGTTCAAAGACAATCCTAAACACAAGCATGTATAGTAGTTCAATTTACCTACTCCACTCTCGGCGGACTCACTTAACCCATGAATGTGACGGATTTGACTATCCGAGGTTTTTAAATTAGGTTCACCTCTAACTTTTACAACCCTACACAAGGACCTTAATGTATACTCCTGTTAGAGGATCCCCTAAGGGACTTGAGTTGGTTTTCCATCGACTAACTAATAACCCCGGTTATAAACCAACAACCTCGGTCCTAATCCAAAGACCCATGTTTACTCCCACTGGAGGCTCTCACGGAGACTAACACATACACACCCATATCCAGTGGTCTACCCTAGGATTTAGTCAACTTTAGCAATTTAAATACTACACTCAATCCTGCACTAGAAATGAGTGTACACGGACTATTACAATTGACAACTTACTTATCGGATTGAGACCCTTTTATAGAGAATTCTCGGGTTGCTTGATCGATGCTCTCTCATGCTTCAATCAGCTCCCCTTTGCTCTCTCGATCATGATGTTAATGCATTGCTAATGCTTCAACTTCAATGATCAAACACCTTACATGTGATGCTCCTTTAACATGATCAAGGTGATGGAAAGTTGGAATTCCTAGGGGATTCACCTAAATGGGTCCTTTAAAGGATTTAGACAAGTGTATATCTATAGAGGTTAAGTCTAATCTCTGGAAAATGGTGGAGTTCAAGATCATCTTCAAGGTAGAGGTTGGAATCTTCGTAAAAGTGTTAATCTCAAGGAAGATGACTTAGAACTCATTGGTTTAGATGCTTGGGATGAGGGATATGATCATGAAATCTCCTAATCTTCTATTACACTAAAAACTCATGAAATGCCCAAAGATCCAAATGTTATATTTATAAGAATCATGCTCCAATGGATCTCTAATGGCTAGGCTCGATTGATTGAGTCTGGCCTTCAATGGATCGTGCTAGGCCAAAAATATTCCAGAGAACTCGTTGGACTGTTTTGGCTATGTTTGATCGATCGAGCTCAATCGCTTGAGAAGGATCGAGGATCCCTCAATCGATCAAGCTTATGCTTCGAGCACTTGAACTCCTCTGTATTTTAAGCTAGAGCTTGCTGGACGTTTTAGGCTATGCTCCGTTGATCGACTCAATCGATCAAGCTTTACTCGAGCACACTTCTAAGGCTATTGGTTTGAGCATTTTGGATTTCCAGCAGCTTAGGAGCCTCTTAAACCTATTTTATCATGTTTCAATAAGGCTCTTAAGGCCAATGGATGATAAAAAAAAAATGGTACTATATATATATATGTTCTTAACTCCTTGATACTCATGTCCTCTTGTGTCTTCAGTCTTTAGCTTAAAAGGGCTCAACCGATTACATAATACATGGACTTCTATGATTGAGAAACAAGGTGCACAAATAGGTGCACTAATATAGTTTTGTTGGATTGGTGTGAGACCTTTTTCTTTGTTGATTTTCCTTGTTATTTATACACTTCTCTACTATACAAATACTCTATATCCATTTTTTTTTGTTTACTTCAACCGTTACGGTAGCTGAATCGTTGCCACGTCATTCTTCTAAATCCTTAACTCTTTGGATTCTTCTAATTGCTCCTCATTTCTCGACCGCTTTCCACCTTTTGGACTTCTCGGTCGTGCGCCATCATTAGATGATGTGTATTTCCAACTCAACGTCAGATGTGCTTCCATAAGAAGTGCTAAAAATATCTTTAAAGATCTTCCTGCATGTTATATCCTTTTTGTGTAACGACATGTGTTATTCCCTAATTGGTTATTCCAAGAATGACCAGAAAATAAGGTACAACATTTCCCCCCACGTTGATTCACCTTTAGGTAAAAGGTGAAATTGACATTGGCTCGTCGTCCCACACAATAAATGCGATTAGCGACTATTTCCATGTGTCAACTCCCTATTGATTCTACACGACATGGATAAAAACTGAATGGTGATTTTGCCCCTATCTCATGGTTACCATCGTAACATGTAGCACACAATCATATTGTATGAGGAGTCATGATAATCCTCTCATTAATGCGCACTTCCCTGGCTGATATATATGCTATTTTAAACTGATTTCGCTATTTTGATGACTCTTACTCTTCTTCTTCCTAAGCTTTTTTTAGTTAAGATTGTTATCATCATGGCTGCTTCCTCTTCATCCGGCCCTGTAACCTTCCATCAAGAAGGTGTATTAAGAGAGCTGGAGGCTCTTTCGTCCAAAATTCTAGATGACATCATCTTCTCTACCTTTATTGATGTAAATAGATTGTTTCTTACACTCAAACCAACATTCAGTCTAAAGTTTTCCTCGATCAACTTCAATTGTTAGATCAATTCTTTCCTTACTATCCAGGTGAACAACTTCTCATTCAGTCCAATTCCTTACCATACCTTGTAAACGCATTCATGATTTCAAGATCATGGTCATGGACGATAAAAGGATGGCCATAATGGTTTACCTATGTATCGCAATAACATGGCGATACATGGAAACATGTTGGCATCTATGAATGTATCAACCTTTCATTACACGAGTATGTAACACACACCTCTCTTCTTGTTGCGGCTTCAGCCTTTTAGAGTAACAACCAAAGGTTTTACCACAAAGAAGGGCACCTATGGCTTCTTCAAATGTGGTTTTTTGAATACTTTAGGTTTGTTTTTGTAAATCCTATCCCTCCTCCATCTTCTTTCACCTATTTCGGCCACTGAAATATCTATTTTCCTAGAACCACTCATTCTTTTACCGAATATATGAATTTCTTCCCCTCTCTTAACTAAGAAAAACCCAATCATTCTTATTGCCCTTTTCCCAATAAAGAGTTCAGTTCAGTGAGGTTTACAAAGGACTACAATACCAATAATGTTGAGATGAATGGGGTTAGAGACAAGGCTTGGTAGAGTTATCTCATTTGTAAAGATCTCCCTTATGACAGCACTATGGAGACATGTGTGAATGCTAAAGCTAGACTCGAGCAGTACTGCCCCAATCTCCTTAATCACCAAATTAGATTAGCTCAATGCATTTCATGTCCTTTCACTCATAGAACCTGCAATTAACCACTGAATCAACATATAATTGTGAATTCAATCAGCACCTACTACTTTCTTCATGACAATTTTGAGAATATAGGTGCTAAATTCAATGCTCCCCTCTTCCCAGCTGTCCTCGTGAGATGATTTCTTTCTACAACTTGTGGAAGAAACACTATTAAAGATTAGTCACTGTATAAGACCCGTACCTTAGACCGTACCATTCCGTATGCTTTCGCGATCCTCCTAGTTGAATTCCGACAACTCTCGACCTGTATTTGACGTTTGCACACAAACCTAAGCCGAGTCTTGCATACCGAAGCCAGCTCGAACTGAAACCTATACCTTAGCAATCGCGACGTCACCGCGTTTCCAACGCCGTGACTCGCGCACCGATCCGATACCCATGCTAGAAGTTATGGGTCCGCGTTCATTTCAAGGAAAACGCCGCATGTTGCGAATTTCGAGGGAATCTCTACAACATGTCCCATCAAATCAAGTCAAGTATACCACCTTACCTCAATGCCACCTCACCCAACAACAAGTACACATGACCTCTCTCTCTTTTCCCACAAGTCAACACGTCCCTCCCCTAACCATCCCTCTTTCACACCATTTTCAACTAAGGCCATACCTCCCATCACCTTTCCTTACACCCACCACTCCAACCATCCCTTTTATTATTCTCTCTCTCTCATTCCATCTCTTCACTCCCAAGCAACAAGCTTCATACATCCAAGCCTCTCCAAGCTTTCCTAAACAACAAGTGTGGCCCACCCTCTCATCTCTCATCCCCACAATCAAAACTCCATCATCCACTGTTAAAAGTAAAGGCAAGGAGCATAGGAGTCCAAGGGATCAAGGAGAAGGCCTAGAGGTGGGTGATCCACCATTGATTCTGATTTAATGGGCCCACTTGTGATGGGACCCACTTTGATGTATGTGTTGTAATCTAGAGGGGCCCATAGTGGCGGGGCCCCCTCCATCTTGTCTCTCTCTCTTTCTCTCTCTTTCTTTCTTTCTCTATCTCTCTCGTATGGGTAATGGTGTGTTTGTGTGTGTGGCCCACCATGAAGTATGTAACCTATCCACGCCATCCACCTTCATGGGACACACCTGATGGATGTGTTTAATCAACATCGTCCAACCGTTACCGGGCCTAGACGGAAGGAAAACACAAATATCAAAATCAGGTAGGCCACGTCCATGTGGGACCCACCTCGATTTAATTCATGTGCATAGGCCGTCCACCGTCCCTGGACGCTGGACGTGTCCACTGAAGCGTGAACAGATAGCTGGTGTACTAACGGTAGCAACAAAAAAAATGGTTTTTGGGTTACCCACTTAAGCAGGCCCCACCTTGATGTATCAATCCAATCCACACCGTCCATTTCATTCCTCAGCTCATTTTAGGCGTTGAGCCAAAAAATGAAGCCCATCTGACTATCTGGCGGGCCATAGCATAGGAAACAATGGTTTTCACCGTTAAAACCCACCCTGATGTTTCGATACACTAAAATACATCGAATATTGGGCTTGATGGGTTTGTCTTGAGCTGTAGAGTGCAATGGCTGGGCTGGATTTCCCTGATGCGGGCCCCACCTATGAAAAACCTCAAAAAAATCAATTTTTTTTTAAAAAATATATAACTGCAGCAGGCGCTGCCGCTGATGTGTAGCAGTGTCCTACTGCTGTGCCGTTGGATGAGAAAGGGCAGGGACGTGGGTCCCATGTGTAGGCCCCACCGTGATGTCCGTTGAACATCAACGACATACATTTGGCGCCCCTCCCTCTGCGACCATGGGCCACCCCAAAATCAGCCATGTACGTGACTCAGGTGGCCCACGTCACATGAAACAGTGGGATTGAATGACTGTCATTGAAACCCTTTTTGGGTTGTCACAGAAGTTTTGGATCATTATAAAATTTGTTTTTCCTCTTCATCTGGTTCCACGTGACCTTATCACCAGATTGGCTAGAAAATAAACATTATGGTGGGCCCCACGTAGGACCCACTGATGTGTGTGCTCCACACCTTCCATCAGTGGGGTCCCACCATGAGATATGTGCTTTATCTATGCTGTCTATCTATGGGACCCACCATGATGCGTGTGTTTCATCCAAACCGTCCAACCATTTTAGAGATTATTTTAAGGCCTGTGATGGAATAATATATATATATATATATATATATATATATATATATATATATATATATATATATATATATATAGATCTAGGATCAGGTGGACCACATTATAGAAAATAGTGGGTTTGAATGTCCACCATTAAACTCTTGGGAATTCTAATGGTGGAAATCCTTATCACCACTTATATTTGTGTGTGGCCCATTTGATATACATGTGGCCCATGTGGTGTGGCCCACTTACCATATTTATGGCCCATTGTTGAGGCCCACCTTGATTTGTATGAGGCCCGTTGTTGAGGCCACCTTAATAAATATGAGGCCCATGTTATGAGGCCTATTGTGACGTATGCAAGGCCCATGTGATTAGGCCCAACTTGATGTAATTGTGGCCCGCCCACTGAGGCCCACTTTGATATATATGAGACCCATGGTATGAGGCCCATTTGACGTATTGGAGGCCCATGGGTTGAGGCCCAATGGGATGTACATAAGGCCCATTGTAATGTGTTTCCATCGTGGTTTATGTGATGATCTCGATGGCGGGCTATGCCTTGGGAGCAATGATGGTTTGACGTCCACATTGTATGGATGATGTTGGTTAAATGTCCACATTGTCACTCTCCTTAGGCCCATTGATAGGCCCATACTTGTAGTGTGTAGTCTGTCTAGGCTCATCTTCGTTATGAACAGAGCCCATCACCACATAACTTGTTTAGTATATACCCATGATTCATGATCATACGCATCATATATATACCTGATATGAGGAGCGACTGATCATAGCATATATATGCCTTTGGGCAGATTGTTTATAGGCTCCTTGATAGGTGGAGTTGCCCCACATGAGCGCGCTGTACGTGTAGGATTATTGCATGTCTGGTAGGGTGATTCATGCACTTGCATTTGTGTGATTGTGATTATTGGATGCCCTAGCAACATTAGGGCCATAGCCTCCACAGACACATCGTGGGTGGCTGGATTGGATACCAAAAATACTGTTTCTAGCATCAGGGCGTCATAGATGTCCTTGGGTGAAAATCTCTAAACCCGATGGTACCAGAGGATGACTCCAATGTCGAGACCGAGTGGATATATGAGCGCACGAGGGCCGAATACCAGGTAGCCGCGTCTCCCACTATGTCGTGGTCGGTTAGAAAGGGGTGTGGCCTTACTCACCCGAGGGTAGGGGGCATTACTAGGCTGAGTTTGACCAGCTCGTGAATGGGTCCGCTATCGACGTGCTGGATAGGTATTGGCAGACTATTGGCCAGGTGGATAGTGAGGTTTCTTACGCTCACTTGGACTGTGCGGCTGGGAGAGCGGCAGTGCCATTTGGAATGTACTGAACCCCGGTGATTATCCAGAATGAGAACTGTACTGATATTTGATGAGCTGGATGAGGATTGACATGCTTGAGTTGCATCTCACATCGTAAGGCCTTGATATGGCCGATAACATTTATATCTTGCACCGCATAGCCTTGGTACGGTTGATTGCATTCATGTACTCATCAGCATAATTCCGCATTACTCTAACCTTGCATTCTGAGCACGCTTATATTGCGCACACACTTACACCACCCTCTAAGCTTTCTATAAGCTTCTACACGATTGATGCGTGCAGGTGACGCCAGGATGCAACCATAGCTTCACCGCAGTTGGAGTGCGCAGTCAAGCTTCTGGAGTTTTTGTCACTTTCATTATATTGTATTTCCCTTTCATACGCATTGTACTCAAAATTTTTGTCACTTTCATTATATTGTATTTCTCTTTCATACGCATTGTACTCAAAGTTTTTGATCATAGTGGATATTGTGATGGTGTTCTTGTGGTTATTGTTAGTGGGTTATGCTTATGGTTATGCTTATTACAAATCAAATTGATGATTAGAAATCCTCCTTGTAGCATCATAGGATCAGAACCTGGCGTATGGGTGTCGGGATCCGAGAATGGGGTACTGCGGAGGCTGTCGGCGCCGGATTCGGCGATCTGAAATTTTATGAGCCCAGTTTCCAAGTTTGGGGCGTGACACACTGGGTCAGCCAACCTCAGCATCGCTCAAATCTTCCCTTCAATCAATAAGTCAAATAAGTCCATAGTCGAGAAGAAGAAATCAACCGAAGATAAGAAGAAGCTATCACTACCAAAATCAGTCATGTCTCCTAGTTAGAGAGCATAGAACATCTTTGACTGTTTCGACTATCCCTCCAGCAACAATAAAGATGGTCAAACCAGTTCCTCCTCGGCTGAAGCGCCAAAAGGTTATAACTACAGGACCTACTCGATCAAGCGCACTGATCCCGTCGACCCATTCATTTGTAGCTTCACTTGTTCTGAAAAAAATTACAGATCTTGAACCTCTTCCAGGTCCTCCTATACCTGTAACTCCCGTTATCCCAATTGTGCAAGTAAGAGCTATTCTCGCAGTAAAAAGTAGTCAAACTATAAGAAAAGGTACATGTATTCTTCCTATGCCCAAAGTTGTTTTTGCTTTTGAAATGTACTATAAAACCAAATTTTCACCATGAATCTCTCCCTTGGATTATTTATGGGAGATGAAAGAGGCTCATAAAAAAAAAAAAAAAAAACATACAGAAGCCTACTTCAATAAAGCCTGGAATAAATGGCAAAAATAAATTAAAAATCAAATTAAGCTAACATTCCCTTCGATCATTATTTGACACCTTATTGGCCAAATCAATCACCTTTTCCTATTTCAGCTCGACCTCTTGCAATACCTATTGGCAATCCTACTAGAATTCAGTAAATGATCAACCGATATTCCACTGTTGCTAATCGCTCTAATTTAGGTAGATGTTTGACTTTTCTCTTTTTTGGTATTATTTAGGTGTTCAATAAGTCCTTACTTTTTTTGATATATTTTATTTATACAGTGGCCAATGAGATCTTGACCGTTGAACAATAGTCTTCACAGCCTAAAACAACCCCCATTGTCACAATGGTCATAGAGACTCAATCTCCGATAGAGAATCCTGTTATCTCAGAAATCAAGGAGACCACGAGTGATGCCTTTGACTAGAAATTCAAGCTCAAGAGAAGATGGAGACCGTGCAACAAGCAGAACTCTCCTTATTTCTGTCTAAGCCAAAGTGTCGATCATTGCTCTTGATGAGGATGAAGATGAGCCTCTTCTGGTGACATTGCAAGATTCTCATAAAGTCGTACTTCCTTGCCCAACATCAGCATCAGCTAGCTATATTGCGCCAACTTTGGAACCAACTGAGTGAATAGTTCCCAGCTTAAGCTGCAGCCATCGAGTACTCATTATGGAAGAAGAAGAAGAAGAAGAAGAAGAAGCTCCTCAGCTAGCCATGACTTCTCCTGGATGATCAATTCCTACTAAGGTTCCTATGACCGATGAGGTTACTAATATTATTATGCCAGTTGAGACGTTGACTGCTCCTCTTTCAGTGCTTGAGGAAATGATTGTTGTTGAATATGTACTCTCCTTCCTCATCTAAGTTCTCACCAGTGATATTTTATTGCCCAGTCTCCAGTACCTTCGACAAAACTTCAGTAACTCTAAGAAGAATTATGTTTTCTCATTCATTTCGGGCTTTTGAGATTATTTCTTCAAGGTCGGTTTAGAGACTTTCTCTCCTCATTTGTCGTTATTAGATGACCACCCACTCAGACAAAATTCTATAGGCCAAGATTCCTTTACTTTATAAATTCTTGGGCTAAGTACAAGAATGTCAAGACCTCACTGCAGTATTTGATAAGGCCCAGGCCGAACATGCGGCTGTAAAACTTAAAATGAATGAGGTTATAACTACTTGAGAATAGTTATCTACTGCATATGCCAAATTGAAGGAGGCAGATACAGAAATGACCAATCTAGTTGTTTAAAATGTCGTGATGGAGGAATAACTCAAGATGTTAAAAGATCTCCATAAAGAACTGATGAGTACTAGGAGGCATAAAAAAAAAAAACCAAAATCAATTCATTGATCGTCTTTGTTCGTGACAACATCCCATCTACTAGTGAGGCTAGAAGTGCAACCTTGAAAACTGTGGCGATCCTTGATTGACAGAAGACCAAATGGGCAAAGATACAAGAGAGACTTTCTATTTTTTCTTCATTTGATTTTTTATTTTCTCTATCTTGATTGCTTCTTGTACTTAGCATTTTTCTTGTGTGTTTGTGTAAAAGTAATGACTGCCCTGTTTATATGGTAATAAAAAAGAGACTTTCACCGTTGTCGACGACCGTTTGTTCCTACTTCCGAGGAGGCGCATGCCATTATTGGGCATTTGAATTTCCATGACGCATTGATTACGAATATGATTAATGCTTCAAGTGGCTATATAAACAACATCCCGACTTTTTTACTTCTTCACGCATTCAAGTCTTCTCCATCTTTAATTCTCTAAATTCTTTTTCCCTTTAATAGTCATGTATTAAACCAGGATTTTTACTCTTTTTTCTTAAGTTAAGACCTTCTTTGTAGAAATTTTGGCCATGGGCCTTGAGGGGCTTACTCATTCTACCATTTTGTTTGACATTTACCCTTTCATTCATGAATATTCAGTAATTGCTGCTACTAATGAATCTTTGAAGACATTGGTAGATCTTATAAGTTGAGCTATCAATGTCCTTTGGGGGGGGGGGGGGTGAACATGACTTAACCAATTTTTGATAATCAATCTCAGAAAATAAATTCACAATAGCAATTAATATTGAAATATTAATTTCAATTGAGTCGTAGGACAACCTTATTTTACGACTTCCTTGATTTTAATATTTCAATACGATAAATATAAGAATAAGATTATCAATTACCACAAGACAAACAATGTTATAGTGGTTCGGTGTTTAACACACACCTACTCCACTCCCAAAATTACTTCTCCACGTAATTTTGGCTTTCCACTATATTCAAGGTTTTCACACGCTAACCTCAACAACCTCTTTTAATTTAAGATTTTCACGGGCTATCACAACTAACCTCAAGTGATTTTAACAGGTTTATCACTTTATAACTCTAATGAGATTTTCACGGGCTTATCTCAATCAACCTAAAGTAAAAGTAATTTAACATTTGAAAAAACTTATCTTCTTTAAAACGTGAGTCAAAGCGAAGATATCAATAAAGCTTTAGTAAATGCAGCGATCTTTTCTTTTTTTCAGATGAAGATGAATTAATGTATTCCCAACCAAGAAGGTTCTAGTGATATATGATTTTTCAAAGAATAAAACCCTAAAAGTTACAGATTCAATCATCTCTTCTGAAGATGATTACATGCCACTCACTATTTGAATTTAATAAGACTTTAGAAGAGAATTGAATAAGCTAGAAACAATATATAAGAATGACAAAGTAAATATCTTAAAAAGAATAATATTTCTCTCTGTTGTTTCTTGTACTTTTCTCTCTTTTTCCGTTATTTGAAATAGTGAGAAATGATCTCTATTTATAGCAAAATATTTGGATCTTTGGTCATCCTAAGAATCCCTTCGGCTGGCTGAATTTCCACCATTATGTTTCAACGGCCAGAAGATTTTACAGGATATTATTTTGAAATAAACTTAGGCTGGCCCGAGACAAACTTCGGCTCGCCTGAGATACCTTCGGCTTACCAGAGACAGGGTTCGGTGCTAGCCTAAGATTTTGGGTATTCAAAATTATGCATTGTTAGAAACTTGACCTAGGTCGCTCTCGGGTGGCAAGCCAATTTCGTGGAATATTATTTTAAAACAAACTTAGGTTGGCCTGAGACAAACTTCAGCTAGCTTGAGATACCTTCGGTTGGCTAGAGATTGGGTTTGGCTAGCCTAAGGTTATGGGTATTCGAAATTATGCATTGATAGAACTTGATCTAGGTCGCTCTTAGGCTGACATGACATGGTTCGGCTGGCCAAAGACAGGGTTGAGCTAGCCGAACACCCCTGAATTTTAATGTAAAAATGTAATAAGTTAAATCTTAGAAAATCACAAAGATTTACTTTAACCTAGGATCTTTCATAAGGTCTTCTTTACCTGTAAGTTGGCATATAGTTGATTCTTCTGTTAAAATTCTTCTGGGCCTTCTAATCTTGAGATGTTGAGTCGCACTCTAGTCTTGAAATGTTGAAGTGAGTTGAAGTTCTATACACTATATATTTTGTCTACGAAATTTGACAATCTACTTGTGTGCTTAAAACATTAGCACTTACAAATGTTAATGCCTTGATTATGAATTCTTGGGAACACCTTTTTCGTTGCAGCATTCAAAATTCAGTACTATACCGATTTGGTTGAATAGAAGGAAATCGTCCACAAGGAATCACCCACCTTGTCATGTCTCTATGACATTGCCTAGGAGCAGCGACTTCATCAGAATTGATAACATCACTTCAACAAAATGGTGCTGTGAATCTCCAAGTTTAGCGAAAAGAACTAGATTTATAAATTCAAGAGACTGAGCGAATCAATCTTAGGAGGGTTTATTCCAATTTTGTAGAACTCACAAAGTTCATCGACTCCCAAAATTGAACTGTATTAAGAAAAGTTAAAAGATAACAGCATTCATAAAAAGAATGTAGAGAATAAGGCGATCTCTCTTGGTCACCACATTGATATTATCCTAAACTTTCTTAATCGCGCCCTAGCCGAAGGAGAATCTTAGAAGAAATAGAAGCAAGAAGCCAAAATAATGAAGGAACACGCTCTTAAAGAATTTAAGGGATTAAAGGTGGCACATGCTTGAATTTTTATTTTGTCAAGCCCCTTTATTTTTTTCTCTTTACTATTCGTTTCTCTTTTTTATATGTGTAATCGGATAGGGGTCCTTATTAATGAATTGTCTTTTCTTTCTCTCTTTTTCAAATCTAACTGATTTTGGTCAGTCTTTCAGTGATAATCTCGACCAACATTTACTCAACTAAGCTCCTCATCATCTCCCACAAATTGGGATGATAAGATTTTAAGAACTGGTCATTGATATGATTTTTTTTTTCTACTTTCCCTTGCATGCTGCGAAGAATATAAAATCCTCTTTAGAGGACTCTTACAATTGTAAATGGTCCATCCCATGTGAGTGACCATTTGCAGAAAGAATATTCCTTGGAGTTAAAGGAAACTTCACCTCCCGAATCATATCGCCCTCCCCAAAGGTTTTCTTTTTTACCTTTTTATTGTATGCTTAAGTGACTTTGATCTTATTACCTATCACAAAATCTAAGGCTCTTAGTCTCATTTCATCTAATTCCTCTAACTCGACCAACATAGCTTCTATGAACTCGACTGAAGTCAAACCATTTTGGTATGCAACTCTCAAGGATGGAACAATACTTTAAACATAAAACTGCATCATGGCTATATGTGAGCACGAATGGACTCATTCTAGTACTTTTCCGATGCGAATTTCAGTAGGCCCAAAGTGCTTCAGACAACTTGGTTTTTCATTCTTAAGGATTTTCATCGATCATCTTTCTCAAGATATTCTCTACGACCTTGCTACTAGCCTTAGCTTGGTCGTTGGCCTGTGCATGGTAAGGTGTTAAATGCAACAATTTGATTTCGTATTGCTCGGCCATGGCTTTTACTTCTTTGGATGAGAAAGCTGCTCCTCGATCTAGGGTTATCAACTTAGGGATTCCAAATCAATGAATACTATTTACTTCGATGAATTCAATGATTTCATTGTGGCTAATTCCCTTCAGGGGTCATGCTTTACCAATTTAGTGAAATAATCAGTGGCCATAATGATGAAACATTCATTTGTAATAAAGATGGATAGATTTGACCTATTAATTGAATGGCCTATTGTTGAAAAGGCCAAGGTTTAACAATATGATGCAATTTGACCGTGGACAGCTGTTGTATCGGCCCATGTTTTTGACATGCTTTATACACCTTAGCATACTGAATGCGATCAGTAGTCATCTTCGACAAAAAAAATATCCATAGCAGCAAAGCATAAGTCTCATTTTTCTTCCAACTTGGTGTGCTTCACATATCCGTTCATGTACTTCGCCCATTGATAACATAACTTTGCTTTTACTTAGACAACGTAACAATACACTATCAACTCTTCTTCTATACTAGATTTCTTTTTCATTCATTTTCATATGTTTCAGCCTAGCATATTTCTAAGACCGGCTCTCTCTAAAAGACTGAGGGTAAATATTTCTATTGAATAACTATTATTCTTTCGGTTGATCCTTGTATGATTTGAAGCCCAGCTACCAATTGTGCCATTTCATTGGTATCAACTTTGTTTTCTCTAATTATATGCATTAATTTGAGTTCATCGAAGTTATCCATCAACTGAATTGCTAAGGCATAATATGACAATAATGTTGTTCTAGTACATTAAATAAACCCGCCACTTAGTTTATTACCAATTGCAAATTACCTGCTACTGATATATTTCGCACCCCTAATTCCATTAACATTTCTAGACCGATTATTAAAGCCTCGTATTCTGCTTGATTATTAGTGCACTCAAATTCTAACTGGAATGCAAACTTCTGGCTTTTCCCATCTGGTGCAACCAGAATGATTCTTGCACCTGATGATCTGTCAGTTCTTGAACAGTCAAATATCAATTTCAATGGTGGAAGATGTATTGTGTACACATTTATCACTTTTGGAGGAAGATGATTTTTAAGATTGGAAGGATGATCGGCTAAGAAATTTACTATGGGGTACCCTTTTACTCCCCTTTGAGGTATATACTTGAGCTCAAATTCAGATAAGGCTAGAAGCTATTTGTCAATTCGGCCACTTAGAATTGGCCGATTCAACATATACTTAATTAAATCAGTAATAAAGATTACAGTGACGGATTCAGCTAGCAAATAATGTCGTAATTTTGTAGTTGTAAAGTACAATAATAAGCATAAATTTTCAATCATATAATACCGTCTCTTGGTATCTAACAAAGTTTGGCAGAGATAATAAACATCCTGTTCCTTCCTATCATCATCATCTGGCACTAGCAGGGTGCCAATCGACTCTACAGTAGCCACGACATACAACTTAAGCAATCGACCTTTAACTCATGACACTAAATTTGGTGGCTTTATCAAGTATTCCTTGTTTTTTTTTGAAAGTTTGCTGATATTTAGCTTCCTATCTAAATTCATCTTCTTGTTTCAGCTTCACCAACAGAGAAAACATATTAGTCTTAAATTGTACATTTGAAAATGAATATACACATAAAATTAACCTTACCGAGAAAGCATTGTAACTTTGTTTTATTTCTCGACGGTTGAGCATCTATTATTTCTTAAGCTTTGTTTTGGTATATCTCAATTCCTCTCTGATGCACTAAAAACCCTAAGAAATTTTCAGTTAAAACCCCAATGACACATTTAAGGGGGTTCAACTTCAGTTTGTGGATCCTCATTCGCTCAAATGATTTACGCAAGCGAATGAAGTGTTCATCCACATCAGCCAACTTGACCACTACATCATCGATGTATACTTCTATGAAATGACCAAGCATATCATGGAAGATTGCATTCATGGCCCTCTAGTAAGTAGCCCCTACATTCTTGAGTCCGAACGACATTACTACCCAACAAAAAGTCCTTAGAGGTCCAGGACATCTGAAGGTTGTCTTTGGTACATCTTCAAGTGCAATATTTATTTAGTTATATCCTGAATAGCCATCCACAAAGGATATCATTTTATGACCTGCTGCTCGGTCGATTAATTGATTGCCCATGGGCATTGGGTATTCATCTTTAGGTGTGGCTATGTTTAAGTTCCTAAAGTTAATACAAACTTGGAGTTTACTATTTTTCTCAATGACTAGAACCACATTGGAGATCCATTTCGGATATTTGATAGGCTTGATAAATCCAACCCTAATAGCCGTTCAATCTCTTCTTTAATTTTTTGAGTAACTTCAGCCGTCATCCGTCTTGACGGTTGCTTGTGCGTTCGATACCATTCTTTTATTGGCAATCTGTGCTAGACTAGGCTTCATTCTAATCCTGGCATCTTATGGTAATCCCAATGCAAAGCAATCAACAAACTCCCTAAGCAAATCAGTGAGTTCAAGTTGGACATGTGATTCTAATTTGCTACTAGTGAAAGTCAGTTTGGGATTCTATTTTGTTCCCACTTTTACTTGTGCCAGGGGATCTTGACCTTGAGCTTGAGAATGGTTTTGTTTTTCTAGAGCCTATTTCAAATACTTCATCTTTATGCCATCTTCAGTTACTTCATCGGCTGGTATTGCAATGTCAGCCATATCGATGAAGCATCTATCGCCATATTCTTTCAAGCTTTCTTTAAACTGCCTTATTCTGTCCGTGAACTCCGTCATTCTCACATTAATTGATAAGGAACTCTTCATGGGACCTCTTCTATAGTATAGCTTGGGACTACTAGATATGGTATTATAGCCTTCAACAACTCATTTTCCAATCTTATTATGGTAGTAATGTCTTGCAATATGTTATCAGAATTAATTCTGACATCTATACCAGTTAGTTGCCCATACTTATCCCTTTCAGTGAAGCGTATCAGTCCAATTTTATTTTCGTAGAAACATGCCTCGACCGTATTTGATGTGGCTAAGAATGGCTTGTTGTTTGCTAACACCAATTCACATTATCTTTGCAAGGATGATGGAATACATGAGAATAAATGTATCAAATCTTTGCCTAACAAGGCATTGTAATTTGACAAAGTTTTGACCATGAAGAAAGTAGCCAAGCACTTTCTTGTGTTCAAGTTACCTCTCCAATAAAATTGTTAACCATGACTTCTGTTGAAATTAAATTATTTGGTTTTTTTTTTTCAATTTGGCCATCATCCTGGCCTAGAGAATATTTACAGCCGTGTCGTTGTCAACTAATACCTTGATGACTTGGCATCCTTCCAAGTGAACAAAAATGTGTTACAGCTTCAGATGTTGAGTCATAGTATTCGCAGGCCTTTCTATGACTACACTTTTAGAAGGTGTGTCTGGCTCAACAAAGACTGTTGACATATTCATCTTTACTACTTTAGTATCAAATAATGTATGTTGTATGATTATAGGAGAACTAAGTGTTATGCACTTATTTTTGCACCTTGCTTGTCAATCATGTGAGTCTGTGTGTCAGGGAGTCGATTGAGCCCTTTGAAGTTGAAGACCGAAGACACATGAAGACTAGAGCATCAAGTGAAAAACAGGTATATGAGGTGCCTTGGTGACCCTAATCTTAACCTAAAACAATCATTGAACCTCTAGATGATCTTTGCCTTAATAGAAAAACCTTGTGTGATCATCTTGTAGCATTAGGAGCCTAATTGGAACATGATAAGATATGTTATAGAGGTCCCAAGCTGCTAGAAAACAAACTGTTGTTTACAACCCCAAGTGTAGGGTTGCGATGTAGTAATAATCTTGGTAAGATTGAGGTCGAATCCATAGGGACTAATCTTGTGTGTATTCTGAGAGTTACTAGAATCATAATTAGAAGAAGATCTAAATCTAAACCAGGAATATAAGGAAGTAATTGTAAATTATTTAATTGAAACTTAAGAATTCAAAGGTTGGAACTAGGGTGCCCAGGGATCCACTTACAGCTATTAGGATGTTTCCTTATTTGATTCAAGGAACACAATTGGAATTGGAGTCTTATCATGTCCAATTAGAAGATATATCGATAAGATCAGATCTGAACTTTCATTGACCTAATTCTCAATGGATGAGAGTTGTGAGGATTGGAAGTGATTCCATCATCTAACCATGCCCAGGAGATAATGACAAACAATAGGATATACCAATCTCACAACCAAATATAGAAGAATTGTAAAGGTTAGAAGAGATTCCATCACCCAACCATGCCCAAGGGATGATGGTGAACAATAGGATTTACTATTTTCACAATCTCAAATCAGGAAATGAAGATACTTAAAGCTATTGCAGTTCTATTGTAATTTGAGTCACAACAAACCATTAAAAACTAAAAGTATTCCTTAAATATCAAATTAGAATTAAAAAAGTTCAACAAGAACAAGAATCAAACAAGAAAAACATCTCAATCATGCTACAAGCTTCACCCCTTAGCCATAGCTAAGGGAGTTAGCCAACCATAGACATGATTGGATCTAAAATCCTCAAAGAAAGCATTAAAAACTAGGAATAAAGGAAGAAGAAACTCTTGGATGATGGTTGTACCCTTTTGATCTGCTCCTCAAAACCATAGATATCCTAGAAAGACATAGGAAACTCATATTTACAGGCTAGTTTTCGCAAAATTGCAAAATCGTATCAAATTTACGCAGTCCGCATAACTCTGCGTAACGCCTTCGATGTCATCGAACAACCTCTAATGACATCGAAGGTGTTTGAATCCAGAAGTTGCGTCTTTTCTCCTTTCTCACTGCATAAGTCTCTATGTCATCGAATCTTCCTTCGATGTCATCAAGCATATCTTTGAGTCATCAAACAGGTCCTCGAGGAATCGAAAAAGCATCTAAAACAGTCCAGCGAGTTACTTCATAATTCTTTAGAAAATTCGATGTCATCGAGGAAGTCTTCAAGTAATTGAAAACTGCACCCAATATGTACAGTGACTAACTCAATTTTCTTATAAAAATTCGATGTCATCGAACGCTGTCTTCGATGTCATCGAATAGTGGCTGATGACACAGGCAATGAATTGAATTTCAGCACTCTGTTCTTTCGACTTCCTTCCTTCTCCACTTAGTTTTCTTGGATCTTGGGGTCTTGAAATTTTCAATCTTGATCTCCAAAGATCCAATCTTTACTTTGGAAATTCTTGAGCACTAAATCCATGCTTTTAGTATTCTTTTCAATCCAAGCTCTTAAACTCACCTTGCAACACAAACAAATATAAATAGATTACATAAAGAACGAGAGAGGAGACTAAAGTCTTTTATAAATATTCTGTAAAAATCGGCGTGTCCTAAGAAGGATCGCATGTATCGTATATTCTTGGGTGGAGGTAGGTTAGAGATAAGATCAATTTTTACCTTATCTACCTCGATTCCTTTGGATGAGATAATATGTCCAAGAACAATTCCCTTACGAATCATGAAATGACACTTATCCCAATTGAGTACCAAATACTTTTCTTCACATCTTTTCAGCACGCATTTAAGATTCTTTAAGAAATCGCTAAAAGATGGACCGAAGACAGAGAAGTCATTCATGAAGACCTCTAGATACTGCCCCACCATGTCAGAAAAAATACTCATCATGCATCGTTGAAAAGTGGCAGGGGCATTACATAGTTCGAATGACATCCTTCAGTAAGCAAATGTGTCAAAAGGACATGTGAATGTGGTCTTTTCCTGATCTTCAGGGGCTATCTCTATCTGGTTGTAGCCGAATACCCATCAAGGGAACAGTAATATGAATGACCAGCTAGCATTTCCAAGATTTGATCAATAAAGGGCAAAGAAAAATGGTCATTCCTTATGATGGTATTTAACTTTCTGTAGTCAATACACATTCTCCAACTAGTAGCAACTCTAGTTGGCACGAGTTCATTATTGACATTGGCTACGATGGTGATTCCAGACTTCTTGGGAACCACCTGAGTTGGACTCATCCATTGGCTATCAAATATAGGGTATATGATACCCACATCTAATAGTTTAAGAACCTCGGCCTTATTCACTTCCTTTATATTTGAATTTAATCTATTCTGTGATTGTCGAGAGGACTTCTCATTATCCTTAAGATAAATGCGGTGAGTACAAATCGAATGGTCAATTTCCTTGAGGTCCGCAATCGTCCATCCAAGGGCTCCCTTATGCTCGATGAGAGTAGATATGAGCATACTCTCCTGTTCTTGCTTAAGGTGGGAAGAAATCACCACCGGGTATGTCTCATCTTGACCTAAATAGACATATTTCAAATAAGAGGGCAAAGGTTTTAGGTCAAGCTTCGGTGCATTGAGGTTAGACAGTAGAGGCACTTCATCAGTTTGGGGCAACTCTTCAAACCGTGGCCTCCACCGGTTAACTTCAAATACCGGCACAGTATCAAGCATGACACTTATCTTCCTAATCATGTCATCAACAAAATCATGGGAGTAGGCCAGGCACATCTCTAGAGGGTCAGAGGATAAGGTTAAAGTTGTTCTATCTTCTACGAAAGAGTCAATCATGTTAATGTCGTAGAAATTGTCATCATCCTCTAACCGTATGCCAATATTGAAAAAGATATTTAGCTCCAATGTCATATTTCCGAAAGACATACTCATGACTCCATTCTTGCAATTAATGATTGCGTTTGAAGTGGCAAGGAATGGGCGACCAAGAATGACGGGAATCTGAGTGTTCATGTTGCTGATGAGTTCCGTATCCAGGATGATAAAATCTACAGGGTAGTAGAATTTGTCAACTTGGACCAACACATCCTCAATTATCCCTCTTGGTACATGAACTAAGCGGGGTGGGTTTTAATTCACCCAAGCCTAACTGTTTGCAGACCGAGTAGGCAATCAGATTTATGTTTGCTCCTAAGTCAAGAAGTGCATGCTCAATTCAGTAATTCCCAATTACACAAGGTGTGGTTGGGCTACCAGGATCTTTGAATTTCTGTGGCACATCTTGCTTTAGGATGATACTCACTTTCTCAGTCAAAAAGATTCTCTTTTAAATATTTTACCGTCTTTTAGTCGTACATAAGTCTTTCAGAAATTTGGCATATGAAGGTATTTGTTTAACCGCATCCGGTAGAGGAATATTGACCTTCACTTGTTTCAACACCTCTAGAATGTCCTGAGAGTTAGAGAGAGGTTTTAGTGCAACCAACAGTTGGGGGAATGGGGCAACCGGCTTGTCTTGAAGTTCCGGTTCTAATTCTTGTGGAGCAATGCTAGGTCTATCACTGTTATCTTCTTCCGAGTCCTTAGGCTTTTCAGCCCTTACCGGAATAGATTTGTCAATGGTCTTCCCACTCCTAAGAGTGGTGATAGATTTAGCTTGCTCCATTTAGTTTGAAGAACTTGGGTCGCTAACTTCATATTATAGTTTTGGATTGGGAAGAGGTTGAGCTAGAAGGCTCCCCTTATTCCCAATCGCACTTTTAATCTCAAGTCCTTGTATGGCCTTTGTGAGATCTTGAAAGGCTTGTAACATACCCGGATTGAAAAGCTCTTGCTTTTGAAGATGTTTTAGAACCGGGTCCTCTTGAGGTTTCTCTTGATGTGGAATTTGATTGAAGAAACCTTGAGGGGTAGCAGTTTGTCCATTCATCCAACTGAAGTTTAGATGATTTCTCCAACTAGGATTGAATGTATTGGAGGTAGGTCTATTAAAAGGTCTTTGGTAATTGTTCACGGCATTGGATTGCTCATTCAACACCTCTTGAAAGGCAGGTATTGTTTGACAATTTTCAATTGTGTGAATGTTGCAAGCACAAATACCGCAAACGGTTTCCTTAGCCTTATCCTTCTTTAATTCCATGGCCTCAAGTTTTCTGGTAAGATTAGCCACTTTAGCACTGATATCATCGTCCTCTTTCAGGAGATACATTCCACCCCTTTCCTTATATTGAGTCGGCCTAAACATGGTGCTTGGTTTTGGAGAGATGTCCCATGATTGTATGTTTTTAGCAAGCTTATCAAAATAGTCTCACACCTTATTGACACTTTTATTCATAAATTCCCCATTATATATCGTCTCGACTAATTGGCGCATGGGAGATGTCAGTCCATCATAGAAAAAGTTCGTGATGCGTCATGTTTCAAAACCAAGTTATGGGCATGAACTGACAAGATCCTTGAACCGCTCCAAACATTGGAAGAATATTTCATCTTCCTTTTAGGCTAAGTTCATGATCGACTTTCTAAGAGTGTTCATCTTATGGTATGGGAAAATTTTCTTTATGAACACCCTTGTCATGTCATTTCATCTACCAATAGATCGAAGACGTAGTGAATGTAACCACGTCTTAGCTTTCTCTTTCAAAGAAAATGAAAAGAGTTTCAGCCTGACCGTGTCATCGGAGATGTTAGGAAAATATAGAGTAGTTATGATCTCATCAAACTCTTTTAAGTGTAAATATGGATTTTCATATTCAAGCCTATAAAATTTTGGAAGGAGTTAGATCACCCCTGACTTGATATCCATATGTCCAATATTTTCTGGAAAAACCATACATGATGGTGTACTCACCCTCGCCAGTTGTAAATAATATCATAAAGTACGAGACAGGGGTGCTTGATGCACCTCATTCTCATCCTGGACTTCCTCAACCTGAGGTTGAGGTTGTCCTTCTGGTTGATTTGCAACCATAACCTCAATTAACTCTGGGGATCACGAGTGGTGTCTAATCCTGCGATGGATAGTTAACCCCTCAACCAATCATCCTTCACTCAAAAGACGTCCAGTGTTGTCACGGACCCACTTGGGCATGAAACACTCTCAACCCTCGTATTTAGATTCTAACCTAAACCTAAAAGAGAAAGAAAATAGAAATCTAGAAATAGAAAGAGAGAAAGAATTAGAAAGAAGTTACCAAATTAGAAGTTCCTAAATTAAGATCCTGCAAAACAAAACAAAACAAGTCAGTTTCAAAAAATGAAATTCTAAAAATAGAAAGTTTCTAACAAGTTAGATTCTAAACTCAATTTAGGAAAGTTTCTAAACCTAAAATTAGAAAGTAAGTTAGTTTCTAAAATTAAAAGAAATCCTAGAATTAGAAAGTTTCTAAAAATATAAAATAAAACCTAATCCTAAAATTAGAAAATATAAAAACTTAATCTTAAACTAATCCCAAAACAAGCTAATCTCAGAAAAACGTAACCGTTAGTCCCCGACAATAGTGCCAAAAACTTGTTCACAACCCCAACTGTAGGGTCGTGATGTAGTAATAATCTCAGTAAGACCGAGGTCGAATTCATAGGGACTAAACCTTGTACGTATTCTGAAAGTAACTAGAACTAGAACTAGAAGAAGATGTAATCTAAATCTGGAGAATTTAAGAGAATAATTATAAACTATGTAACTAAAACTTGTAAAATTCAAAGGTGGGAAACTAGGGTTTCCAAATCAGTGATTAACGGCTGATTGATTGATCTGTCCACTGGTTTTGGTGATTCTTGAGCGTTAAATCCATGTCTTTAGCATCCTTTTCAATCCAAGCTCTTAAATTCACCTTACAACATAAACATGATTAAAATAGAACATTAAGCATTATCATGTGTATGAAACCAAGTAATAATGGGGGTCTAATATGCAATGTTTGACCCTCAACAGTAAGTCCTTGTGTAGGTCTCCTATGGGAGTGTACGCTTATAAAGGTTAGAGGTAAACCTGATTTAAAACCTCCTAAGTGAAATCCGGTACACTTAGGGAGAGTGCATCCGCCAAGAGTGGAGTAGGAAAACCAAACCACTATACATGCTTATGTTTGAGATTCTCATTTGAGCACATTTCTAATTATGCTTGTGGATTTAATTTGTTGAATTATGTATGCATGATTAGATGTATACTAGGTGTAGAATATTTAGCACATCCCATACATACATGTACACTATATTGGTTATAGACAAGTTGCTTGATTGGTAAATCATTTGTAATGTATGAGATTGGACCCACTATTAGCTTGGAAGCCTTAGTGTTAATTACTTTAGTGTAAAATGGCATATTTCCTTAAGTTAGCAATTATGTTTTAATTGGCATAAATTTTATTTGGTCCTAATCAGCCCCTCTAGGACATAACCACTATTTAAAGCTCTGCCAAGCTTCCACGTACCGTGGTAGACAATCCCATATGCAATTTCACTAAGTTATTCTACATCTTCCTCCATCTTGCTCGGTTGAGATAGTTTGGCCTAAAAACTTAATAGCAAGGTGAGTACCATGTTACAATCCAATACAATTACTGTCAGTGATCTAAACAAAATTACCGAATTCAGACATTGCCCCCCATGCATTTCTGAATTCGGTCATTCTTCACTACTTTTGACCACAAGCAAACCATGCGAAATATCTTTTGTTAGAACTTTAAGGTTGGGTGAGTTTTTATCAATGATTTTTTTGAGGTGCTCTTCGATCAGCAAATCGTTCCCTAAAAAGCATTCATCGCTAAGATATTCAGTCGAGCTGTCAAAATCAACGTTTTCAAATTGTTGATTCATTTCAATTGTATTGTATTGATCACATTTCATGGTTACATCCACCATATTCATTGTTATTTGTTCATCTTCTAGTCATGAGATTATTGGCATCAATCGTGGTCGTACTACTATTTTGTGATGTATCTTGTTTATGACAGCCAATTCCTTCCATTTAGCGACTTGTTGCCTTTGCCAACAATCTTTCTGGGTATGAGTCATCCTGTCTAATACGGTTGGGAACTTAGGGAAAGTTGTTCGATGGTTGTTCGTAGGATGCTGAAATTCTTTTTGTGGCTAACAAGATTCTTCTTCCTTCATTTTCCTCTTGAGCCATGTTTCGGTTTGATTATTTTCTTGGGTATTCGACCGAGATAATTGTCTGGTCAGCTGAACTGGCCTTAAGCATTGATCACATAAGTATGGCAATGTCATTCTTGGTTGTATTCCTGTGTTAGTAGTCGTTCGCCATGTCATCTCAGATATTCCTTTATATGGTTGTATCATATCTTGGTCATTATTGAATCTAAGATCAATTTTTCATCACGATCGAATAAATTTTTGAGGATTGAACGAGGACATGTTAATGTCCATGTTAGTTGGAAATGGATCAGTATCAATTAGCAAGCTTCTTTTTCTTTCTTGGAAAATTTCAGTAATCCCCCATCAATGTTGTCCTAGATGACATTCTTGAAAACTACACATTTGTTAATAGAATGAGAGCGACTTCTATACCATTTGCAATACTTGGTCTTTTTCAGCTCATCAGCTGCAGGTATTTTATGATTAACACAAATTTTAATAAAGTTCCCGACCAACATGATGTCGAAGATTTCATCAGCCCAGGAGATATCAAAGGTATATGTCCTTTGAAGTTTTTATGTACTCGACGCGATTGCTTTTATTCTAATCAATGTTGACCAAACAAATGATTATTTACCCACTACTTTGGTCACCACCACATCATAATTGGGATCATAATAGTATGTCCTAACATATGAGTTCTTTTGTCTCGTTGCTTCCTGAAGATGCGCTTCATACTAGGATACCATTTTAGTTAAATCATAGAGGTCAGCAAACTCCATTCCGATAAAATTTTTGTGGAGTTTGAATTCCAGACCATCTTATGCCAGTTGTATAAATTCAGCTTCAATCATGCCTACTTTGCATCAGCTTTTTGCTTTTTCAAACTGGGCGCTATAATTTTCAACCGATTCTTAGGTAATTGCCCGAAATGGGAAAGATCAAATATAGAAAATTTTCTATCCTTATAAAAGAACTGGGCATAGAATTTCTCTTCCTTTTCTTATTATGCTTAAATAAAATTTAACAACAAATTAGAATACCAAGTAAAAGCTACTATAGTTAGTGAATGGTCAAACAATTGTAACTCGTATAGTCATTGTTAGCAAGTTCGCCACACTATATAGTAAATTGACCTATATGTTTCTATAGTCAATTGACCAGTATCATCAGTAAACAACATAAAATTGGGTTTGTAATTCCTTGGTAATGGATATTGTCGATCGATCCACTCAGGATATGGTCTATGGTAAATGGGAATGGTAATTCAACCAAGCATTTAACCTGCTACTTATTGGACCATTTAAACAATTTAGTCACAATCCACATGGTGAGGTTTAGCCATAAAAGGTAACTCAGGATCTATTGGGTATTTTTCCCATTATAAGGTTGATCTCCACGAAAAGATAATCACACTAGTACTTGATTCATAGCCTCTAGAATAAAATTCTTGTTCTGCCACTCAAATTGTCTGGCCTCAACAGGAGGAGGAACTGTCCGTGCTTCCTGTACTATAGTAGGAGGTGTATTCCGTTGTAGTATAACTACTACCAGTATTGGCTATGCCGGAGCCAAATTTCTGACATAGCTCGCTTCAACAACATGCTGGGGCATAGTCTACTGAGGTATAACAAGTTGAGGCACAGTCTATTGAGGTACAACAGGCTGAGGCATAGTTTGTCGATGGACACCGGGCATTCTTTCAACAATGATGGGCATCATCCTATTCACACTCTTGGACTGATTAACCATCCATCTGTTAAAATCTTTGGTCTGATTCCAAGATTGCTTGACCCGAGCTTGTGAATGATCTGCAAGGTGTTGAATCTCCATTTTCATATCACGCAACTCGACCGCCATCACCTCGAGAGGTTCAGTTCGAGATGAAGATGTCCTATACGGGTTTGAGGAACTAGGTTCCAGGATTGGCAACAAATCAGGTGCTCGTTGTGCCTAAAATTCCTCCTTAACCAGTGGAAGTTCATGATTGGTAGAAGTATTGTGACCACATCTTCAACTCATGTTTTGCAACACAATGAAAATTAATATATTTCTAATAACCAAGTAGTTTTGAGTCCCTCTGGGTGTGTCAAAAACTTGTTTGACACTTTTTCTGTTTGGATTTTGTGGTCACCTATGGTGCCTGCGGGCGTGCCAGAACCGACTGTGCAGCTCGATTACAACCGAACAGCTTGACCCAAAGTGCTAATATAAGCAGATACGATGACTATGATCATATATGGCCGATATCTGAGCAAATCAGCCACCTATTGAGCCACTCACAAGTTGTTTTAGAGAATGATCAAGCGATAGTCGAATGGTGGGGTTCTTCCTCCAAAGATGGGTTTAACTCTGCCTTTCAGATGAAAGGGTTTTTTTTTTATACCTGGTTGTTGTCAGACAAGAATAAAATACTTACAATTGGTCAAGGTGCAACTGCAAGAAGTCTTTCTGAATGAAGAATGACTTATATTAAGATCAGATAGTCCAACATATGAGTGTATAGACTTAAATTACAACTAAAAGATTATTGCTACTCCTAGGATGGAGCTAAGGCTAAAAGATTATGCTAAAGATAATATGAGATAAATTTGACTAGATTTGTTGGATTGGTGTGAGACCTGCTTCGTTGATTTTTCTTATTATTTATAGACTTCTCCGTTGCTGCTACATAGATATTCTGTATTCTTTCATATTCTTGTCTCTTTCTATTTTTCTAACTGTTCCTCTTTTCTCAACTGCTTTTTGACTTTTGGACTTTTCGACCATCTATCATTACATGATATGTATTATTAACTCCGTGCCCGTCATACTTCCGTAAAAAGTGTTCCAAATATCTTTAAAAATCTTCAACATACTTTTATCTTCATTAAGCAACAACACGTGCCATTACTTAATTGGTTATTCAGGAATGGCCAAAATAAAATTAAAGTACAACATTGTCTATCCCTTTTCTATATTAGCCCAAAATTAGGCAGATCCAACCTTCAAGTGGACTACGCCACAGATTACTCCTATATTTAATGCAACCCAACCTTACCTTACTCTTTGATGTGGTCCACTTAAATGTTGAATCTGCCTTATTTTCGCGCCCATACGTTAAAATGGTCTGGAAAAAAGGGTGGATGTCGTGGATAAACAGATACATCACAGTGGCCCCACACAAATAACGATGGCTAGAGACCGGCGGGTGTAGGACATAATCCGCTTCCTCTCGCGGCCCGGTCCTCTCCGCCGGGGACAGATGAGGAGTTACCCGTAAACACCAACTCTCCTTAGTGGGTGTTACCCTTAATGTGGGGTCCATGCCGTCCATTCATTTGTCCACGTGATGTTAGGATGTAGTCTCAAAAATTAATAGGATCAAATAGCAGGTGGACCACACCACAGGTAACAGTGGTGATTGAACACCTACCATTAAAAACCTCTCAGGGCTGATATTAAGCATAACCTTAATGTTTATTTGCGATCCAACCTGTTGATAAGGTCAACCTAAATGAAAGAATATATATATATATATATATATATATATATATATATATATATATATATATATATATATATATATATATAAGATCAAGATATATATAAAGATCATGATCTTGATCCAAAGCCCACAAAATATTTTTAATGGTCATTTACTACTTTTTCCAGCGGTGTGGTCCACCCAGATATTTGGATGTGTTTTAATTTTGGGATAACATGTCGTTGAAATTAGGATGTGCGGCCTGGATATACAAAACATTGATCAAGGTGGGTCCCACATGGTAAGGGTAACACCCACTAAGGCCTTACCGGTAACACCTCGTCCGCTCCCCCTCTCTGCGGCTGCCATCCTGTATTACAGGATTGATGACGTCACCTTTTATTGCCGTGACTAGCTCCACACGGCACGTGGGGCCACCGTTATGTCTATGAGAACTGTTCATCTGGTTTTCAGCTAATGTTAACATATGATACCAGAAATCAGGTGGATCTGAAGCTCAAGTGAGTCAGTCGACTGGAAACAGTGGATAGAGGCTTTCTACTCTTAAATTATTTATTTATTTTTATTTTTTTTTGTCTTTATAATAATATTTATATGCAATTCAAATCATTCATAAAACACCCTAAACCATTCTTAAGGTGTTGTTAATGCTGAAAACTTTCACTTAATATGGAATCTGGAAAGCCGTCGTTACTTTATGGAATCTGGAAAGCCATCGATGTTAAGTGGAGTTTGTTAACATCAACAAGGAAAGCCGTCGTTACTTTATGCTGAAATTTTCCGGTGATGGAGTTCTAACTTAATGGTGAATAGATAAAGCGCTCCACAAGTATTATTTTTAAATTCAATATTGCTCCGTGCAAACAAACATTTTCTTGTTTATGATAAACAACCCAACGTTTAACGTGTGACACTTTCTGGGACCACCATGATTTGTGTTACATCCACACCATCCATCAACTTTTTTTATATCATTCCAAAGCATGATCCCAAAAAATATGCACATCCAAAGTTCAAATTGACCACACCACAAAAAGTAGTGGGAATGGAATGACTACCGTTAAAACCTTCCTAAGGTCCACCGTGAGATTATTTGTCATCTAACCTCTTCATAAGATCACACAAACCGGGATGAAGAGAAAACACGAAAATGAGCTTGATCAGATCCTTATGTTGCCCTAAGAAGTTTTCAAGGTAGGCACCTAATTCCCACTGTTTCCTATATTGCCTACATGAGCCTTAGAATTGCCTTGCCTTTGGTATTATTTTGTAAAATGATATGGAAAAATGGCTGGACAGTGTGAATAAAACATATACATCACGGCAGACCCCACATAACCCTAGACAAGACTATCTGTCTGTAGCTGGAATCCCCCATCTGATTTGCAGGGGGAAGCGGATTGTGTGGTGTGCCACAAGCCAACTTCCTTTTTGGGTTCATGGCACCAAGTTTTGTGGGGTTCACCATGATGCATGTTATATATCCACATCATTAATCTATTTGGCGAGATTAGCATAGAGCATGAGCCTAAAAACGAGTCATATTAAAAGCTCAAGTGGACCAAGTCACAAAAGGCAGTGGGGAAGATGATTCCCACTGTCGAAACATTCATAGGGTCCTCCATGATGTTTATTTTTCCATCCAAACTGTTCATAAGGTCATACAGACCTGGATGAATGGAAAAACCAAATATCGGATGGGTCTAAAACTTCCGTGACCCCCAAGAAGGTTTCAATGGTAGATGTTCAGTCCCCACTGCTTTCTGAAGTGTGGTCCACTTGAGCTTTGGATCTGTATCATTTTTGGGCTCAGCCCTTAGAACGTTCTCACCAAATGGACGGACAATGTGGATATAATACATACATCATGGTGGGGCCCACTAAACTTATTGACATCAACCCACAGAAGAGGTCACCTAATTGGCGCCCCATGCGAATTGCCTACTGACGTTGGAGCAGGGAGCAGGCTATTGAACAGGGCCCCACCATGATATATGTGGTTTTGTCCACGCTGTCCTTCTATTTTTCCCAATCATTTTATAGCATGATCTCAAAATTGAGACATATCCAAATCTAAAGTGGATCACACCACAAGAAAACAATGGTGTGATTGAACACCCATCATTAAAAACTTTCTGAGTCTCACTGTAATATTTATTTACCATCCACTGTGTTCATTAGATCACATAGATTTGGATGAAGGGAAAACACAAATATCAACTTCTTCCAAAACTTTTGAGCTCCCTAAGAAGCTTTTAATGGTAGGTGTTCAATCACCACTCAACGTGAGATTTGGACCTCCCTCATTTTTGGGATCATTCCCTAAAATGATATGAAAAAATGAATGGATGGCGTGGATAAAACACATACATGATGATGTGGGCCATACAACACCATCCAATAGCTAGGGGCTACTAACAATGTAATCCAGATCCACTTAGGTGGGTAGGACTCCTGACTATGGGGGCCCACCGTAATGTTTGTGACTACATCCATGCTGTTCTTTCGTGTCGAAAGCTTATTCTTAGGCATGATCCAAAAAATGAAGCAGATCCAACCATAGTACATGAAACAATGGTAAATGACAATTAAAAATTTCTTGTGGGCCACAAAAGCTTTAGGTTAAGATGATATTTGTGTGGTCTCTCCATCTAGGTCTTTTTCACCTTATCAATAGGCTAGATGGCAAATAAATATTTTGGTGGAATCCATGAAGTTTTTAATGGTAGGGATTCAATCATAATTGTTTCCTGTGGAGACGGCAAAGGTGTCAAATTAACATATTTCAGACATTTGGGACATTAGT